>OX376226.1:9991648-11241648 GCA_947364205.1 Agrochola lota
GCCGAGGAGAATCCGAGGCACACGTACGTGAATTCATCAATGCCTGGTTGCGGCCAAGGCTTGTATAGTACTTTTCTTAAATAATGCGCGTAAATTCAAACTAAGTAAATTTATTATAAATTCCAGAATCAATGACGAACAACGATAATTTTTCACGCGCCAATGTCCATTTATTTCTTCATTACTTCAGGTAAACAGCTCTATTTGCAAACCAAATCGAAATTTAAATAAAATATTTGTTAAGTTACCTAGTTGAAGTAAAAAGCTCATTCCATTCTTAAATAATACGACATATATGAGTTTTCATACAAACATTGCCGGCCGGGTGATCTCATGTATTCGAACAGTACAGTATTTTCGATTTATCTCGAAGAAGGTTGTCAAAATAATGCTCGAATTTTCATTCTTCTTTATTCCTAGAGTATCTACCTATAGAAAACTTTATTTCAAGAACTGTCGAAATTTCGCCCAAAAAGTTACGCCTACGCCATCGTTACCCCTCATTACTTCAGTTTAGAATTTAATAGCATTAACTTTCAGATTAAGAATGAATTCGAAAGTCATGTCCAGAATTTGTAAATGAGGAAGTTTAGAGTAGGTACTACTAGGTAGGTAGGTAGGTTGTACTATCCCTACTTCAACCGGGTTTGCTAACAAAAATAAAACATAATATCACGCCTGTTATTCCCGAAGGGTAAGGCAGAGGTCTACCCACATTTCGCCAGTTATGTTTAAGTCCCATGTAATAGAAGGCGTGTCTATTGCCACTAACCGGTCACAAATCCAAATTGCGGGCTGCAACTGAGAAGTTCCTGATGAAAAAAGCCCAATAACACTGCCCAACCTGGGAATCGAACCCAACCTAACCCTAGACTAACGGGGCAGTCCGAAAATAAAACTACCGGAAAAGCAAGACCGCATTTTCCTGATGCCTTTATGTAATATGTAATACCTATGAATATCAAATACTTACGTAGCTTTCGGCCCTCATTCTGATTATAATTTAGCACTTTACTAGAAATACAGCCCTGTTCACCTCTCGGTACTAAATAATGTGTAAAATGCTCGTTAGTCCTAACACGATAAAACTGCAGTTAATAATGAAGAAATGCTGTAACAAGTACCATAGGTCGGTACTCGTATTCCATTCCTACGTTTTAATGATCCCTTATAATATTTTTCTTGTCATTAATTTAAGCAACGCCGTACAATATTTTTTCACCTTTTTCTTTGTTTCTTTGCAATGTTTTTTTACATTTAATGAGAGTTTGTTATCGAAACGTGTTGAGCAGGGGTTTAGTTTGATGATCAGCACTTCCAATAAAAGGAAAAAAATTGGGACGCTGCTTCCCGTTAGATTTTTCTTAAACGTTTCATGACGTTATTTACGATCTTGAGAAGAAATAAAAAATTAAAGGCGGTGAGCGTTTTTTATTTATTTCGTAGAATGCTGAAAATCTTGCTTCGTTACTGAAAAAGTGATTAGGTAGCCTCGAACTTGTAATTTCGGTTGAATAGGAAACTCAAGTTGATAATTTATTCGATGGTGCATTTAGGGAAGCTACTGATACTTTTACTTGTCATTTCGGAAACAAACTACACGTAAACAGATAGTGAGTTACGGTAATTGATTTTTAAAAGCTTATTAAACGTGACGCGTTCTTTGATTACATATTCACATGATACAGGTTTCGTTCCGCCGCCTAATTCGATTTCATACTTGATGCTTTTACGTACGTGTAAGCAATATCAAAACACCGTGTCCGAAAATTAATGACGATACTATATACATATAACACAAATGTTTGTATAGATATTTATTCAAATATATCTGTTTGTCACGCAATGTTCAATTACTTTCTTTAAGACAATTTAGTTCCATGACTCAACGATCGTCGTGACTAATAGATTTTTTCAATTTTTTGACGTTATAAAGTTTACATTTGGTAATTGTTCTGATTGCCCTATGCCACATTATTTTATTTCTGTTCGGTTATTTACGCTGCGAGATAGTGGTGTTACGATGATTCACTATAATGAGCGCTTACGTATTTTCTCGTATTTTTCTTTAACTGAAACAATTACGTTTAAATATTTCTTAATGGGTGGCGTTTTCAAACGACTATAATTACAAAAATTCCTCGCTCATGCTATAATGTCAGTTGATACTTAATTGAAGTAAACACAACCATTCAAATTACTTAACGGTCTATCGTAGTCACACTGGCAACTTTCAGTAGAAGCATAAAGAATGAGATTCTGAACAACTTTAATGCCAAGATAATGGATGTCATTAAGTGTAGACTAATTAATTGTGACTTCAAAAGTTAAAAAAAAATATTAAAACTTTTCTTTAATGTAGGTAAATAAAAAGGTATTAAGTAATTCCTGAAGAGTTTGCATAGCTTGTTTTTAGCTGCCTGATAGGTATTGGGTTCGTGGGGCAGCATCACGTGGGTCATTATTTTGATTCAACAAGCCCATAAGTAAGTAACTTAACTTTGGAGGTTATAACTGAGAATTTGATCATGTCACTAGACTTTAATATCGAAAACATTACTTGTCCCCAAAAGCCATCTGAGGATCTCACAATAAAAAGAGTTCTAAAGCCAGGTCACACGGTTCAACAATTACAGAAATTCATTATTTACGAAACATCTGAACTGTACAAATTGATAGGGGGAGAACGAGAGTTGCTCAAAGGGCGTACCGAGGAACACCATAAACTTACCATGTCAGGTAGGATTGTCGACGCACTTACCAATGATAGTTGAATACCTTAGGGCAATGCGTCTATAAAAAACCTAGACAAAACGGTAGAAAAAGAGTATCACTTTTTTATTTACTAACCATCCACCCTGTCTGGTCAGCGTGAATCCGAAGCGAGCCTCTCGATCCACGGAGACTCTGATGCCGATGATACCGAGGCCTTGGGGAGAGACCACCTGCCCCCGCATCACGGACACGCGGCTGCACAGACCAGCTCACGTCAGTTCGAGCCACGAGCCACAGCACCCGGCATTCAGCGATACGGTTCATATAGAAGAACTAAGAGGCTATTGTTGCTAAAGGATTGTGGGTTTTTATAAAAGAAAAATTTAAGAATACTTTATTGGCAACCATTTTAGCACGAAAGTGACTTTTAGGTTTTAAAAACGATTAAAAGAAACTATTTATGTTCAAACTTAGATAAAAGAAATGACCCTGTTCTGTGCACGGATTTATCTAGTCATTTTTCATTGTTTAATACGCAACAACGTATTTCAAAGCCTTGTATTTTTATGCATGGCCGGAGTTTAGCTATAGCCCCTGATCTAAAAGATAGAAGACATAAAAATGATGTGTGAACCGTATCGTTGAATGCACACCTTCGATCATAAAACTTTGAAAGAGGTCTCGTGCTATGTTTCATATTTCATAGTGTAAACGCTGTGAGAGTGAAGTAAAGTATGAAAATAATATCGAAAAATAAAATAAATAAGAAGTCTTAGCATTGCACATTCTCGTATTAGGATCAGCTAATTCTCTAGGACACATTTCTGTTTACATTTTATTTATAGATCCTCTAAATAGCCAATAAAATAAAAATTTAATAAATTAGGTACCATAGAAAGTAACGTAAACGGAAATCTACCTAGAAAGGTATGTATGCATGTAACAGCTGCCACACAAACCATAGTCAATCAATTTTGTTATATTACTTCATGTTTGAATGTTCGGTTACATATTCATGAGAGATGAAATTGGTGCAAGAAATGTTCGCGAAATCATTAATATTGAAATTAGAAGGAATATAATTCGTTTTTGTTGTGAGATTTGATTATGGGCTAAAATTATAAGTAAATATTTTGATAGAAAATGGTTTACACTGCTTTATTCGCGTGAACTTAGTTTTACTTTTAATGTAGCTCCTGACTCGGGATACCCGGAGCGAGTCTCCGCAGGGGGCGCAAAAAGCTTTAAAAAATACGACGTGAAATCCGATATCAGAGCCAAAAATCTGTCCGCTGAAAGTGCACAAGGAAAATGTTGACGTAAACGTTAAAAAAAACGGTAAAATGTTGAAAACAACAAGAAATTAGGTTTGCTTTTAGTGTTAATTAACATAACAACAATCAATTTCAATCATCGGTTAAGAATGTTGTTTGTTACCAAGATTCAATAGAACCCCATGCTTCATAGATTCTGTTAATTATGAGATAGGAGATGCGTACCTACTGAATTTTTAATTAAATATCCAATTCTTATTATCTTGAATTTACTTTTCAATAAAAGATGGATAGACTACATAAGTCTGAAACGAAGACGTCACAGTACCTATTACTTATTCAAATAAATCTGAATTCATATAAAAAGTGTAACATAAACCGCCAACAATATAATATCGTAGGTATACTTTATTATCACGATTGCGTTTATGACGAATGTTGATGCAAGCGTCGTGGCTACATAAACGCCTTGATAAGCAAAAGCTCTTAACTAAGCTTTACATATTTTTGTATTATTATAACAGTTTTTTTTACGATTTTATACTCGAGAATTTATCAACTGAAATACACTGAGACGAACGCATTTGAAAATATCATAAAATGTATTTGAGTAATATAAAACACTAGATGGGTTCAATCAACAAAAAGAAATAAAATATTTATGTCTAAAGCTAAGTAGTAAAATATTTTTCTTATTTGTTACCAAGAACTACGTATTTAGCAATGCCACTTCTAAGAATATGATATCGTAAAAGTTTTCATCCTCTTCATGTGTTTCCGCGAAGGCCGACAGTAAATGCCATATGATACGGGTATGAAAAATATACCTAAAAAGAAACATTGTAAGCAGATTGGCACCTCCCGAAATATTATCTGTAACAAGTTACAGGGCACTTTTAAATTATTATCATAACACACGTTTAGACTAACTAAGTAAAGTTGTATCTGAAAAGAGGACAAGTCATTAATAATTATTGTATGTTTCTGACGGTCATTATAAATTCAACATTATGTAATGGGTAGAAATTTCATTAAAACACATTAACAGTTGGTAAGGTTAAAAATCACAAAAACTCAAAACAGTATTAAATACAACGCTTTAAGAAATGTACTGCCCTTCAGACATCAAAATGCGGAAGATTCAGATATAAATGCTGGTGCAGAGGCAGACAGTTCTGAGAGCGTTGAAAGAAAATCGAGAAAAATACGTTCGTTGCACCAATTTCAAAGTGTAATAAAATGTCGTCGATGACCGATTAATGGAAGCGATGGTTGTAATGTACAATGTCGACAATTTTGCTATCGTATCGCTGTGAAGTAGTAGGAATACATTCAAATAAGTTGTGTTTTGGTTAGTTACAAAGGGTGAGGATCTAAACACATAAAGAGCTCGGGCGAAGGGTAGGGGGTTGGTTAACAGATGAAAGACGCAGACAAAGGGTAAGGAACACATAAAAGGGTAAGTTTATTTGAAGCTTAATTTGCGTGTTCGCTGAAATTTTGCTCAATTGATAATATACAATTCGCGACGATTTGTATATTTTGCAAGCCCTACACCTATCGATTGTGTTAAAAACGTTTTGCGTGAAAGCGTAAATGATTTTCCTAAGTTTCATATAGTATAACAAAATTATTCCATAGTATATATGTGAACTATAATATAAGCACAGTAGACGAGACAAATAAACAGTACAAAATACAATTGTGACTGCGGCAAATCATATTTGAAAAGAGACGCGGCGTTTGCGGACCGTCGGCGGTGCTTGATTTACGCTGAGATTGCGAGGATTTTGTCGCAGTCACACGAAAACATTCAAGACAAACATACAGATGTTACATACACATAGAGAATGAAACGAATACAGACAAAGGATTGAACGAAAAGTGAAAAAGCGTCAGTGGCACCGTCCGCGTGTCTGTTGTGGGACACGCGGAGGTCACCGGCATCACACTCATATGCAGGATTCGCAACAAAAGGGAAGAGGTGAACAGATACTGAACACTGAGGGGCGAGGGCGGGCTGACTGACACTTACCATGGTGTAAAGGAATTCCAGAACTCGCTAGGAGTGGCGGACACACGGCGGCACAGGGACACAGAAAGACAGGACAGATTACTACACAGATACCTACATCCCTCAGTGCAACCCCACCCCGGTTTTGCAACCGCTCCGGCCGATTGCACTCGTCTATATTGGTTAGCTTGCGTTTTAACACTGTATTTACCAATCAAAGTTCTGTTAATTACGAATCGATTCACAGACGAAGCCCGTTTGCATTAGAACAACCACCACTATTGATCGATAGGTAATATGCATTATGATTCAATACAGATAAATTTTGAAAAGTTGCAATTGCAGGTTGCACCAAAGATTGAATGTGGAGAGTTAACATGCTGGATGGTGAATGCATGGAGGAACCCGTCATGTGTTACGAATACAAGGGCTGCACGAACAAATGCCAGAACGCAATATAACCACTCTAGACTTTTGAACTTAAATAAAATAGTGAAGCGGCTCGTGTTTTAATGCAAACAAACTTTTAGAGGCGCTTTTGCATATTAAGCGAGGTGGGTTGACTACTTTTATTTTTCAGTTTTGCTTTGTCTTATTTATTTAAGAGATCGTTTGAACTTTTATTAACGCACACGGTGTAAAGTAGGCCAAATAAAAACTTTAAGAATTTGTTTACCAACTTAGATCATGAAAGACGCGTTTAAGTTTTTTCTAATAGATCGTTATAAAAGTATTAAAGTAAGTGGTATAAAAGTAAGTCTTAGAAAAACTATGTCAATTTAAACATGTATGTTTATTTTTGTATCAAGATTGTAGCTACATAATGATTTAAATAATGCTTTCATGATTCAAGTTTCTTTCCTTTTACCTTTTTACTTATGTAAAGTTATTTTGAAGACAAACAAAACTGTTCGAAAGCTTTTGAGCGCTGATTTATTTCTAATTTCATTTTGTTATTCATAATACGCTTTTGTTTTGTTTAGACAAACAGGTAGGGTTAGACACACACAAGGGATGAACATTAGACAATACACAACACATCGGATCTGGTGTGAAAAATAATAATAAAATACAAAAACTTATAATTGAAATAATAAATTCAATGGTAAAAGATAACCATGCTAGGACCGCAAACAATAAATCATAATTTTTACACTCGAGAAAACAGAGGAAAATCAAAACACTTCCACCAGATGAGAAAATAAATTGTAAGTTATAAAAGTATTTGAAGTTACCAATTAAATTAAAATAACCACACCAAATCCTCGGAGAGGTTTAGGAAGATGAGCGGGAATTATATGGTGAAGGTGCTAGTTCCTAAATCATTTTATGTCGTAATGAATTTTGTATCTTCTTCTTACGGTTATACATTACAGTACGGCGATGATATCACGAATCTAAAATCATTGTAAAGTGCAAATATAAATTATTCATGAATTGTGCAAAACCGACAGGTCAGTCCTAAACCAACTGATGCAAAAGATATCGTTGTATTGTCTTTTATTTTACTGATCCTAAAATGGTTAGTATTATGTTAGTACTAACGACATCTTTTACGTACATGAAGTGATTTGGTGTTTGTTAACATTTTAGACGTTTTCTTATGCTACACATACCTTTCAGAATATTCGTCCATGTGTGCGTAGCTCTGGACAGAGTTTTCTTCTATGAGGAATTTGACGCGCTGATAGAAGGACGCGGTGACAGAAGGCGGCTGTTTTCTGAGGAGTACTTCTACAGGATCGTTGGAAGCTAGGCACATGATGTGCTCGGCGCACTCAGGTCGACTGCAGCATTCCGAGTCGGAGCAGTCCGTCATGCCATCTTCAAAAGTGTAGCCATTGTCAAGTGACAGCCAATATGGTTTGTTTGGATTGTTTAAAATGTAATCGGTCTTATTTTTGAGCCTATTTTCTGTAAAAGAGAGTCACTTACCTTCATCGTTATCTTCGTTGTCGTTGCAAGAGAGTTCAAGTGCGATGGAGCAGTCGGTGCCGGCCCAGCCGTCAGCGCAAGAACAGCGGTACACTCCATCTTCCAGAAGACATTGTCCATGACGAGTACAGCCATTTGGACAACCAGCTGTGTACATTGAATAATTAGTCAAGTGGTAGTAGATAATGATTTTCTGATCATTACACTAACAAGTGCAATGCAAACGTTGACTTCTAATATACTGTATTCATGGAATTTGAGTTGGTTTCAGAAATCAGATTCAGAAAAGTCGATGATCCTTCAATATTTTCAATATGTGCAGCATGAAACAAAGAACGAACAGTATTTAATAAGAATGTCGCAACTTACGCAAAGTACAGTGTCGGCCATTCCATCCTTGTGTGCACACACACGTGCCATTCTTGCATTGTCCGTGGTCGTGACAGCGCGTGTCACAGGGTCGTTGGTCACACATGGAGCCGGTCCAGCCGTCATCGCATCGACACACGCCCTCGGCACAAACACCGTGCGGCCCGCAGTCCAATGAACATACCACTATAAAGAAACGCAGTTAAAACGCCGATGTACAAGTAAGGCAACATAATACTTTAAACTTGTTTGTAGCCATTACCTTGTGAGCAATCATCTCCGGTGTAAAGTGGGTCACAAACACATCTCCCTGCATCTAGGTCGTACACACCGCGTTGGGAACATGCGGGAAGACAACGTTGAACCCTCGCATCACGTTCACTGCAGGAGGCACCTCGCCATCCCGCGCGGCACACGCATCTACCACGCACGCACGATCCATGGCCACCGCAGGTTGGGTCAAGGCAGTCCTCTGAATATGTTTAATAAGTAAGTCAGTATTTTTATTGGTTTTCTTTATCACATTTTAAAATATTGTTTTAGTTTGCAAAAATATTTTACCTTCGTCGCACTTTTGTCCTTTCCATCCAGCCTTACAGTGGCAATGGCCGGCAATACATTGACCCCTTCCGGAACAGTCTGCCGGCTCACAGTCGTGTGCTGGAACGTCACATTCCGGGCCTTTCCACCCTTCCAAACAGTGACATACACCACCTGCATACGCGCCGTGCCCCGAACAAAGAACTGGGCATACACCTGCGACAAACAACAAATGTGAGTTATTAGTTACGCACTTCTTTACGAAGATAAGAGACTCCTTTAATGAATGTTTTCTACTTACTTTTCGAACAGTCGTGTCCTTCATAGCCGTCCATACATTCGCATTTTCCGAGGTAGCATGATCCGTGACCCGAACAATCATCTGGACACGAGTTAGTGACTCCTTCCGCTTCAGAAACGATCATTTCAACATTGTGTGGCTGCAATTCGTCATTGTATACAGATATAAACCATCTTCCTGTGTCGAGATATTGCAATATGCTCACGTTTACTCTCATATCCGTTGACCTTTTGCTTATCGTATGGTTCCATCTATGCAGTGGGTTAATAGTGCTCAATAGTGCATCCCAGTCGTTAAGACTACTTTGAAACCGATTATCTCTGAACGGACTTCTTCTACGCCTTAGTCTGTGGTCGACCCTACCGCCTCGAATGAATTCTACAAAGTCGTATTGTGTTACGCTAGGAGCTACATTTCGCCTACCATATACGGCGAAATTAGCTCCCCAGGGAACTGTGAAGTTAAGGCTAACGTAGGCGGGCTGTTTGTTGCGGAATTCAGAACTCCAAAATTGGTAAGCAGGTATAGTTGCACTGTGTAACTCGTCGAATTCTCTAACTTCTAACGCGGGTGACCAAGGTGGCGGTGCTGCTTGTTGCGCTTGTTGTGGTATTATTACTGATTCTAACGCTGCTTCCGCTGTAGTGGACCACCCGCCTAAAGACGAAGTTGATATTGATTCTGCAATAAAACGTGCGAAATCTTTTACATCCTCTTGAATATGTCTAAAGTACAAACCCAAATTAGTACAAAATTATAAAATGTTTCAACATACCGTCTGAAGGTGATGACGTTGATAAGGCATCCCTAATGCCTTGTGCATGTGTTACTGCTTTTACATCTTGTACCAGGATGCAATTAGAATTGTCTATATTACTTTTAATTGACGATAACGCTGTAACAAAGAAATTCTCATTTTAAAACAAAGTATAAAATCGTTAGTCCTATTTTTTTATCAATAGAAAATAATTTCTACGATCCAAATCTTTCTGTCGAAGCCGGTCATCCAATTAAGTTTCCGTTAAGTTTGTTTCTTATCGATGGCTCACATCGATAATGCCCAGTAGCCGAGCAGTAATTCTATTAGTGTTCACACGGGCGTCATTTGGGCGCAATGTGTTACGAAATACGACACAATAAGAGATGTCATTTAAAGTTTAAGAAGTGTATGAATGCAGGGTAGGTGACGTGATGTCCCGTCGAGTTTTAATTAAGCGAAGCACGGCTGTGCTGCATTTCGTGGCGGTGTGACGAAGCGATTGGTTCCGCTGCCGCGACCCGGTCTCAGCAAGCACGTAGGTGGCTCGACACCCAACCATTTCTTGTTCGGGAGAATGCTGTTGTCTCCTCATTATGCGACAGTTGCTGGCTATCGAATCGATCATAAAATGCCGCGCTACGCAATCTAATTGGATGATTCTTCACGGTGTTAACTAAGAAAAGCACGGGCTCAGATGACACGAGTCTTGACGAAATTACTATTTATTTTGAAGCTACTGAAGCATCAAATAGGATCTTATCGATGTAATTGATTAGTCGTCAATATTTTTTATAAAGCACTAAAATATGTATAGTAGGCACTTTCCCTTTTAATACTATGGTGGAATATTCAATAGAAACTGCAAGGGAGCCATTGAATGTCAGTAATGTAAAGAGAATTTATTGCGTTCATTTATTAGTTTTGTAAGAAGCACACGATCGCTCAGGATTTGTGCTCGGATGGGGATGCAACGTTTATTTGTTTCGGAGCGTGCGCAGGATATGCGCCTAATATGTCGTGCGTTGCGTCAAGGGCAATATATCAATCCATATCTACTTAATTGACGCAACCCAGATTTTGTTCCGGCTAATTAACATGTTCAGTAATTTGTCGAGAGACATGTGGTTATGTTTTTGTAGAGCCAATTTACTAATTAAATTTTATGTGTGAATATTTTGTCTGACGCGTTGTCAAGTGTTTGCAGTTACGTTCCATAATTCGTCCAGATAACCCCCAGCGGTGTCGGAGCAATTAAGTTATCTGGCCGGCCCAACAGTTGCCTATCTATACTCAAGATTTACTCTTAGATAAGATCGCGAAACGTTGACGCCATTTGGCCGTTTGCTCTGAGGATTGGACAATTTAACTTTACTATACCGTGTTGAGGGTAGATAGTTCAATGACAATAACCTTTATCGGCTTAACAACCAATAGTTAAGCAGGCAATTTATATTCAGTGTTAATGCTACATGCGTATGTCGAGATGGATTTAAAATCATACTTCTAAAATGAGATATGTTATTGGGTTCAAAGACTTGAAGCATAAAAGATGTCTAGTACGTTGCTCCGCATCAAATATTGATGGAATGGAAATAAATAGAATTCAACAAACAGTCATAAATATGAATAAAACTTGAACGGTCATTGATGTTCGACAGGTTCGTTTAAATATAAGAGTGACCAACAACATATAGCATTTTTATGAAAGCTGAACATGTTTTGAACGATCCCCAACCAACATCATATTCAGTTAGATAGAGCCCTACTCCGAAAATAATAACACACATCGTACACAATGTTTTCAGATAAACGAGCAAAGATGACGTAATTTCCTCGCAAGAAAATGAAATATGACAATGTGGTAAGTCGCGACTTTTCCCGATGATCCCTCGTAAAATCTATAAATTTTGTGTTTTGAGCGGCGGCGGGTAGGAAATGGAGGGTGCTCGAGATGACGAGGTCGCCGGCCGATGCAAGCGACGATTGTGTGCAGATGGACTATGTTTGCTATCTCCACTATTTTTCGAGTTAATACAATTTATTGTAATACGATTCAGCATAGATTGCATCGTGCGTTGGGGGAGCGAAACTCGTTTGATAGTGTCCCCGGGGACGGACGCGCCGTCGCACATTCTCGCATTAGTCACGTGATAAATCTTTCCGTGTTCATGTGTGCTGTCTCCTTTCATTACACGCAGGATCTAATATCCCTGTCCTTGTTACTTGCGCATGTTAACTGTGTTCGCACGAGGTCGCGGTTTGTTTGCCCCATTTTCTCAGGGAAGACAAACAAATCCAAATTTTGATTACATCATCATAAAATCTTGTCATTAAATAAAGTTATTCTTCATGAAACTCGTTAGCTATGGGTACATGTTGGCTTTGTTTATGAAATAACGGCGTATTACAAATTTTATGACACCCAATGAGTGATCTCACAAAATATAGCGTGGCCTGCGTTCCTAAGCTATATAAATCAGCAGCTATAATCGATACGTTAGGTCAATAAAAAAGGGTAAGTATAAAAAGATGGACAGTAACTGGTTCCAGCAGGATGTAAAATTTTGTTATGTTAATTGCTAATAACTATAGAAAAGAATAACATAATATGATATTGTTTTGTATGAGTAAATATGTTGATTTTACAAAACAAATCATAAATTAAGCTTTTGATAAAACCGTTGTCCACGTTCTATTTTTTTAAGTTGCCCTACATATATTTTAGCATGCTAAACAAAATAGTGGTTTGTTATTTGTATAACAGTATTATTTTTACAACAAAAGCGTCACCGATCGTACAGACGTGCGCGCGAGCCACTTGAAAAGCGTTAACGCTCACAGAGAGAGCTTTAATAAAACATTTGGGGTCCTCACATTTTCAATTACATTAAAAAGTTGACGGTGCTGTATTTGCCCCCATTCATACACCATACACGTAATGAAGGGTGCAACAGATGGTTCACATTTTTTCATTACATCACTAAAACTACCGGCGCAAACCCGGAGATTTATGTCGGATTAAACTACAGACCCGGTTTTTATTTGATACAAATCCGGAACGCCAGGAGGCGTGTCCGAAAATATTCTATTGTTATTTCGAATCAGTATTTTAATGAGAGTTCAGTAAAAAAGTAGGAGTCAAAAGTAAAATAGTTAAATAAGTAGCGTTTAACAGATTCATTGGTTTTGATATTATCTGACGGGAATCTAAATGTGGTAATTTCGAGCCGTGTGTGTCGCCTTGTTAAAAAAAGCGTATATCGTTTTGAAGTGGACAGGTCGCCGCTGCCATCGATAGGCGATATGGTACATGCTGCCTTATCGCGCCTGTATAATTTAACGGGTCTCTAAATGAAGTGAGATCCGATACGATAAGCCTCATTGACTTGAGACACCTTACATCCACTCGGTTCATTACATTAGATTCAAGAAGCATCGGCTGACTTTATTTTATCGAGTCTTTATATAAGACTGTGTGAGTTAGGATAAATGCCTCGGATGGGGCGTTAGTGTCGTCTAAAATAGTAGTTATTGTCCCATAATATAAATAGTGATACGATAAACTTTGTAAAATTTATCGTATCACTTGTTAAATTTGTTAAATTAACAAGTTTAATGGCGATTTTTTTTGGAAAGAAAAGGCTTGTTACTTACTGAACGAAAAGCCTGAAATTTTCTTCTACTAGGTACATTCATATGAAATCTTTTTCCAAATGTGCTTTGAGTTTTCCATCTAATTATTGCAATAATGCTTCACCCTAAACCCTGTGCTAAACCCTTCAGTGCTCATAAGAGTTAGTTATGTATGTATGTAAACAAGTTTTTGTTTCAGCTGAAGTAGAACGCGTTGCCGAAACTATAGTGAAGTTGTTAGCGGTTCACGTAGCGTGCTTCAAGCGTATTATTTAGTGTTTGCTCAAAGTGTTTAATAGAACGCTGGCTTAACTTAAATTGAAACTATAGTTTAGACATTCGAGGAGCGTTTATAATTACTATTTTAAACACTGATAGCTTCAAACTGCTTTCACAATTACTCCATTTTATACTCCTGTATTTGGAAACTGGATTGTCTAGTCTCGTTCGATTTCAGTAACTAAGATATTAAATTAAAACGTCTAGACGCATAATGGAGCAAGCAATACTAAAAATGAAGATAATTCGACGTTTCAAAAAGTTTTAAGGATCGTTAATCAAATAATTCAGTTTACCAATAGATCGGAATAACAAAACTCTGATAGACTCAATGTTTATCTTTTACTTCCAGATTAGAACAAAGATAGTAGTTCAAAGTTATCATTAACTTGACTTATTAGGGATATCTTATTGAGACACACAAGTGTTATTGAAGCTACACAAATATACTTGAGTACAGGAAGCAATTTAATTCGGAACAAATGATCATTTAAGCCTCTAATTGAGTCGGTATTAGGAACATAATTTGCCGTCGCGGCCACCCTCCACTTTGAAAAGACTTCGCTTGAAGGGAAATAAACAAAAGTAATTTCCCGACATTACAGCAACTGAGCACTTTCAGTGTAAATGGCAATGTGGCTGTGCACCCAACGACATATTGTTTTTACGAATGTTCCACTGTTATACGGGATTCGCGTGACGTCGCCCAGTAGGTGCAAACTGTATACATATACAATAGTCGTATGTATATGTATCGCCAGCGCGAATACCACTTGAAACGTTCTAACTTTGACTGTGTTTATGTCTTCCAACTTTAGTTGTTAAAAACGCAGTAAAAGAATTTGGGGCTCATTTATGTTCCTACTTAAGTAAACGTAATCTTTCTGTTATAGCTTTATTGCGAAGAACGTTACTGACTCTATGCTTAAGTTTTTTTTACTTAAACGAACTTAGGAATTCCTGGAACTCGAGTGGCCACATTTATACGACGCTTTAGCCGCACTTATTTCCTTTTCTTATCCTGCCAAATAGCTCCACGACATTGACAGTAAAAACACATTTTTTCCTCACCCTCGTTAGGGTCGAATTTCGGAAATAACTTCTTTGAGAGTGCTTACGTCATTAATGGAAAACTGAACACTTTTGTTGGAGTAGTGTTTCCGAGTAACCCGATTATTTAACACAGAACAAAAGCTTTCATGCTTTTTGAGTGTAAAATAGTGCTGGGATGATTATTTCAGTAATAACGAGTTACAAAGAATACACAGTCATTATCGTTCGAGTTGTTATAGTAATTGCGACAAATTGGCTCGGCATCGGCAGGGTAAATGTGTGTTCGAATATAGGCCAAAAGAATTGCGTCGTCGTCAGCGGCGGCGGCGGCGGCGGCGGGCGCGACCCGCGACGGGTTCATGTTATTTTGTGATGCCTCGTCTGCCTGCGGTTTGAAAGTAATGCTGGTGATCACTTACGGATAATGGCCTACTTTTCTTGATTGTAACTGGACTTACCCATAAGTATAAGTAATAGATCAATCTCTTCCACTTGTGTTGTAATATTGAAAGGCCGTAATGTTTTAGCATCTTCGGCTAAGCTCCTAACGAGGTTGCTACAAATATAGAATCCACTTTACCACTGTTTTTGTTTAAAGTTGCAACTGTGTAAGGTCCTTTATATAGTTCCGTGTCTTCCGTCGTTAGCGCAAAATGCTTTCGCTACATGTAGGTACTGGCAATAAGCATTACATGCAGTTGAGAGAATGTACCATTCCATTAGATATAAAATGTAATGTATTGTTTTATTATACCGCAAGGAAGGGATTAGTTGTTCGTCGTTAAATCAAACAGGGATTTATTTTTGCGATTTATGAAGCATTTCGCATGTATAAATTATGATTGGTCGTTTGGCGGGTACCCGGTACGCAGGGATTGCGAGTGGCTGATGTATTCGTAGTGAAATAACATAGGACGTGGAAGTGTAAGATAATTTATAACGGCTGTAACATGGGCGCGCGGGCCCGAGGCACGCAGCGCGTTGCCTTACGTTAGGCGCATCATTTATATTTTTCTGATGTTTGTTTTGTTTTTTACGAACCTCTCTGTGGATGCCGGGCTAAACAAAGAATGATAAAAGACTAATGGTCAACGTCTGTTTTCGTTGAAACATCAATGTTTAATCAACTCATTTGCATGCACGGAGTGAATATTTGAATTTATCACCTTCAGTAATTGAGTTCGGTGTGATGATGGAAATATTTTTCTATTATGATTTGGTCGTATAACGATAAATGAATAAAAGTATTTTTATGGTTGTTTTCCGTTAGAATGACTTTGGACAACACGAAAAAAGAATTTGATTGAAGTCGGAGTCTGTGTTCAAATAAGCATTTACGACGTATGATTACTGTTGTCTATAGTTATAAAACGAGTTGAATTTACATGCAAAGGTAAACAGAGAAAATAAATAACTAAGTACCTAGCTAGCGCGGTAGAAATAGAACTGATATACCATTAAATAATAACCATTTCCTTTGTTCATTGGAAATGTTTAGTCCACAAATAGGTTGCAATTTATAAAAGCAAAAGTTATTTTTGCTACTGTTTCAGTGCGAGTTAAGTCCGAGGGACTATATAATCTTGTGTAGCCCTCGAGGGCTATTCCTTTGTCGGTTTCCAATCATACAGTACGAGAACTAGCCCCTTAATTGGATGGAATCCCGCTTCAGGCACGATTCGGCATTAAGGGGATAAAAGCATACGAGTGCAATTTTACATTGCTTTGTAATCTGGTAAAACAATCAGATTGCGAGCTCGCAGGATTAGGCTCAGACATGTAATAACGCTAATAGTTTTAGTCTGAATTTGTATTCGAAATAGCAATTTGAATGGTAGGCAATATTTTTGATAGGACAACAAAGGCATCGCAACCACCAACATTTTGCGGTATTGTTTAACCACAGTCGGCGGATCCATATTATAATATATCCAAAATTACCTTTGTAACGAACGTGGGAGTCAGTTTTACTAAAAGGCTAACCGATACCTATGATGGCTTAAAAAACGTTTTTTTTTTTTTTGTAATATTGAAATGGATTTAGCCCACATGGCGTCATTATGGTTACAATAAACTTTTGTCTCTGACGTCCCAACGAAGGCCGTACACTAACGCTAATGGATTGTGAAAGAATAATGTTATGAATATTCTAATCGGCATTCCGAGCGAGTTAATAAAAATACTCTCTTAACGAGAGTCCCGTACATCCCGCTGTGATTTAAGACACAAAGATGTATCGTCAGTGTAACTCGTAGTTGGATATTTCAATATTAAAAAGAGCCTACACGGAGTTAGTATATCTGCCTGCAGTGAAAATTGTCGTTCGAAGTTATTAGTTCGTTAGCTGTAGATTTTGATAAATGTAGATTAAGCTTGCATTTTCACTACAATTGTACAGGGTGGCAGGGACATTGACGCGAAAACTGTTATCATGGATTCAGTACGTGAGAGTTGAAAAATTTCGTCGGTTATTTAAAAAGAAAACAGCTGTTCCATACATTTTGACCGCATTGGTATTGCACTTTTCTATAAAACAGCAGCTTTTTTTTTTAATAACCGACGAAAAATTTCATCGGAGTGGGTTCAGAATCACGTACTGAATCCATGGTAATAGTTTTCGCGTCGATCTCCCTGCCACCCTGAATAACGTATTACGGATACTTGAGACTTAACAATAAATTTCAAAGAACGACGAATAACTGTAAGTGCGCCTGCTCATAAGTATCAGGCCGCAACTTTTCAATCAAACTTAAGTACAGTAGTTATAAGTTTCCGAAGTTGGGAATTGCAACAAGCTTCTTACTTAATGGACGTAGAATGCATGAATTGCATAATTTTGTTCATGATACTTACAAAGCTTGGAGATTCTAATAAAGATAGGAAAGGCACTCGATTCATTTGATTAAAATAGACATTTTTGAGATGTTATATGGTGATATTTTATAGTCGGTTGATACTAAGTCATTTACCTACCTACATGAGAAATGTAAACGTGGGAAAAACAGCCGTGATCTTTGAACGATCGCAAATTGAAAATCCGTGAGATTGTGAGTCCGATATTGTAGGATTGCAATCCCTTACTGGAATCCTGTTGTTTATATCGAATATATTTGAGCTGCTTCATTAAATTATACTAGTTTGCGTCTAGATTATTGACTAGAGTACTTTGTGCTTGCGTGGATCATTCCATGTCGAAAGTGAGCCCTCAACAAACAGACATAACTTAATAAAACCTCATATCAGGAGATACTCAAGACCTAATAAGAGCGACCTATCTTAATGATGACTAAGGGACAGTGTCAAGTGGGTAGCCGCAATCTCCTGTATGCTTATTTAGGGTTTAATGGGAATGAAACTCACAACACACTAACAATATGCTACTTATGAGACAGTTCGCCAGTAGTGGATCATTATGGGCTGAAGCACGGTAATAATGATTATGATGATGATAATCAAATAAAAACTAGAAAATCGTCAGCTTACTACTGTAAAAGAGAAATTGGTAAAATTGTTTCTTTCAATAAAATAACTCAAAAACTCTTACCTATAAAGTAGGCGAGCATCGCCGCTAAGATGACGCAGAGGCAGATCATGGCAATGGCGAGGCACTTCCACGTGCATCTGTGCTGGCACCGCTTGTCTATGTGGAACCGCGAGGGCGAGTACACTGGGACGGGGCTCGGCTGGCTGGCCCGCAGCGGGAACACCGGCATCACCAGCGGCTGGTTCGCCAGCTGGCAGTGACCGCTACCCAGCGTGCCCCCTCCCATCCCGCTCGACATCGGCGCGCCGCCCAATCTGTGGCACAATATACTGGATTTAAAGCTAAAGTCGACTGTCGAAGACCTCGGAAATGAAGTTGGAGGAAATAAGTCGAGAGGATCCTGGAAACAAAATAATTAAAGCAAGTCTTGGTTTTCAAAATGTTTTTTCCTGATAATTTAGTTGTGTGAGATGCTGAGCCTTGTTGAAACATGAAAACAACAAGAGTTCTTAATACTTTTCTCCAATATTGTTTGTTTATTTAAAACTTTGTGGCCTCCGGGATCCGTAAACAAGGATGACGTTTATTAATTGGATATTTGGAATTAGGTCAATTTTAAACTTTGCTGCTGCTACTACCAAGTTTCAGGAGTAAACCAGATGAAAAAATACAAATAATATGTCAAAACTTTTACAAGTAGGTGACCCAGATGTTAAGTGTAAATTGGAAACGTTGGAATTCTATTCCGTAATTTATTAAATGCGTAAAAAATCAAGTTTCCGTTGATAGCAGGTAGATGAGAACTTGTATCGATGTGGTAACATGTTATGACCAACTGTTGGCGGGGCGAATCTGTGGCCCGCGCCATATGGCGCTTCTTTTATTAAACTCCCTCGAAGACAATCAGAACGTATCATTACCGGGTATTCCGGCAAAAAACGATGACCGTAGCGTTTAGGCACGTCCGCCCCGTGAGCCATTAATCAATTATCCGAACTTCACTGTCACGACTAAATTTAAAGGCTCAGCTGAGAACATATGGCGCGGCGTCCGAGGCGCTCACCAACTGACGCCGATATAATGACCTCTCGCATAAAGGAATAAGCAAAAAGAGAATAGAAATAATTGGAGCAAGTTTAGCAAGAACGAAGCGTGACTCCTAAAGGGTTTGTTTCGAGGAGGCTCTTGACTGTAATTTTCTTTTGAATAGCGGCCGAGGAGCCCGAGGAACGTTCGGAAGGACGAATTCATTAAAACGTGTACAGAAATCACAATGCTCCGGCACGCAGAGTTTGGCCTTAAATGGCTTTTAAAATGTCCGCCGCTTTTGTACATTATGTGGACTTTGTATTTAATACTGGAGGTTAATAATGTTTAATTTTGGTGCTTTACTGTAGCTAAATATTCACAGCATTTTACTTTTATCATCAAAGGAAATGTGCTTCTAAAAATGCTAAACTTACGCACAATTTCCTCCTTCGTTAGCTTGCTGTTGAAATTGTACACCTGTTAGCACCAAGTGGTTATTTGAAATAACTTGAAGCTATTTTGAATAATAGGCCTTTGGTTCCAATAACATATAATTAACTTAAATTACTAGTCCAAGCTAGACGAGCTTTATAACGATTCTTTTCTCACAGTTTATTCTTCTAATTTCTGCGAGAAGATCCGGTTACTATAGTCTATTAGAATTAATTACATAAAATGATCTGGGAATTATAATTAATGAGTGTATAATTAACTTTAGAGTTAGTCATGTATGGCTATAATAGGAGTCTTTCTCTGAAAACTCGTTCGGGTTGGGCGTTTGATTGACTATTTGCGAAAGGATATTGAATAAGAACCTAAAACGGTTATGTGATAGCATAAATCAAGTCAAAATATACCCATATATCATAAATTATAATGAAAACAACATGGCTACGAGCGATACAAGTCGTGATTGCGAATGCTGCCGACATTTCATAGATAACTGTAAACGAAATTGATTTTTTGAATCCATCATCATTAGAGTAATGGATTTTATTGTTTAAAATCTAACGTTGGTTCTATTACCGGCCGGTAGGCACGGTGTCCGCACGTTACCGAAATGAGCCGAATGCTCTCATTTTGTTTTTGTTAAAATATTTTTTGTACTTTAGTAATGAAATGTTGCGCAAAACCGCAATGCGTTTGTTTGGGAACGGAAACGAGCATTCTATTTTACGAGCTCAAAAGTTGCGCTTTCAAATAAAGAAGATCCCGCGAAGGAGAGAGTCGACTAAGACAATTAACGAGGCCGACGACAGCGTTATTGTAGGACAATGCTGCGATATTTCAAGCGGCGGACGGACGCGGGACGGCGTTCGGCGAGATTTTGACAGGCGCTCGTCGAGTGAGCTCTTAATGAAGCGGTAAATAATGAGCAGAGGTGTTGCGCCCTGCGAGAGCCGTGTCTAATTAACAGAGAGAGCCACGACCAGTTTACACATACGAGATGAGACACAAACATACAACAGCAATGGTTCGTTATTACTGAATGCAACGTAACTATCATTAGAAGTAACGGGAATCGTAATGTAGCATAAGAATGGCGCATTACAAAAACATCGGCAGGTAAGTGAAGGCTCGTTAGTCGTCCGGGACTCGCCGCTGTCGCACAGTTTTTATCGTTGCAATCGCGCGTGCAGCGGTCACATCTAGTCTCAGAGCGAGCAACGGTGACCTCTAACTCGGAAACCAGATGAAACAAAAAGAAAGAAACGTAGGCACGGGCCGTGAGAACGCGTCTCCTTGGCCGCGGCCGGCCCGCGCCCGGACCTTCCATTTATCTTGCACAGTCGTGCGGGAATGGGCCGGACAGCGATGTGCTTTTATTGCATCGCGCCCCTAAATATAGGCTGCGGAGGCTAACCACGACGCTTTTAGCCCTAAAATGATTGGCCGCTCAACTGGTTTAATGGTATGAGAGAAGTAAATAAAAGTGTTTATGACGGCGTGCTCAAGTCCCAGACCCGATATTTGATTATAATGTAAAGAAAGAATGTAGATAATAATTAATAGAGACCGGGTTTTATGCGTATGCATATTTGCACCATAGGCCAAAACATGCAGATACTTATTGACATTTTTTTCATGCATATATTACCTGAAATCTACTGATTATGCATATTTGGGCTTGCTTTTTATAATGTTTATTATATGTATCTAACTATGAAAAACCTTAATTCAAATACTGCCCAGTGTCCTCAGTGGATGTAGGATGACGGTTTTCAAATAAATGAAATTGTATTTTAACTTTTTAAGTTCTGAAAGCACAATCGTATTACTGAGCATTTAAAACCAATAATTAAGATTAAAGTACAAAACGATAATATTTCGTTGAAAACGTAGTGAGTGCAGTAATTTGTTGTGGTTTAAAGGTATGCGCCGACATATTTTAGTGGAAAAAAAAACATCAATTTGCTGTATTTATTTTTGTTGTTGCATTTTTGGCACTTTTTGGTGATTTGAACCAATTATGATGCATATTTTTACTGTCACTGCTAATTAGTGCCCGATACTTAAACACATGACTTTCCTCATCATTATGAACAAATTTTAATATGGGACCAAACTTTAAATCGTGAAAGTGTTTACTGCATGGCTCCGGTCATATATGATAAAATACCAAAAAGTTGGAAAGAATTGCCGCTATCATTATAAAAAAAGGCTTCGAAACTTATTGACAGTTAAAGTTTACTATAGCGAAACAGAATTCTTAAGTGAAAAAAAATTAGAATTATGTTTGTTTTTTGTGTTGTTTTTTGCTTTTGCTCTGTTTGTTCAAATTTAGTAGATTAGTTTAGTGGATTTAGTTTATAATTTTTGTAACTAGGCATGCCTATTGGTAAAATATGGCTGGACCTATTCCCTATATCACCATGTATTGTGTTATATTTTATTTGCAAAATAAAATATCTTTATTCTACATTTATGTTCGCATAGTTCGTCAAAATGTAGGAAACAGCAGATTTTTTTTTCGCAATTTCGGGTTGTTCCCTTAGTAAAAGTTATTCATAATGATGAGTAACGTCTCATGTTTAAGTATCGGTCACTAATTCCCGTCACCCTTTATAATCTGATCTGTAAAAATTAATATATCAGTGGCTATACGCAAACATTCCAAGAGTAAAAAAAAAGGGGTTTAACAATATTTCACCAGCGACAAATTACTTTCAGTTTCATATTATTGTATTGAATGTTTGCCAAACGGCTGTAATTTTCAGTGTTTATGTAAATCGTGCAATATTAATAACATTAGTAGTTTAGTTATGAAACTAAAACGATATCGTTTCTATCGTAGATACCTAATGGAAATGTCAAAACATTATATTTAGTTAATTTGCAATGAAACAGGTGGCTTGTGACCGGTTCGCCGGTTGACGACAACATGCCGAAAGCTATTTGCGTAAACGCTTTGCAGATGACTTGAGTTTCGTCTAAAAACTTGTCCTACACTTGACGTATGCAATAGACACCATATTGCTAAATGTTATCAACGGACAACGGCTTATGTATTACGACCTTCATTGAACCAGTGGAATTTACATTACCGTACCGAAAGCTAAGCATTGTTAATTTAAGATCAGGTAAAAAGGTTTTATAAAAAGGAAGCTCTTTTATAATATATCTACAAGTAAACGACGTTTTTAACCATGAGCAAAGTGTTATTGAGTTTTTATGTTAGTAACAGCCGGGAGTCTGGGTTAGAACCCGGTTGATAGCAATAGGCGCGCCCCCAAATACAATAACTGACGAAATTTAGGTACACCACTGCTTAGCCTTTCGAGAAAAACAGGTACGGCGTGGTGTTATGTTATGTTATGTATACATAACACCACGCCTATGTTGATAGAAACAGTAAATTCCACATTCATTGTGAGTACTTCTTGTTTCTGTTTTATTAAAAAGACTTCTAAAACTTAAGAGTTATTTAATCGATGTTATAGGTGTGGCTGCTTTACTCAATATAAACATTTTGTTTTCCTTTTATGGTCGACTTCAAAACGCCCCCCACATTCATTGTGAGGGTCGAAAACGTTCGAGAGATGTTATCGACTTTATTTTAATACGAACAACATTTTGTTGCATCGATATCGAGTTTATTTTAAGATACCTCGGAACTAATTGCCTCGTCGGTTGAATGAAGAACAATGAGATAAACGTGAAACAAGCGCCTCGAACTGAGCGAGGCTTTCAATGATGATTGTTTCGCATAATTCATATTGAACGCAAATTAAAACGTAAAAGGTATTCACGAAGAATTTACAATGAGGGGTACCTCTAAAAGACTTATTCAACTGTCCGACAAAGGAGGAAAGATTAAAAGGTGCCCGAATAAAACACTTGGCGGATCAATCGATATAAACACGTAGTCTTAGTTCTGAGGAGAGCCCTCGCCGCACCCTCCTATTGTAAGTCACGGGTGTAAATTCAAGAAAGCTCCCCAATTTAAAACGAAATGTATAACAATAGCATCGCCCCGCTATGCCAATTTCCTCCCTCGACGAACGTTTTCACTACAAAGAAACTGAATAAAATTATCATCCATACATACTGCTTACTATTATTTAAAGCGGAAAGTTAGATTGAAGCGTTCCGAAACGAGGAATTTACACAGACGAGAATCATAAAATGAGAGAAAAAAGCAAATTCAAAATAAACAAAATGCTAAGAAGTGGCGCTCATACATCTCGCTGCAGCCGCAGTCTGCCACGCCTGGAATCTGTCCACTTAAATAGCTGCCTTATTCGACACCGATCACACCCAACGGATTAATTAAAAACATTTGTCAAAATGGCCTTTCGAACGAATGAGAATTTTCTACGGAGAGTTTAATCTATAGTCATATTAATTACACGTTGAAGTAATAAACCAGGCTAACTATGACAGTCAATTAAGTTTATACAATCGTTTAGATCGCTGGATGAGTTCATAAATATAAATTGATATTGTAATTGATTTCCGCAAAGCTGGGTTGGATTTTGTGCTCATTAAATGTGGAGCTGCAGTAATCTGTGGCGATGGGCCGAGTGTATGAGTTCGGTGCACATCGGAATGATACAGCGATTTAAATACGGTACATACGCTCGGATTCATTGAACTCGCAACTCTTATTAATAACTCTCATAGCGTGATGTTTGTTTTAGTCGTCTCGTGTGGCGGTTAGGTAATGTTGAAGTTGATTCATGAATGGGAGAGCGCGGCTCGCGGCTAGCGCAAGTACGCGCCCACTCGTGTATATTTAGCGAATATCATTTTCCTAGAAATATATCAGACGACGGAAGTGGCAACATTTACATTTTACGTTTAGTTTAACTAACGCTAGAAGCACGGATCACGGACCCAAAACGGATTAAAAACATGGTTTCTGTTTAACTGCCTACGCGTGGCTACGAACTTTGCTACGAACCGGTAAATAGGTATACTGCGTACCGGTAACATTGTAATGTCATATATGAAACAGTCATTAAAATAAAGCTAGCAGTATATATTTGCATTTAAGTACCTATTTAAATATTCATACCTGCTGATCTGTAATCATAACTAGAGATAATCTTACGCGATATGATCTTAGGAGCTTACTGGACAGTGTAGACGCGCCCTAGGCACAACTAGGCAGGTTTATCGCTGGAAATGAATGGAAGCGATATCGAATAAGCGGCCAATTACTGGTCGGCGGGTAGACTGCGAGGGCCCGCACGTAAATAATCGTGCTCACGCGCAGAAACCCGATAGTGATAAACAATTTTCCATTAGCCAAGCTGTACAGCAGGGGGCGGACTCACGGCCCGTACCTACAATTTCCATACCTAACGGAGAGCCGTATGCGATAGCCTTTTATTACGGAGTTTGTCGTTTGAAGATATTATTACGGTAATACCCGAGAAATGCAAATTAAGTACTGCAATAAATACAGAAAGAAATAGCCCGGGTTGGGCAAAAACGGTAAGAGTTAACCAAATGGCCGTGATTTGAAACGGACGCGATGAATATAAAATAGAGACGTAATTGTTTCGCAAGTCATGAAATTTCCTCCTTTAATGTGAGTAAAACGAGAATGTGGGTTATAAAGTTTAATAAAACAGTTTTATCTTACGCATTGACATAAAAATGTAATACCTATCACCTTGTGCGACCCGATTCCGTGAGGCACGAGAGTCCTAAACTAAACGCTTGCTATTGTTCAGCGAAACGGAAAAACGGTTTCGCAGGAGGCGTCCCTCGGCGGGCGCTCGTATTTCACCCGGAGTTCAATATTATTTCGACAGTCGGCGGCACAAAGAGGCGGAAGGCCCGCGCCGGCGTCGCCGCGGCCGCCGCGGGCGCCTCTCGCCTATCGCTCCACAATATTGTCCTCCCGCTTGCTGCCTCGGGTTACACTGTAAATATTTTTCGGCGGTTGCCTGATTGAAAATTTTTATCGCATTCCACCCCCACCTCCTCTGATAATAGATTGTGTTCGCTTTTCGGCATACATTGATATGGGTACTGCCAGTAGAGCGCCCCCTGCTCTGAGTTTACTAAGCACATGGTCAGGGTGTAATAACTTTCACGTCCTATTGGGTGTAAATACCGATGTGATTTGGGTTGTTTTATTTTACTCTTCTTTATTAGTACAGTTATAGAAAGTGTTTTTTGTAAAAGGCTCTACGTGTTGCACTGGTGGCAAGTTGCGATGTCTAAGTTGCCTTCCATTACCTGATAGGAATCATCGAAGAACTAACTACGACTTCTTGGCTGTTTTATGGTTTATTCACTTCAGTAGAAAGTTTATTTTATCATAGCATTCATAGCGAGGACGCGAGCTGTCAGGACTCAAAACATTTGCATTTTCATAATAACTTTCAAAATAATGGACGCACTGAGCGCGAAGCGTTCTGGTTAGTTGAGAAGTTTAGATGGTATTACTTTCTATGTATTCTATTTGAAGTTAGCCAGTCAAAAGGAATTAGGTGTGTTTAAATTAAGAGTGGTCAAAATGAATCAGTATGCAACCATTCTAGAAGGTGAAAAAATACGAAACGATCACAGACCAAAAGCTGTGTATACAGTTAAATATCGGGACCAACTCGGGCGGGACAATGTCTCTCTAATTATATTTGTTTTGGGCGGCTGCGAGGCGTGCGGATCGTCGCTCGGCGCCATTATTTATACAGAGGAAGATACAAATGAGGATCCATTACTGGATTTCCTCGATCTGAGCCTAATGAAAGACAAATAACTTCGAGTTCAAAGCGATCGATAAGGGCATTTGGTTTAATTTGAACTACGCGATGGCTGAGTGCGATAAAGTTACTTAAACAGATACAAATGTTTGGAAATATATTCCAAGTTACATTATAAAAAGAAGATAATCGTGAAATAAAAAGTTCACAAAATATTGTTCTCTACTGAGATTCGGTAACTGCAATAAAAGTGGAGAACCAATATAAACTACACCACTTGTCACAGGGGTAGAGACAAAACTATTGACAACGCAACAGTACGTAGTGAACAGGGGTGAGTAAGATTTCGCCACTACAAATGGGAGCAGTAGAGTGCATTTGAATTCAATTTTCAACTTTAAGGCAAACAACGTAAAAGCAAAAATGGGTTGCCATTTGCGACACACACTTGGACACAAAAACCACTGAGATGAGTGAGGGCGCGACTCATTTGTTGCACTACATTAACCAAGTCCCAGCAAGCCAGCAGAACCCTAGTTTTGAATTAAACACGATTGACATTTTGTCTCATCTACATTTTTTGCCTATAACCAACCCCATGGCCCGTGAAATGTATTAAACGACAATTCCATGTGTAATATTTTATCAATTAAGCACGGTCGGTTTCAATTTCAAAATAATGGCGTGTCATTTGAAACTACCCGCAATTTATTACTTGCTATAATTTCATAGAAGAAAATGTCACAGTTGCATTTTAAATCGTGCAATTTGCTGAATTAGCAATTTTCATTTTTCATATTTTGCAATAGTAAAAACGCTATATCACGTTGGTCGGGGATTGCGAACTCAGTGAGTGAAGACTTGGTGGTGTGAATATTCATTTGTTGTAAAAGTAAACTAAAGCAGGTCGCTCTTCCGTAGAACTGTAATGTTCATATTTCAGCAAGATGGCCGCGGCTTATAAATTATTACGTATAAAAGTGGTCGGTACGTCCGTCGCACGGTTGACCAGGCCACGCCAAATGATAAGGGTCATTCGTTTGCTTGCACCAACCCATTGAATTGCAAAGCAGTTTACTTGCGCGGTGAATATTTACACGTTTAATGGCTGTGACGTCCGCTAATGATGAATGCATAAGATTGGCATTTAGAAACTGTGAGAAGTCAAACCGGTTGTCAGGACTACGACACTAGGTGCTCAGTTCAGTTTATATCTTGTCTTCGTAGTTAGTTATCGAGTTTTGATGATCCAATAATATTTATTTTAATTTAATTTAATTCGCTCAAAAATTGATTCAATTGCTGTTCATTTATGCAGGCACCTCCATGTAACATGATAGGTATACATATTATTATAACACAGGAAATAGAGATTCCTGATGCTGTGGTTTGTCTTCTGAATAAATCAAACATTTTAAATTAACTACAACTCATTAAAATTATGCAGTAGTGGACAGTTTACATTTAAACTACGTATTGAAACGGAATTTAGAGTAAGTTAATCAAACGTCGTCAGTTAATAAAAATGCTGGTCATTAAATAACCTCAAAAGATTACAGCATTTAGTAGAAAAAACGATTTGCCGCCGCAATAATATATACGAGTTTATAGAGGTTTGTGTCGTGGGCCAAACGAAGAGCTATGAACTCACAGAAGTGGCAAAAAGGTATACAGTAAAACTAGTTGGATCCTGTAACGGTTTTTGTTGTCATGTTATAATCCGATTACAAAGTTAATGTTAAAGGGGAGAAATGCTATTTACCAAGACTTTGGGTTTGATTGAAGTAGTTTATAATGCTATTGTTGAGAATACAGTAAACCCCTGAAAATTTGAACTTGGAGCCATTTAATATTTTGTGTGATACTTCCTGGCAGCGCCACTGTTGCAATTTGGAACGGAGTTAATACAAAAAAGATTTTTTAAATAAATTGTTCACTATAGAACGATACTTTAAAAAAAAGTTACAATAGCGGATTTTATTAATTTATAGATGAATATTATGTATAGTATATGAAACAGTAATACTATTTCTTTATCAAGTTTTAACAATTTTAATGAAAACAAACCATTACATGCTCGTATACATACATGTAGTTTATGATAAATCAGACACTTTATGATATTCAAACCAAAATATTTTTAAACGATGCATCAGTCATATCTAATAGATTTATCAACCTCTACCAAAGTTTAAATGGCTCTGTATGGATTATTAATGGCTGTAAGATTTGAATTAAGTATGTACCGTTTCTATAAAGTCGCTAGATAATTACAAGTTTTACATGTCAGGCGGGCGACGCCGATCGAAGTTAAGCAACATCTTTCTTATCATATTTTATGTAATTAGTCACGCTAATCTTTTAAGCCTTACAGAGATCCTTAATATAGTCCTTATCTTGAAATAACGGAGATCTTAATTCTGACGGATCCAAGCACACGTTGTTTACTATTTAATCCAATCGTCACGGTGGCTCCGTTTATTTTTATTTGTACAAGCTGGACTGTATTAGGATCGGGATTCCTCGCCTCGTAATGTTTGATATACAGCCAAGATCGTTGACCCCTAATCAAAAGGGATTAATGTGTTTCAAGTGTTCGGTGTGTTATTGGTGTCTCTAATTACGTTTATGGGTCGGTGAGAGTTATGGTAATGTTCGGCAGCCTTCGTAGATGGCCGGCCTCGGCGCTGTCGTGTCACTGATACTTACGACTCTGAATTTAGGGTCTGTAGGGCGAGCCATTCGTTAGTCACGCCCGATGACGTGTACCTTGGACAAGACCAAAACTGTTATTAGAAAGATTTCGTCGTCCACCTTTTTTAGGTGCTTGTCTTAAAAGGTTTTTTATACTTGGAAATTATATTGGACGGCGGTAATGTGTTTTATTTAATAGCGGACAAATAATGCTTTCACTAAAATGGGACGGAGGTAAGTAAAAGTAATTGAGGGTCCTGTTATCGGGGGAGCGGTGACTCGTCATATATAAAACGGAAAGGTCATTCTTTACTAAAGTATCTTCCTTTAACTGCACATTGCGGCAAAATGCATGAATTTCCGGACACAAACAAAGGCAGTCGGCACGCAAAGCATGCAATGCCGCGAAGCCCTAAAGGGTAAAAAAAGACGTTTCGTGGTAAAAAGTGAGTTAGGGTGCAGCTTTGTTTGTGTATGGTTCGAGTTAAGTGTTTAGATAAGTGCAGCTGAGAGCGGCGAGCACGTTTGTTATCTCTCGGGAGCATAGGAGCTCAGACAAATGGAGCCACCCTGTGTGGTCCGTTATTTGGTCGGCTCTCACCAAATATGTGCTCTCGAATCAAAAACTCGCCTCGGATATCACGAAACGTCGGGGAAACATTACATTGTGAAAAGTTGTGGTAATCTGAAACACTAGTAGCCATTCCTAGTGGTATTGTACTAAGAGCCAATATTCTGTTCTGAACATATATATTATGGGAAATAAGTTTCCTTTTGTTGAGTCGTTTAATATTGCGAATAAACGTTGGGCTAGTTTTTATTATGATATAGGTAAGATTTGTAAATAAACTAGGATTAACCTAAACCTGAACCGCCTGAGCATACCCGGTTAGGCAACAGGTTTATGTTAATAGCCAATAAAGATTGGGGTTCATGCTTATTACTTATCCGTAGTTCACTTAAGTGAAACTTAGATATATGTATTGCAATACAGAGCAGCTTTCAAGTAACAAGGCCAAAAACAAGGTGCACAGGTACCGTTGAATAATTCCTGATACTTTTTATTAAGGGTGCATATTTAATTGCAGGTGTTTAACCATTGTTTTACAGAAAAAATGAGGCATTTTTAGTTTCAATGTTTTTTTTTCCACTGAATTGCTATCATGAAATCTGTGACTCATTAAGATGGTCACTAAGTCATCTTGAAAACATTAAATATTCCATCTAACGATATATTCCATTCTCCATACCTCAATATGCATTAATAATCTATTATATTAGAGCAGTGATAGCCTAGTGGTGTGACCGTCGGACTGCCAAGTCATAGGTCTCGAGTTCGAACCCAAGGCACCTCTGACTTTTCGGATTCATGTGCGTATTGTATAATTATCACTTGCTTCAAAAACGGTGAAGGAAAACATCATGAGGAAACCGGCATGCTTGAGAGATATTTCTCGACAGCATGTGAAGCCAAGTCAGAGACCCATAGGCGACTTTAAAACTCTGACACTAGGTTAGTAGTCAACCACACGAAAAAGAATGAAAAAGATCTATTATATTGACAGAAAATCAAGTTCCCCAACGCCCATGACATTATTATCTACCAGTTATCTATGTAACGGTTAATATTGGTATTAATTAAGTTATAAAATAGTTATTTATGCTATAAGTGCGGAAATCATCGTACGCACGTGTAACAACCACGTTTTACTATGCATTGAGCGAGGAAAAAAAAAAAAAACAAGCGAGCCTTACAGCAGTCGCCTCCGATGTGTCACATCTAACATACCACGACGTATATAAATGATAAAAACAAAATTCATGACTTTGACTTTTGACTTCGACTTCGACTTCGACTTTTTGTTTTTGACCATTGTCATAATCATCGCCATCGTCATCATCATCATTCTGAAATAATAAAATCTCTGAGACGAGACGGGCTGACGACGGCCTCAAAAATTAAAAAAAAAACAGCAAAGTAAAAAGCACTAGTGAAAAAAAGTGATACTTTCCGCACAAATTGACTGCTTGGAAAACGCTATTTTGGAGCAAATGCATTGTAAAAGCATTTACGGCAATTAGACACGGTTATATAAGGTTTCGGAGTTCTTGTACGGTACAATATAATGCATTATACAGTTAGGCATGTGTCGCACCTTGTTCACCATCACGACCAAATTCTTTGTGCTTGTGAGCTTTCTACAGTATATCATGTAACCAGCTGGTCGTCCCATTGTGACACTATAAAGCAACATGTCCTTCTCAATTATAAAATATTCAAATAAGGAGAGCAATAAATCCAGGCGAGGAAACGTCCACATTACATACATATTGCTGCGGGACCGCCAGCCGCCTATTCATTACAGTTATTTATAGGAAGCAGTGTCAAAGCGAGGTTTGTATTTATTCGGACGGGACAGCAGTTTATTTATTTTTAAAACGGGTTAGGCTGAAATACCCTATTCCGATAAGCGTCCGGTGACTGTCGGTGCACCGAAATATCTGGCGACGGCATTGATTCTACTGATACCCGGTGTTACTGTCACACGCCAATATGTGCTGTCTCCCGAGATGACGAAATATCGCCTTGCTATTAATAGAACTTCATTATTCGTCGCGTTCAATGAACCTCTCCATCTTACCGATTCTCGGAACCTACCTGCTCACACTGAAACCGATATCGTAGCTTTTTATTATTCACTACGTATCTGCCCGTAAATTTCAATCGACATAAAAATTTACTTTAGCCATAATTTGACCGGAAAACAATTTCCGAAGCCTGGTATTTGTCGTAATATAAGAGATGAACTCAATCAATATGAAAGGAGACAATAGACATCTCTTATTCAAAACGGAAACTATTACAGCGCCGCCATTGTGTTCGGTGCCTCACCTCGACGAGTGTATTATTCAAACGAAAAGTGGTTTGTTTACAAACGCTAGAAAGTAATAAGTGTAGGACAGTCGTCGACAGAAGGAGATTACGTGTGTGTTGGTAAGTAAGGAACGCAGTAGATGTCGATCGCCGTCAACATGAAAGATTTATGTCCAACTTTGTGACAGTGGCATCGTCGGTGACAATCCTGGATTATCCTTTGTTGGAGATGCAACGTCATACATCCGTGATAAGCTTTGTTGTGCTCCACTGACAAATTCTCGATATGGAACAGTTGGATTGAAAGATAATATTATGATTCCATCACGTTGTTTACACAGAGCAGGCGTTTCATATCCATTCGTATTTTGAGTGAGTTTTAAATATAGGTATGGAGTGAATCATCCGTAAAATATATTAAGCTACTAAAAATACGCTTTTGTTTCATGATAATGTGGAGGCGATTTCACGTCGAATCGAGTCATAAAACTAACTAGTAATACGAGGAGTTTCTCTGTGACAAAGTTCGTTGTACGACTTGCATTATTAATTTATGCGTCCAAGTTCCATTACGTATCATTGCTCCTAATTACGCATATTGCATACACTCATCTAGGGACGTCCAGTAATTGGTCCGTTTGATCAGTCCAATTATGAGCGATTGAATCACAAAGATTCAGTTTAATGAAATGATTGTGTCGACGTTATGCGTTAAAGTTAAAGGAAGATAATTGAACTTCCTGCGTTGGCAGCGATTGGTTTGAGCGCGCCGCACGGCGTATTCAGTGCCCCTTTCATAGTCTCCGAGGACATACGGTGAAGCTTGATGGGGCGTTTCCTCTAATTATACGAACTATTAATAAGATGCTACACCAGTTATAATAAACAATCGATCACGAACATGCCTAATGGGCTTGGGAGAGGAATGCTTTCAGGGTGTAGTTCAAGGGTTAGATTGTGAGCGCTTTATAGATAGAGATAATTACATTTTAAATTCTTCAAGTGAGACGGAACAGTGAGATACTTTTTAAGAAGGAAATGTATAATAAACCCTTTGTGTTGTACATTGTAGATTATAAAGCATAGTTTCCTCTGAACCATCTCAATGCTTGTAATAACCGAGAGACTATTAGCAATCAACTGAAGCTTTGTTTGTCTACTGTCGTCGCTACCGTTTGTTAGATGACATACATAGCTAGCTCATATACTATGGAGATGTGCATTCAGCTGTAGTTAGACGCTTCACGTCTCGTGGTTTTGGAAATGTTTAGTCAAACGTAGGAGCTCTTTAGCTTTGTGGAACCGTGAATAATTTTAAGGAGCAACTACTGAGGATGGACCACTCTTGAACTTAAACATGGAAACATAGTGGTTGGCAGTATATCTTGTTTCTGTCGTGCTCATTTTAATGCTGGGAAATCTTGCTTTTTCTAAGAACTGCAGAGGACAAGCTGGTTAGTACGCAAATTCACAAACGTCGCAGAATCAGCAACACAGATGAGGGCGACTGGTGGTGTGTTTGCAATTAAGGCCACGAGCCATAGATACTCGTAGAAAGACACAATCTAACGCAAACTCTATTTTATATTCTCTGTCAGTTGACTACGGATATTGGGGGTAAAACTCACACTTTGTACACAAATCGCAACATTATAAGATAATACGGAAGTAGCTAAAAAACTGAACAGGATTGAAGCAATGCACAAAGCGAATGTGAATTCGGTCGGTAGGAACGTTTGCGATCGTCTAAACGCTATTAACTAAGTTGCAAGTTTGTGTTGGACTTTGATGGGTGAACTGTGTTTGCGTTGTCCGGGCCGTATGGAAATCATTTCTTGCTCGGCCGAACTTCCCGGCTCCATATATGCCCAAATATTTGCCGCCAGTTCCGAACTCCTCAGTTTGGCGATCGTGTCTTTGCAGACGTATGGCGCATTTGCTCATGTTTACTTACCGACGTTAATTACTAAACTTTGACGCTTTTAAGTTATTTTGTGACGGATTTTCTAAATTGTAAACACATTTATGTTATGTGTGAAGTAGATGTTTAAGTTTTTGGGAAAGTTTGTGTTTTGTATCGTAATTCGACTCTGGCATGAAACACTCTTTAATTACCTACTTCACGTGTATAGGTGCTGTTTCATCTTATAAAGATGACCAGTGGGCTGGCCTATTTGTTGGCCAAAGAACCAGCATAGCTATTCAACGTGGTAGTCCTGTCCTGTCAGCCGTTTGGGCACTTTTTGTGTTGGCAAGGATGTGGAAATTTATTTTTGAGGCCCTATGATCCCTTCCCCCTTTTTTATCCATGCATTTATATATTTGTTTAACACTTTTTTTGCATGATATGTTTTAATCTTTTAAATTATGAAAATATCTTTTTTGATAATAAATAGGATACATCTTATAAAGACATTGTCGGTATTAGGCAAAGCAAAACCCTAAAAGTTATGATACGAGCACGATCAAAAGCAATTGTGATACAAATTGATTGAAAGCGTAATTACCTGGCAACAATTACAATATGTATTTGTTAGATCTACCTACACACTTTCCACATGGTTTCACATCAATCTTATTACCTTAAGTTATGCTTCTGAGGACATATTTAGTCGCGCTTGCGTGGAAAAAGCAAAGCTGAGGGTTACCTTTGAATGTCAATTTCCTTGTCGAAGCGTGGCAACTGGCGCTGGCGAGCGCGCCTGGGCATGAAGGGCGCCTCGATGCTATCTACCCACCATTGTTGCGTGCACTTAACCGTCATATAGTTTGCCTCCATGTTCGGCCCTTGTTAACACATTGTAAAGGAAATTACATTCTTTACTCACCGTTAGTACGGCGTCAAATGATGTTTCCGTTATCTATCATCGCTCTAGCGTGTCAAATTGTTATCATTAAACAAGTCAATAATAAATTTCATTTCTGACCTGGTTACTTTAATGGGCAGACGGTGCGATTACTTATGAGTTATGACAGGTGGAACTATTTTTACGATATTAAAGTACGTTTATCAACAATTATAGACAGCCATTTAATACAAAAGTCGGTAACGAAATTAGATAATGTAAGCGTGTGTTCGGTTTCATTACTGTCGGAGCATTACGTATTGATACTGCGGTATTAATAGTTGGGATTCGCCCTCGAATCTGTTGAAATTAAGCTGCGGCGATTGGGGTGTCGCAGATGGCAGTAACTGCGCTATCCGCGCTGCCCGCCGCTACCGACCGCGCGCCAAGTATAAAAATATGATTTATGGCAGCATATAGGACCGCACATCCGTTCGGCTCCTCTAGTCCACCACATTAGCGCACACACCATATGCATATTGTTGAGTATCCCTTACCCGCGGAAAACTGCTAAACTACATTTTGGAATGGGAATTTCTTATTGTGAGAACTCCGATCGGAAACCCCAAAGGACACCCCGAATAAGAGCCGCAGAATTAGTTTTGTGTAGTGCCTTACTTTAATAATGTTCTGTGGTCTTCGGAGGTTTGAGGGGGTTCAGGGAGACCCGTGTTTATGTAGTCGTGCGGTATATGAAATAGATGTTTTCTGGCTTCAGGCTCTTTATTATTACTTTGAACTACGGCCATGAATACAGGGGCCCGCCCTTTGTGGAGCTGGGGTCGGGAAGGTAAACAAGTGCGTCAACTGATTCAAATACTCAATTGAATTGTACATTTTCCTTATTTCGTTTAGTTTCCTTTTAATATTTACCATTTGATATGGCTTATCATCAAATATTAAGTTGTTGTCAAGAAGGCGCGGTATTACTTAATGTTAGAAAGATTTTGTCTTAAAAGGGACTCGAAATAATTCAAAATTTATCACAATGGTCATGTTTTCGAAATGATTAAGAACTTGTCCCGTGGTCTCAACGTCGGCTTTATCAAAGCTCAGTAATTTATGTGACTTGTCATCGGGCTCACTAATGTGTTTTATCTTACTGTTGTTGAATATTTAAGTTTTGTGTTCATAGTTTTGTTACTTATCTCAAATGCTTAAAGAATTTTATCTTAGACTATAATGTGTTTGTCTGTAGATCGAGAATAAAGAGTTAATCGTAGACAAATCACATAGATTGAGCTTTTAGCGCCTCGATCATTTGTGTATCTTGTTTATTGTGATAAGTATTATAGAAGTTACCACCATAAACAGCTTAATTAACTTTAATAACGGAGCTTTTACAGTACCAAATATATGATGAACATATACGTACAAAAATAAGTAGGAACTTTATAAGTATCACTTCACACTGATGCAAAGCTTTTATTGTTAGTCGCATACTTACCTGCTTCAAATGTAGATATTATGTTAGTTGATGTAGGCTTGCTTGCATGAGATGCAACTTACCTAGGGTCTACGAAGGGTTCGGCGTAGATGTTCCTGACTGGCTGTCTGCGCGGGAGGGGAGGGGGCACCGGGCTGAACCCCTCCATCATCTCCTCCCGCTCGCTGTACTTCAGCGATTTCATCGTCATCCTGCTGCTGTACCAAAGTCCACTTCACTACTGTTTGATCTCCAAACCCAACATTTCACTATACCGTCTTCTCACTTACATCGTTACACTGTCGCATATACGTTCATCTTAATGGTAACTAAAGAAAATCCACTTCTAAGTTCAAATGTTTACTTTCCACATTTCCGGGTACACTTTTATTTTTATTTGTTGGTTTAAAAGCTTTTTACTGAAAGGAGAAAATTACGATGAATGAGAAAAGTCGTTGCGTGTTACGATCTCGCGATACTGGTAGTACGGTGGTTGCCCCGCGGGTGTTCGCGATCGACTGCCGGCCGTTGCATCTCCCGTGCGCAGCGGGCCTGCCTGCCTGCCGACCCGCCCCGACCCTCGCCTGCCGAGCTTACTTGAGCTTTTGTCATTTTTTGCGCCCGCGCCGAGGTGCCGTCAAGCTCGTCAAGTTATTAGACTCGCGCACAAAAAACCCGAAACATACGCAAGACGAGGGACGATAGACCTGACGTTCTCAACGATAGCACACCCGTGTACAACATGTTGGCGTGCGGTTGAATCTTCCATTGTGTCTTAAGAATATTGTGTAAAGTGTGAATAAGATCTGTGTTGTAGAGCCGAGGGTGCCTTTTGTGCTGTGCCGCGAACCTATTCATATTTTTTTGCAAATTTCATATTTTGTAGATTTATCGATTTTTTTCACGTTAAATGTATTAGGAACATATGGTTCGCTTTTTTATCGAGTCGACACGTGAGACTACTCGTAGCATTCCAAGTTTCATATTCGAATAGCGAAGATTTATTTCCGTTAAGTGAGAAAGGCTAATGATGGCATTAGGTCACGTAAAAAGAATGCAAGGTAATCGAAGTAGAGTCGAGAAAGGAGAAAGTATCTAATCGATACGATTATCGAGTGGATGAGGGTCGGCTCGGACGGAGCACGGGGTTCGTCCGACTAAATTACCTATCGTGAATGATAAGATAAGCGTTGCGTCGTACCGATTGATCTTTTGTTTATACATATTTATTTGTAAATTAGGTAAACCATTTCCTCTATTTAGTCAATTATGTTTAAATGACTTGCTTTCGACGTTTATTCTAAAAGTTAATAAGATGAAGAGTATTTGACGCCAACGCAACTAGTAAACAAAACCACATGAATCTTGAACTATTACGTTAATGTTAGAGAGTCATAATAATAAACGGCTTGCTACTAACGAGCAGCCAGTAAAGCTCAATAAGAGCAGTGCATCGACGTAGGTTGCAAAGTGCATGTGTATGCATGATGGTATTAGTTCAAAGACCTGCGGCTCCCTGCCGCGAGCCGACGGGCGGCTGGTTGATCTCAGCACTTTGCATCTCCAACAATTACCCTCACAAACATTGTTCGCGACAAATACGGCGGGCGCACACCCGTTTACCCTTTTTGTTCTCTAAAATGTTTGTTTTTAAAACTCGTTACATACCCTCCGCACAAATTTTATTTACGATCGCCGAAATTGAATTACGCCCGTGTGATTTATTGAATGTTTTCTAATTTAGCGACGCGTTACCGTGTGACTAATAAAAATTTCGCGAAAAAAATGTGATTTCGCAAAAGGGGACTGCCAATAGAAAGGGATGCGGTAAAATTATGTAAAAACCTGTCCTATGGGCCCGAATTATCCCACAAGGATAAGGAATAAGAATATAAAAGAGGCTTAGAGTTTTCCATACGGCTTTTGAGAAGCAAGGAACGCGAGATTTACATACATACATGTGGGTAAACATGCTCGTTGCCGAAGTATCTTCGAGTACCTGTATAATAAATTGATTTAAGCGCCTCCTGACAGATTTAAGTATGTTTTGACAAACATTAGGGAATTTAAAACCCCAGTGACTAAACTTTGTTTTGTATGACTAGGGCGAGCGGAGTCTATCGTTAACTCACAAACTCCTCGAGTTTTCGAATTGCGAATATTTGCTACCACCGAGTTCAATAAGGTTAAATCAAATCTTCAATTTGATGTTTGAAAGTGTTATCAACTATGCAGATGTTTTTACAAAACAAATAACAATAAACAAGAGTGAATGAAAGTGAGTTCGCGTATAAATTCGAAGGAGCTTTGAAATGCTCAGAGAATATTGTTTCTTAATTTATGATCTACATTGTACACACCGATGCAAAGTTTATTAAAATCAATTAAATTTATCGGCAGTTGTTATTGTTACAGTTGTTATTGCAAGTTCTTTTAGCATTAAGCGGGCAGCATTTTGTTTAATCGTTATTGTAAAGGCTATTTCATTTGTTTAAAGTTCAGTATACCTACTTTGTGTAGTCTTTAAAAACACGATACAACAAGTAGGTAATGTGAATGGGAATTTGTTTCCATATTTATGACTTGAGGGAGTAATAGGGATGACCCTAATATTTGAAACTGATTATATAGTCCTTTGTTAATGTTGTTTTTTTAGGGTGAAAAAACCCTTACAATAGACATTGTTTCGAAAACAAATCACAGGCGATGGATCCGTGTGCGAGCATGCTTGTGCAATAGCGGTTGTTGCATATAAGGCAACTAGGAAGCGGGCCGCGTCTCAGCCGAACGTTTTCCCATGCCATACACTGACTGATGTATTTCTGACCGCCTGATGTATGGGGCTTGTTCTTGCACTTGAACTTGCGTCGCTGGCGCACGCTTTGATTCTAACATACGGCGGCGCACCGTGCATTACTCCCCACTAACTACAGATAAGTAGTACATACCACTTCAATTTGAACAGAAATAAACCTCACAATGGGCTCGTTATTGGTTCCGAACAACTCCGAAGCAGTATTCGTAACGTAAAAACAATGTTGCATAACAACATTGCACCAATTACACAGTATTGTTTGTGTTTCGAGTGCTCTAAAGCATAGCACACTTTAACAGAGCAGTTGTAGACTAATAAACACATTTTAGTCAGTGTATTTACACTAACATTAACAAGGCGCTCGTTCGTTTGAACCGTATTAATCTTCACTGGCTGGCCCAAATAAATTTCGGCATCCGTCAGTCGACAGCGCTACAAAAAGTTACTCAGCTATTTTAATTGGCGTAAAAGTTTGGAGTTACGACGCGGTAGGAACAAATGTCACTGATAGTAGGAATACGTGTTTCAAGTTTTTTTAGTTCCAGCATTTCCGAGGCTATAAAATGTTTATTTTCACGTGATTTGTATGTTTTTTTTATTTTTAATGACTCGTCGCTGGAGTCAAAACTGTTCAACGACAAAACACGATTCACGAACATAATTATAATTAAACGGAAAACTAATATCACAACTCGAGGGCGAGATTTAATTAAATCTCCCGAGTTTTAGAGAGCGTGCGAACAAACACGTGCGAGAGCGAAGAAATTTGGATTAATTATCGCTATCTGCTGAGTATTTGTTCATTTTATTCTGTACGTTAGCAACCCTAGGCAGCGCGGGGGTGTGCGTGCTGCGAGGTGAGGCTGTGTGTGTATGTGGAGCACGTTTCATAAGATAAAAGACGATATTGATTCCGTGACGAGCCGAGAGCGGGCTGTGGGAAACGATTCCTGTCCGTTTAATAGATGCCCCGAGGATACAAGTACTTAGATGTACTTACTACATCGCTCAACCTTCAGAAGAACACTCATTAAAAATATTGTTCTAAGTGCGAGTACGTTTGATACCGAACACTTACAGTTATTCCAAGTTGTAAAATTTGAAACGGGTAAGTATATTAAGTTCCCGAGTGTAATTAACGAGTTAAGGGTACCGCACTGAGCACTTTATTCGTAGTTTAGCGACGCGGTCGGGAGGCTGTCCCGGCCGCAGGACTCGGCCACATTCTCGTCGGGTAATTACGCACGCCCGTCTCGTTCCCAAGCCTCAGCTCTAACATTTTATGCCTCATTTCGTAGTGTATGATTTGCTGCACACATTACTTGATGTAATTATCGTGGGAGCAATCCACGCTCGCGTGCGAAGCGAATCATTTACTGAATGTCGATGATAGCTGTTGTTTACATATATTCACTATCAACCGTAGATACCTATTCATTCAACTTCTTAGGAATGGTTCTCTATCGAATTACATTACCATCCAATTAGTACCAGGTCTTGTTATTTTCGTATCGCAACAAATGTCTGTTGTTGACACGACAGTCTTGTTTTCAAACGGATATAACACAGGTCATAGTAGATAATTATGGACTACGGAGTTCATATCTTTAATTATGACTATGTTCAATTTATAATACTCTAGTATTTTAATGCAAATAACGAGAAGTAGATGCCAACAAGGCTTGAAATAGAGATCAAACGGTTTTTGATTCAGTAAACGATGATTACATCCGACATCAGTTGATTTAAGTTGGTCGTGGCGCGCGGGCACGTGGGGCCGGCGACGTCGAGCGTCGTCCCACTGCGCCGAGTGGACTCCGTCATTCAAAATAAACGCTGTCTTCGCGAAACACGCTCGGAGATAAAAGCCACGACTCGTTACTTTTTACTCCACAGTTTTTACCTATTTTCCCCCGCCTTTCCACGAGTTTTTAACGGTTAATTTGTCATTAGCCCTGCATCTGTCAGCACAGAGAGTTTTGTCGCCTGCAGACATTGGACAAAAACAAAGCGGTTTAACCCAAAAGTTTTTTTAATACTGAACCAGACACCTGAATCGACTTCGACTGACGCTAAAGTAAGGTTTACTTTACTTCGGCACTTTTAGCAGTAAATTGTGTTCGCCGCGGTAATTAATTTTACCAGTAAACTATTAAAACAAACAACGCTTCAAGTTCTTCAATAAATCAAAAAAGATTGCAGCGGAGACGAGCCGCGCCGTTCTGAAATATTGACTTTCAGATAATAAATAATGATGAAAAGAGAAAATCAATGTAAGCGGGCTTAATGGGGGCGCGGCATCATTAATGATTATAATGGTTATAGAATTGTTTCTAGTACGTAATGGCGGGAAGGTAGGGGCGGGCCCGGAAATTGTCCTCTTGTCGGGCAGAGCCGCATTAGCCGAGGACATTAGTACACGACACCGTGCGTGACGTATCACTCTGACAAGTGACATATGACAGACGCAAAGACATGTGTGAAAGAACAATGATTCGACAGAATCGTGAAAGATTCCTTAAAACGTGTTACGCTGGCGTGAGAACACGAGCGCAGCGTGCTATCAGAGTCATGTGTCATGGAAACTTCGAACCATTAGCGTCCGACGAATCTTCCAGCAATTTAGTTTGAGCACATAATTGCGAGAACAAGTCGAACCTAATTGATGTCCGGGCTTGGGTTCAAGTTGCCGTTAATACCTACACCGCTGGCTGGTTCTTGCATATGGCTCCACATCGTTAATAAGCAACCGTGAGACTTTCCTCCACGTCTCTGAAAGAACTTCTCTATACTTATGTGTATGTCGTGCTATCATACGATTAAGTAAGCTTGTAGTAGTTATGGTGCAATTATACATGGTGTTTAACTTAAAATAATCACGTGTTTTTGTAATAAGAAAGAATGCTTTTATAGATCAAGTGCTGGAAAGCAAACTAAAATAAAATTTGATTGCAGACAGAAGTAACGCGCTTTACGGAGTGTTAATCCTTTTCTTTAGTAGTTTTAAGTGCTACATAAAGTGTGAAAATAACAAGTTTCTGTCTGAGACAGAACTTTTAGCCAGCTTTATGACTTTTCGTTTTTGCCGGACAATTTATGCGTCGACATAAAAATCTAACTAACTTTTGTAAATTAATGAGCGGTGTTTTAGGTGATTCTATGAGATTTCTGTGTATTTTCTTACGACAGTTCCTTTTAACGACTAATTAAGAAGACTATCTTTAGCAGTGAATGTTAACGGACTGATATAGCGACATATTATGTGAGAAGGTATGTTTCGTCTCGATTTAATTAATTAAATCTATAAAAATAAATACCTACAAAATTAAAATAACAGGTTTTTACTAAATGCTTATAAAAGTTTATATACGACACTTACTACAAAAAAACAAAAACTGTCTGCCTGTTTGTTCCAGCTCATCTCCGTAACGGCTGGACCGATTTTGATGGGACTTTCGCTGGCAGATAGTTGTTATTATAAGGAGCGACGTAGGTTTTTTTTTAATAATTTGGGTCCACAAGGGCGAAGCTGCGTGAGCAGCTAGTTCTCAATATGTTTTGCAGATGTAAGTATATAGGCACCTACTATAGTTCGCTTAAAAAGAAGTAGAAATATGTTATTTTTGAGTAAATCAACTACTTGTATCGGTAGAAATTGCCCCTATTTGCTATTCAATTTATTTAGTTTTATTTACATGGAGTTTATTGTTGTGTGGTTTAGAAATAGGATTTGACAATGTTACTTATGGGACAGAACAAAATTACTTTTTTGAAATTGTTACTACCTTTATGGAAGAAATAGAATATTCCACTTTCATTAAAAAAAAAAAACAATTTTTATGTACCAATAAAAACGCTAACTTGAGTCAATTTTGCCATCTTTAATTTAATTTTAATCAATTTTAAATTAAAAGCCTTTTAATTTAAAATGTTACCTGTCTACGAACAATATTTTTAACTTCTTTGCAAATTAAATTATAAATATGAGTTCTGTCATAAGCACTTAGGAAAAGAAATCTGGTAGCTGCGTCTTATCACATGTTAGCTAATGTAACTTGTTTATAACAACGTAATGACGAACGAAATTGTTGAAACAATAAATGACTGCATGTTTATGATTCGATATAAAATTCCCACACAGTAGGGAATTATTTACTTTGTTCTTATCTGTACATATTTAAAGTAAATATGGCTGTGTTTACATAATGTCGTATTGTATTTTTTTAAATCAAATTAGTGCATGAATTGCCAGTACGCATTTGTTTTGGCAGTAAAATTGTTCTGTGAATTCAGCAGTTGGCAAGCGAACACGGTTTGGCTAATAATGACACACGTAAGTAACTCTAAGAAAGGAACCCAAATATCTATCAAGTTTTTGGTCACATAGTGATAGATTTAATCTCCCATTATGTATGCGTTTGGAATAAAATTTCCAGTTTTCATTTCATGCATTCCCACTACTGGGAATTGAGATACGTATCAGCATCCACTAATTTCTTTAATCTTATGATATTTTTAACTGGTATCTACATAAATTGATCAACAGATCAAAGGCAACATCCATGTAAACAGATTGATATCGTACACATTTTTATTAATCCAAAGACTCAAGTAGAAGTAACAGAGGCAATCCATGAATAACTCACGCCTGCGTTGAAAGGCACCCTTACGAACTCACTGACACGATCGACTAAGTACATTGTAATTCCAGGCATTTTACAACGATGAAAACACATTTAGGAAAACAATAAACACCAAAAAACAATAAAGAACAAATTAAAGTCGGACAGCGAGCGAGTAGTCCGGTATATTGCGCCGCTTACGGGAATATTGCTGGGTGTCACGCTACCGAGGGATCGGGACTCGGACTACCTGGTGCATGTGGAGCATGAGGCGAGTCAGCACGGAGGCGCGGGCCTACAGAAAGATCGCGGGACGCCTCGGGGCGCAGGTCAAGCGCGGTGTTGTGATGTACGGCGTATCGGTCAGTGACCGCGAACGAGTCGCATCGAGCAGCGCACCTCGCCGTCGTCGGAGGTGTTGTGGCGAGTGATCGCGCGGGAGACAACGGAACGCGCGCGCTACGGCCGCCCTCCGCAGGCGATTTGATGCCCTCCGCGCGACGCCGCTGCGCGCGCAGTCATCGCCGGCGGATAATGCCGCCCTATCCCATGTCGAGCTATCGAGTTATCTGCTACGGGTGGATATCGTGCTTAACCCTGTCAGTTTGTACGATAGATACGTGAAAGCTCGAGGTTACTGTGTGAGACGCAAGTCTTTTTGTTTTGTAGTCTGTAAGAAATAAAAACTCATAATAAGCTTTCAGGTTTTATAAGGGTTGTTTTCCACTATACACGTGGAACACGCTCGATGTAAAACCCTAAAAAATATCATGAATAATTTGCATACAAAAAATCTTAATCGACAATAGACATCCCTAAACAGATTATAATTGGAGCATGCGTGGTGCGAGGGTTGAGGGTAACAGGAGGACGACAGCGGGTGGCGGGTGTGCAGAGGGCGGGGGGTGCGCGTGTCACCCGCGGCGGCCCGACGCTACGCGACGTGATCTTGACACCGCGTATGCACAGCTTGTGACGTTCCACGTTGGGCCAATTCTGACCGCTCAAAACAAAATACACGAAAGCAACAAAAATAAAAGAATCAGCGTCTGGACCGTCAGAGAAAAAAGCTTTTATTATCTCAAAACAATCTGTAAGCAGACGTTGCCCTTGACGCTCGAAACTTACATAACGGCTTTTGAAATTGGCTTTACAAATCCTCAAATCCCGTATCTGATATAAACTCACCCTTCAATTTCGGGTCCCTATATCCAATGTAACATTATATTAAGTTAGTGAAAACAATCGATGGTCTACGCTAGGCGTTGGTACTTGCTACGTCATAGGCTGTAGGAGGCTTTCGAGCTTTATAGATGACGACGTGCCGAGTCTTAAGACGTGTGTACCAAAATCCTTGGCGCGTGACTTTAGTTCACGCTCTATTGGACCGTAGGTATGCCATATCTGTCCAACGATCTAAAACAACGTAAAAACATGAATACCTTGTTACTTGGTGGTTAGTGTGCATCGCAGTGTAAGCTTCGTCGTGTATGATTACACAAACTAAAATTACTTGCCGTTTATTTTGAATAGGAAATGTGAAACTACTTTAGATTGTTATGTACCTATTTTTATGATTATATGTCCGCTACGATTGCTACGACTGCTACGCCAGCTACGAGTTTTGTAATATGAAATTTATTTCATTTTGTAATATGAAATTTATTTCATTTTGTAATATGAAATTTATTTCGTTTTGTAATATGAAATTTATTTCGTTTTGAATTAATTTATTTATCTGTCTATGATTAATGAATGTTATTACTTGTACTAATTGTTATACATGAATCAAACATAGTAAAGATACGTGTAGAAATGCTACATAATAACGATGATTATAATCTGCGGTGCTACTCGCAATAATTTTTAATTCGTGTTTTAGTAGACGTGGCTTATATAGCTTTTGTTATCTTTGTTCTTAGGATTTCTGTAGTCCTTTAATTTAAATTTAAGACTACATACATATATTACCTATTTTCATACGAGTTCAAGTCAGCAATGCATAAAACATGTGCATAATGTTATCTGCATTGTTAATCTTATGATTTGTTTAGTCTACTACTACAACAATAATTTATTACGTCGATTTACGGTCTAGAGCGAATGATTCTAAATTTATAATACTCCGATATCAAGCAATTCGTGTTCATAGATGATAAATATGATATTATTTTGTATTCATACAGTGCCCGTAGTTAGCGGAGGTAGTAAGGTTTCAAGCCACCGCGCCCCGCGTCTCGACGGATAAAGGGTTTTGTTTTCTTTATAAACAAGCGCGAAGGTGCTGCTAACGACCCCACGAACAAATACGAAATTCGATCTACCATTACGAATACAAATGGCTCCCCTACAACCCGCCACCGTGAAGGCATTGTCTTTGCTGCAATCTCGATCGGCGCTCACTCGTTATGCTCTACAATCTCCTATAACTATTGTTTCTGTTTATCGATCTTGTATTAACTCTAATCAATGGGCACCTGCTTCTCATCCGACACAAAATAAACACGTCTCAATAGCACGAAGATTGATTTCTGTAAAAATTTCCCGATGTCCTTATCGCTATATTGAATCCATATTAAAAAGGAAATGAAGAGTAGGTATCGGTTCCACAAAAAAGTTGAAGTGCCGCTATCGCTTTGATCTCGGCTGGTATTGCCTTCAATTTTTGCTGAAGACATTTAAATTCGACGTTCTTTAAGTACCTATCTAATACTGGAGTATTCCAGTTTTAGAAATTGGATTGTCTTAATCACGGAATATCGAACGACGTTTCTTTGATCTTATTAACTCTTATTATCTATCAGTTTTCCGGGTAAAGGTTCTGTGTGATTAGTTCATAATTATCATGATTGGTATGTTTATTTTCAACTACATTGGTACAGCACAAATAAGTACTAACAAATTTGTTTATAATCCTCCTAGCTTTCGCCCGCATCTTCGCCCGCGTGGAGTTCGGAAATTATTCCACGGGTATGTACTACCTGGATAAAAAGTATTCTATGTGTTAATCCAAGTTATATAAACTATGTGCCAGATTTCATTCAAATCCGTTCAGCCGTTGTTGCGTGACTGAGTAACGAACATCCAAACACACAAACACAAACAAACAAAATTTCACATTTATGGTATTAGTAGGATAGTAGGATAGGATTGACCTAGTTAGCCAACACAACCGTGCAGACAGCGAAACAAATCCAGAACGCATCCAACATTCACATGAATTTATAAAAATAAACTTTCGCAACTTCATGTAGCAAACAGCTTTATGAAATATGTTATTCTATTGTCTTTGTCGCTTTTGCAAGGGACGCGTTGCAAATAGTCTGTAGTTTACCTGGAGTTTACGCCGATAATACGGGAAAACTCATGGCCATCACACGATCCTAGGCAAAACGTCAGCAATTCTTCAGGTATAACAGTTTTATGTAATGGCTTGTGCCACGGAATGAATAAAAAAGACGTCTGACAAAAAGTAGTAGAGGAACGTAAATCGAAGCATTTCTATTGAGGGCCATGACGTCGCATAAATGTCGACCACGAATGTTGTTTGTCACCGCACGGCGCACGGGCGCGGACCCGATCGCGCGATAGTGCCTCGCAGCGGACGGATAAACGACAACCTTCTTATATTGAAATAATATTGAAAAATAGCTTATTCACAACTTTGTTTCACTATTACAATGATTTGGGATTGAAATAATCCGCTTACGTAATCGTGTGTGCCTTTCTTGCGTTGCCGTTTCATGGAACTGACAGATGAAAGCCAGGGAGGTGCCGATTGAAGTCACGTTTGTTGTTATTGGCACACGTGAGTTCTGCCTCGAGCTCTAAGATTGCAATAGCGGCTACAGATAGATAATAGCCTATCAACCTCAGGCAATCTAGATCGTCTAGCAATCTAAAAAGAACCTAACCATATGAGTTTTTATACGCTGCTATTGATCACTCCAAGTCTCAAATGTCTGTGTTTTAGTGCTAACATCAAATTAGCTCAAACAATTTGAGACTAATTAAGATGAACTACGGAGACGAAGACTTAACGTAAGGTTAATCAGAACAAAGTACTATTTTCTATCTAGCAGAGAGCTAGAGCATTTAAAGTACCTAACAAAGTAATTACCAACAGAAAGTAGGTCTCGCGTCACTTCATTGTATGGAAGCTGGATGTGCGTGATCTTAATTCGAGACGTTTAAAACGCCTTTTGTGTTCAAGCGGAATATTTTGCTCCATTTGTTACTTTGTTCACCTGGATAGTGGTTGCAGGCAGGATTTCAGAATATTAAAGGTTCAGTTCCTTTATCTTAAAACGAATTGACTTTATAAATGTTACTATTGGAGGAATTTGCATTCATACATACGCGTAGCAATACGAAGCTACGCGGTGCTAACCAGTGCTACGCGAAGCTAAGCGAAACTACGCAGTGCTACGCGAAGCGACGCGAAAATTTAAGGAGCTACGGAGATGAAATGCATGCAACGGTAAAGTCGAATCAACCGACCAGTAGTCTGATATTGATGATGATTATGATGAAAATCGAATCTTATTACTAACCAATAGTGGTTGGTAAGTTATAGGAATTGAGCAAAGCTTTTGAAATCGTTTGTTTCTGAAGGTGTACCCTCCATTAGTCGGTGTAGAGGTTATTGAATTACGACACGTTCGTAAGGCCGTCACGGCGCGGCGTGCTCTCGCGTGTCATATCGGGTTACAATCACATGTTTAACTATAATCTGGTAGTCTTACAAGCATCAAGAACGCGACCGATCGTCAGATTAGACACGGAAACATAAACATGGAGTTCATTAAATGACGTAAGTTAAACATGCACATTATTTTGTGGAGATTTTGACAAAACGCAAACAATAATATTGAAATTTTACATTTTTGTTAAATAACACACATGGTTGTAGGGATTTAAAAGTAATACTCACAAAAGCCGCTAATCTTTGTATATCCAGCGGCTATTGAATTACAAAAGCATGATGTAATAAAACGGCAAAGTATACTCGGATTACAATAGAAGTAAAAAACCGGCCAAGTGTGAGTCGGACTCGCACACGATAGGTTCCGTACCAGCGTACAATATTTAGCAAATAAATGAAAATACTAAACGAACAATATTTTATTTATATTTTTCATCTTACATTTAAAATATCGCTTGTACTTCATAATGATCCTATGAATTACAAAGTTATTTTTTGCAGTTGTACAAAATCACTATTTAAATAAAATAAGCATGAATTCGCGTTTTTAATATTTGTTGAAATACAGTATAAATGGTAAATGATATACAGAAGTTTCAAATTCCTAACTTGTTGAGTTGTTGCGATAGAGCTCGTATAAAAATGTTCTGACATATTTTACGGCCCCAATTTCTTAATATTCAAAAAAAAAATAAAAAAAATACTCTAAAATAAAAAAATAAATTTCAACTGTCTACCTATAACGGTTCATGAGATACAGCCCACTGACAGACAGAAGGACGGACGGACGGATGGACAGACAGCGGAGGCTTAGTAATAGGGTTCCGTTTCGCACCCTTCGGGTACGGAATCCTAAAAATATCGCACCGTGAAAAAAATGTATCTACTTTTTATCGTCGCTCGCCTGGTATAAGAAAATAAATTATTTTATTTTAAACTTTCTTTCAAAGTGTCTATTATCACATGCAGAAACATAATAAATCATAGCTTCCTAATTTTAGATTTTGTTTACAATTTTAAATCTGTTTACTACGGGATTAGTTGTTCCATCCTTAGAAAGTAAACATAGTAAATCCTTCAACGCTTTTAAATTCATAGACAGAATAAAATGCTCGTGTATCAAGTTCATATCTCCTAGACTATAACTTACTGTTTTGAACCCTGGCACGAAACAAAAAACAATGGACAATATATAGTTGTTTTGTTTCTGAAAAAATATTTTTGTGTTCGTTTTCATCGAATTACATGAATTTGTTTTATTCTTTTGTTTCGATTCTTTTAAATTTATTTTTGTTTGTTACGTTCAAGATAATGTTTTTGACTTTTCAATTTAAATTCGAGGTGTGTCACTAGCTGATCCCAAATTGCACATTTTATGTAATGATAGGGGGATTCTTAAAGCGAATGAAATGTTGATTTTACAAAGTTTAGGTTTAGTTTCTGTTCCAGAAATTCTGTCATTTCTGAAGAAATTCTGGTAGGTAAACAAAGGCCGCCTTTCGAGGTCACGTTCTTGACCTTATTCAGCTAAGTGCTATTATCATTCCACTTTCGCGATTTGCGCAGGATGAGAAACTGTTTTCTAATTACTCTAGATCGAGTTGGTATTTCAATACATATATTTGCTATTCATTATGAACTAATTTATTATTATTAATAATAAAGCGATCCTTGTAACACGACAGGCTAAATGTAGCAATAGTAATTCCTTAGTCGCACAGCAGGCCAGATGTTGCTGTCAGAACGTCACGTTGTGGAATCAGCCGCACGCAACCGCGGCGCGACGCGGTGACGTTCAAGTAGCACGGCCACGCAGAGCAACAAGTCACTATTATATTGTTTATGCCGAATTATATTCATAATTTTTGGTCTCAGGGACGGGCCGACCTCAAATTATGCGCGACGCGGATCAAGACAAAATGTATGTACGTTGGCGTTACAATTTATGAGCCAACGGACTATTGTGCCGACACTGATTACTCTTTATGGAGATTTGACGTCCTAACACGACGCGCCCTACATGCTCCGTTTACGTACACCAACGGGTTGTATGGACGTAAAACTTTTATGCCTCCACCGCGTTTTACAGCGGGCCTTTTATTATTTAGTGAAAGGAACGACGGTGATGTCATAAATCTCCGCTCCTGCGTGAACTTTCGCCTCTTATCTCGGCAAAGAAATTATGGAACTTTCTGGCTTCTCCTAGACAAAGTGTTTGGCTTTCGGGATCTTGGGTCACTAAAAGCTTTTCACAAATTAATGAGGAATTTGTGCAGAAGAAACGACAGAAAGAAATAAATATCTTTCATTAGTAATATTATCTAATTGAAATTGAGTGGAGGATAAACGTCTAGATGTCGGCGAAGGCATTTAGCGGGGACGACGACGCAACCTTCTAAATGACTGCAATCATGAAAACGTGGGCATTAAATATGGTCGCTTGTACAGAATAAGTCATGTATCTGTATCGCCGGGATTCATTAATCTTGTAGTGACTAGGTTCTGTGTGGGCTTAGACAAGCTTTATAATATGTAATTAAATTACGTTTAAAGTCGTCGGTCGTAGCGGACGAACCTCTCTAAATCATATCGAGTCCATAAATGAAAGCCAGAGTGACATGACAGACAGACCGGTCATTACGTTAGGGTCAAACGTTTTGTTCACTGCTTTCAGTGTCCGTTTGTTCGTTATTTGCTTTGTTTAAGAATAATATAGACGTTCCTGCATCTACGATTTGCAAACATAAATAAAATTGCTCATGCTTTCGCATTATGCGTGGATGATACAAGATTTACAGCTGTGATAAATGATGGCAGTGACATCTCTTTTTGCTCGTTGTGTTGCAAATCGGCATGCCGTCATATACGTCGTTCTAGGCTGACATTTACGAGTTGTTTTCGCAGGATACAATACGTAAAGTAGACATGTCAGTTGAGGATATTATTATTTACATACAAACCGCTCGCAGCAGCAAAAGTCACTTTATTTGAGTCAGATTTTATAATAACGTAACTTTTTGGTGAGATCACTAAAATGAATAGGATACATTCGATATAAAAAATAATCTTTTAATATTATTAAAGAATTTACGATGTCCATGTTAAGCTTGATCGACATATCATAGGATAATATAACAGGAACATAACGGGTCGGGTGATACCCCGATAATGCGCCGCCGACGTCGCCGGAGGCTCATACAATTAAACAGATAACATAAAATTAACGAAGCTGACTCGTAAATACACTCACTTTATTATCTATAAAAGTCACTAATTAATTAATTGAATAATGATAAAGTGCTTTCTTGTGTGATGCGGAGTTCCGCGCCGCTCTGCGGTCCTCTATCGAAATACAATATTGCGGCGTAACTTGGTTGTCGCCACGTTTACCTTGTTAATGCATTTATCTGTGATGTGGGTCATATAAATACATACCCTCCGTATAGTACAATTAATTAACGTATCAATTAAATTTTGATCAACGACTGTGCATCATCAATTTGTGTATCTTAGTAGTTTTATTTTCACTAGCTCTGGCCCCGTTACCCTTACCAAAGCGCGTCACTTATTATTTAGCGGTGTTAGAAGCTTTGTAGCGCAGTAAATCTTCGCTCCTGGCTGTGACGGCAGTTAATGCAGTCTACCTAGGCTTCAAGAGATAAGCTAACAAGGCTCTTTAGCTAAACAAGAGGCGGCCAAACAATAAAGGCGAGTTAAGCGTCGTGAAATATGGCAGAAACGAGGTGCGATAACTCAGCGTGCTCGCTAGGCTCGCTGGGCTCGCTTCTTTTCCCCTAATTAGCCATTCAATTCCCGTAATCTTGTTTACTCGTCGGGCGGCTCGCGCTGCCCAGGTGCGATAATGGCCGAGCTATTTGCATGCCGCCATATTGTTTCCCCATGTTCGGCTCGCAGCCTCCGATGCCGTCCGATGCGACCCCCCGTTGTTTTGGCCGGGCTTATTGGATCCGCTTGCGATTACTTTGTATTGATCCCGCCGTCCATTATCTACATTCGTTTATTTTTGTATCACAGTAATGATACCGACTGATGTCCACAAATCCAATGAATCCACCCCTTATGTTGTTATACAAGGACGAGTAATTAATTTGTAGTTGATATTGATTGTATTGGTATAATAGTATGTTGTTGTTAGGGGTTCACCTCTTAAATACCATTTTGGTGTTACGTGTACGTATATTAAACTAATATAAAGTTTACGTGCACGTGCACGCCGCGCGAATACAACTTTAGTGAACTACAACTTGAGTGTAACTTATGTAATCTGACTTCCCCAAATGCCCTTTTACGACTGTTAGTTGCTTAATTAAATTATCACGATGTATTTATTCCATTATGATAATTAATAAAGTTACAAACTATGTTGTTTAGTGGCAGAGACAACGGAAATCAGAAGAATAGTACTTTATATTTTTGCAGTAGTGTACGAGGGCGGTGTGTCCCCGGAGGCAAGTCTAATATAAAGCTCTATCGAAAGCTAATCGTAATCTCGAACAGTAAATTGAAGGCGATCCGTGCAACGAGGCGATGCCGGCACATCTTCTATAAATACATTACTGAACACGCTTTATTACTCCGCCATCTTCATCCAATCCTATTAAGTGTCTGTTCGCGAACAGCTTTCCTCGGAAGGCGTTCAGTTTTAGGATGGCCATTTTTTAAAATAGTATTAGGGTTCAATAATGGCTTTAACACGGCGCGCCCCTGAACGTCTATATTATATCTCGGTGAGAATTTGGCGAGCTCAGTCGATATGCTAAACTGAGGAGGCGGTGTGGCCGCTGACGCCGCGTCTGCCCGCACCGCGCCGCGCCGCGCCGATGAGATGCGATCATTTAACGACAACGCTTCGGGAAGATTTCCCTTCGAGCGGCGATATTGGCGATATTACGTCCTCGCGTGGACCACGTTTTATAATTTAGACGCCCGTTGCCTCGGGCTGCATAACATTAAAGGTATTTTATGAAAATGTTATTTTGCATGTTAAACATTTGAAAGGATTTGCGTCTGTAATAACATTGTATTGTTATTAAATTCCTGGGAAAATATCTGGTTTATGGCGTTATTTTGTACGCAATTTAAATGTTTGCGTAGAATCAGTACTGATCAAATGTTAGCACCCAACTAACTATTTATGCGTTATGGAATGGGGGTACGATTCGTAGACTAACTTCAAATCGGGTCAAATTATATCTACGGCGGGTATTAAGTTAATTACCATGCTTTATCTTCTCATATCGCTCGTCCTGTATAATTAGGGGTGTCAACACAATGCTTCCAAGCGAGCACAATATGTCTGCACAAACCACATGTCAATTTAATTTGACCCCCGATCCAAGATGGCGGCCAACCCTCGCGGCGCGGCGTCTGCTCGACCGAATGCCTGTGGTTTACGCCTGTTTACTAATTGACGTGTTTTAGAGTAACACTGCATGGTTTCTGTCAGCATACCGATGAATATATTTGAATACGTATACCAGTAAGGTTGGCCTTTTAATTTAAACGTTGAAGTAAGAAGTTATATTTAGTTTAGCTACGCCCAAATAAGTTGTACGCTCTGTAAAGCTCTAGAAGTGAATGTTCTTGATTAAAGTACTGAATTGTACTGACGTTATCCGGGTAATATTTTACTGTTCTAAGTCTTCATGCAACAATTTTGACTGAAATGGGAACGAAACTTTGTAACTACAATATTAGTTGACAGAGCCGTTGTTTTGATTTCCCATTCATTACTAAATAAAGTCACTTATAATCCTTTTTTATGGCCAATGCGGGTCAGGTCTGTATGCCTGTCATTGTAATGTTTAAACTGGTCTGAATATAAATTTTCATCGTGGTTTTAGTTTGTTTATTTTACGATCCGTTTAATGAGACACTCAGATTACGGGTCCTAACTAAATCACATTGTAGAAACGGCCATATTCTCTGTATATTCCATGGATTCAAATAATCAAATAACCATTAACTATAATAATAGTCACCTAAATCAGTACCCTTAGTTTATGGGCGAAGGTAAGAGTTGTAAATATTTTATAAAGGACGCATACAGTTGTATAATTGATGAGGAGTGAGGTAAGGAGGACTGTACTACGGTGCGAGTGACCCGAGTCGCGATCTTGATGACCGACTGAAATATTTAATTTCAGCGATTACCTACAGCAATTACTTACAGTCCATAGTAAGGAAAGCTAGGTTTCTAAAAAGAAAATGACAAACATAGTTTAAAAACTCTGCTCTTCTATCATTGTGTCGATTTCTATAAACACAAATGTTTGGAACAGCAGATGTATTTTTTCGATATTTTGTCCTTGACCCATACTAAAAGTTCATAGTGAAGAATGACCCCATTTCACGTTTAGGATAAATAAAAACCAATGTTGACAATCTTGGTAATATTTTTAATCTATAGATTGGTATCTTAACCAATTGATCAATAGTTTAAAAATATTACCAAGATTCGTGTCGTCTAAATTCTAGTCAGTTATAGTTATAGTTATTCTAGTCTCGCAAAACAAATAAGTACAGAAGGGCGGACGTCAGTGGTAATATACATACATACGTACATAAACTTACGCCTTTTTCCCATGGGGTAGGCAGAAATTACAGAACGCCCCCTGCTACGATCCTTACATACTCCTTTTCCCTCATTAACGATCATACATCTGGTCATACACGCACGCGCCGGTTGCAAGTACTACGCACCTGACCTTTCTGAAGAACATCACCAATAAGGTCAGTATATGTCCTCCTAGGGCGTTTCCATTCACATCTGCATTGTAAATACAATTTGTTAGTCGCCTTTCATTCATCCTCTCAACATGACCAAACCATCTAAGCATACCCTTTTCAATTAATATAATTATCATATCTATCTATAATCATAACATCACCGCCTCGCAGAATCAAAGTCTGTTCAATGTGTGCCCGTCAATGGTTCCTACCATAAACCCCTCTTATTCTATACATTTGACAGGTGATGATGATTCAAAGTCATGTAATTTAGGGGGGGCAGTCACCGGTAAAAACAAACAAAAAATACATTTAAATGAATAAATATTTGTTAAAACACAGAAAATTTTAAAAGAAAAAAGTTCTTTATTGAAAATGTTAAACTTAATATATATATTCTTATAATTTGGAACAAAGTACTAGAAAGTACAACATTGGCACAGAGTACTTGCAATCTGAACTTGACCTTTTACAGCTAAAACTTAGTTCAATGACTAACAAATGTAATAAATACATCTGAAGATTAATGAGGGAATATGTGTTGGCAATGAATAAGCTGGTAAACTCACTAAAAAGCAACTGTGAGCATTATCAAACACTATCCAATGTACCTACTTACACCGGCCCATTAATTGACAACATGCAATACCACCTTACCGCAGCCCTGTGTTGATTTGACATTTCCTGCTATTAATAGTTCCAAGATACAATGTAAAATTAAAAACGGCCAAGTGCGTGTCAGACCACGCACAATGAAGGGTTCCGTAATTGGGATGAATTTAACCCAAGAACAAACTTAACATTGTAGTTGAAAAAAAAAATCTCCCATACACAATGTATGGGAGATAATGTTTATCAAACTGCAAACTTAAATTGGCCGATTATTATTCGTTAACCTGTAAAGCCTACTTAGCTACTTAGCAGTTTTCCTTTTAATTTTGTTATATATGCTGCTGTGATTTTTTCATAAATCCAAGTACAACCATTTAGTTAGCAGAGGGGGACACACTTGACTCAAACAAAAATTAGCACTTTTTGAATTCAATTTGAATCCGTTTGAGAAATATTTGCTTTAAAGCTAATATTTCGCAAACGGATTCCTGAATCGAAAAATGATTTTCACACACCCTCAATATTTTTGATCGACCTTTCCAACGATACCCCACACCATGAGATAGACGAGAAAAAAAAACATCTCCACTTTACATGTTGGGGAGGCACCTACCCTAAAAAAAAAAATCTTGATTTTATTTTACCACTTGGTCGGCGTGATTAATATGTATCCATGCCAAATTACGGCTTTCTAGTACTAACCGTCTCTGAGCTAAGCCGCGGACAGACAGACAGACAGACAGACGGACATGGCGAAACTATAAGGGTTCCTTGTTTAATACGGAACCCTAAAAATGATATAGAGTCCGCGCCACCACTCAAGTCCGATAGATGCGGCGCTAGTGTCTATGTCGTCGTATCAAATTGCATTGAAAAAAATTTAGTTTTACAATTTTCCGCCGGACTTCAGTGGTGGCGCGGACTCTAGTATTATTTTGCGATGAGATTGGAAAGGACTTAGGCCGCTTGTTGACAGATGAATATCCGGGACACTGCATAATAAATTACTGTATGCCTGATTGTTCTTTATTTGATAATTAGAAAGAAATTATTAAATGTACAGATCACTACATTTAAAAAAAATGGGTAATAAGAATATATGAGCGTTGTAGTAAATGTAAATAAAGAAGAATTGCTCCAATTTTAACTTAATTTAAGAAAAAATGTGTTGTTTACATTCCCATAAAGTAACAGTTTGCCACAGGAAGAAAATATCTTAAGATTTCAAATAAATATGGCATTGCATAATTTGTCTTAAAAACTTTTCAATCTAGTTGATACTAACAATTAAGTTGGTAATGATTTGTGCTTCACAAAAGATACATACGAGTATAATATTACACTCAGAGCCTATCTATTGGACGAGTTATTGAAATAGCTTGAATTTTGCTTGAGCAGTTCATTGTAATGAGCGTGTACCTAAGGCCCCATGTGCTTCATATGATATTTTTGAGAAACGTATGGAAGAAACATTATTATAGACTTGTAACAGTAATAAAACAGTTGTTGTCTGTAGAGATTTCAAAATTAATACACTGGAAAAATCTGCTGTAGTAAATAAATTTATAACTTTATTAAAGTCATATAATTTTTACAATACGTTCTTCTTCTAGCCATTTAATTATAAACGAGTTGGGCTCTGATCACTGTGGCCAGTTAGTCACTTTCCCTCAGAAAATAATAAGAGCTCTATGAAAATTTGTGAGTTTTATTCCTGTAAATAAAAGTCGCTTAAGACAATTTTAAAATAATTTAATGTAAAAACTGCCGGGTTTGCCTTATCACAACGACCCGGATCAAGCTTATACTTCACTATTTAACCTCATTAATTGTGAGTTTAGGAAGGTTTTCACCTCAATAACATTGCCTGTTTGTGACCGCGTTATACAATGTCGCCCATGGGTATGTGGGCCACTATTGTTTTTCTGAATAGTCATGAAAAATGATTGAAAATTAATTTTAAAAGGGGGTATATTTTTCATGTTATTCAATTTTTAATTTTTTGATTAGCGTTTGCCGTATCTCCATGTTATTGGCTGGATTTGGATTCTGTTTATAATTTCTAAAAGCTTGTGACTTATTTTATCGGATTAACTAATATTTATGATTAGAATTAGTCGACTATGAAAAAGTCCATAAAATCAGAGCAGGCTATTGAAAAAAAATATAAGGAAGAATGAAAAAAAATATATAAGGAAGAATGAAAAAAAAAATATAAGAAAAAAAAAAAATGTATAAGAAAAAAAAAAAAATAAGATAGACCCCTTTTTAAGTTTATTTTCGATAATTTGTCATGAATATTCAGAAAAATACGGGCAGGCACATATCGATGGGCGACATTGTATTTAGTGATGGGGCAACACCAGATATTTACAAAAGTGGGCAGGGGTTAGTTGAATTGTAACATGAAAAAACATAACACCATGCCGAAATTTTTTAAGAATTTGTTAAAAAAATATTCTCAAACTTTTAAAAGAGTTAGAGAATGTTCGTTAGCAAAAGCTATACACATTAAAAATAAAATAAAATTTTCTGGAAAAGAAGTTAACACAACTTGGACTATTATTAATTCAGAAACGGGAAGAACGGCAGGACGGAATCGTGACTTCCATCCTAAAAATCAATGATGTAGATATTAAGTCAGACGTGGAGGTGGCAATTGAGTTTGAAAATTTCTTCACTAATATTCCCACTATAACAACCAAAACTCTGTCAAGGCGTCCTCGACTTCTGCTTACTCAATACTAAATGAATATGTACCAAAAACTGTTTTTTTTTTAGAATTAAAAATTATTACTGCTAAAGACATCATATAATGTTTAAAAAATCTTGATGTAGAAAAAGTGCTGACCTTTGTGGGTTATCCGTACATACCATGTCTTCAATAATTGATGTTATTTCACCCTTTTAAGCAATTGTTTTTAATTCTTGTATTGCATTTGGTGTATTTCCTGATGTGATGACACTTAGCAAAGTGATTCCACTGTTCAAATCTGGCAGCGCCAGTGATCCCACGAATTTTGGCCTATTTCAATATTACCTACATTAAGCCAAATCTTTGAAAAAAATATTTCAACACAAAGGTTAGGACAATTAAATTTCAATGCACATCGTTTACTTCATCTGAAACAGTTTGGTTTAACAAACGGTTGTTCAACTACAGACGTGGGCGTGGAATTACTGAAGAGCATATTCGAAGGCTGGGAGGAGGCGCATGATACTCTTGGCATTTTCTGCGACTTGTCTAAGGCCTTCGATTGCATACATCATGATATTACACTCATCAGGAAACTGTACCACTATGGTATGAGGCCATGAGGGACAAGGCCTTTGACCTTCTGACTATCTGAACAACAGAATTCAGAGGGTCGATGTTAATGGCAAGAGATCTGCAGAATCTGCGATCACCATGGGCGTTCCGCAGGGTTCAATTCTAGGTCCTTCCTTATTTCTAATTTATATAAATGACTTACCATACCACATAAGGGATGATCACAAGATCGTACTATTGGCAGATGACGCTTCCCTCATTTTTTAAATCAAACGTCAGTTAGTCAACTTTGAACAAGTTAACGATGCACTCTCTAAAGTTGTTCATTGGTTTAATGTAAATAATCTACTCCTGAACGAATAAAAGACTAAACTCATAAAATTTTCAACGCCAAATGTTAGGCAGCTAACTACCAATGTCCAAGTTAATCGAATATAGTTGGACCCTGTTTAGTCAACAATTTTCTTGGAATAACTATTGACGGTAAATTACAACGGAAAAAATGTCAGGAAGGCTTAGTTCGGCCACCTATGCTGTTAATAAATTAGACCGATAACTGACGTAGATACAGCCCGAATTGTTTATTTTATTAATTTTCATAGTCTTATGTCATACTTGATTCTTCTCTGGGGGAACTTGTGCGGATATTAATACTATCTTCGTTTTAAAGAAAAGGACTGTTCAAATCATTTACAACCTAGGTCCAACGAATTCCCTTCAAGAAAAATTCAAAGAATTAGATATTCTGATTGTAGCCTCAGATATATTTGAAAACCTATTGTATGTACACAAAAATAGGTATATCAAATTTTAAGAAAATGTCCCATATTCATAGTTTTATATCAGGAACGAACACAATCTTGCTGTACATCGTTCTCGTCTCTACAGACTACGCAACTCGTTCATGGGTATGTATACGTTTTGACAACAAACTTCTCATTGTCATTCGAAACTTACTCATTTTAATTATCATGCAAAATTATCATAATATATACCAGTTTTATAAATAAATAGCAATAATATTTTTAACAATAGCATTGTTCAATTATATAAAAAACAATATGATCACTTTAAATTTAATTAAAGTATTATATTACTTTAATTGTTGTGAATGTGAGGACTATGTGGATATTTTTTTTATTATGATTTTATTTTTTCTCAGTTTTAATGATGGTCGGCAGTTTGAGTACTTTATGCGTCCTACTCAAGTGTCCTTTCTTTGATATTGTTCATCGGGTTGTTGTGCTCCTTAAGTTCTGAGCTGAGCTCCACGATTACTGACAAATGCTTGCACTGACTGCGTAGGTCCACTCAAATCTGTGTGGTTCTTTCCTCAAAAGACCATTTCAGACACTCATTTACATGTTCTTCACATGATCTTCACATGATCTGACCAAGATTTATGTCTGGATTTTAAAAGAGATTGTGATCTCTAAGTTAGTTTCGGCCTTTCTTTTCAGAGTAGTCAGATAGGAAACGCCGACCTCATATAGCTTATTTTTTTATATTATGTGAAGTGATTCCGATAATCCGATATCCTATTTACAGAATAAACAATTTCATTTTATTTCATTAATAAAACCGGTATAAGCTGGCCACTTATTCTATTGAAACTCCTTGCTGCGCTAAACCAGCTCATGGCCAAAGTGTGCCGTCGACTGTACTTATCAGAGAGATTTTAATGAAAAATATTGAAGTATTTATCTTTTACTTGAAATTCGGAATTAGTCATAAGTTAAGCTACGGTTTCCTAGAAAAGCGGTGGTTGCCACATAGCGTCCGCAATTTAACGGCGAAAGACGTCAGTAAAACGTTATTCATGAAGGTAAGTTGGTGTGTTTTTTTTGGAGAGCGTTTTTTGACACCGTAAAGTCAAATCCCGCTACCATCATTTTCATGACAGCCGTCGCTGCGGCCGTTATGTGGCGGCGACCGGTCTTCTAGGAAACCGTAGCTTGAGACTACATATACGATCACAATAAAACTGGTTATGCTAACGGATTCTAATTGTAATAAAATAAAACAAATGAAAAAAATATTCAAAACATGGATATTTGGCCAGATTTAGAAACTGTCCGCAAAATGAGAAATATGTGATTTGTATTTCAAAATAACGTCTTAAATACTTCGTGGGCGCAGAAGATGGATCTGAAAATACGGAGACTTTGATGTCATAACTGAAAATAACTTAATCCCGATACTAAATTTCTTCTTCGGGCCGTATTGCTACTTTATTACGGTATAAGTATGTCGTCGCAGCGCCCGGTTATGACTATTTAACTGCTATTTAAATCATATTCTAAGAAAAGCGTTTTCGACGGAGTGATGAAAGCCTGTACAATTTGATACCGCTAGAATTTTCGACAGTACAATATTTTCGCGCCGGCAACACAATGGCGTCTATTTTTAAATTGAGAACGCGGGAGCCCGTCAATAGACGCGAATGACATTAAATTGGTTAAACTGCTTTGCCGAGCTTGGTTCTGCAACTCCTTTGGGAGGTGTCCGTTCGTCCGTCGCGACGCTCGATACTACACAGCACTCAATCGATTCACAGCTCATCTATTTTTCTCGATACATGTTTCCGTTTTGTATTATCTTCATTGTGAACTATTTCCAACCGGATCCGTGTAGAACAATTTACAACTTTGCTCTTAACGACTCTCCTCTTGTTTATGTTCATATTTTTATTCTTTTTGGGGTCATCGGGATTAAAGTGAGAACATTTTTGTGCTAAAATAAGAACGCTATTTCAGCATTTGCTGAACCTGATTACGTTGGACCTGCAGTGTGCTGTCCGTCTGATAAAACAACGCGGTGAGCTCGCGCCGCTCCACTAATTCAGTGTAGAATGTAGTGGTGTGGTGTGTCTATCAGGCTGACAGATACAAACAGGGCCAAAACCAATCAATCAGTCCGGCGGACCATCGCGCGATAATTGAACTCTTCCCTCGAAGTACTGCGATTCAATAGATAATTACAATCGCAAACCAAAAATTACACGCGGCATTTAACTGTAGGACCCTATTACGTTTCACAAAGCTGGGTCGGTCGCATTCGATCGGCGATCTTTGCCGGACGGAGGATTAACTCGCAACGGCGCACAATGAGGGCCTCGAGAGGAGACGAGTAGGGAGGGGATGTATTAATAATGGTCTCCGAAGTGAATGGAGCACTTACACGGTCCGGCGGGAGCTGAATGTGTGACTATCGCGTTAGAGCAAATCGAATCGGTCAGGTTGGGCGCTCGCACGCGCCGAATTCGCCGTTTAACCGGAAACTCGGCACAGGAAGAAACAAGTTATAGGGTAGAAATCATGAATCGTCACGACAAAACGTTGTTGGCCTACTTAAAAGTCCATTCGGTCAAGTCAGACCGATCTCTGGACCTCGTAATTTTTTCCTAAAACAGTTTGACAGCTTGCAAGTATGTCATACTAAAAGAAGGTTTCTATCATTATTAAGGTCAATAAAACAGAGAACATTATGATATTCCGTTGCTCCATTCATACGTTCGTCCATAAACATTATTTCCGGAATAGTTATTACCGAAATAATGTATGATAGACGGGTGGTAATATGCAAATGCCCACAAATTGCTTTTGACCATGATACTTAATTGGACTAGGTGTGCTCATGGGTCCTCCTCCCATGGTCCTTTATACATATTTAAATATCCAACTTTGTCTATAATAGCTTTAGAAGTACCAGACTAATAATTCTGATGGAATAGATAGAATAATTGTGAGGTAAATGGCATAGAATTTGAATTTGTTGGCATAAGAAATATCTTAGCTTCAATGTAAAAATTAATAAGTGGCAGACTCTTACAAGTTCTTCTTTCTTTATCCAAGATAATAAGTGTTTCCGAACAATATTCCATATTTATTCATAAGATAATATTTATTAGCTTCTTGGAAGTTATTAGGAACAAAATCCCGGCAATTTTCTGATGCAAATCCATCAATGGAGACAATGGAAAAAGTTTAATGCAACCTCTGCATTAACGACGAGGGCACTGAACTCTGGCGCGCTTTTGTTTACCTTCGCTTTGATAGAGAAAAACTATTACGCTTGATATTATAAATAAATAAATAAATTGTTGTTTCGGTACCTAATTGTTCTTTCACAATACGGTTGAAGAGTTTAAAATGTTTCAATGTAAACTGTGTACTAAAATAATTGCTATATTTTTCTCGAAATTTAAATAATAACTTAAAAAAAACTCATCTCAAGTGAGTTTCAGATGAATTAAGTCTCTCTTAATTTAAAAACTGTTTTGAACGACTACTTATACCTACCTAATAAAAATTATAAAAAAGCGATGAAAGGTGAAGTTGATTTTCAGTTGTCCGAAAACCAACTTTACCTAAGTGTATTTAAACTGAGCAGAACTTATTTAATTTTAAGTTTTTTAAATGTTTGCTAAAATTATTGAATTATTAAATCTAAGTATTTTATACACTTGTAATAATGATAAAATTATGTAATAAACCTAAGAGGTATAAAATCCCTAAAATAATTTGATTCACAAATCTAATAAGCCTCTTAAACTAATGTAAAATTGCTTGAATATACATATTTGAGGTAAATGTATTTTCATAACAAATCCTTTGAACTGTACCTTTGAAGGATAAGCCGAGAGAACTGAAATAGACTAAAAATAAGAACTCATTAGCATCGTGATGAACGTTTCATATGCAGCGTCCGAGATTTGTGGGTTAAAAAAATATAATTGGCTGATGAAAATATCACCAAGCTACGTTTTAATACCCTCACGCTAAATACAGACACCGTATTCTTCTCCATACCGAGAAACTGTAATGAATGTCATTATACGTTTACCTATTTCAAGACTTTGTTTGTATAAATGTAAATGTGACGTGGAAAAGTTCCATTGAAAGTCGATTTTCGAAGTTGTACGTCGGTGGACGCGGGGAGCATTGTGAACAGACGGGCAGCACCCTTTGCATACAACACAATGTCGTCGAGATACTGCTCGTTACCTATGTGATCTTGGCTGTTGCTGGTGTTTTTTATCAAGTTTAAATGTAAGAAAAAACAACTTAGAATAGAATAGAATAATTATATTGAGTTATTATTATAACAATATTTTTTTTTTTTTTTTTTAACTTAATATGACTAATGCTGAAATATACAGTTGTAAGTGTTAAGTGTGATGAAGTATAAATTATCTGAGATTACGAATTCAAGTACTTAATAAATTATTTTTAAATTCTCTGGTTCTAGTTTTGTTACTGAACATAGTTTTTTTAAATTCTGATATTAATAGGCTTTGTATGTTGTACACATAGATATGGGAGAGGAAGGTGTACTGGTACAGATATTTCCATACTTAAAAGAAGGCCTCTACAACATATTTGTTAAAACCTGTTGATTATGAAATAATCATACTTTTTGTAGTAGTTAATTTTGTTTTAAGAGCGGACTGTCTCTTTTTTAATTTAAACTTTAAAAAACTTGATTTAGGCCCCTCTCTCTTAGGTTCTCAGCCTTTTAGAAACGTTTAGTGCTGGCAACCTGGTTCTTAACTTTGCATCTTCCTTTTAAAAGGAGAGAGACTTGGAGTAAGACAAAACAATGCTTATGAAAAGAGTTAAAGTATTATATATCTCTAAACATTATCAAGATTCTGAGGCTTGATTAAAAGTGGATACTGAACTGTACATCGAAAACTCCTTAGTTCTCTCCTATGCATTGAGGTGAGAGAGATATGGTGGCCTATTTTCGTCCGGAATATGCAACACTAGTTATCGGTCCGCCATTGTAGGCTTGCTATAGCTACTGTATGTTTCAAGAATACGTAGAGCGAAAGTATGTATGTCAGTGTGTAGTTTTATTAAAGTGCAGAGGTGCAGATAAATGTACCAATATGAGTGACGAGAGACATTGAAATGTTTTATTTAAAGGTATATTACATAAAACATATCAATACCAATTACAGACAGTTTTTTTTTCTCGGACTCAATTAGTTTGTTCGTAAATATCATTAAGTAGTGTCAAAATGTAAATATGTAGGTTAGCTACCAATGTGTAATTTTATGTATTTTCAGAAACCTAGCTCCGAAACCAACGACCTGTCAAAAAACTTTAAATTGAACCCAGATATTATAGTTTCCCTGAAGCTAATTATAATTGCCTTATTGAGAAAAGTTAATCATCATTTACTTTATTAATTACCTACAATTGGAAGAGAATCCTTGGAAATAATAAAACGAACCAACATGAATGTACTATTTCGTTGGTACGGATTCGTAGTGCCGATGCGATGTATGAATAAAAATGAATTGCAGTGTTGAGAATGAAGACAAACTACTTACGAGTCTTGTTACACTTGGTTGAACGTTCGACGACGTCATGAAGACGTATTATGCTAACAAAAAATACCTATCGAGCTTTCCCAAGCTTATCTCACACTCTCTCTCTCTCGAAACTAGAGCTTTTGTATAATACCCTTATATATGATACGAGTTGAATGTGTGAGTAAATGATAGATCAAATCAATTATGAAACAGTAGGAACATTGATTTTTATTTTTTTACATAGCGCCATAACAATTGTTTCAGTTTCGGGACGTTTAGAAACTGGATATTTACATTTCATTTATTGGCATTTGGCATGTCATTTATTAAATCAAAATGCAATTTATAATTCAATTTTAAACTATTTTTTTTTTAAACTATTAACACTAGGTACGAAATACAATAACTAACTACACGAATAGATACAAAAAACAAAAGGACACTTAGGCGTCGAAGTATTCGTCCGCATCGCTGTCATCCGGAAACGTGCCCAGAAGACTGGCAGCATTGCCACGTTGAATGGCAATGCTAATTCTTTGGCCAAAGAACAAGCCAGCCCTCTGGTCGAAATGCAATTAAAATACATGGAAATTCAACTTGTTTATATTCATACAGATTTTACATAAAAAACCTATTTTACAGAATACATAGTGAACAAAAGAATCATGATTGTGTAATCATGATTCTTTTGTTCACTATTTATTCTGTGAAACGATTTATTGTAACTGAATTTTGGGCCAGGTTACCTACATATTTTGTAATGTTATGAAATGATAATGATGACAGGTCATATTTATTACCAGAGCTATGGAAACGTTCAGTGGTGCACAATTACTAATTAATATGACGTTGCACAATGTGCTCTAATTAATTACCAAATGTTCCCACACGTGTGTGTATTAAATAAGTTATTGAATAATAATCGAGGTGCGAACAATAATTATATCCTAACACTTTTAAGGTTTATTGAGGATGTGCAGGTTGTAAAGACCAGATGTGCGGCGACCCGATCGGCGCGTGCGCTTCCGTTTCCGCGTCGACCGCAGCGCGCCTGTGTCGAGCGCACACTGTTCACAGACAGGTGGTCACTACTGACTGATCGATATTTATTGATTTAATTTGGATTCATTTATGCAGCCATAAATTTATTTCTCATTCAATATAATAAATTAACTCTACTTCTAAGTTGATTTATTGATGCAATAAAATTAGTTATGGAAAATGAGCGTCGCGTCGCAGCGCCGGTGGTCATGGGTACCTATGAATAGACGTGCTTAGAAATTACCTATTAATCTACATTTATTGAGAATATTCCACGAGTTTACAGTTTTAAGGTCTTCCATTTACCGTAAATTTTTTGAAATCACCTAGAAATTAGAGGCAGTAAATGTCCCAGCTCCAATTAAGACTAGTTAGTGTCTGAATACTTGTACTTCAAAGCATGTAGCGACGGTCGCTGCTGGCGCAGACAACACGACAAAAACATAATAACTCTGATGTAAGACTGAAATAAACTCCATATCCTCGGTCCCCACTAAATAGAAGTGAATAAGAGCAAAAATTTCCAGCCGCTATTGCAGCGAGTCCGTATATGTATTGTTGCAATTTCAAAAATTCCCATTATCGTGGAGCGTAAAACGGAGAGAAATAAGAAGTGGCGGACAATAGTATACAGCTACGGGGAGGACGCACGGTGTTTCTAAGCAACGCTCACTCTGCGTCCCACGCCACCGCCACCGCCGCGGCGTCCTGTGTCCGCACTTCCAACTGCACATGCCGTTTATTGATAATACCATAGCAACATAATTCTTTGAATAATTATTGCGTTGCACACGTTCATATTAGAAAATGGAATAAGTCTATGAAGTTACAGTGAAACACGTACATATTTAATGCTAGCCGGAATCCTAATGTGGCACGTTCTCGTTAGCGAACATTACGTACCTACTATTAAGCACTTGTTCAGAATAACATAATCATAAAAAATAAACGTTATGAAGTGCTAATGTTAGCAACGATTGATTGAGTGATGTAAGTTGTATTTGCTAGGTACCGGGGACTTAAATAAATACGTCAGTGAATTCTGTCCATACGAGAGGAAATCATTTGAATGTCCGAAATAACCAGCGACTGCGCTACCTCGGGGTTGCTATTTCTATTCCATATTGACTGTTCATATTTTACAATGTTTGATGCTAATAAATTATTCTTAGCACTGGCTCTAATATGAGCACGTATGACTAATAAAAAGTTATGAGTGCTTATAACTACGCTTAATTAGAAATGTTATAAGGTGTTATCCTTATCAGTATCAACAAATGTGTATCCACTTAAAAGCTTAAATTCCTTGTTAGCGCTAACATGTATTTGATTTTAAAAGCTTCATTTTACCCCGACAAACACAATGTGATTCTTTAGATTAGAATAATTCCTTTCTGTGAATGCTTACAAAAACTACAAAGAGGCGGCGGCGTCTATCTCTTACCAAACTTGGATATGCGGCTCGCAAACACTTCCTTTTCTAAACAGAAAATTCCGTGGATCGATTCAGTATACGGGCGTTCTAATAACATTCCGGGGCGATATTTCACACACCTCGATCGCGACTGTGTACATCACTTAGCCCAACACAATGGTACACGGACGATTTATTGTGTACACTCTGTACCCAGATAAAGCACAGACAATGGCCTATCAGATGGCGGTCGATCGACACGTGTATGCTTTTAGCCCTAGACTTCGACACCCAATTACGTGGCCGCTAGCGACGGTATCATTCATCACGTACAAACGAGCGACTTTTTATTACACGCTGTCTCCCAAGTCCCAAGGTGAGGGAAAAACGGGAATCTTACGAGTGGATGATACTCTCCCAACTTGGTTTGGAGCAATTAAGGACAGAATTACTTGCGCCGACGGATTTTTGGTGGATTACGGCGGAAAGTTAAAATGGAGATTATCGTTAGGCGATGAGAGAAGTATGAAGTATGTAATATTATGTTTAACTGAGACGTAAAAAAATTACGTGTGTTGTAGATTGATTGTTGAAAGATTATTCAGCGAAGCACTGAGAAAGAACGTCATATAAACTTAAAAAGTTAGAATGGCGAAAAATTTTTTGCGGAGGACAATAGAGCCACCCAAACCATTAGGTGCACTTTATCGAGTGGCAACTTTTTATTTCGTAACAAAAACCAGCACTGTGTCAAAAACCACTAAGAGCATATAAATAGGTTTTATTATCTTTCATACGAAACTCTGGAAGTATGGTCTGCCTATAAAGTTTTTATATCATCATTATACCATCAACCTTTATGATTAGACTCTTCCAGCCAAACTGAATTGCGGTCTAGTGCGCAAAACTGTTTCAGGAACCACTAATAAAATGTTAAGCTAACGTTTAACTAGTGAAAAATAAAAAGTTGCTTCGAAAATATAATGGGAATGTTTAGTTAGGAACATAAGCACATTTATGTATGTTTAGGGAGAGACACGTGTGCGTAAAGTTTTCGTGTAAATTAACGATGTTAATTTGTCCAAATGTAGTATTTTAACGCATATCATAACACATTAAAATTATCATACCAATTAATGCACTGCGTGTGACTAATTAGACCATTTATATTAACAAAAAAACTTAACGGCCGGGCTGGTGTGCTCTTCATAGTGGGGTCACAGCTTAATCGTGTAAAGAATTTCATAAAAGCTATAAAACTCATATTGTGACATAAAAGGTGAAGTTGGAATCGTAAAAAGCCGGGGTGCGAACGTTTCACCCCCGCAGCGCGGATCCATGACGTCATTAAGCGGCACGCGCGCTTCGTCTCTATAAGCCGCGTATACGTCCACCGCACGCCCGCACGCGTCTTCTACATTCACTTTTCACACACCACTAGCTGTCGAAATAACATAATATAATATCCTCACACATAAAAAAATACCATAAATATTTTATTGACTGTTTTGTTTGTTAGCTGTATACGTTATTAATCGAATGATTTAGGTCGCAGCTGTTCAAGGACGAAAACAGATGTCTGAGAACGTGGAAGATGATTTTCGCGGTATTCTGCCTGAATATCAACGTGAACTAGCCTTATGTCATTTTCAGGTTCGTCATACTACCCTAGAGTTACCAAACATCCACAAAAACATTGTTTACAAAGGTTTTCTCTTGTGTGTATGAGTCAACATAGTTTGGGGTAAGGCAGATTAATTTAGGTGATTGCATTCTTTGCAGTAAGCATCTCCAGTAACATGACGTCAGAATATACGCAGGTACCTTGCTGTAATGAAATGTACAGATAGACCGACCGGTTTGTAAGTACTTTATGTATAGAGAGCTGAGTGAGATCGTCGAGTCTCCTCACGAGTGACATTTAACTACATGTTTTATGTTTGTACATTGGAATTGATTAATTTATAGTTACTGCATCAGTCATGGGGACGAGCATGAGACGAGCATCGAACCAAGACGTAACGATTACGACATGCCTACTAAAGTGACCTACATTATTTTATATGGCATTAAACTGAACAAGGATTGCGTCGCTTACGTGGCCTTACCGCCCAATAATAGTGTTGTTGTTAGAAATCTACGAAGATATTTATATAATGATGATTATAGGATTGTTAAGCGATATGGCGCTCCATTTGTGGGGACTAAGATCCGAATGTTTAGTACACTTGTAGAGATTACACTTATAATGCAAATCGTGGCATTTATACCCTAAGTACCATTCCACTATTAAACATAACATTCCGTTCAACAAAAATTAAAATAATATAAGTTCTGTATAAGTATTTAGTTTCTAGAACTTGAGATTTGTTTTCAAAGGTCATCTTAAGGTCACATTTTCGCGTTCCTTGAAAGTTTGGAGTAACTATGAATACCTAGGACAAGTTTTGATAGGATATCATTCATAATATACAAAGCTAATCAAGAATGTTAGTTGTAGCTGATTGGATAAAAATCTGAAAATGGTACGGAAACTAACTTATTTTTATGAATAAATTATGTAAGGAAAACCATCATTAGGACACACATTAGGATTCTTTGATGAATATACACACTAGTATTATAAAATAGGTACGGAATTTGTACGTCTATTTTCAGAACAAAACTACGAACATTGGGACCTAAAATACATTTCTACCGGCAAAATGATATAAGTGACTCGCGTGGAAGCCGCTGAAACCGCTAGTATTTAATGGAAGTAAATGAATTATCCACGTACCTTCCACGCCAATCCCTAATAAGTTTATCAATTATAATTTGTAAGGACTAAAGACGATTCTGTAATCTATGTTTAGGCATGAGTGAGCTTTTTATAAATATGTAGATATTGGATCCGTTTTCCTGGATTGAATGATAAAAATAATGTAAGTGCTTATATAATAAGATTTTGTTTGAATTCTATGATTATTTTAAGGGGGGGGGGGCGGTTACATAAAAAAAATCTTTTACTAAGGGTCAGTTCACTCCGAGACGTGATGTGACGTGACGATGCTTGAAGAGGCCAGTGGTTTACTGTCGCCGTAAGACGCATCGCGACGTCGCGTCGCGAATAGTAGAGACAAGTCGCCACTACAGTTTCTGCGCCTCGAGGCGTCGCGCTGCGTCACGTGGGTTCGCGAGGCGCAGCACACCGCACTTGCACGTGCCTACCGGCGAAGCACCGCTGCGTAGTGATGCCTCGCGCAACGCCGCGCCGCGAGGCATTTTCGAATTATCTCAATTAAATGGGTACCTTTCTTTTGTCCAGTAAATAAAGTTATATTTTGTAAAACTATTTTAAAAAGTGATCCTAAGGCGTTAGATATTTTCTTTGCCTCGAGTGGAGAGGAATGGATACCATAAATAAAAGAGAGAGCGCGCGAATATGTAAGTAGAGTAGGCTGTGGTAATTCTTTGCCCTTGAGCTGGCCTAGTGTAGTACGAAGTTTCAATATAATAAGATGCCATCTTATACCGATTTTGTTACCACTGAAATGCGGCCTACAGTACATTTATCTGCCATTTTTTTTGTTGCTAAAGCAAAATGTATGTGATGCATTACCTTGAAACAGGTACCCACCCATCTGCTTAAAAAGGCACCCATTTTTCCATTAAAGTTGATTTTCATCCATTTGTCTGACCTTTCGCCCCTTTAATCATAAAACGAAACAACTCAAAATTTACATTCTTCGAGTTTTTATCATAAAGTGAATTAACTTCAAACGGAAAACACGTACAACCCAACAGCCAACTCGATACGATGAAAATGACAGAGATAGAAGACTATCGTTCTCTTTTTGATTAACGGACTCGAACATGTTGGTACCGGTAAAGTGATCCATTCAGTGATGCACCGACTGTACTCAAGGTAAGTTCTCGGAAAATAAATAAAAAAGCGGAGTAAAACCAAAAGAAATCGGTGTTTTGCTATCAGGTAATTATTTTATAAGCTTTTATTTGTTCAAAAAGTGAATTTGTTTGAGTTATTTCTCTTTATTAGAAATGTTGAAGTAATTTGTGTCTATAGTATTAGACTTAATTCGGTTTTATATAAATTGTATGACACCGTATTACGTCAAATTTCGAGTTGATGCAGTTTTATAATAAAATGCATAAGCAAATCTAAATTAGATTATGTATTATTCCAGTATTGTACTATAATTTATCAAAAACTTTGTATTTTTTTGGTTTGTCCCTGTTTTCTGTTAATTTGTCAGGTATGACTTTGTTTTCATTTAGAGTTATTTTACTATTTTAGTAAAATAATGAGTGCCTGAGTAAAATAATGAATGGAATTACAGGGTATAATAATTATTTTCTTATTATGAGAGTGAGGTGGAGGACTTGGAAGGAGTTTAATAGATACGAGTACCTACTCTTTGTCCTGTTTTAGAATGTCTTCAAGGGCACGAAAAATTTTGGGTTTACTGGTGAAAAATAAAGTATCGGATTGTGAAAACCCTTCACCGGACTTTGGGTTAGAATATGAGAAACCCAATAATAGCAATAAGGATTCCAACCACGAAGTGAGTACCTAATTAATAATTACTATTATTGCAGATTACCTGCATTCAAGTGGTTAATTTATAAAACTGTGGTTTATGTCTACCTATGACTCCACTACATAAACAGACGTATGCACACGCGCATGACTTGTGTGCGTGATGAGTTCTACGAATTTTCTGACGATTATTCTTCGAACTCGCGGGTGATGCACCTGCGTGGCATGGTGAGGTGGGGGTGCGTTACCAGTGTGAGGTAGAGCGCAGTTATAGGTACCCACTTTTATAATAGTCTGACGTCTCTGGTCAGATTCCCAGGTCTAGACCAAAATAGTTCTATATTAGCAGCCTGCACTCAGGACATTGTTCTTATTAATTATAAACCACGTTATTTATTTCTTATTACTCATTAAAAATATTTTTTGTTCTACTATTTTAGGTACAAAATGAACAAAATGTCCCTATTGAAACGGAATATAAAACAATTGTGGAATCAAAAGAACACTTCGATAAAACAAATGAAGTAGCTATAATAGTGAGTAGAAATTTATTTATTTATTCCTGGAAAAATATTTAGTAAGTGCTCATCAAAATTTTATATTTATTAATTACAGAAAGCTCAGTTTGAACAAGCCAAATCCAATAAATGTCATCTAGTGCCTTATTCTGATAGTGAAATTAGCTTGTCTGACTATGAAGATAATACTACACGATACACAACTACTGAGGCAGAATACAAAAATGAAGAAAATACTGTTCGTCAATCTTCACCATCTTCAAATTCATGTTCGAGCTCATCGTCCTCAAGTTCAGACTCGGATAGTTCGCAATCAAGCATCCCTCGGTCACCCACAAAAACTGCTAGACACTACGTGACTGTTGATGAAACAGACGACGATGACGTTATTGAAAATACTCCTCCGGAGCAACAGTATCTTGAGAATAGAAGGAATGTAAGTTATTAACTGGTAAAAAAACCAAGACTTGCCGTTATTTCAATAAAAATTGTTTTACAATTAAATTTTAATGTTAATTTGTCTTTCAGGAACTAAATCGTCATCCCAGGGTGTTAAATAATACTCAAAGTTATTATACATCTCCAGTATATACCGACGAAAGTGATATAGACCTCAGTGATACAGATCCGACATTTACAAACATGGAACCCAGAAAAAAGAGGAACTATATCTTTTGCCAGTCGAGCTCTTCTTCTACTAGTTCGTCAAATTCGCGTATGACTCCAAAAAAGGGACGCAAACGTACCAAAAATCCATCCCAATGGAAACAAAATAAAGTAAAACGTTTGCGTAATAGGGGAAAGTCATATATTTCCATGTCGAAAACACAGAAGAGTATTCCAGCCCGGTGTCTCAAAGAACCTTGTTCAGAAAAATGCAGGCTTAAATGCACCACAAAAATAAATACAGATAGCAGATACGAACTCTTCCGGAAGTTTTGGGATTTGGGAGATTTGGCAAAACAAAGAGCGTTCATAAGTGCATCTATGATTGATGTTCAACCTAAATACAAATACACGAACTCTAATCGACCTAGGCACAATAACAAAGCATTTCATTTTACAGTCGACAACACTATGATTAGGGTCTGCAAAACTTTTTATAAAGCCACGTTAGACATCTCGAACCGTATGATATTTACGACACAAAATAAAATAAAGGATAATGATTTTTCTCTTATTGATTTTAGAGGAAGACATCAAAATCATAAGAAAAATGATCCCGAATTACGAACTGCGATTAAGCAGCACATAAATTCTATCCCTAAAATTGAATCTCACTACGTACGAGCTTCTTCAACAAAGGAATATATAGAAGGCAGCAAAACTATTAAAGATTTATACAACGATTTTAAAGAAAACCAACAACAAAATAATAAAGACGCAGGTACATACATAACATATTATAAAATATTTACTTCTGAATTTAATCTCTCTTTTTTCCAACCAAAAAAGGATCAGTGTGATCTGTGCAACTCATACTATAACTCTAATGCTGATCAAAAGAAAGATCTAGAAGAAAAATATAACACTCATTTGGAAGAGAAGGGTTGTAGTAGGGTTGAGAAGATGAATGATCGCATGAAAGTCAATAAAAACTTTAGAGTAGCTGTGTATGATTTGGAGGCAGTATTACAGTGCCCAAAAGGCGATACTTCCTCTTTTTATTATAAGTCTAAACTTAATTGTTATAATTTAACCGTGACGGAGCTAACTGGAAGGAACTGTAATGTAACATATAAAAATGTGCATTGTTATTTCTGGTCGGAGAGTGATGCAAAACGTGGTGCCATTGAGATAGGATCATGTGTATGGGCATATTTGAAAGCTTTAAGCGATGAAGACGATGATGAAAAGGAAGTTATATTTTATTCCGACAACTGCTGCGGACAGAACAAAAATAAATATATTACTTCACTGTATTTATATGCAGTTCAAACATTAAACATAAAAAGTATAACACATAAATTTCTAATACGGGGTCACACACAAAACGAGGCTGATAGCGTCCATAGCCTCATCGAGAGGGAGGTGAAGAAGAATTTAAAATCTGGTCCTATATATACACCCGACCAGTACATACCTCTTATAAAAAATGCAAAAAAATCGAAACCTCCATTAATGGTGCATGAACTGGATTACGAATCATTTTATGATTTTAAAACTTTACAAGAAGAATGGGGGTATAATTTTACAACGAATAGCGATGGACAGAATGTCAACTGGAATGACATAAAAATTTTAAAAATTAGCAAACAAAACGCTACCGTATTTTTCTATAAAACGTCTTATAAGCAAGTAAACTACCAGGAAGTTGATGTTAGAAATAAAAGAAAAAAAATGAAAGCACTAACAGAAATATCACTACAGCGAGCCTATTCCACGAAACAGGAGATTAGTGTGAATAAAAAAAAAGATTTAAAAGAGCTTATCGCAAAAGCTCTGATCCCTTCTTTTTATGCAGGATTTTATAATACGATATTTTAAGTTTATAATTATTTTGATTAAGTTTGATCTCATTTTTTAGTTGATTTTTTGTGATAATAAAACCAAAAGAATTAGTTAAGAGTCTGATTACTAAAATACACTTTTATTCGTTTTTAATTTTTTTAGAAGAACATTTTCATATAGAGTTTTGTTTGGTTTTGACTTATAACTTAAATTTTTGTTATTTAGTGTTTTTTTTACAATAAGTAGTTACAACAATTTCACATTTTTTTCTAATAAATTTAGATAAGAAGAAGAAACACGTCTTTTTTTATGAATAAATACATACATTTTATTTGTGAATTTAAATTAACATAGAAACAATAAGGAATGTTTCTCTGACATTTAATACTTCTTAGTTTGACAATGCACTAAATCGAAATACTTCGTCTACTTGCAAGATGATTTTAATATAAAACTGCAACACTTTGAGTTACTTCGTCTATATAATAATTACAGTGTAAACTCTATATAGCGACACTGAAGGGACTGTGCATTTTATGGCGTTATAGAGAGTTGTCGTTAAATGGAGAGAAGAAACATCAGAATTAGAAAAAGAAAAAGTTTATTTCCGACTATTGTTAGTAGTTATGTGCATAAAAAAGAATGTTATATGAACGCTATTGCGTATAGTCTGTTATTTTTGTCTGACGTCTTTTGCTGCACCAGTAATTTTGTTGTATTTTTTTACTTATTTTATTCATATCTAGCAATATTGAGGCATCTTGGCTATAAAGGAAGTATTTTTCCAATAATTTAGCTGCTTCCAGAGCTTCTTTAATGCTCGGCGGAGGCTCAGGCTCATCCGTCTCATCTTCTTCATAAACAAAAGTAAACAAAAGAACGAATTTCTTAGAAAGTTTGGTATGCATGATGCCGACAGTCGAGTTTATTGCGGGCTAGGATAATAAAGCGACAATAGATCGTACACAGCTGCGCAGTTTTTACTAATTTTAGCAACTTAAAAGGTACTTTTTATTACTCAATTGTTGTCGTTATTGAGAGTGGGTGTAATGCTATGTAGAGTGAAACATTGTATGAAAGACAAGCTAAACCAACCAAAGCCAATTGATTTCGACGCTTAAGGGAGTTTGTCGTTAAATAGAGTGACGTTACATGGAGTTTACACTGTATTTGTTTACATATTTTATTGAAAAGTGAATTAACTACGAACTTATTTTTGAATTCTTGATTTAAGTGTCTTCCTGATAAAAATGTTTGTTTGTTGTTTGATGATCATGTAGTTTATTAGTTAAGCTAACTGTATCTACTTTTGAAACTGACCTAAACCATTTCTTTATTTTTTTGTGATAAATTAAAGCCATTATTGTAAACATGTCAAACTTTAAATGCGTTTTCCCAAAAAAACTCAATTTTGAGTTATTACGTTTTATGAATAAAGGGGCGCTTTATCAACTCGAAATGCGGATCTAATTGTTTTTTAAAATTATCTGTTTAAGTTAATAACATATGTATACTATTTGAATGAGCTTTTTTAATATAAAATCATAATGGTTGAGGATTTAAAGAAAAGCACAAAAGCTCGTGAGTTCCAATTATTTCAACAGTATACATATTTTTCAGCCTATAAGCCGTATTTAAATTAAACTACCCGTATAAAATGTAGTCGCGACGGCGAACAATCAATTTTGTTTTGTCGTACAAAAATAATAGTCGGTTCGACGCAGCCTTTTCCCCTGTGACATCTATCGAGGCCGCATCGTGTGTCACAATGCCGATAGACATCAGTTCCCGTCGCAACGTAATACTAAAGTGATTTTTATTACATTCGATTTGGTTGCTTTGTTCATATTCCAAGCCCTTCTGTGGCAATAAGTCTTGGAAAAGCATCAGTGTGGAAAATAGCATCAGATATTCGTACATTTCTTCAGAAAATTGGATATATGACATAGTTATTAGGTTGTGAAATAATTTTCTAATGCCGTTGGGGTATGTAATACGATGTGTTACGCTGTCTTTTGCGAGGTGTGAGCGTTTTGATGTAGTAGGTAATTCTTTCGTTTTCTTGTGTAGCTTTATAAGAGCTTTTTCGTAAAATGGGTTCTGCTTTTAAAAGTGTAATTTTCCCTTTATACAAGACAATTACCCGTCACTAATCATATTATGGTTTCCCCTTCAAAAAAGGCGATGATTTCAGGACATAATAAATAAAAGTGCACGTTCACAGTTAGCAAGCTGTGGTTGCACGTGTGACTTATATCAGAGGCATGCAAACAATTGTTGCCAGTTTAATAAGGTTTCTCTAAACTGTGGGTGCATCAAAATGACCATACGGTGCATCGGCACGCGACCGCATTGTCTGACACCTTGCGCACGGCTTCAGGCTGTCATTACCGTGGCAGGCGGTACCTGATACACAATATGCACAAACATTGTTTCGTACAATGTACGGACGTATCTACAGTAAAGTGCCTATCTATTTTTAGCCTGACTGTACAAGTACATCTTGCCGAAACCCGTGCCTAAGATACTCGGATTTCGTTAATTATTTTAAACACGACATCTGCAACTTCAAAGCGATGCTATAGAAATGCTCATCCAAATCTATGGTAAGACAAGTAATGTCTGGGGTATAGTTTGAATGGAGGTATGTCTGAAAGTGGCAGCTGAACATAAAGGAATGGAGAACGGTGTGTCTCGAGATAGGCACTCTGTGCAGGCTTGTAATTTTAGATATCGAGCCTTCCCCGTCACCCGCCGAATCCCCCGGCTCGTCCTGACTCCGCTGCGGATTAGAATGAAAATACAACGCTTTATTATCTTTCCTTTGACCGTATGTCTTACCTTCGCCGATCTACCGTTTCTCTTCTCTGTCCGCCAAAGGTGAGTGAATTGTTGATATTTTTTTTGCAATCTCCCCCTCCTTTGTATTCAATTATCTTTGTTGCCGAGAAGATCATCTATCTGAAATGTAAATTAGAATTTCAACCATACTCCTGAACGGCGGCAAAAGATTTTATTTAACTCAACACCCCGAAAAGTATGCATTTTATAGGGATCCTCGAACGCGGTGGATTTTTATTAGAGACACGTTTTTACCGACAGTAGATCGTGCTACAGGCGACATTTATCTTCCGGGCGCGCGGCGGCGCGGGCGGGGGTGTCCTTTGTAAAACGTTTGCGGATGAAAGATTTTCCTTCTTTTATTATTTCACATGTAATTTATGACACTTCTAAGGTTCGCGATTTCTTAGAATAAAGAGACTTTTGACTCATAAACGAACAATTTTATTGGCGACGTTACTTTTTCAACTTTTCAAATCGCACAAAAGTCTTTTTATTTCATTTTATTCTGAAACGAAAGTGGCAACCGGATTTTATTCTATCTTATAAGTAGAAAACATCTCTGCGATTTAATGCAAGCGGAGTGCGGAGATCAAAGGGCCTTATGCATTATATTAAAGTTTTATTCGACGCCGGTGTGCGGCCGCCGGGCTCGGCAATTTCCTTTTCAATTACGCCTACTTGAAATAAAAATACAATTTTTATTTGGGCCCTGGTAATTAAAAAGGGATTCTGTAATGAAAAGGTATACCTCCAGTTCCGGGCGCTCCTCTCAATTTCACTTCCGTTTGTTTGTTCCACGGGGGCCACGCCTTTGGGGGCCAAGCAAAGGGTTGTCGTGCCGCGCCGTGCGGGGAGTGTCCTCAAACATTGCCTAAATCACAAACACATTAAGGAAATGTCTCTAATGATACTAGCGTACACGTTCTGACCGTGCACTTAATTCTTAAAGGCGCTTCTAGCTGGTAAAACAATGAGTGACGACAAAGGCAGAGCCGTATCAGGCGGATGTGCGCCTGATTGCAAGCACGATGTCGACAGGATCCTACTTCCTGTGTCTCGGATACTAAACAACATAGTTACGGAGCTACGTATTCTTACATGTGTATGTTGTACAAGATGTTTCTCAACACTACTTCCGTCTATTTGTGAGGAAAACACTTATGATAGAAACCTATTTGCAACGTGGTTTCCTTTTGTGTTATTCTCTTTTTTTTCTAAGTCAATCTACGTAGCCTTTTCCCAACTATGTTGGGCTCGGTTTCCAGTCTAACCGGATGCAGGTGAATACCAGTGTTTTATATGGACTCTACATCGACTGCCAATCTGACTTCCACAACCCAGTAACTGGATAATATAGATACCCCTTGCTAAGACTGGTTGTCAGACTTTCGGGCTTCTGACGACCCGTACCGACTGCCAAAGATCCACGAATGACAGCCGGTACAAATGGCTTAACGTGTTTTCAGAGGCACAGCGGAGTCTCGGTATGTAAAGATGGTCACCTATCCACGGGCTAACCCCGGCAAGCGTAGCTTAACCTGATAGATCGACCAGTGCGGCTGTTGTTACTTAGCCACGAGCTCCTCTCACGTAAAGTAACTACAAAATCCTATATCTCTGACAAAAATATCATGAATCGAATAACTAAGTCGACTTCTCCAAAACAGCTCTCTTCTTTACATTTATGTCAGCTTAGGACTCAAGGAGCCGTTGAAATAAACACATGAAACATAAATGCGGCCATGATAGTTTCATGTGACTGCCAGAGATAGTTCACTACACTCTTTAATGTTAATGTAATGTTTATGTAGAGGGTAATAACATAGGTATAACTCCCGGCTCCGGTCGGCCGACGGCGTGCACCCTACCCTCTACGGAGGAGATTAGCCATCTGAGCGGATTAACCAAAGGTAGACCCATATAATACAGTATTTAACTCGTTTATATGGCAAAAATATTCTGTAATTCTCAAGTGAAGTTTCTTTGATAGACAACGTTTTGGAAAATAAAGGTAGGTACGTATTGTAAAAAAGTGATATAACATTTTGTAGTTGAAATTAATTCTTGGCACAATGCATTGAAATGTTGGCCTAGGTAAGGCACTTCATGACTACTCACCGTAAATTTGTGAGATTACCGGAGCTACATAAAGGCTCACGTTAAGTTGAGCCATATTAAAGTTTAATTTAGAAATACAATGAAATACTCAGCGGGATCTTGAATTTTATGAAGAGATAATGTCCTCGAAACGCCAGCGACCCTCTTGAAATATTCTAAGAAATTTGCGATTCAAATACGCAAAGCCGTTTAAAACGCCTAACAAATTAAAGGCGGACTCGTTAAAGCAATAATTACTGATTACATTATGAAATAATACCTCGCGTAGATGTGAGAAATGCCCTTCATTACATTTGTATATTTATTTTAATCAAGCATTAATTTCGGTTTGTTATTTCAGCACTGGTTTGTGAAAACTGAAAAGCGGTGAAGTGGGATACTGCATGTGAAACATACATACGAAACTCGCAGTAGGTATTTGCAGTTGAAAAACAGTGTTGCCGCGAAAGGTGAATGCAGGAATAACCTATGCTAGAATCAAAAGAACGAGTTTTCAGTAGTGGTTCATGTTTTAATATTTTACCGAAAGCTTTGCGCTGAATCGCCGAATGCGCAAACAAAGCTGCTACCTTAATAACCGCGTCGCGGCACAACTGTATGCGGCTGAAAGCTCTCATAATCCGACCTCCACTGCTCAGTGCTCGTCGAAAGAGAACGACTGAAGCATTTTAAAATTCGTTCCACCTTTAGATTAGCGTTGATAGAGATAAGTCGACTTGTCATCTTAGTCTCAGATAAATTTTTGTCGAAAGTCCGTCGGGAAGAAAAATAAACAGGCGAAAGATTTAATCTGTGAGCGTTTCCCTGTCTGTTTAAATAGAAATCACAGGAGACGGCGTGTTATCGGCGCGGTCCTACCTATTTGCCGAGCCGTAGCCGGCGCGCGGCGCCCGCACCGCTCGCCCTAACTTCCCTTGTTTGCAAACTCGGATTGGATCTCGCGTTCTACTTTCCACAGGACATTCACAATCTAGTTTTATGACTTTAAAATGTTAACGCCGCTACCCTAACTGGTTGATCATGAGTTCATGACTTTTAATCATGATGTTGAACCCTTTAACGTCTGTTTTTGTTTCCGTCTTTATTGTTTGTGCGTTTTGCGTCAATATTTTGGTAAAACTCTTCTGTTTTTTTTATTTCAAAACGTAAAGTTCTGGGAAGTACCTGATCTACAGATTGACGGGCGGAACGAGATCGGCGACGTCACAGTTGGAGTCCAGCTCAACAATAGCATTCAAAAGACGTTTCCACGAGCTCAACGCCGCAATGAATGCATAAATGACTTTGACCAATTGATTTTAACACCGCATTGTGCTCTTACAAAGAATGATATGCGGTCTTTTTGTGTTTACCTATTCGATTTAACAAGAATTGACATTTGACCTGGCGTCTTTAATCAATGTCTCTGATAATACGCACGAAACAGGTGAAAGTATTTTTGTAATGCTTTTAGTTTTAACATTTTGTAACTATAAACTCAGTGTCAAACCTTCACTTCTTCGTAAAGATTTATTTATACAAGATTGGTTAATGTAAACACTGAAAACATAAACACACGCATTTGTAGACATATGTTAGTGAACAAGTGCACGCGCAGCGGGTGATATGGGGGCTCAGAGAGAGAGGGGGGAGGGGGAAGGCCTGACGAGCCTTTGTTTAGAACATAAAATTATACGACACCAATAAATTCTTTGTTTACCCGATAAATGAACGTGTCCGTTCGTATGGGAGTGCGATCGACTCTGCGTGACTTGAGGATATGCATGTACACCTATAAAGATAAAAAACTATGTGACAGCAATAAACAACTCCCAAAAATAGAATAAGAACTGATTCCACTACAAACATTCCATTTTAAAATTCAATTTGTTATTTTAGATCGGTATCTTAATGAGAGCCGTTTTGAAAATAAATCTCCTAAATAAACAAGCATTGTCAAAACACTCGACTCCACAAAAGTTTAAACGAAGAAATGTCAACTCTTTCTGAGATAATGCCATTATCTGGTTTACCTGAGGAGAGCTTGGGGTAACAATAGCGACGTCGGCAGATGTCTCCGCAAAACAAACTTCACAACAATCCTAAATCATCGCGGGAGATAAAAAATGTAGGATTAATTATACCACATAGAGTCGCGGTACGACAGTGCGACAATAAATCGTCATCATTGACGTGAATCGGTGTACAAAATGTTAATGCCGCGTATTATGCCGTGACTACAATGACGCATTGTGCGACGATTCGGTTTCGCGTTGGACGCACCAACTTTCAAACGTCATGTTGTTTGTCATCTTTTTTTTTCCTGCGGATGCACCCTAAAAGTGCCAATCTTTGATGCGGATTCATTCACTTTTGAAACTGTTGAATCGTAACATGTTGTATTGCTTGTTAGCAGATTGTTATCTACGGTTCATGGGCGACCAATTTTAAGGCATATTAAAAAAAACATATATATAGAGGTAGAGCTTGGCTTGGCCAAAAATAGAGAAAGGTAGAGAAATCTCTTAAATAAAACCTTATGTTCCTGTTTGTGGATAGAGCAACGACAGGAAAGTACACGACATGCCAAGCCTATCGTACACTAAATTCAACAAACATACTACGGCAGCATGGCGCAGTAACGATAAACCAGGAGTTCAGGAGCCACTGTTATCATAAAACTAACATTTGTCGCATGATAAATAACAAAACTTGGTATATATTCTGGTTAAAATGTATGTCTGCGATATCTTTTATTTGGTTTTCCAGTCTAGCTAGCGCTATTTATTCATCGATCGCCGAAGATTTGTACAATGTTGGTGGCGGTTTCCGGGCGTTTGTCCGATTACCTGGGAATAGATAAGTTGCAATACATTTTCGAGCGGATTACGAATCATCCTTGAGTCTCCTTTATCCTTTAAAGGAACCGATATTGTTGCTTATGCACGGCCGCTCCGCGAGCCCCGAGCCCGGAGCCCCGGCCTCTTTCTTAAGAAGGATTCCAGAATATTTGATTATGCGACATCCTTATCTGGCTTTCAAGAGCTATTAACATTCTCTCTCTCCGACGGAACAACCGCTTACAAAATTGTGACCAACTTTATTTGTTCATGCATTCATCGATGAAATTTAACATACAATAATATACTTTTTGTGCAACCTTTTGAATTCAATGTCAGGTAGGAAATGTTGCATAACTTATATCAGTTGTGTATGATATGATTCTTATAACGAAAACAATATCTATTGTTTGCCAATATCAATCCGTTCAAGATTTATTCAGAATACGGATACAATATTTAGATTCGCCGATTCTTTCTGTTTCATTACAGGTTGCCAGGGGCTCCAAGTTACGGTCGTGTTATTATATTAGTTGAACTCGAGCATGTTCACAGATGTCGCCATGTTTGCAACGGATAACTATTACGTTGTTGCCTCCGGGCGACGTACGAAAACATACGAATAATCGTGGTATAATAGCACAGCTGTTCGACAGTACCGAGATATTCGCTTCATCCCCATAAATACGCCGCGCAAAACACAAAAGGATTTGTCTCGTTAATTCACGTGTATTATTTACGATTCGTTTCACCTCTTTAGCAGGCGAGATGATAAGATCAAGTTACGATACACCCAATATTGTCTCATATTTCCATTGTTGAGAGGATAATCGTAAAAAATCTTCAGCTCTCAATTGTTTGGAACGTAGGCGGCTATATTAGGTACCTCCATGATCCATGGTGAATTCGATTCTGGATATTTTTATTAGAAATAACTTGGTTAAATCAAATCAAACAATCCTGAGCCAATAGTAAGGTTCTAGTAATAGAAATTGGGGCGCAAATAACAGTAATTGTCTACAACTAACTGTTATTTGAAAGGTCGCTTAATCACTCAAGGGCACGGAGACAGTTCAAACACAAATATTAATTAATGCGGCTATTCCGGCTTACCTAATTCGAGAAGTTCCCCGTATCTGAATAAACAATTAAACTAGCAGAAGTGTCGGGACCGGCAGGGGCGCGGGTCCGAGTCCGGTAGAACTACGGACTGTCTAAACGTTAATATCGATGGAACAGTTAATTAACCACCACGAGCTTGACCAATAAAAAGAAACCACAATTGGAAACATACCAGAAATATTTAACATGATAATTCTAATTGGAATATTTGTGGCGATCGTGTTTCTTTTACTGCATCAAAGCTCACTACAACACTACTTTATAGTTTGCCATCTATTATATTAAAATATGGATGCAAACAGATGTTCCACAACCCAAGCCGCAATCAGACATCAAAAATTACATAATACGTACATTTATATGCCGCAAGGGTTAGTTGATAAATGCATTCGATCTATGTCACGCAAATGAGAATGTGCATTGACTAAATGTAAATAAATAACAATCAGGCAGTCGGGAAGAGAAGCTAACGAACGAAAATAACTAGGAAGTATGAAATATAAATGAACTATACCATGGAATAAACCTTATAAAATTGACTTTGCCTCATGTTTAACCAAATATAGGTAAAATGTAGCTAAAGGAGCGAGTAGATCCGCTTGCTAAGGTAAGAATTTTATATTCAAATTTCAACGAAACTATATAGAAAGTTCAAACATTGGATATCAAAAATCCGTCATAGCTATAACGTATAGTGTGGTGTTCGAAACAGGAGCAAGCGTGTGCCTGACGAACCGTGCAAAATGATAATTAAGAGAAACCGTTCAGTCATCGTTAATACGATAGCCGCCCATGTAAATTACAACGGGCAGCGGGCTGTTTATAACTATGGCCGCACTCGATGGCTTTCATTAAAATTTAAACAATGAAAGTGCAAAAACAAGTATCATCTTGTTAAACTAAATTCTTGACCTTATAAGTGCATCTGAAATATGCTTTTGACTTTGACTCTCCATTTTATTAAGAAACTTCAACACAAAACCTAAGATTAGGTGCGGAGTATTGAGTGCACCCTTTCAAAACTTATATTTCCCTTTCAAAGACGTTTATAAAGTGTAAAATATTTGAGAGGAAGAAGCCTTTTTAAAAACCTTTTCATGTCTTTTAGAAAATGCGAAGTTGACAGAGGCAGGCGATGTTGATGACTGCCATTGCGTCGTAGTGGGAATGCGGTGTCGGCGGAGGGTGCTCCATCCATTGAGCACGAGTACTGAGGTAATGTTCGGGCGTAAAGGGTCGCGCTCATGAGCTCATCCGCGGTTTATCCACACACTATTCAACTCAAATTTTGCAGAATAATTTGTTCACACTTTATTTACTCGCATTTTTCATCAGCCTTATTTACTTCAGTACGCCATTTTCCAATTTTACTTTGTAATTAATGTTCTTTGTTCTTAATAGGAGCTTCAGATTAATTTGATTTATAATTTAGCGATTACTTGGGTCGTAAAAAAAAAATCGAAATAAAATATTTTCTAAATAATCTGTAAAATCTTATTTCAATATCTCTAATGGAAAAGTTACTTTCATCTCAGCTTTGTAGTTCTAAGCAAGCAACAGTGTAAGGTACTTATATGAATTAACGTTCCAGATTTTTTGAATATTGAATTGCGAGTGTTTTCTCAGGGTTTTGTGCAGAGAGTGCTGTAAGAATATGACACTGTAGGTTGTGAGGGTGCGCCTAGTGGCTGTGGAGTGTCATCCCGCTAACACATTGTCTAGCGTCATTGTCTGCCGCGGCTCTCGTTACAGCGACGTTCAACTTTTTATTTACGCCCAAGTGCACTCTGCCTCTGTCGCGTCGAGAGCTGAATTAAGGTTCTCAGCGTTGATATGGGATCATTCAACCCGAGAATATCGAATTACGCGCGTACTGGGCGCTTTGTTGCTTACTTGCACGTGATATTCCTTTTGTACAGGAAAGTCGCCGCATACTCTGTAAGTTGATTTACAAGTTCTGATCTACAATCGGCGCTCTTGTAATATATTCCTCTAATAATCTCTAGTTCGGTTGTTTTTTTTCGCTTTCAATAAAGTTGTTCAACAGGCAGAGCTCGGGTCTACCGTGTATTCTAATTACCTATACTGTGTTCAGTTTTAAACTTTTTTAATACGGGCTTTTTCGGAATGCTAATAATGTTGGCTGATTTTTTACTCTAATTTCGCCGAATGAGGGTCACGTAGTTGGAAGTTACTTGTTACGTTTTTTCAAAGGAAAACTCTCTTATTTGCGTTATGAATTTCTAACTTCACAGTGAGAGATATTTTAATATTTTGCATTTCAATTTTCACCCATCAAAAAGTCGAAAAAAATAACAAGAAAATACTTGGCGAATCCGTAGATTTTTAATTTATTTTTTCTACGTGAACACACAGAGTGAATAGTGGACTTATTACGCGACCGGCAGCGGAAATTGAATCTGGAGCTACGCACTTTCCGGTTGCCGCCGAGCTTCCGATTCACTTGCTCGGCCCTCCCCGGCCGACCGCCCCTCGTGTTACCTTTTATTGCAAGTTTTAACTTGTTTATAGCACAACCTGCTGTAGTCTGTAGTCCATACAGTGGATAAAGATATAAATACAATAACAATATCATGAAGGGGAAATATTCTTTGTGTTTATGTTCATATTAAATGTATTTATGGATGGCGCAACAGACTACAATAAACTGTTGTTATTATCAAATATTACTCAATTGAAATAGATCGCGGGTAGTTTTATGAAGTTAGATGCCATTTCCTGTCTCTGTACCCATCTCTACGAAGGAAATCAGGGCAAATATCTCTGAAAGTTTAAGCGATTGATTATAATTATGACTAACATTCTTTGAAGCTTCTTACAGACGGGTAATACTAACTAGACGTTAAAAAGTCTTAACAACCAACAAAGTGACTCAGGGTCACAAGTTATAACATAAAATAGACGCACTGCATACCGTTCACTTATTAGATGGCTCCTAGAGCCATAGTCGTTAGCGTTTGATCTTTCTGACCCAAGTGTTCCGTTAGACATAAGTATGAACCTTTATGTTTTTGCTTGCATATATTAACTATACAATCTCCAGCCACAGTTCTTACGTCTGAACTTAGCATAATTTTGTCATGAATACAAAATTATGCTGACAGTTGTTTGTGCTTACCTGTTTATGAGTCACCAAAACAGCAATGGTAAAAGAATTTGTATTTCAATTATATTAATTGATTAATAACATATTAATTTTTAATTTGTCATTTATAATAAATAAACGTGTGGAGCGTGGGTCATTGTTTGGCATCTGGCGAGCCAAAACGATCGCGTAAATGCACGCCATTTCACAAATTGAGATCATACATCATTCAATACACATTCAATTTGATACGAACAATGTTTTCAGGAGCATATTTATCTCAGCGGCAAATTAAAGCTTATGCATGCATTCATGTAGGTATGATATGCTCTCATACATTATGTATAGCAATGTCAAATACTATATAGGTACATAAGTATTGTGTTGTATATTATGCGGCGGAATAATTACCTCCATCATATGGAAATATTATAATTGTATTTCAGTGGCCAATTTTTGCAATATGTTCTAAATCACGTTTAAAATTGAATTAGCAGTTGTCCCTAATCTCATAAAAGTGTTCAATAGAAATATTACCTACTTTTACAGTCAAATAAGAACATCAAGAGTTATCAAAAAATCTATTGCTAAGCTACATTGCTTTGAGGTTATCATTATTAACGATATAGGCTCACAACAGTCACAACATCCTAATAATTAGCTGATTGGTTATGCACTGTTGTGACTTTCAGCAGGGCTGAGTGATTAATTATTTAGTACCCTGGCATTATGTTAGTTAGTATTATTTCCGATATCCATTAGACACTATACCGATATTTTAAGATATTTTTGAAGTGAAAACTTCTTTAGCATCGTGATTTGAAAGTCGATGAAACGAAAAAGCGACAGTAAAAAGAGACAGACAAAAAATAAAAATAAAAGTGGGAGAAAATGAGGTAGGAAGCATTACAGCGTTTCTTATATTCGTGGTTCTCTTTGTGCTCTGCTTCGTACCCCCTCCACTCGTGTTTACCTTGGTAAACACGAGTGGAGGGATATAGTGGGAGTTTGCTTGGGCCTAAATTTTTGAAGGTTTCACTTCTACCACGTGTGAATTGCACACATATTTTTTTTTATCTATTTGTTAATCATCACAATTAAAATTATAATAAAATGTCGGAGCTCAAAAAAATCAGTGTCAAACGTTACCGAAATTGCGTACCCAATATTCAATACTCAATCAATACCTTTACATTTGACAACATCAAAAATCTCAAGGAAAAATAACTTATGACTCACCCAAACCACATTTCAACTAAAAGCGGCAGATTAATAGGTACAGCTGAAAAAGACTGAAACTTTTACTGAACAATATGACGTTATACAGGGATAAATAAAATTAGTTAGCGAAACTACGCAGATTTGATCGGCATCGATATCTAACAAAATATGACAAAAAAAAAGTTTTTTTTTTTTGTTTTATCGGTATCGATACCCGTCTGCAGAGTTTCGCTTATTAATTTAATTAGACCCTGTATATATTTTTGAATAACGTTTCGACTTTTATATTTATGCAATATTACTAGATACAAGCAAGATTATGTAAATATTCCTTTTTTTTTGTGGTTGGGAAATCATCAAATGACTTCTCCCGCTCTGGGCGGAGCGGGAGGGTGTGTCAGACTTTTACTGACGAAAAACCCACCCGTGTTCCTTCCGTAAATATATATGTATATATTCCTTGCTGCTTAATTCTACGAGAAACTTTACCGTTTGCGTCTTTACCTACACTACATACTCACACGTAAAGTTTAGTGGTCATGTCATATTAAATGCATTATGCACGAAGCTAATGCCTGATATTTGAATATTAGATGAGGATTATGACTGTCAAATGTCCATTAGGAATTGCTTTCGCTTCAATATAGGTACGTTAGCATGGCCCTATTTCTAGAATCAAGGGAAAATTGTTGACTAAATAATCAATTTTATTAAAGTATTTTATGACATGTTAGAAAGTACATACTACTAAATTGTTTCAAAAAGATATTTTAGATGTTATGGAAATATAACGTCAACCTATCTGAGTTGAGATTTCAGCGATATCCGACGGTTTAGTGAAGTCATTCAACATGTTGTGACTATTTCAGCAATCCTTATTCGAACCATCAATTCTACCTATAGACAGCAATTTATCACTAATAAAATATTTCCGATGCCGGTTTCTGAACGTTGCTGGAAATCGTCAATTTCTCGGAAATCGAGGCAATGTGCTCTGTCCGGCCACTATACTGTTTAGGAGTGAAGCTTCCGAGTGCGAGGGAAAGTGGCGATGTTGGCGCCGCGCCAAACCGCACCGTCCGTCAAAACGCTCACCAATTTATTAATTCCACCTAATTTGTGAAATATATATAGCATGCGACGATTATTAACATTTTTGTCATCAGAAGGATTAAGGATAACCAATTAATTCGTGAAATAGACCGACATATTTATTTGACGGGCAATAAATATGTAGACGTGTTATAACGTATGTTGGATTCTACGAAACGCTGTTGTTTATGATCCTACTAATTATCAGGGTTGAAAGTTTAATAATTGTTTATTTGATATAATTAGGTATCTTATGTTATAATATCGCATATTGAACACTATATATTTGTTCACACGTTTTAGTAATGATCAGCAACATCGACGAAAACTTTTGATGGTAAAATTCTTAATTACGTTAAAAAATTGGTAGACACGTTCCTGAATTTCGATTTCCATTGGTGCTTTAATTTAAATTCAAAGCATACAGCGATGTGTCGCAGAGTAAACAGAATATGTTTGTTTGTCGAGGCCGCGCCGAGGACTGTCAACACGCGCCGTCCAATGTGCCGTGCTCACTTGTCCACGAGGTGGCTACCCACTTGCTTTGCGCGAATCATATCAACACTCGCAGCGCAACACCACTAAACAAAAACTATTAAAAACATACTCGTTGCTCGCTCAACAGTCAACTTCATTACTCTTGACAGGTCACTTTAGCTATGTTCAACTCAAAAACAATATCGTTCCTCACTTTATTTAGAAACAAATTGATAGTAAAATTTACCAAATGGAATAAGTAAAGAAAGTTTACATTTCAAACAATTTGAACAGGTAAATTAGGTTTTTGGTTGAATGCTCCAATGTTTGAAAGGCCAAGATAGGTCTGCCTATTTAATTTAAAGTTGAAACATTCTCAATTTATAGTTGCATAATTAAAGGCAGGAGAACAAAATGTCGTTGTCGGTGACAGTTGTCTGTGTTTGCGTGACAACATAACAGATTTCCAATCAGAGTCGACGGCGCGAAAGAGATTCTAATAACATTCAAAACTCGTCCCGCGGGAGTCGGTGTCAGTTTAATTACAGGCACCGCGGCGGGACACGCCGTCTCTGCCGGCATCACAACGGATTTTTTTCTGCGGGACAAAGGACGATTAAAAAAGTTCGTAATGAAAGTCCTCCGCCCAAAGCAAAGGGGTGAGACTCCACTGAAAATATTCGTATTTTCATGTAGGTATTCACTACACTTAAGTACTTTTTATCAGCAGCTAATATTTAAAGCCAAAAATATTATACAGTCTTTGAAGCTCTTCGATATTGATTTAAATAATGTGTGCGTCTCGTGCATAAGGTGAGCAACTTGATTCAGCAAAATGCCGGTCGTACAATCCACGGTAAAGGCAGTTCAGGACATTTTGACAACCGTAGGTAGAGCACAATAGAGGCGCGCTTCGGGCGTCGCGAGCGAAAAGGTAAATAAATCGACGCATAGCATAGAATGCCGGCTTAACTAGCTATTACGAGAAGAGCTGAACTTCTCGCGGTGGCGTCTCTACGCCTGTCACAAAGTTACCGACGCTATTCTCCGATTAACTCTGTTCTGACATATAAAGAGGAAAACTGTTCGGATAGGCTCTACCCAGATAAATGAATTGTTTTTTTCTCTTTACTAGCAGCAGTAGCCGTCCTACATTTTTAATAAAACTTTTCACAGCATTTGTTTTGCATTTGATACGCAGCTTTCTATGGCATTCGAAATAGGGCATTCTATGATTTTTTTTACATTCTCTCAGTAAGCCAGCTGAATACAAAAGTGCGCAGGTATGCTGCCGATGTGTGATATTTTTTCATTCAAACTCAGCTTCGTTAAAATCATACCAGTATTTTGTAGGCTTGTTAGTTAACTTTTTGCGTATTGCCAACTAAAGCTCGTTGAAATCCAACATCAAAAAGATGACTCACAGTGATATATCGGCTTAAATTATTTAGATAAAGTTCATACTTGCGGAGTTCCGAGCACGATGATATCATTTATATACTTACGCTGCGTAAAAATAAAACATACCGCCTGGAACTTAGTACCTGTAACAAAAACAGAATTTTAAAATGACAAAAGTGTTTAAAATTTAACGACGTAGGTGCTTACGGTTTTTTCAGGCGATCATTAACATAATTTGAGCGGCGTAGATGTGGCTTGTGACCCGAGTCCCGACATACGCAGAGGGTAATGGTGTTTCGAGTGTAACAAAATGAGCGCGTAACGCTAAAGTGCCGCCCACGAGGGCGCTTTGTGTGCTGCAGGAAGAGAAACAGATAACAGGTGAGGATGCCGGCGCGGAATTGATGCCGTTATTTGAAAAACGCCCTGATAAGTCCCCTCCGGTCCCAAATAAAGGTCGAATTTTCAAGCTACGGATAAAGGTTTCAAAAATGTTCACCTTCATTTAAAGTTACGCGAGCGTTGATTAGAATTCTCTTTATTCATTCGAATGCCCGTATAAAGTTGATTTTCAAATGGATACGGAAGTCTCTTAGGTGCTAATTCTTGAATATTTCAAGGAACATTTTAATTATTCTACATAATGTCCGGATATATTTTTATTCAACGGATAGAAGCTCTCACGTAGACGTGCAGTGGCGCAGACTATCGGTGTATTTTCGGATGCCTAATTATCGGTTGCACCGGTTAACTGGAGCGTGGAGCACTAATATTACCGTCATTTGAATGCAATGTGGAGAGCGTCGTGAATAGTTTCCACAGCCATTGCAAAGTTGTATGTCCATACACACTTAAACGTTGCTGACAATGTTTACAGTACATGTTAATTTCACTCTTTTGTTCGACAAATTCGTCAACATGATTTTCAAATGACTTTGAAAAACAACGAAATATATCACCAACTTGTTACTTTGAGCCTGGTTTTATGATGACACAATCTTTTGTTACGTATTGTTATCTAATCCTTAGCGATTATGTTCGAAAGTCTCGCAACATTTTCCAGTTACATACCTCGATAATTCGCAGAAAATGATGACAGCTTATTACCGTATTGAATAGACCCGGGTTTCTCTTGTAATGTAATATTTATAGATATGAAACCTAATAATCTAGGCCCCATAATTCTGCGTTGCACTTCAAGATTAAATTCAAATGCAAATGTTAAAAGCAACATAATTTAAGGAAAAATGCCCGTGGCATACCTAAGTAATATATTAGTGAGTGCATAATGCACGAAATGTATGCGCCGACGCAAAGTTTATTCCTTTCCCGGTGAAGGTGCGTGGGCAGGGAAGCCTCACAAGGATCGTGGTTTACGTCAAACTTGGATAAGATATTTTAACCATCAGTTTGTATGGCTTTGAGATTTTTAGTTTGAAAAGTAGAGTTCCGTGTGCTCGTTCATGTTTGAACGTTTGATCTCGATTTCCTTGAATGTTCTGTTCTCAGAAACTTATTGAGAAATTATTCGTAGCCGGTTGGTTTTAGTATTTAGCTATGAATTCCGTAATTTAATTAGGTTACGGAAGTTGTTGCCAGGCAAGATACATTTTATTGGATAAAATATTTTATGGATTCTCTAAAAGCTTATTGACCTTCTAATGATGTACGCTTTTTCAAAGTCAATGAACCTCTAAATACTTTTTGGGCATCTAATGACGCTTTTTTTTAATAAATGAGCCTCTTTTTAAGTTTCTGGCGTTTTCTCACAGTTGGTCGTACTCAATAAGCTAGGGTGGTTCGATCAAACGAGTTAGGTTAGGTTAGAAACCCGCGCGAGCTGAGCGAACGTAGCGAGCGGTGCCTCGGCAGCAGCCGGCGAGCGCTATATTTAAGTTGGTCTCAGTTATGGCTATTTAGTATTTTTAAGACACCAAAATAAGAATTATTGAATTATTTGAGTGTTCAAGTGTTCATTAATATTTTAGGAAAGCAAAATAGCAATTACTTAAGGTTCGATTAAATATTTATCTTTTTATTTCCGTAGTGATAGAAAACCCGTGAGAAAAATGTCTGAAAGAATATTATATAATTATGGGTTACTTAATAAATTTTCTATTAAAAGTGTTCAACACATGCGAAAGAAAATCTTTAAACAAAAACATGACAAAAGATCAAGAATACCAAAAAACCGTTGTCACAGTTCCCAATCAAACGCAAATAGTTTTCCATAGGTTTTAGAAAAGATCAACCATTGTGATAAGAAAACCTATAACGAAGCGAAGCTCGCTGGGAGCGTTCGGGCTTTCATTGCACTATAAGTGCTATTTCCTTCTGTTGGGAAACAACTAAAGAACTATAAAAGTCCCTTAGATACGAAACACATTTATTGAGATAGGGACATTATGCAGAAACATCTAAGTTTGAAGGTCTAAGATAAAATTGGTCTCGGCTTGTGCTATACGATGTAGGTCATGTTAGTGGTAAAATGAGTCGGCAAAATTGTTAGTGACCTATAGGGCAATTTCCGTATTTTTAGGGACGTTCGCATTCTAATCTCTTAATCTGGTAAAAATTTATCGTTGCTGAGATGCAATGGCGGCTAGATTTTGAACATTATTCATTGCGGGAATTGGTATTCGGATTTTTCCGGTACTTCATTATAATAACTAAAGGAAGCTGATATACGGCATCCTAAGATAAAAGTCAGAACATTATCACTATCTCAACGCCAATGCCTCCTTCAGAACACTTGACTTCGCGCTTGAACGTCGCACTCCTACGCAGTCACGACGCGACACCGTCTCAGTCGCACGCTGTACGCAAACGACAAATGACACGGACGTTCCAAGAACAAACTACCGGAGTTATCTGATACAGCCACTTCGTGACAGCCTTCTCCGGCAATTCACTTGAACTCAGTAATGCTTTGGTAAGGCTAGTAACAGAGTTGTATCGAAGGAGGCTTTTTATCACGCGCGTATAGTATATTGTTGAAGCTTTTTTCTTTGACACTGAACGGTTCTCTTCCAAACTTTTAGTACTCTAGAAGTCAGGAAACTGAAGTTGTAAATCCATCACCTGTTTAATTTAAGAGGAAAAGGCTAAACTTGACTAACCGATGAATGTGGTATTTCTTTGACCTTTATTAGTTAATAAAAATAAAACGCCTTTTATTTCTTCCAGAAAATGCTAGTTTACAAGTTCATTGAATTTTGGATATGTTATTGTCGTAGTTTTAGTAAATACCTATTTTTAATCAAAAATAAAAATAAAAAATAATCTGTAAGAACCCCTCTGCAGGTAAAGGCCTCCTCCAAATTGAGCCAGTTTTCTCTGGATTTTGCTGTTTGTGTCCAGTTTGGACCCGCTATGCGTTTGATTTCGTCCGTCCATCTGATGGAAGGTCTCCCTTTCTTTCTTTTGCCCTCTGGCCTCCTCCATTCTGTCACTCTTATTGTCCACCTTTGATCTTGCAGGCGAGCTATGTGACCTTTATTACGTCATAATATGTCTCGAATATACACTTATGTATGTTGTAGGTACATAAAATTAAAGTGACTCAGTTTAGAAAGGCATGAAGTAAATATAGCCAACGTATGTACCTATCCCGTTCAGCGTAGATCGTACACAAGATGTAACATGTCCAACGAAGATAAAATTCCTCTATGTAGTGACATTGGTTAACCTTCGGTGTGTCGCAAAGGATTATATCAAACTAACATAAGCCCGACAATAAGCGTGACTGATATGTTTAAGAATTTGAATGAGGCTATAGGTCTAGTACAAAAAAATATATCTTAAGAATTTAATCTAATATCATCTTCTTTTAAGTAGTGAATAATAAGAAGGACTCCTTGGTCTAGTAGTCGCGAGCGCTACTGCTGAGCACGAGGCCCTGAGTAGAGCAAGGTGTGCATCCCTGAGGCTGGATTTGTGCCCGGTTACTGGCAATAGGCTCGCCCCCTATTATAAGGGATTTAAACATAACCGGTGAAATGTGGGTGTATTATAGATACACCTCTGCCTAACCCTTCGGGGAATCCAGGCGTGATGTTATGTTATGGAATAAGAAGGAATAAAGTAGTTTTCTAAAAAAAAAAAAAAAATGCATGACAAAAAGAAAAAAAAAATAAAGTGACTTACTGGATAAGGCATGAATATTTGAATAAAGTTGTCTAATCAGGCAGCAAGTCTGTATCAGTTAGAAACTGAATACGTGACAAAGTTCCAATTTGGGATCTCAATGTTTCACGCCAAAACCTATCTAAACAAAATTTAGACTAAAATGAGTCAATGTTTGTGGAGTTGACCCTTTGAAGTTTTGGGTAACACGTACTGTATGGCCTCGTATCAATCCTTGTGTAAATGTGAAAAGATTTTTGAAGAATGCATGATTCTCATTTTTTTTGGGTCATAGGTGTCGACTTTTGTGATTAGGCATGTAGGACCCATAATTAAGTTCTAAGTTAGAAACACATTATAACAAGGTCAAAGAGTTTATGATCGCAATGTCTATGTATACATATTATTAGGATACCAGAGAATGCAGGTTCCAATCGCCAAAATGTTTCTATCAACAGTTTATTTTATTGTATTTACGTCTTTAGTGTATCCGTTAAAACAATTATTGAAGTCTGATTAAGTCTTTAGCGGATAAAATCGTAAAGTTCGTAATGGAGCATTAAATATACTATAGAGAGTAGTAAAATATACTTATTCCTTACTTGTCACACTCGTTGGTTCCCTTAGGCAAGCAGTTTTATTATTATGACTCCATTTATTGCGTTAATAATATTATCCACTATTGAATCTATATAGATTATTATCGATATTTTATTGGGCTATCAACCTCTAGAAATTGAAAGCGGTATTCTGAAATTATATTGATTTTACCTTGCCATAATACGTTACCCCATACGCACTCTTTAAGTAAGTGCCGTAGGTTGTAACTTTGTTATCATAATATCTAGGAGACGGCAGATAGCTTTTACCTAAATAATATCATAACCTTTTTATAAGAGTAAATACGGTGGTTGCTCCGAGTAAATCGAGAAACTTACAGAGGCACCTAAAATCACCAGTTTCAAAAGACGTAAGAAAACGATTTATCATCATCATTCATCTTTTTACTTGAAGCTCTGGCGTTAGGAACTGTAATAGTTCACTACGTATCTCTGCTATTTTTTACACCTCGACATTCAATATTCAATCGTCCGATTCTCTCTGCACACACGTTCTACATCTACATATACCAAAATTTTTGGTCCCTTCATATCCGTTCGATCATTCGGAACTGCAGTGCCAAAAACTGCAGGTGTGCATTACTAGGGGTGGTGAGAGAGAGCGCTATGCCGACCAGCTAATCAACCAGTCGGAATGTGGAGGACGAGGGCTCTCGTCGGGTAGCGCACTGATACCACACCCATTACACAGACAAGTATTAAACTTGTTGCGAACGAGTAATTACTGGCGTTCAGTTTAAAAATGATTTTTCATGTGAATGCGGGTTTTGATACGTATGGATATTGAAAACTATAGGCTTTTCATAAAGTCTAAATATTTGTACATGTAATGAAATGAAATTCAGTAGCATTTTTGTATTCCGTTGACGATCGTACTTTTTTTAAACGTTTGCAAAAGCTTGTAAGCATTTTTGTACAATTTCTGCGAGTATAGCTGACATACTAAAACAGAAAATTTTGTAGACAAAAGCATCTACATTCTTGCAATTTTCGGACTCATATCTATACACACACACATCACATATCCACAGTTCTGAAACACGAGCGTGAATTTTTTAGAAGCTTTGTACAAAAAACTTCACAGTATGAAAATGAAAAATGGTGACCAAATGAACCGTCGGAGTTCCATCGTAGCATAAACAGGATTGAAAGGGCGCAATTTGGTCGGTATTCAGAATCGCGGCGCTGTAAAAGCGCGCCATATCTAATTATCGTCGGGTTACAGCGGGGCTACCATGAGTTCGCAAATATTTCTACTCGAGAAACAAATTCCGCTTATTAGCTATCTATAAAGGAAAGCTATGCAAATGTTTAATTTTGAATAATCATCCATATGTAACATTTTTTTATTTTTGTTTTAATTTTGTAACGAAAAAATTAAAAAACTTTTTATTTTCACTTAATCACGCTAAGGCGTAGAATTGTTGGCGGTATCCTTTTCATTTTTCATGTAAACGATTAAATTATATAAGAATAAATTAAGCAACTTTGATTAAAAATTAACACTATACTACTAAATTTTTTATAATTAAATTAGACATTTTAGTAGCAAGTAAAAGTATGTACAACGCTAACAACAGGCTTAAAACCCTGGGTATGAATTTACATTTAACAAGGGCACTTTTTAAAGTAAATCTACAACCCGACTCAAAAATTCTTTTCACGTCTGACATTGATAGTAAAAAGAAACCCCTTTTCAAATGTAATTGACAACGAAGAAGACACGATAGCTTATTTACAAGTCTACATTTCGATTCTCATTCTAATAACCCGCCCGTTATTCAAAGATCCAAATATATTTATGAGACTTCAACTGTTGGAGGTAAGTACAGCATAAAATTTGGTTTATTCTACTAACTTATGCACACGGCCTCGCTCTCTGGGATCTTTTTTCGTTTTCATATCAAAAGGGGACCCTTAAGGTGATTTTAATTACCTCGACCTTTATTAGGCGAAAATGGGACAAGATTATTATATTTTAACCCATGCATGAACGTGGGATTACCAACGAGGATTGTGAGAGTGAAGGAAGTGTTTATTTAATATTTGTATTTCCCGTAGTTTTTACCCTAACGTGTTATTTTGGATACGAAGAATTTCGAGCTTGATATAGCCCGTAACGACTGCGTGCGACATTTTTCTTCTTATTAATAATCGGAAAACCCTTACAAATATGAAATCAACTGGAATAAGGTATCTACGTATGATGTATTTCAAAAGAACAACAAACTTTTCTAATACCTTCGCATTTACTTAGCTCTCTATTAAATTAATGGCCCAGATTTTACCTTCTGCTTTTTAATTACCAACAAAACCTTAAGACTTCTCACACCGTGATGTATGTATAGTGAATTTCCGAAATTCCAACTCATCACCAAATGGACTTACTTCGGTAACTCCATTACTACAAGACTTTCGGAATTGCTTAAAAAAATTGCCCAAAAATAACTAGTTAAGTTCGAGTCGTGCCATCAGTGAATCATAGTTGGGTTCCAGTGGTGTAGTAAGTGAGTTACTGGCGACGTTTTTAAGGCTTTTTGCAGAGCGTGCGCCCATTTCATAGTTAATCATGCTAATATTGGGTGTCAAGCCTTGCAGCCTTGCACCACTGACCAGCGAGGGTCCGGAAAACCTCGTAATTGGATTAAAAGGAGAGTGCTGTCCTGGTGTTTCAAGAAGCATCAAATAGCTACATATAGGAACTCAACCCTTGCACTTTCGATTGAATTGTAAATGTGGCATAATTCATCACCATTTCACAGAATGACATCGTATTTAAATTCATCGCGAATTTTGAGTTTAATGCTGTTTAATGAGACTTATCGATGGGTGTCAGCGATATATTATTTTTCCACAAAAGTATAATTTACTACGATAAAACGTGATTTCGAGCAAAAGGATGCGGTATTCAAAGGTTGTTAATCAACAGGTTTTTTTAAAGGGTATTCGTTTTATTGTCTGATGCATGAAAATGATTTTTGCACGTGATAAATTGATGATACACACTAGGGAATGTTATATTTGTTGTGCAAAAAAAGTGAAATACAGGATCTCGTTCTAAGAAAACTTTGTAACAGAAACATTGTATGTATAATTCAGACATTTATAATAAACACAGTTATTATTATATATTCAAAATATGGTTAGAAAAACCCAGCGGAAGTAACAGAAATTGAAGAATGAACAAGTCTAGTCAATGAGTGGCGACCGTCTGTCTCAACACGAGGCGTCTATGTCAGCTGGCAAGCTTATGAATTACTGACGAGCAATAGGCCTTTATTAATATCGTCCTATTTATGTCTTAGGGGAAATATTGAACTCTGAAATCCGACCACTCATCCGTCGCTCTAAATTATTCAGATTCAATTATTTCCCGTGTAAAATACTTTAACTGCGGCGCGTTTCAATCAATCACTCTTCACCAATTTAGTGTGAGCGTCATTTGGCAAATTCGATTGCGTCTCTCATTGATGGCGCTAGTGAGAGAATAAAACAGTGCGACGGGTGCCATTGACGGTTGTGACAGAACGCGCACGCCCATCACCGGCTCCCGGTTTAATTAATCTCCTAAACTAAATTTAAATAGGTGGACGTAGTGGGTGCATGCGCACTCTTGTTCAACTAAATTAAATCGAGCATTATTCAAGAATACTGAACATGGAACCGAGATCCCTCGTTATGACGTGCATCACATTTTTCTTTCTTTACACTTTCGCTGCAGTTGTCTTGTTATGTCAATTAAGATTAAATGGAACGTCATAAAACTGAATTAAGATTGTTTTGATAATTAATTTAATGATAATTCTGAAGTTAATTATTATTGTGCTTACGTAGTCACCTTAACAAACTTCCTTCTTCTTTTTAAGTTATGATTTTCGCAGTACCTAATGTTATTGTTTGTTAAAAGAACTAGCATCATCCACGTCTAACTTTATATGTTGGAGTAATAGTTGTATTTTAAATTAATCGCTCAAGCTGAAACGAATAACACCGAAAGTAGACCACTAGCTGTTCTGATTGACTTTCAATTAAGGAGCAGCCACCCTAAATATTTGACTAAATACATCCCAAAATAAAGCCAAACTAAAATCAATTTCGCCGGGTTGATATTCGAGCATGGACAGAGCCGCAGGCGCTTTCCGATATCATTATGTTCAGGTTCCACTACCGTGTATATAGGAGAATATGTGTCGGTGCGCACGTTTAAGCCCGCGAAATTCACACGGATGGCTTGTTGCCACGCGCGAACGCCTCCCTCCCGATCTCATTACCAACCCCTCGACAGCGATGCTATTGATCACCGTCAATATCACGAATATAATAAACATAACATATGCTGCACTTTTATTAATTGAGTTTCAGGAAATATCGGAAATGGAGAACAAAAATACAAAACGTTTTCATTCACCCTTAATATGATTTTTCTATCACCCTAAAGATCAATAATTTTCTCTCGTAGATACGTTGCGGATCAAAAGACCAAGATTATTAAAACTTTATCCTATAACATTAACTAAATACAGAATTCTAATTTAAAAACTGGTATGCAAATATTTCTACAGAAAGACAACGAAGAGCGAAAAAATTAAACTTTTTCAAGAATAAATTGATCTCATTACAGTTGGTTCGATTACTTGAAATTAAAATTAGAAAATAATTTTAACATTCTTCTAGTTTAAGAGCTTTAGAATAAGTTGTAATTATGAAAGGTCAATACCATTTTTGTTAGCTCAGAGCTAATAACTTTCTTTTCTATTAGCGGACTACGGCGAGGTTTAAAAGAAAATATTAATTATATATATATTAATGAATTTAACTGTCTCTATATAAGTTGACCAGTCGTTTTATACTATTATTTTCATTTCTCTGGGGATCAGATTTAGTATTTCAATGCCGTAAAATCAGATTAGAAAAAAACAGTTATTGCAATGACATTTTGGATGATCATGTCGTACCGTTGGTTTTCAATATTAAAAATAAGTTACACGGCTTTTAGTGGGCTCTGTATATTTATCAAAAACGTAAGAGATTGGTTTACAACACAACACAGAGATCAGTACTTATCTGGCGAAATGTGGGTGATCTATAGGTACACCTCTTCGGGTTTAATTTAATATTTAATAAAATAAGAGCGATTTCATGTTTAATCACCTTTAGAATTTTACCAAAATTACTCATAAAAACTATTTACCAAGCCTTTTCTGCTCATTCGTAGCGCATGCATCATTCAAGTTTTCAAATAAGATAGAGACTCGATGGGTTAGTTTAACATTTGTGTTTTGATCAAAAAAGTCTGTACCCAAAACATTTTGCGCTAGACTAATAAAATACTAACAGAAATATTTGTTATTTATTATGTATGAACGATCAAATAAAAATAGGCACTTACATATTTCATTAGCAAAAATAGTCGTTGGCTTTCTAGTTAAGCGTTATTTATTTATTATTGAGATAACCAGTGTGGAAATTAAAGAATAATAGTAAACTTGGGAGGGGAATTTGGGGGCTTCGAAATTTGAATTTTAGCTTACAGAAGACAAAAATAAGTTGGGTATGCGTTTTCTGAAAAAATTTAAATTGTGCCAATCCTCTTGTCACCAAAAATTCTTTTATTCCTGTCAAACGAGGATTTCCTATTCTGCAATAAAATAAAGGCAAAAATTAACTATATTTTAGTTTGACAGCACTAAGACCCAGCACTGAGTTATTAAATTTAGTGAAAATGGCAACTTTGCTATTCTGAATATGGCGTTTTTCACCAAAAATTTTCATTGTCTAACTAAATCTGACTATTTTTAATCGCGATTAAAAAGGTGTGGTATAAGTTTCGTTGGTTGTCATGAACTAAAATTCACACCAACAGTTTCAGGTGCAAAAACAGTAGTGTATCTTGTGTTTCTTTTCTTTTGCTTAAATCTCGAAAATGGTATGTCCTATTTCATAAAATGTACCCGCCTATTGCTATATCAGGTAAATAAAATCTATATTCTGCCTATTATCTGAAAAAAATTAAAAGTATTTAAATAGGAAAGTTTCAATAAAATAAACCGTGTGGGAGTTTAGTAGCGACTTTGTAAAGTGGTATCCTTGAGAAAGTGCCTTTCTCTTAAGCCGGAGCTCTCACATCGCGACACATTGCTCGTAAAACCTCAGCAGGAGTTCCACACGGTACCTACTGATAAAGCTCTAACATGGCTGATCGATTAAATATCTTTCAGACTGATATTATAATTTAGTAGGTAAGTAATCTAACATACTACGTCTTTGAACTCTAAATTACTTTTTTTCTGTTCACATCGGTCGGTAATCAAAGTTTTAAGAACCTTCTTTCCCAATCAACCAAACTCCTCTTTACTATTATTTTGTGTTACGGGGATAGGTAGGTCCTAATCGTTAAAATGCGATTAGTTAATTAGGTATATGTACATTGGAACCAAACAAAATATTTTTAGAGGCATCCTAGAGGGACTTCATGACCAAGTTATACGTGTTAGGCATAATAATAATATTTTAATGTCCAATCATAACTAGAACTCGTAACTATCACGCATACTAACCGCAATAATGTGTACCGCAACACTTAACTACAAATTGGGTCCATCATAAAGTGTTTGTCACACTAATAAATAAACAAGGAGAGAGTTTAGCCTCGGACGTAGGCAATTGGCGAATTGGTTCAATAGTCGCTCGAACTGGGTCGGAAGCAATTTAAAGTTTTTACCGAATAAATACGCCGAGTCAAAAATTCACCCATGCTTACAACTCTACGAGACGGTACAGATTGAAATAAACTAGGGCAGAATTATTAGAACGAAATATAAATTAGGAGCAGTGCTCAAGAATGAACAATAAACCTAATTAAGTTGGCTTCAAGTCAAGAGTATATTCTAGAAACGGGGGAAGTTTATCTAATTATGTGGAGAACTGGTTGTCCCGTGCAATTGGTTTGCGCGATCCTTTTTATCGTTCACGTGCAAACCCGTACGAAAGGTTTCTCTCAGTTTTATGACGTTAACTTCTTGCCCAAATTGGAAATCGGACTCGCGTGATTGCTTATGTGTGTTGGTCAAACAGTTTCAGGTGTTTGGAAAAGGTGCAGTAATTTAGTAGGGGGATGCTACGTGATCTATAAAACCTTTGCGTGTATATACTCGTATTGTTTCTATAGGTATCTAGACAAGGCTAAAGACTTTTAAAAGACTTTTCAGTCACTAAAACACATTCTGTGAACTAAAACCATTAGCTATATAAATAGTTGAATAACCTAGAAATAAATAGCCTTTTCGTTACTGTTTTATAAAACATAATGACTTTGCCAATATTTTATTTTCTTTTGAGTATTTGAACCTAAAACTTCGCAATCTATTTTAAATGATCTCCTAGAAAATATGTTTTTGCGTGGACACAAAAAGACGAAATGAAAATTAATTATATTTGTCTATAACTCCGAATGTAAAACTTAACATTTTTGATACACCCCAAACATTAACGTTTTTAGTTGAATACGACATTGAGGTAAAGAAAACCACTCGAGAGCTACTTAATCAAACTCCGTAACCCTTCGTTTTCAACTAAAATTGAATAATATTGCCCTCGCGGGAGACATATCTAAATATTACGTAATTCTGTAGTGAGCGAAATAAAGCTGTAGCACTGTCGACGTAGCACTCCAAGTAAACAAATTGGATCAGTTCGCCCGGTTTATCTAAAGTTTTCTAATGCCTATAACCCTTGCTGATCGATTTCATTTTTATGGATTGTAATATCAATTGGGACCCTCTTACCGAATATTATTTTAAACCCTTGTGGCCTTTTGAAAGCATTAACATGGGTAATTTATGACAAATCCAAAAAATACAAAAGTACCTACTGTATTTTATAGCGTGTCTGTTGTAGAAATAGCAAACACCAGGAGCCTTTTAAAATATTTCTGTTAATGTAAAGTCAGTCAGATTTTTTGATAGGTTCACTTTTTGTAAAGGCAATAAAATTAAAGAGAGAGCGTTGTTAAAACGCCCTTTGAAGTCAGGGAATTTTCAACGGGCACCTAACAAAATTGTTCTTTTAGCCTTCATAAATGTACGCGTACTTTCGACCTAAGCTTTTTATATAGTACCAAAGTGAGTCAAAGCGTGACAAAGAGACTGCAAGTTGAATTTTCAACAACACATTGCCAGCTAAATAGAAAACTGTTTTTCAGATTTTAAACGCCTTTATGTATGTGTTCATTTGAGATTTCAGTTACCGACTGTTCTTTTTATTTCAACTGTTAAATGTTTGACTCTTTGTAGACGAGATTTTTTCCAAGCTTCATAAAACTTTCTTGAGAATCCTGAACTTTAAAACCGCTTTAGCAATTCATTTTAAAGTCTATTGTAGAAAAATACCTTCAACATTTTCGCTTAACCTTCAAATGACGACGTTATCATTTCCAAATTAATGAACAAGAGGTGCCAATTAAAATATTGCAACCAAATTATGTTTCACATTTCTTGCGTTTAATTCGAAAAGGGTAAAGATGATTTGTCAAAAAACTGATTACAGTGAAATCTGTCGAGGTGACAAGTCATCAAGTAACTGTCGTGAGGGCCACCACCCCTCGGAGTTCCTCTCGGCCCGATAACGGGTTTGTTGACTCATACCGCTTTAAGTTTTACAACAAAATAGACGATTTTGAACAAATTGCGTGTTTTAAACAGATCAAATATTGGTTTTAGAGTTTGTAGAGAAAATAGAAATTCTTTGGTTGGTTTAGGATAGTTTAACTTTTAAGTATCTATTGATTGTTGTTGATATAAGTAGTACATTTTTTTGGAGTTGTTGTATAGTTTACGTGCGGATTGAAATTGAAATTGAACGCGTTTAGCACATCTAAACGCGTTCAAGAGCTGTCAGTGTACAATATTCCATAACAATTTTGACACTGACAGCTCTTGCACGCGTTTTAGAAATGCTTATCGCGTTCAGTTTCATTGGTGAAATCAGCCCTAAGGCTTTTATTCTTAGTGCGGATTTCACCAATGAAATTGAACGCGTTCAGGCTTGTGCAGACCAGCGCGACTTGTCGCGCCACGCGACGCCATTTATTATTATACTGTACAGTTTTCTTAGAAATTGCATTGTTCGTGTCGCGTCGCGCGACAAGTCGCGCTGGTCTGCACAAGCCTTTCAGCACATTTAAACGCGTTCAAGTAAGTTAAAACGTTTTAGAGTTTTATTGTAAGAAACATATTAGACGCGTGGCAAGAAAAGTTTGTCTCACTAATTGAAATATGAAGTTATTGTTGTCAACAAGATATAACAGTTGTCAATGTATCTAATTTATAATAATCTATACCGTATATTTCTATGAACCTACATCGTTGTGTCTGTAGGATCTTCAAAGCGACAGAGGTGCGCCGTTTTCCGGGAAAACACGTTAGATTTTTTATGAACATGGTTTGCCTCAAGATGTTTTCCGTCGAGAAGCTAATGATTAACTAAGAAGATATTATGTCGGGAAACATACTGTTGCGAGTATCTTCATGCTCGGCATCATATAGAAAAAGTGTTGTTTTTTAACACTCTTTAATTAGCTTGACCTGTGTCCATCTATCTATCTATGTAACAGAATCTTTTTTGTGCCTTTCCATTCTCGTTTTACTTATTATGTTAAAAAGATCTTTACAAATGAATATTATTTTAGTTTTCGCATTTGGGTACGCCAGACGTCTTTCCGACTCTGAATTTGCCTACCTACTGAAAAATAATGTGGTTGCAATAATATAATATTTAACGCTAAATATATTTAGTAGTAGTGTGTTTCGACGAGCCAGTCGAAAAACAGTAGATACCACCATGTTTAGTTAATAAATTGTGTATAAAATGTTCACTGTCCAATTTAGTCTCATCCGCGCGGCGCTTTCAACAAATTTTCAAGCAACGTAATCCCAAAAACATAAAGATTATGTATAAACCTAATTACCCTATCTCATAATTGCCTTGTTTTGACGTCTACCCTTTGAGAGGCCGTCGCTTATTTCCCGAGTCCTCTAAAGATATTAATAACCATCTAAGTCGCGGGCTGTCTTCCTCCCCGCAGCTCGGTCGTGTAGCGTCGCATCTCCTCCCTTCTAGGTCGTGTTTTTCGCTAATACCCTTTCGGAGATGATAAGATGATGGCTTTACAAGCAAGCAGTAATTACGGCCGTCCAATTACCGCTCGTCGACGCCTGCCGGGGGAGGAAGCCGTTCATTGTTCAACATTTTTGTTTTCAGTACTAATATTTTTGTCGTTCCTTTGTTGCTATCAAATTGAATAAATTGTTAATGTACATTCTTGGAGCATTCTTCCGTCTGATGAAATAGATAGAATAAGCTGCGGCTTGTTCCTCCGCCCTGCGTTGCATAAAAACTCCAAACGAAGCTCCACGTGAACCAATAATGTTGCTCAATACCATTACCTAAGCGACCATAACGCAGGAAAATAAGTAGTGAATGCAGGAACTCATCGTACAAAAAATTATAACTTGCATTATGTCTTGAGAACAGTCCAAGGAAACCCCACCTGTCATATTAAGCATGAGTCAAGCTTTTAGCACGATCACTGGCGCTTTCAAGTATCTTACTCTCCTAAAATACGAAAAGCTGAGAAACAATATCTAAGATAAAATATTTGTCTTAAAATAACATTATTTAATAATAATAAATATTTATTTCAGACAGAATTTAAGAATAATATTAAAGCAGAAATCGACAGAAAGTATTAAGAAAACTGCTTGTAGTAATGTAACAAGCCCCGCAATTAAAACGTATAAAGTCAGCAATCTACGTGAGATAAATTAACATCCCTATCTACCGTAATCTGCATCAAAAAGAACGTGTTACAGCGTCAAATTAGCAATGTTTCTCTAATCTTTAGAGCTCTAGAATCAAAGTGGATTGCGTTAAAAGGAAACTATAATTAGAGACGACAAGTTGCCGGCGTCGGTTGAAAGTGCAGGCGAAGGCGGAAGCGGACGCGGTAGGTAGGGTTGCCAGGTGAGATTCGGAAAGTCTTGTGGAAATTGACATTGGAGAAATTGCATTGTTCTTAAAACGTCAAAGACATCAAGGCGAAATGCTATGCTTTGTCTTGCATATGTTATAAACAGATTTTTGAAAGATAGTATTTAGCCGTTTTTCAAAATTGCAGCTTTTGATCATAATTTTCATTGAACCAAAAACTCTAACCACCGAGCTACAATAAATTTAAATGAAAATATTTTCAACAAAAAATATTTAATCTTGGACACTGGACGGCGGTGTCAAATTCCAGGATAGTCCCGCATTTCCCGGCCATGTGGCGGCTGCAGCGCGACCTGGGCTACTGGGCGACTGGGCGGCCTGGGCGGCCCTTCATTGACACAGCGTTCCCTGTAATTTCAGCGAACACTGTGCACCCGGCGTTTGCCAACTAATTTGTCATCCGAATATCAAATTACGCATGAAATGGCGCGTAACAGTAGACTTGCCGCTCGGATATCGAGGTTTTAAAATAAAATTTAATTCACAGTCTGGTTGCAATAACGCAGGTAATTGCAGCCACTGTTCGCTGACAACAAATTGGCAAGTAAATTTAGTGGAATCGTATAATTGAATTCAAAACTGTTGGTAAAATGGACCGACTATTATTAGCGATTATTGTTCTCGTCGTAAAATATATATTTCAACAATTGTTAGCACATTTTTAAAGTAGTTTTATGAGCAATGTATATAATTTTCATGAAAATTTAATATCGTTAGGCAACTGCTAAGTGTTCTTTGTATCACCATAAAAATATAAAAAGGCTCAAATATTTTTATAACTTCTCTTTTGAAATACTTTCAACAATTTTTCTTTCAGTTTACGTATTATATTAAAACACCACTTTTATCGTGTTACTTCGCTCGATGGGAAAAAGTGGTTCTTCTTTAAGTCGGAGGTAAAGAATATTGTAAAATGTTCGTTACGTAATTTTCCGGTGGCCCTATTGTAATAGCGATACGCCCTCATATTTGAAAGGCGATGTGAATCCATTACACTTCATCTATATCGTCGAAGGGGATCGGTATCTGTACAGATTTTATGGTGCGCTAAGTGTACGCCATTTTGGACAGACTCCACGTGGTCAAGGGGTGTTGCTATGGGATGCGTAGTGGGTACCTACCCTTACTAGGGGAATCTCTATAGCGACGATTTTATTGCCTCATTTTCATTAGTATGAATAACGATATTATTATTTAGGAGCTTCTTTCTTTGTGTTTTCCGGGGGAAAATAAAGATACTTTCAAAACAATTTCATTCAAATTTCAATAAGACTTCACTTAATCAATTACACGTGTCCCGTACACGTATTACCATCGATATTTTCCTTCTCACAAGTAATACCGCAAAGTAAGACGCGTGCAAGCCCGCGGGCTCACGACGACGTCGCGTCGGGCGGGTGACGCCGACTTGCGCCGTAGCGGGCCGCGTTGCCAAGGGAACCTCACTTAGGGCTATGGGTTTTTCCAACAATGAAACGGCATAAGACGTAACGACATCTAATTAATAACGTCTATCATATCTCTATTGCTCGGCTTATGTGTTCGGAGGGAGGGGGATTAACGTAAGAGGATTCAATGAGGACGCATGATTTGTTCCGGAGGTATCTTCGTAATGAGCGATTTTTGCTATAACTTTCATATAATTATTTCCTTTTCGAGAACAGCTTATAATGTTTTAAGCTTTTGAGTAGGCTTTGCATGATGAGCGTTATGTTGACTTTTTCTTCTTATAAATAGGCCATTGTTGCCAATATGTATCACAATGATTACTTTCAATACATTGCGTGGAAATGATGCGGTGCGGTTAAAGTTTCGATTTATTAAATTCAGTCAGCTAGTAACCATTTCATGGCGTAGTGGCTGTCCATATCAGTATTCTGTGTACATAATAACACGAGGTATTATTCAAAGTTGTCAGTCACGTAGATATGTATTATTAATACAAAAGGTCGATAATTAGTGGCACAGCGGAACATCAGTCTGCATCAACGCTTGACATGTTTCATGTTAATTGGATAGCACAGGACAATAGCGAGCCTACCGATGCACACTGGAGAAGGGGTACCGTGCAATTATTATGACATATTGTTCCCGATTCCAACCATTCAGCGTTTTAACTGGACTTTATTAGTACCTGTCTGTCTGTCTATCACATATTTACGTCCATGTACAAACAATGCATTTGAGTCAAGTCGGCAAAAGAGTAGGGAATGAAATTAACGGCAACGTCGTTTTATAAATTTTACATTTAAATGACGGACACCACGTCATATTAATAAATTTAATCAACCATAATAGCATTATATTGAAAATTCACCGGAAAACGTTAAGAATCACCGGATACGTATTAACCGCCAAGAAACTGCTTTGCCTGAATTAAAGTTTTAAATGGCGGTTTGTGATAAATTTATTGTCCGTTAAAAGATTCAATTTGATAACTCTATATAAAGTACTCACGCATATTCACCCTCTAAAAGCGGAGGCCCGTGATAAAAGCAATTAAAACTTTAACAACATCAACTCCCGCGCTTTTCCGATTTTGCCACGTAAATATACTTCATGTTACCGTCCACTACTCCGCTCAACAATAATGTATCGATAAACGAGTTGTGAAAGTAATAAATACGTTTTAGTAACTTTGATGCGAAAAAATCTGAGCAACTCATATTTATAAAGATTTGCAAAACAATTCGAGTTGTTATTTACAAAGTTTTCCATTTCGAAACAAATTTGTTTTTAGCTTTTATGACAGATAATTTGTCAAGGGTAGCTTTGCGCAAGTCAAAGATAATTTATCTGTCTCAACCGCTTTATTTATTACAACGCGTTCGCATCTTCGTTGAGCCCTTAAAGTTGGTGGTTAATGGAGCTTCTTTGAAGCTAGTCCGTCAGTCACTACACGTGAGGTGACAGAGGGGTGAAGTGAGGGGTCGGTGGTGTGGAGGGCTGGGGGGGGGGGGGCGACAAGTCTGCATGTGGTCAGCCGTCAGGCGCGCCCAACTTGTCTTATTTTTTGCTTCCCTTTAGTAAGTGACGGGTTGATGTGAAACGAATGAACAGTTCCGATGTGTCTTGTAAATACACTTCACTCGGTCCCCTCACCAGGAAAACTATGGCCTAATACCTAAATGGCAGTGCCCCTTAGTGGCACAGTTTGTACATTAATGAGTTACAGATGTGTGAATGTAATTTTACTACCTAAACAGTAGTTAAATTACAAACACACATCTGTAGCAATTTTTTTAATAAAAAGGAAACATTTTTATTCTAATAAGACAGACTTTTAAAAGTCATGTTTAATATTCAGACATTGTTTCCCCATTTGAATGTCTACTGCTTGGTGGTAAACTTTCATGTCAAAAAGAGGTCAAAATTACAATAACCGTGATGTAGGTAACCCTAACAAGTTTGATCAAAACCTTCAAACCCTATGACAATGACTGTACCTCGGTCGTGATAATGACAGACCCTAAGTAACAGGTGGGTCTAACTATCGCAAATTCGAAGTTTAGTCTATTTTCTGCATGCGGGCGTCCTTTAGACGTCGTCCTTTAAAGGTTTGAAAAAGGTCGTTTTGGTAGGTAGCTACATTTTTATTGTAAAAAGTAGGTACTTGTCTACTTAAGTTTCAATCTGAGACAAAACAATCGGAACATTTTCTAAAGTTCTTTTCTAGAAAGTAACAAACAAATTAGAGCTTTAAAAAACAGGCCATGGATTTGCACCTCAGGTATAGCATCCCTCTCACACGGTGGTGGGCTGTGTTCTCCGTGGCATTAGCCAGCAGCTTTTCCGTTTTCAAACATATTAAGCCATACAGGTTTTTGACAGTACGTGGCGACCAGGTATCCCTAACAACAGGGCTGCCACTTCATCTCTTATGTTTTTAATAAACAAATAAAATTAATAAGTAAATTAAATTAACACAACAGGCAGTGGGAATCCATTTGATCGAGGTTGCTGAAGAGGGAATAATTATGATTGATGATAGGATATGATTCGTTTCCACTTAACACATTGTAAAAGGGGTTATTTTATTACCCTCGCCTCTTGTTCCTGAGGTCAGTGACTAATGAACAAGATGACTCAGCTGTTTTAAACTAGTTGTTTTATGAGGATCATATCATTGATAAACTTTTTTAGTTTATTGTTTCTTGAAAAGCCATTAACTTTTTATTTGGTAACGGTAATTATCATTAAACGAGGGAACTTAACACCATGTGCGCCGTGTTTGATGTTGATCGTGTTACGAAAAGTTGTAGGCTTCACGTTTATAACTCAGTGGGGAGATAAAAGTTAACTGACTGATTTGTATGAAGCACTGAAGGCAAAACCAGACAAGCTGGATTTTTCTATTCATTGAAAAGCAAAAATATGTTTTTGAGAACTCTTAATCCTCAGAACTATGACCTGCTGCTCGGTCAAATAAAGTGTCTGAAGTGACGTAAAATTAATAGTATTTATTTTTAATGTAACAATGACCTTAAACAGATCTATATGTTAACGATCTGATTTTGCTTTTTTCAAGGATTTAAAGCAAGTTTTATCAAGAAGGATATCATTAAGGAAGGTTGACATTGTTGAAAATTATAGGTATACAAAATGACATGATTACTTTGTAAAGTATTTCCTATATTGTTTTAATAATTGTGAATGTGAGGACTATGTGGATATTTATTTTCTCTTTCATTTATTTTTTCGTTCTCAGTTCGTTTTAATGATGGTCTGGCATTTTGAGTAGTTGATGCGGCCTACCCAAATGTTCTTTCTTTGGTATTGTTCGTCGATTTGAGCTCCTAAGTTCTGAGTTGAGCTCCACGATTACCGACAAATGCTTGCACTGACTGCACAGGTCCATTCAAATCTGTGTGGTTCTTTCCTCAAAAGACCATTTCACATTTGACACTAATCTACATGGTATTCACATGATCTGACCAAGATTTATGTCTGGACTTTAAAAGAGACTGCGACCTCTGAGTTTGTTTCGGCCTTTCTTCTCAGAGTAGTCAAATAGGAAACGCCGACCTCATCTAGCTTATTTTAAATATTTTTTAATATGACGTGTCAAAGTGATTCTAAATTTATTTCATTTCAGTCGATCGCAAGTCGCTGGTAACACTTTGCCCTTGAGCTGGCCTAGCGTAGTACGGAGTTTCAATAGAATAAGAGGCCAGCTTATACTGGTTTTGTTACCACAGACGCGGCAAACTGTACATTTCCATTTCCCTTTAACATGGAATTTGTTACATTGCAATTGTTGCCTATAAGTTCAAAAACAAGGGGAACGTTTTATAATTTACAACATCTCGCAGCTAATTTATACGTATAATATAAACACGTATTCTATGCATCTAATGGTATGTCGTAACACACTTTAATGAAGGGGTGAAAACTCAAAAGCTACCCTTTGTAGAAGGAGGTATGTGGTGTGTTGAAGATTGCATTAGTAAGTTCAAAACATCAAAGAGTTCTGAAGTAATAACAATATTTCTAGTTAAGGCGAAAGCGTCAGGGTAGCCTGCAAATTAAAATTTTCTTAGGTTTTTTGCAATTTGCAGGTCAGTATCAGGTTATATGTTGATCTAAATATGATTCGCGGCCGTATCAAATGTTTAATGATAGAATTATAATCATCAATACAACTCTCTAAGTGCATGTAATCCTACTGAACGACTATTTCATGACATCTTGACATTTGAGGATTGTGCTAACTTAAGGAGTTGTAATGCTGATTCTAATGATTATAATTCTGTAAAGCCATGTTTGTTACGGTCGCGAATCATATTTTAATCAACATATAACCTGACACTGACTTGCAAATTGCAAAAAACTATAGAAAATTGAATGTCGCGGGCTACCTTAGTGCATCCCCCTTAAACTAATTACCTAAGTAGAGATAGCTACACAAAATTGTATTTATAAAATAACTAAATGTTCAAATGGATTAACTTGGAGGAGCTCGTGGCTAAGTAATAATAGCCGCACGGGTCGATCCATTAGGTTAAGCGATGCTTGCCGGGTTGGTCTGCGGATGGGTTGCCATCTTTACATACCGACGAGTCCCTTCCGAGCCTCGGAAAGCACGTTAAGCCTTTGGTCCCGGCTGTCATTCGTGGATCTTTGACAGTCGTTGCGGGTCGTCAGAAGCCAGACAACCAGTCTTACAAAGGGGTATCATATTACCCAGTTATTGGATTGTAGAGGTCAGATAGGCAGTCGCTCCATATAAAATACTGGTATTCAGCTGCATCCGGTTAGACTGGAAGCCGACCACAACATAGTTGGAAAAACTTAGGCAGATTTAAGAAGAAAAATATATATGTCTGTATCTTTACATATAACAAATTAAAGTCGCTTTTCGTGTCTGTCTGTGGCCGGAAACGGATTTTGAAGAGGTTTTCATCATTATGAGAGAATATATTGCGGAAGATTTGTGTGTATAATAAATTCCTATTAAACATAATGATAATAATTTAAAAAACTCGATGATTTATCAAGTTGTAAAAACAAAGCGTAGCAGAGGCGGGTCAGGGTAGTAAAAAAAATAAAAACAGAGTTTGTAATATGTCAAGAAGTGCCTTGACATATTGCAATTTGTATTTATATATTTGAAGTTAAGCAGTAAACAGTAAGGTGACCAGTCATTTCACCAAAACTTAATTTACAAACTTTCATTTGACAAGTAACGATTGACAAAAATATGATTTGTTATTTCATCATTACACAATAACAAGTTTTCCAAATAATTCAATTGAGAAAATCATTATCCGATAAACTTTTTTTTGATAACGTATTATTTGACAAATTATTCATTTTTTATTCATGTTATCTCATAAAACAAAAACGTTTTACATATTAAATTACGCAATTTCCTAAAAATTAAACTCATTAAATAAGCAAAAGGGTAATTTTAATATATAAAACAATATGAAAAATGCCAGAAACGACTTATGCAAACAGAAAAAAAAAAAATTAAGGCTACGCGGAACCGAACTAGTTAGATTAGGTTAAATATTTTTACTTTAGAAAAAGGTTAGGGTAGGTTAGGTTAAAACTGTGACCCTCGAAAAAACGACTAGAATATATAGTTTTTTTTTTTGTAGGTTTAAAGAACTTCAGACCCAAATGGAAATTTTAACCATGATCCCTTCCTTTGTGACTGGTTTAGAAAATTTATTACAAAATTATATTTAGTATAAACGTGATTTTTCCAAAAGAATCACAATATTAAATGAAAAATGTACAAATCATTAAATATCATGCGAAACATTTGTAAAGAGAAGCATTTGCTAAATAAATGTTTGTAAAACGAGTGTTTATAAAATAAAATATTTGCGAAATAAGTTGTTTGTAAAATAAATAGTATACGAAACGTTGGTTGTAAACTAAAAATTTGTCAATGGAGTTTTGGTGAAACATTAGTGAACCAAACAGTAAGTGTACTGTTTCAAGAATTAAATTACGAACTATATACTCGGAGTTACCTACAGTCGCCTTAGTATGTAACAATTAATACTTACCAGCTATTCCAACAAAACTAATTTAGGAATTGTATCTAACGCATCACGAGTTAGATACAATTCCTGAATCAGTGTGCTTTTATGATATATACTTAATAATTTAAAGATCTATCCTAAAAATAAACCAACGTTACTAAGAAACCGTCAACAAATCGAGTACTTAAAGATAGTTTATATATTATTTAGGGTTCAATTTAAAAGCTAACGCGTTCGGAAATAGCTGGCTGGTACCGTGAATAAGCAAAACTGTGCGCACACAGGATCGCACCCCTATCATATATTAATGTTAGGGCCGTCGCATGTTCTGACGAAGTATAAGGCACCGCATCAATTATTCCTTCATTTATTTTAAGCTTCGTCATTTTTCTGTTTGTAAAAATTAATAAAGATAGAAGCCATTGTGCACGCAGTTTCCTATAATGTATTCTGGACTAGAAAAAAAGGCGATCCTTTTAAATTTAAGTTTACTTTGCTGAATTTTTTAATAATGTAAAAGAAAAGGTTTTAGATTCTCTTTGTTGTGAGAGTCAGCTGTATAAAGTAAGAAAGGTAAAAGTAAATACGTATTTATTAATAACATTAGAAAAAGTGTCTGTTTAGAAACAAAGTACCTACCTACGTACTTACTTTTATAAAAACTTAAAACAGTTCAAAATAAAGTGCAAAGCCATGACAAAACCATTCGTGATATTAAAAATAGGTTGCGAAAAACATAAAAGTACCGCTGTCATTAAAAATGCTAATTTTAAAAGATAAAATTGCGTTTCAGCATTTCGTTTACGGTTTAACAAAAAAGCGGAGTGGTTTTGGCGGTAAATAGATTCACTAAAGCATTTTCCGTGTCTCGGTGGCACGTTGCGGAACTGGTGCTCCTACCCTGCATTGCATACGCCTGACGTGTCGGTTGACCAGCAAAACTGCTACGGATCTGCTACGAATGCTACGACGACTACGAGAGTACTACGCGGGATTATATGTCTCTCTCATAGGATTCCGAATTATCTTTATATCTGTTCCCACCATTCGAATGGAGGTAGAATTTTTCTGATATAAATTTATGAATCGTCATCGTGTGGAAAACAGCTTTTTGAATAGAGACTTGTAGCGGTATGTAGTAATAAAATACCGAGTAAAAAGCTCGCAATAAGGTTTTATGACAAATCTACAGAAAGTACTCCACGAATTTAATATGTTGAAGATTAGTCGTACCGCAGCTATTGAGCGTTTCGAGTACGTATGATATTTATTATTTATGGCAGATAATTAAAACGAATGGCAATAACAAATAAGGTCTTTTTTTCAAAATCTATATTTACTATTTTGACATACCATACTGGTTTTATTGAAGCAAGATCACAACGAAAGCAGGTTAAGTAAAGGGTCCGAAAAAGCGACGTAACAATTTCACCTTTCTCGTAAACAGGGCGTCGGTTCAGCGCCTAAGCTATTTCGCCAAACTCATTTCAATTCAATATCCAAAGTTTCCGGCTTATTCCTAGACTTTTTCATCTTATCACATAGTGCTGAACCCAATCGATGGCGACATGCTGTACGAAAGACAAACTTTGTATATTTCACGTTTGAGAACTTACCATGTATAATATATTTTACGTTTGAGAACTTACCATGTATAATATATTGAGAGTTATTTATTTCCTTCGTAATCGTGCATGAAGTTCTGAAATATTTTAATACTGGATGTTTCGTGAAAGTTTCTTGTCCAGTTTACACAGTTAACATAAAAAGTTGAGTTTTAGTTTCCACACTTTTTAAAGGCAGTTGTCGATTCCTTTTTAATACCCGCTTTCTTAACATCAGAAAAAAAGAAAATCTTCGTTACGTTAACAACATCTAAGAAAGACAGGCTAGCTATCACTTAAGAAAGTAAAAGAAATCGAAGAGCTCGTCCACAGGTAGTGCGAAGGTAAGCAGGTCAGGGCATGACATCAGAAGCCTCCAGGGAGGCAACTTAACGAACGAATTTCTCTGAGTCAAAGCACGTATATCGTGGCTAATGTATTCGGATACCGCCAGAAGCGGTGTGTGCCGTAACACGTCCAGACACGTCCGTAGGTGCGGCGGACGTTAATTACATAAAATTGTGACGTCGCAGGGGAGGATCGGCCTCCACTTGCATAGATCAACTTATAACCTATGCAGTTTCTGAATTTGCCGCTGTTTAGCCAATAATTTAGGTTAGATGTAGTAGTTGGGTCTGCGAAACTTTCGGTGGTCTTCAGAGGACGCTGCGTATTAATATTGAACGCATTTTTATTAAAAAATCTTATAAGCTTTCATATTACCTATACTTTGTTGATGTAAGGGTTACAATGTGGCTTATGGTTTATTTAAGCTATATAAACTGTTATACAGTCCACTCAATTTCAAATGAAATTGAGTGGACCGTATATGAGTTCCCACCACGACCTGTCGTCGCGATCAAATATCAAAGGTTATGTTAAAACATATACAAAGTTGGCTTTACCAATCCAAATAATTTACACTAATTTCGTATTTTGTTTTGCATGCGGTCCTCGGTTCGAGTCCCAGGTCAGGCACAGAGTTATTGGGTTTTTCCATCAGGAATTTCTCAGCAGCAGCCCGGTGTCTGGATTTGTGCCAGGCTCGCTCCCTATTGCAGTGCATCTCTGCCTAACCCTTCGTACAATATGCGAATTAACAATATGTTATAATTTAGAACCTACAAACAGAAAACAACAAAACATAAATCACCGGAGTGAACTAAAAAGTTTAGTCTAGTTCCAAAAGTAGAAAGAACAGTGACACTATCCCATTGTTCTTATACGAGTAGGTCACGTAAAACCTGAAGTTACATGCAGTGAGGTCGTTGACTTGCCGACACTTTTCCGCTGTCTTCAGTGACGGCTCCTAACCCGTAATGCATTAGTGACGACCATCCGTCTGTTTGCTGATGACATTTTGTTAATTACACTTCTAAACAATCTCTATTTCTTTTTCTAAAGAGCTGCGTGCACTTCAATATTAAATCATTTGCACATACAAACCGATGTAAACGTTAAAAAACAGCTGCAGTTAACCTAAGCAAATTACATAATTTAAATATTCTAAGAAGCTTAAGAAATACCTACCACGATTAAGTTAGCCACTAATTTCCCTAGCTCGGCGCTAAATAAAACGAAGTAAACAGAACTACGATTAAAAATGTAAATTAGAGTACATTCTCGATTCTAAAGTTTAAAGTATTTTCTCGCAGATAAGTTTAAATTAATGTGGACCGTCACAAGCACTTTTACTGGCGCGGCGACCGGGCGGTTCCATCAATTTTTTATTAGCTTCGAGATTCTCTTTTTAAAGAATTTAAAGGCAACAGCGGTTATATTTAATTAGAGACCACACTCTGCTCCTTATTGAATCCGACACGTTGAATATTGTCTGGTTGCGGCGTCGTTGTCTGTCGCTGCTCCATTCAATACACGGTAGGAATGCAGAGTATTTTCGATCCTTTTGATGAGAGCTAAGATTAATCTTGGAGGGTGGTTCAAAGGAAAATTTTAGAATATAAGTGCATTAATAAAAGGTTTTCAGGATAGGGCACTCTATAGCAAAAAATGCTTTTATTAAATTTGTGGGCTTTTATGTGCATATTCGGTGACTTTATTACGTAAAAGCTTTTGTTAAAATATTGAGATTTTTATGGACTGTTTTAACCTTGTAAAATGTAAGTGAATCAATTTGGACATGAGCATTTATTTGAGACTGTCTACGGAGCGCTTAGAAGGTTTTGAATTATGTTAGTAGCATCGTGTTCCGGAAACATTATGTTTGAAAAAATAGACCTAAAACGCTTCGATCTTTCTCTGTCTTGTTTTGATCATTGGTAAGGTTCAGTACCATCGTACCCCCAGGGGTATGGCCAGGGTGGGGTGGGTCCAGAGGGTTACAAATAAATACTGCAGGTGTAACGCAGCAGCAGTCTACTTTGCGGGAGATTTGACTTAAGGCGCGGTGTTACCTAAATATTCACAATAAACTGGTTTCTTGGATAGTCGCATATGACGAAACGCAATGAAAATATACGACGCAAAAAATACAGTGGACAGAGAAGGGTTTAAAGATTTTTTTTTTTTTATTTTTTTTTTTACCGAATAGGATAGTTGAAAATAGTTTGATATTGCCAATAAAAAATACTTCAACAAAAAAAAATTGGTGTCGAACATCCAATTCAATCAATTTTTTTTTTTTAAGAATTCAATCGAATAAACATTATTTTATAACTTTAACCAGACAATTATTTAATTTAATGTGTATATTCTGAAGAATCTAAATAAAACCCGTAAAATAAATGCCCATTCGCAGCTTACTCACATCGTCAACCCAAATATTTATTCAATTTTCCACCTTATTAAATGCTCTGTAATTGTGAAAATAGATATTGCGGTCATACTTTAGTCGTCGGGCTACCGTATACCTTGCAGACGCGGTTGTGTGAGTGCAGCTGTAGCGTTTAAAATCGTTATCAGTCCGCGCCTTAAAACCAAACGGTAACACATTATCAAATACCCACTGTATTTATTATTTTGAAGGTGATTGGAGTTGTTTCGGGAAAGGATCCGACAGTAAACTATCGATAGGCTAAGTTGTTGATTGTTACTTTCTTGGTAATAGAAGTGCTTACCTGTGATGGCTGGAGCTGGAGTGTCCCGTGGTGGAGCTGGATATCGGTGACCTGGCAGGGTAGTTGCCGCCGCTTGCGCCTCCTTCTGACATCACGAACTCTACAACAAATAATATGCATTGTCACATGCTTTGCTTTTTTGTCCATGTCTGTTAAAGCGAAACTTATTAGGCGGCCAATTTTATGAGTTACAAAAATTCATTAGTGTACCAAATTTCAACTTAATCGGTCCATTCGATTCGGAGCAAATTGGCTGTAACAGACGGATAGACAGATTGACAGACACACGAATGATCCAATAAGGGATCCGTTTTTTTATTCGGACATACTGAACCCTAAATAAGGCAAATAATTTGAAATATGGTTACACGGACTTGTAACGTAAATAAATGAGTTTTGAATATGGAATCACTTTTGGGAGACAAATAAAAACAAACAAAAAAATAATAATTGCACCCTGTACCGTGTGACATATGAAATGAAAGGGCTTACTTACTGTGATGGTCTCAAGTGTATTTCTTTTTATATTTTAAAATAAATAGTTTAAAAGTATTTTTTTTTTAATGATGAAACTTGACCATTCCAACCCCTTATAAAAAGCAAACTACTGAACATAACATTTTGAAAAAATATAAAAATATTTCTTATAATTATAGATTATAGGAAAATCTATAAGAAGACAATGGTTTTAAAATAACATGGTAAATCTCCCAATATTGTGCGTACAAACTTACATTTGTAGTTGCCATGCCCCTTCATTGTTCGTGGTCCGACACGCACTTGGCCGGTTTTTTATGATGAGATTAAATAAACTATGTTATGAAATTCGGTCTGTTTTACACGTCAAAATAAGGTTTCTATAAAATTATGACGATTATGTTTTTGCCCCTCTCTATCACTATAGCAACTAGAATCCGACGACAAATGCTGACAGTCTACTTTTTAGGGTTCCGTAGTAAACAAGGAACCCTTATAGTTTCGCCATGTCCGTCGGTCTGTCTGTCCGCGGCTTAGCTCAGAGACGGTTAGTACTAGAAAGCTGTAATTTGGCATATGTATACATATTAATCATGCCGACAAAGTGGTAAAATAAAATCAAGAAAAATATATTTTTTAGGGTACCCTCGTAAAGTGAGGATGATTTTTTTTCCTCGTCTACCCCATGTTGTGGGGTATCGTTAGAAAGGTCGTTCAAAAATATTGGCAGTTTGTAAAACCATTTTTGGATTCAGGGATCCGTTTGCGTAATATTAAGCTTTTAACTGAATATTTTTGTTAGAGTCAAGTGTCCCCCCCCCTGCCAGTTAAATGGTTGTAATTGGATTTGTGAAAAAATTCACAGCAGTAGTAAATATAACGAAATTAAAAGGAAAACTATCAGAGCCAAGTAAGCTGCACAGGTTAACGAGTAATAATCAACCAACTTAAATTTGCGGTTTGAAAAACATGCTCTCCCATACATTCCGTATGGGAGACTATGTTTTTCAACTACAATGTTAAGTTTGTTCTTGGGATAAATTCATCCCAACTACGGAACCCTTCATTGTGCGTGGTCCGACACGCACTTGGCCGGTTTTGTTTATACCTATGATAACATGAAGGATGTTGCTTTACAAATGCGTTATTAAGGTTATTACTTGAGAAGTGACAGTTATCAAGTAGATAATTTGAATGGGGCTCAACTATCTTTAATGAAGAATTAAATCACAATTTCTTTTAACAAAAGGAAAGTTAATGAACAACTGAACATCATGTAAGTGAGTTAGAGAAAAATTTAATTACATTGGTAATTTGACTTTCAACGGTATATTTTTTAGTGCAACTCGAGTAAAATCATTATGTTCTGAAAGGACAATGGTAAACTGTTTCTCACTTATCGTAAAAATTGCCAATTATTGGAAAATATTTTCCTAGATAAGGCCTCTCAGTTTTTAAAATCGTTGTGTTTTATTTATGAAAATGGCCTTCCTCAGTAATATGAAATCGGCCTTCAATTTTTTAAGTCGATATGGCGGTATCATGTTTGATTAAGGTTTAACATTTTCATCAATAATGTTATGACAGAAGGGACAAGTAAACCGTTTTTGATCACAGTAAAGTCTTAGGTAACAGAATCAAGATGCTTTGTAAAAAAACGGCCTGTCAATAAATAGTAAAATATCCATCCATTTTGAATGAATATAAAAACAACCTTCAAATACGAATATTTGATGTTCGACAACATCCTTCACTCTAAAAAATATTCAATTGACTCAATGAATACTTAATACCTGACAATTTTTACTAAATAAGTACCTACGTAGGCAAATGCTTTGAGTTTCAAATAAGGTAATGTAAGCGTCTCAGGATGTTGATATTCTAGTCAGTTGTAAAATTATATGTACTACCTCTCTAGAAGAATTGCCGGCTAAACTCTTCTGACTGACCATTATCTTACACCAGTTTTTTGCCTGACAGCGGCGAGAGTGCGAACCGTAAGGCGCAAGGCGCGGACACGGAGTCCGCTCTCAACTATCAATCCTTCTGTCACGATATCGACAGCGCATTTGTTTGCTCTCACCATTTTTGTCTCAGTGTTTCCTCGTTCCTCGGGCGCTATATTTGTGCTGCGGGCGTGCGGCCGGCGCCGGCGATCAATCTGCCCACGACTCTGAGCATGACGGATGGTAGATCGAACACCGAGCTCGCCACTTCTACGCCTCGACAAGATACCATACATTTTATTGGGAACCGTTTTTGCCAACGGCCCTGATTATACTCGATGTTGTCCCACCGATCTAATGAATTATTTACTTTGTTATCCTAGTTCCTGACTGATGTTTATGTGAGTAGCCTATTTTTTTGTTAAAAAGAAATTTATCAATGATTTGTGGAGAGAGGATTTCGTTTTATATTTTATCTCTGAAAGAGCTTTGTAGCCTTTTTAGATAATGCCTGCGGACTTTGTGTATTTATTTTTATTCATGAAAAGAAAGTTTTATCTTACGAAGTAAAATGGCTGATGCCTATTTTCTTTAACTATCAATGGAAAGAGACTACCAATACGAAGATATAACGTTTTTTATTTTATTTGTCTATAAAATATCACTAAATGTTTATAGACTCGGAAAATGACACGTGTAGACCAACAAAAAGTGGAATCTATTTCAGTTTGTTAGATAATTTGTCAGGGCCATTTCGGTGTAGTTGTAATTTTTTTGATAAATGCTACGTATGAGAGAAGCTGACGTGACGGGCTGATACGCGGCCCCTAGCTGCCTCGACTACCTCGCCTGCCGTCGAAATACTGTAAATTATAACTTCCCGAGTTCCGTTCTGTTTATCATCTTGCAAATGTATTACGCAGGTCTTCCGTTTGTGTAATATGTAAATACGTATCTTGAGCGGAAGAAATGAAAACAAATCTGGCGGATCCCAGTTATTCATTACATAAGATGCGATGTTTCATTATTAATTTATGCCGTACCCTCAGACAGGGAAGAGCGACCCTCTTTGAAGTAGACTGTAATATTCTAAGGATTAGTGTTGTAGTATTTTTTCATAATGGGAATATCATTTTCCTTCATATGGGAGCAAAGAGGGAGATGGGAAAGCAGCTTGCTCATACCGCAGATGTACGGTGTGACGGTATGTTATAGGTATAAGTAGTGCTTATAGTCAGTCTTAAAACATCTAGCTACGTATGCTTCCTATCCTATGATGTAAGTTTCTTGAGTCAATTTACTGTTTGTGCAACTAATAGTTTTTTTTTTCGTTTTGCTTATTGGTTTGGCATAAAGTAGGTACATCGATTATTAGCTATCACCTATTCGCCATGCACTGTTCGAGACACAGATATTCTGCACGACACGATTTATAAAATGACTTCGGTAGATGACGATCAAAATGATCGTTAATTTTTACCCTACTACGGCAAAGCCAAAGGAGGGTTATGATTAGTATACCATTAGATTCGGAGAAAACTGGCTGTGACAGACAGACAGACAGACACACGAGTGATCCTATAAGGGTTCCGTTTTTTCCTTTTGAAGTACGGAACTCTAAACACTAAAAACAAAAACAATCATAATTACTATTTATAGAAAGAACAGAAACAACGAGATAAAAATATAAAGACTGTAACACTAAACGGTAACAATATAACAGCATTAGTTTCTACCTCTTAAAGAAAATTCGTAATCGGCGGCAAATGAAAATTGATCGCCACTAACTAAGATAAGTTTGGAAAGTTATGATGGAATGGAAGTGCTTCCGGGCGCGACGATGGCGACGAGCAAAAATGCTCCTTCCACACTGATTTAGCTCCACACTAAGTAATTATTGTTCAAACAAGAAACCTAACGAGTGAACTCATTAATCATTAGCCATTAATGTCGTTGTTTTGTTACCTAATGGACACTACCCCGTAATAAAAGTAGGTGTGTAAAATTGTACTTCGACACACATTTACAAAAGTTTATCTTGTCCGATTTGTGTACGAAAGTCAAGTTTTAGTAAGCCCCGGAAGTACTTGAAAATCAAGTTGTAGTAAACCCCGGCAGTACTTGAAAATCAAGTTTTAGTAAACCCCGGCAGTACTTGAAAATCAAGTTGTAGTAAACCCCGGCAGTACTTGAAAATCAAGTTGTAGTAAACCCCGGCAGTACTTGAAAATCAAGTTTTAGTAAACCCCGGCAGTACTTGAAAATCAAGTTTTAGTAAACCCCGGCAGTACTTGAAAATCAAGTTGTAGTAAACCCCGGCAGTACTTGAAAATCAAGTTGTAGTAAACCCCGGCAGTACTTGAAAATCAAGTTTTAGTAAACCCCGGCAGTACTTGAAAATCAAGTTGTAGTAAACCCCGGCAGTACTTGAAAATCAAGTTTTAGTAAACCCCGGTAGTACTTCTTTGAATTTGTGCGCTGCTAATAAGATAAGCGATAAGATTTCAATGCTACAACAAATTATTCACTCGTATAATTTATGTAGGCTCCTACTTTTGGCTTTGTTTACTAAAGAGCCTTTCTATTTCCCCAGACTTTACTACGGTAATATTATTTATTTGTTACAATTTTATTTTATTAAAAAGGGTACGATACTGAATAGGTATTGTGGAATATAAACGGCGATAGCAAAACTTACAAAACGGCTTTCGGTAAAGTGTCTTGTGCTGCAAACCTTTATGAATACCATATGAGAGGCCGCCATTTTTACATACAAAAATCGGCACGGAATCAAAGTCCACATGTCCGTTGCGGCCTACCTTAATTTTCCTACACGGCTCGCGCCCTGAATACCAAAGACAGGGAAGGACATCAGCTTTCCCGCGACCACTACGCGATTTCCATACAAATGACGTAAAAAGCTGCATACAACTAATATCGTAACTTTGTATATAATGTTATCCGTGATGATGTTAAAATATTAAATTTAATTTGTAAGAAACGTTTGTGGAAACGCTTTACGGTAACGTTGTTGAGAAGCCGACAATGCCGGTGTAATTTTGCTTATTTCGGCTTAAATTACTTGATCTCGTTTACGGCCTTTGAAGATTGTACCGAGTTTTCTCAAAGTTTGTGTCTAATTTATTGTTTACCGTCACTTTCTTGTATTTATTTAACGTAAGTTAATTGTTCATTTTTGAATATAACCCTAATTAAAAAGCAAATGATGGACTTATAAAAAACTAGCTTATGCCCGCGGTTTCGCCCGCGTGGAGTTCGGAAAGTATCCCACGGGAACAAACTACCAGGATAAAAAGTATTCTATGTCCTAACTCAGGTCATGGTCTACCTGTGTGCCAAATTTAATCGAATCTGTTCAGCCGTTAAGACGTGAAAGCGTAACAAACGAACAAACACACTTTCGCATTTATAATATGATTATAGTTAGAATAACATACGCGACCGTTTTGTTACAAAAAAAAACATCACTTGCTAGCTAGACGATTTATCAAGATTTTTCGAACTTTATTATTTGTACATGCTTTTTTTATACTTATCTTAAGTACCTACATAATATTTAAAGAATACATTCAAATATATAAAAGTATTATAGTAGCATTATAAAGCTACCTACGACTTAAAGGTCGGTTCCTATGTTACATTAACGAAAGTTAAAGATGGTAGCCCATACATCGCTGGGTCGATTTAGTATCGCGAGCAAAACTAATGACGCGCGGTTATTCAATCACATTAAGAATTTAATCTCAACTTAAATGAAGGTGATTCCCTTATAACTTTCCAACACAGTCGCTAATAACGAAACTTGTGGTTAATAGCGTCGAGGAGACGAGCCAGGGGGCTGTCAGGGGGTGGGGGCGGACGCACTGCTTCGGGAAATTTCGAGACAATTCAATGGGAAAATCTGCCTTTGTGAAACTTCCATTGTAGTTATTATATTCTAACTACACATTATAATTCGTTCGAACAAGTTATATTTACGGGTAATGTTGCGACTTTTAAGCATGTGACTCCAATAATACTTATTGCAAAGTTACAAGTTTATGTCATACCTTTGAACTTTAAATTTATGCTAGACAGCAGATATACAATAGTAGTACGTAGGTAAACAATAAATATTTAATGTGACGGTAAGGTTAGTATCGATAGAGCCATGGTGGGTAATAAATGGAACACTCACAGATTTATAGATACATATAATGTATACTTTTAGCGAGAGCTGGCTTTCAGCGCAACGCCGCGCGAACATATCGAATGTTTATGACGTCATTAAACATATTTTTACGAGGACACCGCCGTGTTCTATATTATTACGGCGAGGGAGACGCGTCACACTGGCATTTCATTGGTCAGTAATTCGCGGAAGTGAACCTTCCTCGAAATTGACAACATTCGTGCAATAAACCATTTATGACGCGATACTGCAGCGCGCCCGCAGTTGAACGAATCCGTTATAAAGTTTATATTAACACTAATTTTATTAACCCGATATAATTTCTGCTATTAATTTCGTTTGTCATAAACGAGTGGCTGTTACAAATAATATTATATTTGTTTTACATAATATTAACAGAAAACAAGAGAACTTATCAATTGGGAGTTTGTGAGTGCTTACTAACATATACTTATAACTATGACAGGCATACGCAAACCGATCTTCACGATCGAATGTGAATGATTTCATCCTAAGCTATAGATAGCTATACCCTACCTACCTTTTATAAATAATAGTCATTTTTCGTGTCCGTCTAGGTGACCGCGTTAGGTTAGCACGCACGCAGTTGATGCAGGTCCACGCAGCGCAGGGCAGAGCAGATTTTGTAATGCATAAACGTACTGTGAGCTGCGTACGCTGCGGCAGGCACACGCCACACAGACCTGGGTCTGTCCTGCTCTGCGTCTCGTTGTAGTGCCGGCACAGATTTCTACACGACGAGGCGTGCAGGTCGTCACGTGTTTTTTACCACACGTCTATTGTTTGTACTAGCTAGGACACCATCATTTAAATTTATTTTGAAAGCTATGTCATTTATATAATACAATAATATTAAACTTACTATATAAACCAATTTCAATGTAGCGGGTCGCTAATAATTAATAATTGCTTTACTAATGTAAGTCTTCCTAGTAAAAAACGCAGTTGTAATTAAATCTGATGAGTATAGAAAGAAGGACAATTACTAGGTCTAAACAAAACACGCTGGGAAGCTGACAAAATGCCACGTCAATTCACCAAATTACGGAGTAATTGAACCGAATTTCAGAGTGAAGCTCATGTAATGAAAGCAGATAAAGGGAAGGGAGGAGCGAGCGAGGGGCTTATTCAATTCGTTCGCAAGTTCAACCTGACACTGACTTAAGTAGATAGTTAAGATTTAGCCAAGAAAGCACCCGCCGGCACCCACTAATGTGTACTCAGAAAGTAGTCTGGCCTCAAGAATTGGCCGCTTAAGTACCTACAGAAACTTACCATCCATTAGTTACTTGTGAGAACACATTATAGTTTAACTTTTGTTTCCCTTTACTTACTGGCTACAAATAGCGACAAAAGCAAGGTAGATGCAACACTTCTGTTTAACAATCTAAGTAACCATTCTGTATTCGAACATGCTATTTATGAAATAATTTAAAATTCTTTGTTTAATGTTGTACGTGTTGACACAGTGGAATGCGAGCGAGTGGGGCCACTCAATATTGCAATAGCCGATACCGCAACTCCTGTCAACAACCGAAACGTTTCAGCTAAATAACTCCACGGAGACGCCAAGAGACCGCGCACTTTACTCGATTGGATTTGAGGTGGACTCTCCTTGTGACCTCACTACCACTCGTGCTCTAACGAACTAATGATTTTTTTAAACATTACTTGGAATATGCTGACGTCCAACAGGTGTTTTCAAATGTAGCTACGAATCTTTATATTCATCATGGAGTCACCTTCAGAGAGTAAAGATATTTTTGGAATACATTTTCGAAGGGATCCTTTCATTTTCGCTTTTACGTTTTGGCTGTGTATTTTATTTTATTCCAAGCTGAACAACGGCATACAATATATTTTACGATCATTCTATCTATGAAACTGGTCAAAGTTGACAACAACACGCAGAATTTCGGCATGCCAAAATATGTTCCTTTTAAGTCTATTTACGGAATATCTTTCCATATTTTCCCAAGGATAAGAAACTGATCCCATGCATATCTGATTCGATCTTCATTCGTATGTTTGCGTAAAATCTTCTCTGTAAAGGAATCTACATAATCAGAATCAGCGAGACGTTGTCGAAATACGAAACCATCTGTTGTGTACGTCGTGCTTAGATGTTCTTTCCATGGCATGTGATAAGAAAAACGTGACCCAGTATCGACGGATGAGCACGTTGGAAGTCAAAATTATTAAAAAACCCTATTCATGAGATATTCTGAAAATATCGTGAACAGTATCTTACATTCGCCTTAAAGGCTTTTCGGTTTTTGTGGATCAACTAAAATTGCTTGTGAGGAAAATCGAAATAAAAGTCTTTCTCGCGGCTGTCTAAAGATATTAATTTTGAAATATGACGAACGGTATCGCGAGAAACCAATACCCTAACGCAATAAAACGTATGAAGCGAGTATTATTCGCATGATCACATTTCCTAATAAGTTGGATCCCACAACGTGTTCAATGTGGCGAAAACTAATACCGCCCATCTCGCCGCCGCGCGCCGCCGTCACTCGCGCGTCCGCCCGGCCAAGCATTTAGAGACTCCACTCTATTATATTTTGTTTAGTTCCTTACAAAACAGACCGGTACCCCAATATATTGAATTTCCAAAAAGAAAAACCCCGAGTTGACGTAAAACTAAATTTCCTTTCCATGATTCGCTCGAATTTTTACAATTGGGTCATATCGATTACGTTGTTGCGTATCATGTATTAAGCTTGCGTTTCATTGCACTTGGTAATTATACCGTTCGTTTCCGTGAAACAGGCTATAAATAACAATTTACCGACTAGTACACCTACAATATAATTACCTACCTCTAAGAACTTTTTTACAATCACATACAATATACGAGTATGGAGTGGTATTTTCAAGTACTTAAAGAGTGTCGTATACACTAAACATGAGCAATAGTTATATTCGTTTTTCACTCATGTGGTTATATTATGACCGTAATCTATACATATGTGTAACGGAATTTTCCAAAATAGATTACATTGTAGGTACTCTCTACAGATACATAGCTGTTCATAGATATTAACTTAACTAAGTCAAACAATATGAAGACGAGATTTGAAAGCTTAATGACGACTGAATTAGACCATCACTATTTGAATAACTTAATATTAAGAACTAAATTGAAAACTTTCCACAAATAAAATGAAAAACCTAAACAAGTTTTTTTTTTGGCACAGTGTAATATATTATAAATTCACGGTGAATATATGTGTCGAATTTACGATTGGCAAGTGTGTGATTATGTGATTAGTGGCCGGCCGTACATTGTATAGTGCACGTGTCATTCGTCACAGATTGCGAGCCATGAAATGACATGGCATTACTTTAGTGGTTTGCGGCGAGGCGCGGTTCCGACAGGGTGCGGTCACTTACGATTACAGCGGCGGTGATAAACCGAACCGTATTAGTTATAACCTATATTAACGCACAATAAACCACGCCATTACCGTTTCAACCTATGAAACTTTTTATTCCAATCATAAAATGTATCAGACCGTTATCGATATTAATCCCGGAAATATCATTCAAATATGTACGGCCATTTGCCGGCCGGAATGCAGGATAGAATTGAAATATCCAGATTACGCAAGTTACCTCTCGGCTTGCTGATAACCTGGGATAGGGAAGCCTTTGCGATACTCTGCGCTTTTAAAAGGCTACTTATTATAAATTCTGAACGACTGAAAATCTTATGACGAATTCGATACCAAATATTCTCTTAAGTATTTGTAATGTCTGTAGTCAATTATTCAATAAAGATAAGGAACTTGTTTCAAAATCTGAATTCATTCGTTGTTATTTCATTAATAATGAGCAGTGGGACACTTAAAATGTCTTGATGTCCAACCGTGAATACAAATGTCCATTTCCGTCCACGCAATGCTCGCATTAAGGGAGTTTGTCAAACCTAGTCAATAAGTGCAGGAAGATGGCGGTTTTATCATTAGGAGGCATCAACATTGATTTACTACAGAACAAGGGCGCGGGAGCACAAGCAGGTGTTACGATTTTAGTCTTTATGTGGGTTGATGTTATGGTGCTTATCAGTGTGTGTTATCAATCATTTGTGGGGGCTTAGGTTTTGTTAAATAATTTCTACGGGCAATTTTTTTTTTTTGAGGATGGACTTTGGACAACCAAGTCAAGACTGACTTAGCGTCAGTAGACATAATATCTAAAAACATTGATAGCTTGAGAGCTTAGCTATTAGTCATAAAAAAGATGGCCAAAAAAGTACACAAATTGTGTTTATATTATTTACTCACCAAAGTTTTTCTATACAGGATTTTATTAAGCTGACATATAAGGAAGCCGCTGGCAATATGCTAAACCATTTCCTTATTTTTTTCTTATGACCACGTAAACCAGGGTGGCTCTTACTGGCACAATTCAAGCTAATAACAGTTTTTGTGACACTAAACACGAAAAAAGCTTTTCCCGTTTAACGGAGCGTAAATGTGTACTCCATGTTACCGCCACCCTTAAGCAGACATTATTAGGGGGGTGGCACACGGCGGACGTAAAATTTTGTAGCGATTTTTTTTTCCTCTAATACTGCTAAGCTATAGACTGTAGGTCACGTTGACAACATAACTTGTGTCGAGGGCCAAATATTTGGGGGAGAGCTAAAGGCAATTTTTTACCAGTCAGGCCTTTGTTTATATATCGTATTTGAGTTTTGGTATGCACCATACTAACCGGGAAGTAATCGTTTAAATGTAAATTGGTGTAGTTATTTGGCTTCCTATTGTAAGGGGTGGTTTCCACCAAGTTTTAGGACCCCAACATAGCTTTAGACCCCTAAAACTTAAAATAAAGTTAAGTAAAAGCTACAAGAATATTGATGAAAGTCTCAAACTGTTCCTGCTAGAACCGACGTCTATGTGAAAGATATAGGTACTTACACCTAACCTCGGCGGCCAAATTGCTGTTCAACCAAAACTTGATAGTGTGGCAGAAACCTTAATGAAGGAGTCAAATTCTCATTAAAGCTACTATTAAAGCTTTGCGAACTTAAAATAGTTTTAGTTTGGAAGCTACTCTATTGTCAAAAATACAGAAAATCTTATTGAATTGGTACGTGGTGCATTGTTAAATGCAATACAGTTCAATGCATTTGAAATACTGTGGCTACGATAGTGACTCTTAAACGTTCTTATCCTATCAACCCTTATTTTACTCATGACTTTCCATATAAAAGTTCTCCCTGCTTTATCTGATTTACGCTCTGTAAATTAAATTGTTTGTTATAGGTTTTATTTTGTTTACAATCGAGGGTCTGCCACAAACAGGTTCCCTCAGAAGTGCAGAAGTTTCTTTTTAATCGTAATTAGCAATATTTTGTAAGGCGGCACAAAGGAGTGTCGCCGCGGGTCGGTCGGCTTTGGGACAAAAGCGACCGGCGAACTGCGCCCAACGCACTACAAAGGGCTTACTTACGGTTTAAATGTCGCCGCCCTGAAAATTTGTTTCATTAAGCGAACTGGCCTAAAATTTCTTTTCCTTTTACAACGTACCGAAATTCCGGTAACTGGATTTTACCGTCAAATATTTCATAGCTCTCCGTTTACCAAAGATATATTTTTGTATAGAAATAACAAAGGGTGAAATTGTAAGGTATCGGGTGGTAATATCGGGTTTATGTTTTGAAAGACTTCTGTTTGTTCTGTTCACGTTAATTTAAAGTTCATATCAGATTTATTTTCACCCTGTTATAGGCAGGTGGTGTGAGGTGCGAGTTTTTGCACATAGGAAAAGCTTGCAGTATTAAATATAGCATACAATACTTAGTAATAAGGCCTAGGGGTTTAATGTGTCTGTGGAATACGTATGTTCATTAGTCTCTACAATAACGATAAGCTACATCACAAAACTCGCACAGCAAACAAAATTATACGAGGTTTGTGGGTCATAAAATTGTTGATATAATATAAACAAAGGCAGTTTCCACCAACAATGGATACCTGTGCGTAAGGATAAAAGGATAGAGGATTACCGCCATCAAAAGCACACCAAGTGTTCTTCTTGATATAACAGCGTTAAATAAAAAGCTGTTTTCTGAATAAAGCCGTACGTGCGGCAAATTATTTATGTATTGCCGCGGTCGGTCTAATTACGAGAGGCTTTTGTTCTTGTAGCCCTCCCGGCCAGGCCACACTTTACTCCATACAACCTCCCATATAGTATCCGAGTGAAGGTTGCTTAGATAACAATAATGTAATGAGCTTGCGGTCCCTTAAGAATCGAACCGCTGCGTTTGTTTTAGTTTTAAGCGCTACTTTCTGCGATTAGGTTAGTTTTTAATTTAATTATCTTCGTTAAAGTTTCTTGGATTGTTGGACTGAAGTCAATAAATCAATCTGGCTAGCCTTTTCCCAACTATGTTGGGGTCGGCTTCCAGTCTAACCGGATGCAACTGAATACCAGTATTTTACATGGAGTGACTGTGTATCTGACCTCCACAACCCAGTTACTGGGTAATACGATACCTCTTGGTAAGACTGGTTGTCAGACTTTCGGGCTTCTGAGGACCCGCAACGACTGTTAAAGTTCCAGCCAGGACCAACAGATTAACATGCTTCACGAGGTATCGAGGACTCTCAGTATGTAAAGGTGGTCACCCATCCACGGAACAACCCTGGCAAGCGTAGCTTAACCTGATGGATCGACCCGTGCGGCTGTTATCACTTAGCCACGAGCTCCTCATTGCTGGACTAAAGTATGCAATTGAAATCTATTTACTTACTCGTGGTTTCTAAAGGGCATAATCTTTCTGCATTCAATAGTCCTTATTACACTTGTAAACTACTGCAGTGGGTACCTACTTACATATTACATGCATGGTTCTGATTTTTAGCTACTATTTAAAACTCTGTCAGTCTTGCACCTTCCAACGTTTATATCATAGCAGTGAACTAGTGGTGTGACCGTCGGACTGCCAAGTCATAGGTCTCGAGTTCGAACCCAAGACACGCACCACTGACTTTTCGGATTCATGTGCGTATTGTATAATTATCACTTACTTCAAAAACAGTGAAGGAAAACATCATGAAGAAACCTGAGAGAAGTTTCTCAACGGCATGTGGAGCCGAGTCGGAGGCCCATGGGCGGCTGTGAAGCTCTGACACCAGGTTGGTCACTAACCACACGAAAAGAAGACCTTCCAACGTTAAAAGAATTTCCCCTAATATCGCTTCAATTCCAAATATGAATTGTCAAGCCATAATGATTAAAAATGATGCAAGTGGCCATTAGCGATGTAACGACAGCCTAGGGAGGCCGTTGAACAGTGGACGTCTTTTGATTGTTATTTTATTTCCTTTATTTAAAATTCTAACATATAAAATGTTATTGTTATTATTATTATGATGATATTCTCATAGTACCCCTACCTGCTAAATTGTAATTACAAATTAAATGGAAATGAGCTATGGCGTGCGTAGCAACTACCAACGCAATTAGTATTAATCACGATTATTAATAATTAAATGCTAATTGGAGTACCTTTAGCACTTCCGTGACAATGAGTGAATTTTTATTCTAGGTATGTTAAGTACAGGAAGTAATTTCAGGTACACGAAACATTTTCCCATGACTCTAAGGTTGGCAACGCGTCGGGCAACTCTTTGGTGTTGCAAATGTCTGTAAGTTTTTGTTACTACTTTATAGTAAGTAGTAGGATTGTGGCAAACCTATTTTTTTTTTTATATCAGTCAGAACAACCTGTACGTCAACCTGAACCGAAAACCAAAGAAAAATACTTTTCCAAACCTAATCTTGCGGTGACCAATTAACTTTTGTGTGCATACACTGACTTTACTCAACTCTTATTATACTCTGCCCTGCTTGTCCCCCGAGAGTCAGTACCTGCGATCTCCAGAAATGCTTATTAACCTTGACCTACTTAAAAGACAAATCCCTCTGTCAATGTTAAAAGCTTGATTTATTTTCAGAATTGGATATTCCATTTCAATATTTGAACCAGCTTGGGGTGAAAAATATTTTTCTTTTATATGTCGAGCAAAACTTGCAGACAAACAAATATTATTTAGCATTACGGTTATTATTATTACAAAATGTAAGCGCATAACAAGTAATTTTTTTACCAAAATAACTTCACGTTACGATACAAAAATAATTTGCCGTCTAGTGTGTACTTATAAGAAAAAAAAAGTAATATCATAAACATTTATGATGCGCTAACACCCTATGTTCCCCCACGGTAGCTCATGAGAGTTTTGCAATCAGTTCCATAGGAACGAAAGAATGAGTATACGATATTCACACGTAATGAATATTAGAGGAGAGAGAAAAGTGGAGTTGCAGTGATTGCGAGAACAGGTGTAGACAAGTCGGAGGTCGGACATAAACTGGCCCCTGCTTTTTATTCCGACGTCCATTTTGAAAATTTGCCGCGTTCGCACGTTTTTTAGTGTGCACTCGGGGGCAACGTTTTATTACCGTAGCTGTTCTTGTGCGGTGCCTACGATCTCTTATTTGAAAGATTTCACTTGCATAGGTATGTATTTGTGACATCAGTTACTTATTTTGAGATTCTGTCAGTAAACACAAGGATTCTCTATTAATCCTTTTTCAGTCGAGCAATTTTTCACAGACGATATGTACTATGAGTAGGCCCTTCGAAGGAATCAGCTTGAAGTGTCTAATTTAATTTCCTAGAAAGTTTTACAAATATTAAGTCCACTATCCTCAAAACAGTTCAACAAACCAAAACCTTTGATTTTTTATTGTATGGCTTTTTCTTGTTTTTAATATCTAGGAACTATTGTGATTATGTGCATAGAGGTATCCGATGCCTACATGTTAATTGTATCTTTTTCCGTTTGAGACAATATTGTGTTTGTGCCTATTGTTTGAATCTATTGCTATATCTAACGTGGTGCGACAAACAGCTGATTTATTCAAGACTTAGATCTTATTTCCAAGGTCTCCTAAAGACCCTTCTACTTCTACAATATGCCGATATATTTCTGAAAGCAAATTCCCTCTCGCTATTATGTTGGTACACTGAGTGATTTTTTTGATACATTTTTATTTATTTTGATTAAATTCTCCTGCACGCTTAGCATGACCACAATATAATCGGGTTTTGTCGACGGAAGAACAGACAAAATGACAGATAAAAAGTCAGGATCTGTCATTTTGTCTATTCTTCCGTCGACAAAATCCGTAGAAAACCCGTTTCCATGGTTGTCATGCTACGCGTGCTGTATTCATTTTGAATATTTAAGGAAACGCAAATAAAGAAAATGTACTTTATTCTTTTTCCAGGTAGGTATAATCTTGCGTGAAAATTGTCGCTTAAAAAGAGACCTTGACCTTTGAGGTTATTTTGGTTTTTGTTTTCTCTAACAGGTTGTCTGATATGAACAGCTGTCGACACAACAATTAGGAAACGCATTGTGAATAAGAGTTTGATTTTTTTTGCCGTTAGGTAGGCTTAGCTACAATAATTCTTTTATAATTTGAAATAAGGTATTCTCTACTAACGCGTGCAATAAAAATTGCTTTCAATTTCAGAATTTTAATAAACTATGTACAGGTAACGCAACGACCAATGGCTATAGTGGATATATTTACGTCCGTGGCACACACCGCGAGCGATGAGCGATGGACGAGCGAAGCGTGAGCGATTGTCACAGGAGTGATGCGCGCGAAGAGCTATACAGGGGGAGTCACCGGCCGGAGGGCCCCCGGCCCCCGGCCCCCCGCTATCGATTGCCCCAGTTGAGAGCGGAGCGGAAGTAATGATAGAGCGGGATGCAACCACTGCCCGTTCCGATGCCCAACTCCACCAAGTAACTGTAGTGCACTACACAAATATTTGTTCAATATAATATTTAACCTTCCATTTCTTTCGCTTAATGTAATCTCGATCTCCTTTTAGAAGAACGCTCGCCGACATAATAATCAAGGATTACTTGTTTCATATTTGTTTTTCTTTCACAATGTTTATATTATTTACCTACCCAATATTTCATAATAATGATGGTACCATTTCTACTATAAGAGTACCTAGATAAAATTAAAAGCGCCATTAATGCTGTCTCTTCGATAAATTAGACGAAAGTTTGAACCATCAAAGTAAACAACTTCACAAAGTCGAGCGTGGAAGTGACATCCTGCTTATATCTATCTGAACGGATCCCGTAATAGCTTCCTCAATCTCGGCGTCAAAGTTCTCATAAGGCGCTTCTTAACTAAGGCGTTAAGGAAGATAGTTAGTAAGAGGCCTTCGGCAGGGTCTTAAAACTTGGCCGAAACTTGCGTAACTCGATCTCCACGATCCGGCGTCGGGCATCAATGGACGATAACTCACAATACGTTATTAGCATAATAATCATAATCGCCTGACCGACAAGCGCTATGACACCGTCGCCCCCGCCATTAAGCCTCCTTGATACCTCCCTCGACTGTGTATTTTTGATCTAAACAAGCATGATGCGACGAGAACGAACGCCTCGCTACAGCGTTTCAATATAAAAGCTATTGTTGTATAAGTTGCGTGAAACACCAAAATAGCGATTCGATGTCCATCGTAAACCGAAGTTCATAAGCCATGACGCTTCAGACCTCGCGTCCATAATCAGTTATATCGATTTTGCGATAAAACGCGTCCGACAAGAGTGTCTTCTTCGCGGCGCGGTAAATTGCGAAGGAATCTGAGCCGGCGTTCACATCCAATGATAATAAAGTGTAAAAAGAGTCGTCGTTTTAACGTCCACTTTATGGGCACTTCCGGAGGTTCGTATGGAGGTTCAGGATGCGCCAGATATATGGTGGCTGTTAAAGTCCTCCGCCAATCGCTCGAGCTCTTTGTCGTCATCCGATCGCGTGGCTGCTGTAAAAGCGATCTAAAGCAATCTATAAAACTGCTTCACAGCAATTTTTACATGACTATGGCCAACCGAAAAGAGACTAATGTTTTTTACGCGATGTTGCCAACCAAATTTACAGCCTAAATGGCTCAACATATTGGTATGAATGGCAATTCGTGTAGTCGCTCAATTGTGAGACGGGAGCACATTCACTTCACAATATTTTTTTGTATCGAATGCCATTTTTATTACATTATTTTCGATGGTATTGCTTACTGTGTAGTATATTTATTTACAGAATATAATAACTTATTAAATAAAGAACACAAAATATCAAATATCCCTATACACTCGTGACTCAAATCTTTAATATGTGGTAGAAATAGGTTTAAGAGTAGTAATAATACTTACTTTGTAAAACCACTTTTTGTAATAGTGAATAGTTTGAAGGAAATTCGCTACAGAGTTAAAAATGTTGCAATCTTACAGAACAGTTCTTTACTTTGAAGTCACAAATAAATGTTAAATTAACCAATATTTTATTTACTCCACTTTCTCTACAAACACAGTAAAAAGTAATAGAATCAATAAAATATTTTATTGCATAATTAGAACAGTTTCCACGTAAAAACAGATTCAGTGTCGTAAAACGAAGTCTCCTATTTAAAGTAGATCGGTCTATAAAATAAACTTGAGAATCCAATTAAGAAATGAGCAGGCAACGGATTTATTCCAGTTCCTCTTTATTAACGTACATGACAATAAAATGGGATATTCCGACTTTGTGTAGTTGATTCGTGTTCATGAGCAATTAAAACAAACACTGAATGTTCTATTAAAAGTACTACAGTAAAGGCTTGTGCAGACCAGCGCGACTTGTCGCGCGACGCGACACCGTTTATTGTTATACTGTGAAGTTTTCTTAGAAATTGTATTGTTCGTGTCGCGTCGCGCGACAAGTCGCGCTGGTCTGCACAAGCCTTTACACTGTTCAGGGGTTCCTTTACCTGTATTGTGAACTCGAAAAACTACATGGATAACTTTTGAACTGAAATTACTTAACTTTTTTAAGGGCCAATGTCGTCAAATTGCAGAACAGTTTATCCAAAGTGATTTTCCTTTTTTTTTCTATCGTTTAACGTATGATAATTTGGCTATGAGTAAACCATCTCACAAAAATCGACCCTTAGTACCTAGGTACCTATCCTAGGTACTAAGGGTCGACCGGGACAGGTTTTTCGTTCTCGGCCGAGACCGAGACCGAAACCGACAATAAAATAAAATCTCGGCCGAGACCGAGAGCCGAGGCCGAGAATAGAAAAATCGTGAAAAAAAATATGAAAATGCCTTAATTTTGCAAATTATATATTTAAGAATGTTATAGTTTTAATATTCAAAATTAAACAACATGATATTGTAACACAAAAGAAGCATTTTTGGCTTTTTAACTCTTCGAGATGAATGTCGCCTCTCGTCGTATAACTAACTGACCAGCTCTGCTAAAAAGCTGTTCACTTGCTACACTAGTAGGCGGCGCCGACAAAAACTTTTTTGCTGCAGGCTTTTTGGCTGCCTGAGTACTTATATGATTAAAATGACTGGAAAACCAGAATTGCCTAAGCGCACATTTCAGTTCAACAGTTGGCATTTGACACACAGGAAGATACATTTAAAGATGTTATTTGAGCAGAATATAATATAATATCCTGTATCGTTGCCGAAAGTGTACCTTTCGTTTTCCATCTTCCAAGACGGTTTCCTGCAGCTATTAAAATTTTACGACTGAGCTGGCGAAATGAATGCCAGAATTAGGTTAAGGAGTACCTACGTTGGGCTTGGTTCGCGTGACGTTGATACGCCCTATTCGCCACCAATTTAATGGTAAAAACAATCACAATTCATTTTTCTTAGGTAAAAGGTATGTACTTACACGCGAATATGGTTCAATTTTAAGTGCTTGTGTTTGGGAAACAAATATTGTTCTTTTTGTTATGAAAAGTCCTTAGTCAAAAGGATGATGAAAAAATTTACGTCGTGGTTGTACTAAGCGCCAGAAATGATTGTTTGTTTATGTAAGAACAGACTACTGTATTTAGAGATGTTATTTTATATAAGTTTTCTACTAAAATTTTGTAGCTAATAAAATAGTAGATGGGTTCGGAAAGTGGTCTAGCTTAATCAAAAGGTGGATGATGCAAAAGTAAGCGTTGAAGTTGTAGGTACTAAGCGTTAAGAAATATTGTCTGACTGTATCGTCGGTCCAAAAGTATTTATCTAATATAGATGAAAGTGTTTTGTTTATTAGTAACACATTATCTGAATTTTGCAGGTTTCAACTTTATATCGCAATGTATTTTCCAACAATTGTTGTTTGAGTAACATTCCGTAATTGAGAAATCATCGAAGAAAATTTAAGTTATAATAAAATGAACTCCAATTGTCAAATGAAAACCATCTTCAAGGTGATTTAAAATTAGAATTTCGGGTTTAAGTTTTCAAATAATCAAATAAAAGCACTGAATTTGTAAATGGCACTACAAATTGGTATCTAAAGATTATTTTTCTGATCCATTTGTGTACTATTTATCAGACACTTTTGGAACAGACCATAGGTACTTGAGCGTTTCATATTTAAGTCTTCCACTTAGGTTTTGATGCTAATAAAATATTAGACGGGTTAGATCTAGTAAGAGATATATGTGCTCGTAACTTTACTACGATAAATGTACTACAATAAAGCATTTCCCTTGGTGGTTTTGTAGTTGTTTTAGAGACAGCTGATATTACTTCAAATGTTTTATTTACCTTGTCCGAGGCAGCTTTAAAGATGATTATGATAATCAGTTTTTATTATATACCCGGTAGTTTAACTCAACCTTTCGTCTTACTGTGTTACAAATATTCACGTTATACTTTGACTATGTCATCTTATAATATTTGTACTTATTATATACTAGCTGCGCCCCGCAATTTCACCCGCGTAAGTCTCGATCCCTTGGGAATATCGGGATAAAAAGTATACTTTGTCCTAATCCAGGTCATGGTGTACCAATGTGCCAAATATCATCCAAATCTATTTAGCCGTTTTAGCATGAAACCGTAACAAACAAATAAACAAACTCACTTTCGCATTTATAATATTAGTTAGGATTAGGATAGGATTATTTATGTTAAGGCCCTGAAGGTGGATAAACATAGTACTGGATTTGATGAGTAATTGAACCTCAATGGCATTAAATTAGGCACATTTATAGGACTTATATAATTGTGTAGGGACATACAGCTAATTTAAATAGAAACCTACGTGAATAATACCTTAGAGGCTTAGAGATCATGAATACTAAACTAAGGTACTGAAATACCTTAGTTATATCTATTTGGATGCCTAAACGAGGCGATAAAGATGAAGTTTTAATTAGAAATCATAATTTCACGTCTTTATGAGCATTTAATATTGAAATTACTTTATGTTTTATTTACTTAAAAGTTGTTCAAATTCAAATATTGTTAACAAAAAATAACTACTGCTTATTTGGCCATAAAGTAGGCTAATCCTTGCTTAGAATAAGTTATTACTGATACCAGTACCCTAATTACGTACCACCAGTACCCTAGTTACAAAATCAATCAGAATCTGAATCGTTTTGAAACAGATTGCTAATCCATTGCTTTATAAGTTCTAAAAAAAATCTGCTCACCAACGTAAATAACGCAATGAATGTTGTTGAACTGGCATAATGAAAGAGATTACTCGTAATCGTTTACGAAAATGTGTTGCGTAATTCGATAACTGACTAGTGACTAGAATGTCTTTTGTTTAAACACAAACTGATTGAGCACCCCATCACCACCCCAGCAGCCAATAACAGTACACAAATATAGGGTGGCCAAATCGAAAGAATGCAACTTTAAATTAAGGAATTTTACTGCTGCATACTCTGTATAAAAAATTATATATCATGTGCAGTAAATCTAAGATTGAAAACACTCCATGCAGAAACAAATTCTTGCCATGGTATGATAAAAGAAAATATTCTTGCATTTTCTCTTCTTATCAAAGAAACTGCGTTTAAAAGAATTCTATACTGAACAGGCATATGGAAAGCAATCATTTTCTTACTTTAAAATGTAAAAACGAAGGTAAATATTACGCCTTGTAGACTTATAACATAAGCATGGTATTATATAATGATGGTTGGTTATGGGCTGCGAAAAAACTCAACCTGTTATGGCATGCCATAACGGTGCATGTTTGAAACATTCTGTAGAAGCCATTGAGGTAACAGAGAACATTTTATGAATAAATCGACAGTTGTTGTTTAGCTCGTGTTTTTTCGCAGAGCCGGACAGTTGCCAAAAATGTATGAGTTATGCTCGAAACCTATACCCACCTGAAAAAAGAAATGGTATTTGCTAAAGGCAACTTTTGGCTATATACCATATCTATTTCAATGTCGTAAGTAAGCTGCGATCGCTACGAAACTAATATTATAAAATAATTTGTAGACCATCAAGGATAAATAATGTCTAATATTACTGTAAAATCTCTTCAAACTCTGGAATAAATAGAACTGGTTAAACTTCATCCAAATTCCATTAAAATAATACAATAACACAAATGGAGTCGTAGTTCAATCTCAGATATTTAAATTGTTAAGCTTACGTGTTAGCGGCACGAAACTTATCTCCAAGTGTTAGTTGAATTAGTGTTTCGCCAAGTTATTAGATTTATCACTTTGACAAGTACTGATTGGTTTGCTTGTTACTCAAATTTATACCGACCTTGAAGTCAGCTCACTGTTGAGTTGCGGACTGCAAACATTTTTCATTTAAACATTTTTAGGGACTCATTTCTCATTTTAAGATTTAGATTATTTTTCTAGAGAACATTAAATTGAATTCATTTATATTATTTTCTTTCCATAATTAAAAAAATATTTTGGAGTCCTGTTTTTACATTTCATTTCTCCAAAAAATTCATTTTGGAGAAATGTAAAAACACGACTCCAAAATATTTTTTTATATATGTCAGCTGGAACACAATACAAGTAGCTAACTCTATCGAATAGCGGTGCCGCCTATTCATCGGAAACAATGTTATCTGCGCAAACACGACATTAAACACTAACCTTTGACATGTACACAACAACCTTTGTAAATAAATGACGTGAAAGATATAACCCCGAGAGCGCACCTTCGATAGATTTTCAGCTGTTTGAGAGCGCGGGCGGCGGCGGTGGCGCGAGGTTAGCATGCGAAGCACGCGTCCCTTTCTTTGTTTCGCCCGCTTATAACGAGATATTGTGATTCCCCACCATTACAACACCGCATACACAGATGATGCGAATATCAAACACCGCATTAGATACACGTTTTCTTATTAAGAAGAGGTATACGTTGAATAATAACAACGTTATTGACTTTCTTTATAGTTATTGGCGCAGATATTTACATGTAGGTGCTGTATTGATAAGCTTATAAATTTTATGGCCGCATGCGACCTACTTGCCTGATTATGTATTCGTATGAAACCGTTTAATGATTTATAAATGCGTTGTGTTTATGTGTGAAGCTAGGGTTGTAAAATATGACGCAATTTTTGTTTACGCCGCAAATGTGAGATAACAGAAAAGGGTAATTCCTATGTATGAAATGATGGCGGACGCGTAATATAAAAACCTTCCTTTCTTTAGTTTTATTTTGCTGGTTTCGAAGACTGTTACAAAAAGTCCAATGATATTTATTAAAACAATCAAAATATTCTTGATATTGTTTTTGTTCCTTTAACAAAGTCCTCATTATAACAATGATTGTTAGGTACAAGTTTTTGCTTTTTCTTTTATTTTCTTAGGATATTGCTACGTTATTTTTCGAAGTAGGTATATACGTCGATAGAATGAATTTTAATCTTAAAAATTTCTGTATCGTCAATATTTAACAGCGACAACACACAAATGCTGTCGTTACTCATGATATATATTTTTACTTCATTTTCCAAATTAAATAAAACAACCCAATCATAAAAGCATAACCTTTCTTTGCAGTCGGGTAACAATACACAACATAACCAACCGTGTGTCCCGCTCGATGCTTAGCTACGTCGTGATATTTAATATTCGTCAGGAACACCTTTAATCGGGTACAATCGGCCGCAAACCGACGCGGGAGTTCCTTCGCCCGACCCGTTGTGACTTGAAGCACTGCATGTGCGGTGTAAGACACCGGATTTACCTTCTTACGAATAACGGGTAATTTACACGAGGAGAGTTCCTCGCCTCAAATAGGCTGAATTAAAAAGTTGACTCATGTAAACAGTTCGTTGCTTGTCTACGAAGTGAAACGTTACGCCTTTCAACATTGACAGTGACCGTGTAAACAAAACATCGTATTGCTAGTTGTCAAATCACAAATCGACCGGCAAGTGTATTCGGAATTTTTGTTTTGTGCTTAAGTGCTAACCCAGGAGCGGCTATAGTCGCTTGGCGAGTCACGTCTACGAGAATCGACTAGTCTCGCCTGTCGGGAAACGAGAATGTCCATACATTCTCGTTTCCCGCCAGGCGAGAAAATCTGCCCGTGTAAATGACACTTAAGACACAAGGTTGTGTATGTATGTTTGTAGTAATTAAGGGCTGCTTCAGAGTGTTCGGTAAGAATAAAAATAAAAGTAAAGATGAAGTGAAAGTGTACTAGACCGTTGCATATTGCACGGGAGTGTTCTTTCATTTATGTTTTCACGTTCGTTTTCTACATGCGAATGTGAAAGCTTCAAGCGATGCTCTAGCATATTGGGATTGAATTGGTCTTTTCTTTTTTACTCAAAAATTCGTATCCATTGGTTTATTAAAGTTCCTGTACGAAACTTCAATGCTGGTCGCATTTCTTTATCATAGATTTTTCATTCCCGTTTTTGCTTAAGTAATTTCTGTGGCATATTATGGGTATAGGTACAATTGGTACAACGTGTCCAATATATTCCGGTTACCATCCTACCTACGTACCTGGCTACCTACGTTTGACAACCATGTAGACACCCGGTTCAAAATATTCACATCCTTGTGTGCTGTAACCTTTTAACCGCAGGTACACGTATAGTCATAGCCACCAAGTTACTACTGTCTGTGGCTTCATTTCCAAGCACATTAAGAGGTTCCACTCGGTTGACTTTTACAACGTCTCGAACGTTGACGATTTTCTTTTATTTCTGGACATGATCGTTGGTATCCTGTGGTACTTTCAAAGTTAGGCAAGTACAGTACACGGCCATCAAATATGGCACATCGAGATGAAGAAAGAAACTGTCATGCATGTAGTGCAGGTATAAGTGACACTGACGAGACTACCTACATCGATCGATACAAAAATATGTGCCATATTAATCGAAGGGTACGTACTGTACGCCTTCAGGCTCTTTGGGCTTTAGGTTTTAGGTCCCTTGTGATGTTAAGCGAGCCCAGCTATCACGATTCGGTACAATCTCGGACGATACTTTTATATAAAAATTCAATTACATTGTTTGATCGATTTGGGAATTGTATATTTTTAACCTTGGTTTCTAGAGGTGGCCTACGGCTACAGACAATATTATTTGTATTTTTTTTTTGCAATAACTAATTTTCTTTCAGGATACCTATTGGAGGTTCAGCCAAATCAATCATAGTTAGCAGTGGTAGCCCAGTGGTATCGGCCCTGACTTACGAGTTGTAGATCGTGGGTTCGAACCCAAGCAGGCGCTTTACGTCGTGTAAATAATTTAATCACCAGTTCTCTCAAAACGGTGGAAGAAAACATCCTGAGGAAAACGGCATGTCCTAGAACCAAAAATTCGAAGACATATGACATCTCCCAACCCGCACTGGGCCCGCGTGGTGGTCACTCCCTCTTGAAGAGGGTAGGCCTGTGTCCTAGCAGTGGGCACATTAGAGACTAATTATTTATAAATTTATTGATATTAGAACCAACAACTATAACAAATGGATAACAGTTGTTTAAGAAACATAGAGCCAATTACAGGTCCTCACGAGTAAAAACAGAGTAAGTAGTAGAAATCTAAGGATAACTAAACAAGCACGATAAAAAAGATAAAGTATATGTATGAGGTACAATAAGCACTATGCACTTTTAAAAAAGCCAGCGTTCAGCCGAGCGCGTGCAGAATAGGTTTTGGTGGTAAATGGGTCAAATGAGAACTCTTTACAAATAATGTTAAAGTCCTTACTCGCTCGATCATGTATGAGTTTTGCCTGTAGTTAGAAGAGGAAAAAGGAATGGAGATAGGCGGATTAAATCTAACTGATCTCTGAGGAACATTGAAACGTAGTTTATGTAGGAGATCAGGACAGTCAATCTTGTTATACATAATTTTTAAAGGAAAGTGCAATCTTCTAGTCGGTGACGATTTATAAGTGTCTGTAAACGAAATTTCTTTGAAAGATTTATGTCGCCGAAAACATAGAAAACGAATATTTCTTGTATAATCTCAATACGATCCATGTACTTGCCATAACACGGGTTCCAGATTTGTGACGCATATTCAAGATGACTTCTCACAAAAGAGCAATAAAGAATCTTAAGGGTCTTAGCTTTCTTCAAACACATTTTTTTTTGGGTGGGAAATTATCAAATAACTTCTCCCGCTCTGGGCGAAGCTAGGGCGTGTCAGATTCTTACTGGCTAAAACCCACCCGTTTTCCTTCTGTTGCCTGTACGTTGCCAGGGGCCACGGTATCCCTTTCGGACTTTCCCGCGACCCCGGCAGGCATCGGTCCTAGCGGACCCCATCAGTTGTGCTGACATATCTTTGAGGCGCGTGTGGATAACGCGCCGTTGAACACCGGCTGTCGAGGACAAGTCCCAGATACTTTATCATCGACTCGACGCCGATGTGAACCCCTCGTACCGTCATTTGGGAACCCGACGGTGGCGCGTTCCGAGGACCATGAAAACACATGGCCTCGGACTTGTGCAGGGCCACCTCGAGTCCCAATTCACCGCCGGATCCTGTCGACGATTGTCGAAACCCTGCGTGTCGCTAGTTCGGCCGCCGCCTGGTGCGACCTCCCCTGCGCCAGTACCAACGTGTCTTCAGCGTAGCAGACCATGCTGAATCCGCTAGGGAGGTTGGCGCGCAGCACCCACTCGTATCCGATATCCCACAGATGCGGCCCCAGGACCGATCCCTGTGGGACACCGCACGACATCTCTCGCCGGTTCCATTCTCCCTGGTGACCGGGGTAGATGACAGCCCTGTCCGTCAAATAGGCCTCGACCACACGACAGAGATAGGTTGGCATCCGGTGATACCGGAGTGCCTCCCTGATGCAACTCCAGGGCAGGGTGTTGAAGGCATTGGCGATGTATAGAGACACCGCCAAGACGACCCCATCACGGCATCCCCCGTGGTGAGGGCCCGCACGCGCATGATGGCGTCTATCGTAGAGCGCCCTCTGCGGAAGCTAAACCGGCTCTCCGCCAAATCCAGCCCCAGCCATACCAGCCGCCCGACGAGGTGGTCTGGTGGTCTGGCGGTCTGCAATAACTCTTTCAAAGAGCTTGCCCTCGTCGTTGAGCAGCACGATAGGCCGATAAGCGAACGGAAAGCCCGTAGGGCGCCCTGGCTTCTTAATGAGGACCATTTTCCCATCTTCCAACGAAGTGGGGACTGGCCCCTCTCCATGCATACAGTTAGGAGCCCTCTTAGTCGAGGCCCGAGAGCCTCCATGGCCAGGACCCAGGCTTTCCCAGGTAAGCCGTCGGGTCCTGGGGTGGTATTTTTGGCATTCAGCCTACGTTCCGCCAGTCTCATCTCTACCTCAGTCACCTCCTCTTGAAATACCCTGCAAGTCTCATAACAAAACCCAGTAACTTCGGAGCTTTGGCCACTGTTTGCTCAATGTGCACGTTAAATACTCGTAAAAGTTTGGAATCATAAAAAACGGTCAGGTCGCGTACACCATCGCATCTGTGGAATAGCTGCCCTTTAAGTTTATAAATTGTAGGGAGAGGGACGCGTTTTCTGCTAAAAGAGATTACTGAACATTCAACAGAGTCTAAACACATTTAATTTGTTAATCAAGCAATAATCATCCAATCGCGCCAGGTCAGATTGGAGAGCATCCATGTCATCATCTGATGATATTGCAGAAAATATTTTCATGTAATCAGCAAAACAAAGTAAATTTGAGTTTTGGAAACACGAGTCAGTTATGCTAATCATAGTTATCTTTCATCATTATAATTATCAGCCTTAAGACGCAGATATATACCAGTGACCTTGAGTGGTTAGCTTGCGTGTTCTGTACTGAGCTCACGCAACCCGTCGTATGTCCAGCCAGTAGGACTCGCCCATCAAGGAGCACTGTCCCCAATTTGACGCATTATTAATTTATTATACATTAAATAAAAGGGGGTAAGTAATATATGATATAATTACAATATCTCTAATATTTATAAAATATAACTGAATCTATAATTTTATTTGATATAATGATCAGTTAATATAATAAACGATTGATATAATATTAAAATAACGAATTTTTATAAGCATAACATACACTGAATATAAAATCGTTTGATATACCACTCAAAAGACATAAAACCTATTTAGATAAAAATGTATGATATTTTTTCCCCAGTAGACCCCCCAGTAGTGTGATACCTAGTAACTGATTACTACGTGCCAAGATCTCCACCTACCACCCCCTCGCCTTGGCGCGTTAATGGTCACTGTTCTAACCTAACCTAACCCAAATGAAACATCAACAATAGAGGGGATCTGGTGCTCGGCGGCCGCCGCCGCGGCACGCTCGCTGCACTCGCTCGCCTTCACGCGTTAATGGCCACTGTTCTAACCTAACCTAACCCAAATTATTCACCAACAATAGAGGGGATCTGGAGCTCGGCGGCCGCTGCCGCGGCACGCTCGCTGCGCTCGCTCGCCTTCACGCGTTAATGGTCACTGTTCTAACCTAACCGAAATGATTCACCAACAATAGAGGGGATCTGGCGCTCGGCAGTCTCTGCCGCGGCACGCTCGCTGCGCTCGCTCGCCTTCACGCGTTAATGGTCACTGTTCTAACCTAACCCAAATGATTCACCAACAATAGAGGGGATCTGGCGCTCGGCGGCCGCTCCCGCCTTAGCCTTCTAACCTAACCTACCTGAGTCGGATTGCTGTGAATCGGGATGTTAACCATAATGATGGTATCAATATATATACGTATTTTAAACGAAAGACCTAATGATTTACGATTAAATAAACGTTATATCCAATAAAGTTATTCGAAATAAGTTTTAGAGTATATAAATGTTATATTTAAAGAAATTATATCAACAGTTGGTACATCTCACGTAAACGTGAGATATACCAACTGTTAATCATCTTGTGAACGGTATTGAAATGAAAATATACCAAATAACTTTATATGATATGAGACGCACCCATAAAAGGTATTTTAATAAAACACGTATACTAAAAGATCAATAATTAAATTATCTTTACATGGTGAAGGTTTCAGATAAATACGATTGATAGATTTTGAGTAATTCTCAGTTTTTATCCACGTTAGACATAACTTTACATATTAATTTCACTATGTAATATAAACATAATCTAAAATATTCGTATATTAAGTTATTAAGAACATGCTCTAATTTAAAATATTTTGTTTTCCAAATCATTAACACTACTCGATTAGACGTGATCTTCAGTATAAAATCGTTAAAAGTCGGTTATCGTCGCTATCCATTCCCAAGAAACAGTAGGTCAATTGATATTCGTGTAAGTAAAACCTACTTCAATTTAATTTCAAGTGCACAGATTGTGTATTCAAGTAACTATTAGGAAAACACAGTGAAGTTGGACTGCCCGTCTGCTTGTGTTGTGGCGCCTGCCTGTTTTTAAACTTCACAGACAGCCAATACCGATGTTCTCAATTGTTACTCTATGACTGAAATTGTTTTTGAAGTGTAATGAAATGAAAATTGGTTTTAATTGTAACTTGGAAAGTATTTATACAATAATTTGCTTGTGAATAATTAGATAAAAAATAATATTTTTTAGGACAAAACAACACTTTCAACACTTAAAAAAAAAACTTAAAAAACGATTGATGGTTTAAATATCACCTTAACGGCATTATAAAATGGCTTATATGGGATCCGATGTCACCTAACATGGCGGGTGTGACGCAACGATCATTATAACATAACACAGATAAGCAAGGGTGAAATCCTATCCCATTCGCGCCCTCAGATTAAAATTAAATTTTATAACGCGTCAGCGAATAGCGACACCGCTACAGCGCTTATTGTCTAAAACCTTAATTTCATTTCATGTGAATTCGTAAATATTAGCTTCGTTAATGTAGGTTAGGTGGAAGCAAACAGTAATTGTTTAAGCCTTAGTCGTAAGATATGAGATCTTTTGTAGAAATTAATTACTTAATATTAATAAATGTACGGCATTTTATGGGTTCAGAACAAAAAATCTATGTGACTTGAGGACAAAGCACTAAAAGCTTTATACTGGCTTTTATTTTAACAATTAGGTAAATAATAAGTTTGTTGACTGAATTCTTTCATGAAATTGGCACATTAGACATTTATTTACCAACTACCAACACCAATATTAATTTGGTAACAACAATACTCTAACAATGGGCTGATACTACCTAATTTGGTACTTAACGGAAATAAACGGTATCTTTGCTCAATTCCATCGCCAAAAATACCCAGCATGATTAATAATAAACACGAACATTCTGACCTACGCGTAACATCGCAATATGATAACTATATCTAGTAAACGGATTCCCAATAAATACGGATAACCTTTGCAAGTCGGATGTCGATAGGATAATAACGTGTAAAGACCGAAAGAGGAGGAAAATAAGGCAATCACATTGTATCACAACCGGGGCATGCGTCGGATAATTTTCCTTTGGAGATATTTCATAAATCAGGCATCGATATGACAAAATCTGATATTATCGAGTGTCGCGCGAAACCGATATTCTCGCATCGAGGCGACGGGCACTTCACTAAGCTTTTTATAACGAAGTATTTCAAATACAATTGTTTTAACCTTAATATCGATAAAATTGTGTACATGTAGGTACTATGTACCGGAGAGCGTGTATGACCAGATGTATGAGCATAAACGACATCAGAGGAGTAAATAAGGATCGTATCAGGTGGCGTTGTGTAGCTTCTGCCTGCCCCCGTGAGAAGAAGCCGTGAGGATGTAAGCGCCATAAACAACCCAGTTAAAAATGTTAAAATGAAAACGAAAACATGTTCAGCGTTCATGTAGGTTAGGTAGGTATAGGGATGATTAATTTTCCATCCTCCTTTTTAACTCACCGCCCATACAAGAACTAATCCTCTCTTTCAGCCGAATTAATGAGAGACGACATGATGAGCAGGATACACAAAATACATGTATGTTATGTATATAGCGCAGTAAAATGGTTGTAGCCGTGATATAGTTATATCCCCAGGGATATAGTTATATAAAAGCGGTTTATAACTGTCGGAGTGCCCTAATTTTGTTACTGCGACCAATTTCGACGTAGTTGGTCACAGTTCTAACCTAACCTATTTGGTCAGAGTGCCCTAATAGTTATATTACTAGATCGTACTCGGATCATAGTTATATTCCTAGTAAGACAGTTACTTTCTTATAACTATATTACGGTATATAGCTATATCCCTACGGATATAACTATATCACGGCTTTAACCATCTTACTGCGACATATACGCTACTCATATGTACGAGTAGGTATATTTATCTCATAGTTACTGCTATGCCGGGATCAACGCCACGTGATAATATAATAATAATAAAATATATTTATTTTCTCTCACAATGGTTTTGTAGCATTTAACAGTTTTGACGAATATGAATTCACATTGTGAGAGCTGGTGCCTGATGTAGGTTTAGAGGCCAGGGCCAGGCCAGGCCTCACTTAGTGGCGGTGGTGGTAACATGTATTTCTACTAAACAAAACAAAAAGATAAATAAATGAAAAGAAAAATAAAAGTAACAACAGAAGCAGTCACAGGGTGTATGGTGGTGAATGTGTATGTGAGTGGTGGTGGAGTGTAGGTGAATGGTGGTGAATGTGTAGGTGAATTGTGGTGAAGTGTAGGTGAGAGGTGGCGAGTGTGTAGTTGAATGGTGGTGATCGTGAAGGTGAATAGTGGTGAATGTGAAGGTATTTGAATACAAGTGCCTGTCTGAAAATTGGAAATTGGAATTACGGAGCCATAAGAGCGAGGATTTATTTAATTATGTGGAGCAGTTTCTCTGTGTCATCATAGCAAAGGGTTTTCAAGTATTCCGTCACTTTTTTCTTACAACTGGGTTTATGTAATGGATAAATATTTTGACTCTTGTTAATCATATTATAAAGATAATCTCCTAGGTAACCGAAAAACTTGTGGGCCAGACTTGAACGGCAATATACAGTTCTGCACACAGAACATTTTCTTCGTTTATCCTTCAACAGATCCGAGTCATAAACTAGTTGCGAGTGCTTTTTGAGGACTGTGTGCAGAACGAAAGTTTGTCTTATAGACAGTACATCCCACTTTTTGTACAAGTCGACTGTAGGAAAGCGGAAGGGAAGGGTATAGAAATTCACTCTGAAATAAATACAAATAAACACTTACACTTACACTTTTCGTTATTGCACCTACCACTGTTTATCTCTGCATCACCCAAAGGTTGACTGGTAGAAAATGCCTATGGCATTAAGTCCGCCTATGTACATTTGTGTGTAAAGTGTTAAATAAATAAATAAATAAATAAACACTTTCACACCTCTAGTTATATCTAAAAGGCGTTAAATAGGGCAGCCAATACATTTAAATCATGTTCTCTCGTGTTGCGTGACTTTAAATGTTTCCGAAACGCGTTATACCAGTTCCGAAAACGTTCGGAAACAAGAGCTTTAAAATTGAATAAATGTAGAAAAATATAAGTGTAAGCCAACGTTTGACTCTTTAAGTCACTTGGATGGAATTTTTCTTTGCATTTGCAGGTGAACACTGAAAGGCTGTTTCCGTCGGGAACGGTACACGGAAATGTACTACAGGCGGTGACAAAAACGCAAAAGCTCAAGCCAAACTAGTTTACAGAAGCGAGAATATGCTCCGAGGAAGCTGATTTACACTACAATTATATTAGGTATTCTTTGAAAAGACATTTTTATGCAACACAATACGATACGTATTTCAACAAAGATACGTTACTCAAGGTATATTTTATTAACTCTTGTTTATTTTAAAGTTGAAGGAATAATTATGAGCTTTGTAAAATCACCTTACAAGCAAGCGAAGGAAACGTACAACAAAGAAGCCTTTATCCCGTCGGAATGTTTTCCCGTCTATTATATTCCCGTTCGGTAGTTATTACTGGTAGTTACTGAGATAGAAGATAAAGGCGGAGATCACGCGATTCATTCGTCTAATTGCATCCAGAGGCGATTCCTTCTGTGTCCCTCACGGCCCACGGTTTGCGGACCGAGACGGTAAATATAATGCACCAATTAAACTAAATCAAAATGTTTCGTAACAAGGCAACGACGTCGATTATTATTTCAACATTGTGATTAACAGGAATTTAATTCATGATCAACACTGGTTGAAGTAAAAGTCGTTTTGAGTTTTATAAATAAAAAGATCTTAATAACTAACTGTTTTTGGTAAAAAAAATCCACGTGTGGAGTCTGTCGGTGCAAGATGACTGAGACAATGGGAGGAACATAGCCAGGAAAGGCCTATTCATAACGAAGGTGGCCACATGGATGAACTTTGCAATACAAAAAGAACGATGGAAATATGTATGTGCTTTGCGTAGACTGCCTACAATTCATACAAAACGCAAAGCGATATAATATTGAACAGTTATTAAAATAGTCTGTTTTACTGATAGAGACGATTATGTAAACCAGGCCATTCACTTGTAACTCGAGCCCGGCGTGATATTGAAAGAAAAATCAATATGTGGTCGCCTAATTTCGTGAATACCTATTATAAAGGCTCTCGTTCTTATATTAAAGGGTGTCAAAACACCGACACTGAAAAGGCCCACTCGGCCTTATAAGTGTCCATTAGGGAGGCGAGACTGATACCATGTAACCCTATATATTTGACATTCGGTGAGGGCCTACGAGAGAAAATGGGCCTGATAATGATGGCTCTTTTAGGGTTATATTTATTGTCAGATTATACATACTTACACAACCTTATTTGCTGTAACAGAGCCGTGTAACAGCCAATTTTCATAAGTGTGCTCTATCAAGGGTACGTCTTTACTTTAAGGATTAAATTAGGAGTTGCCACTTAGGCAGCTTCGAAGAAGTCAACTTAAATAATATAACCGCCTACGAGACTGAAAGTTGCGACAGAAAAATACGTTTTATTTGGAACTTGCTAGTTTTCTTAACAAATATTAGATTAGACTTCGTGCAGACCTGCCTATATTAAAATGTTACTTTTATACATTAAATTATAGTTTACGAGACACAACTATTGCGTCTAAGTAAGATTTATTGGGACAGAGATAATTTTGAAGCTTATAAATTTCAATTTTGCAGAAGAATATTTATTATTTTGACGACGATATTGAACGGGACGTTCAGTTGTTGATTCTCTATTATTATTATTTTAAATAAATACTCAGAAATATAGTTAATTAGCGATTTAGGTTGGATCTCTAATCTATGGTTCGAAAATAACTTTATTCATATTAATTACTTATTATGTTTTCACACCTTTCTGCACCAACAAAGCTGATAAATTAACCTTGATTGCTCGTTTAACAGTCAAACTGATTAAACTTCAAAACAATAGTTTTTGGCGAGGGCTGGATGTGAGCAAACGCTCGTAGAGTAACGACAGATAGTGGGCCGCATTCAGAAAAGCCAGTGGCTTCAACGTTTCAACCGAGCTTTAGCTTACAGATATTACAATTCCACTCACACTGGAATTGTCGAGTAATTTCACATTTATATTACTGTGTCGCGGGCGAAGTGTGACGCAGCCGCTTGAATATATGTACAACATACAAGTAATATGGCGCGAACTTCGGAACGAAACACGGCCAGGATTAATTACGTGGGTTTTCTCACATTCTTGGAAAAGGAATCTTAAGAAAGTGCGAAATGTCTTGGAAATAACCTTATGTAATGTCACCCGTGAAGATGCTACGGAATAACTTTAGTGATGAAAACCCTCCAAGACTTTATATTTAGAACAAAATTGCGGATGAATAATTACTTGACGAGGAATATCTTAAAAAATACTAGATGGCGGCATTTCATTTATTTTTTATAAATATCAATAGGTACCTTAAAGCTCAAGTAACACAACAAACTTTGAGTTCATTGTATAATATGTAGTAATAATATTTGCGCTTTAATTTAAAGACCGTTGCTGCTGCTATGTGCTATAACGGTTATCTCCCGTATTATACTGGCGCACAAAACATTTAAGTCGCAGTTTGCGGTAGCGCGATAAGCTCTATAGCCATCCATGACCTTCCATCCGGCCTCTTCTGTCTCACATATAGAAGATACGTACATTCCACGTACACAGCATCTTTTAATGGCTCCTGTATACACGTACATGTAAACACTTTTGTAAGTATTGGCGACAAATTACGCATTTATATGAAACTAGCAACCCAACAATGCACCCTAATTGTGTAATACACGAGCAATCACAATCTGAACCATTTTGAAAGAGATTGCAATTCCATTGCTTCAGAAGTAAGTAAATAACGCAATGAATGTTGTTGAACTGTCAAAATGAAACAGATTAGTCTTAATCATTTACCGAAAATGTTTACGCATTTAGATAGCAGCTTGGCACGATTTTAAGACATGAAAATACATCGAGTTTTCTTTATTAAATATAAGTTTAATATTAATGTACAACACATATAAATCTTTCGGAATAAATCAAAATCAAAATCATAGTAAAACCGCATCAAAATCCGCTGCGTACCTAGTTTAGAAGAATGAGACTGACACGAAAAACTACTTTAATTTATATTGTGTATAGATAAAGCTGGATAAATGTATAGACCGATTTCGAAATAGTTTTTTTTTACTAATGATCATGAGTGTTAATTATATAAATATATATTAGCCTTATTTCCCCAAAGGGTTGGGCAGAAATGTACTTATAGTACACCCGCATTTCACCAGTTATGTTTAAGTCCTATGTAATAGGGGACGAGCCTATTGCCATCAACCGGGGACAAATCCAGACTCCGGGGTGCTATCGAGAAATTTCATATAGAAAAACCCATACCTACATAAATAACAGTTGCCCAACCTGGGAATCGAACCTCATGCTCAGCAGTAGCGCTTGCGACCACTAACCCAACGAGACAGACCTGTAATTTATTGTAACTAGTAAAGTAAAGTTATGTTAAAGGTAGACACTGTGTGGGTGGCACCAAAACAATCAGATAGAAAAATATAAGTTATAAAACAATTTTTAATTTACTTTATAGAGTAATTGTGTCCTACGTACCTAATTACGTTTAAGAAAAGTTAAAAAATAAGAAGTATCACGAGGACTCTGTGTTTTATTTAATACCGCAGACGTTCGGTACATCTTTCCTAAGTTACTTTTTATTTTTATGTTTAACAAGTTTATAGTCCTCATTGATTTTATCATTCGGCGATAGAGACCGGAAGTCCCAAAAAATCAAGTCAATATGCGTAAAAGGAAATCAAAAAACAAACTCCTGAATAAACTTGACCGCCTTCTCAATAATTGCATTCGATTCGTTTTCAATCTTTGTCAGTATGACCATGTATCCGCGCACCGATGGCTTTTAAAGTGGTTACCCTTTCGTCAGCGCAGAGAGGTGAGGGCTCAGACTAAGATGTTCTCTATTGTCGACAAACCCACTTCTCCTTCTTATCTGAGTTCCCATATTCAATACTTATGCTCTGCCCATAGTAAAAATCTTCGTTCCACCAACAATCGCCTTCTACGATGTCCTTACTCACCGCTCTGGATTTATTCACTCTTCTTTCTTTGTCCAGGCGGTCTTTCTTTGAAATGCGCTCCGTCTGAACATCAGGACGGCAACCAGTCAGTTGTCTTTTAAAGAGAAGGTACGTGAACATATACGGAAGAAGTTGGCAAAAACATCCCAGCGGTGATTTGCTGGATTCGTTTTCTCCTCTACTGATCGTTATTTCTCCTGACAAAGTTTATTCTGTTTATATGTATGTATTGATCTATGTATTTATTCTTGTATTTTATAGTTATTTTCGAGTTATGCATCCCATAAGTTGCACCTCTCTGCATCACCCTAAGGTTGACTGGTAGAAAATGCCTCAGGCATTAAGTCCGCCTTTGTATGGAAATTTTTACTTGTGAGTAAAGCTTTAATAAATAAACAAACAATAAAATCAACACATATCAAAGTCCTTGCCAATCTACCTCCCAATATCCATCATATTGTAAGGTAAGTTAAGGGGTAAGTTGATCATATAAAGTAAGATGTTGTGTTCAAAGGTTGAACTAGTGACACGGTAATGCACTCTACAGCATAGTGGAATGACGTCAATCCATCACAGCTCACCTGCTTGCACTTTTATGGCTAAAACATTTTACCGATACATTTTATACTGCTTTTAAGAGATCAAAACGGTATACTTTCCCACGTATGGTGCAATAAACCTTTACAGGGAGAAAAGGGGAAAACATGCAAAATTATAGTACATTACTGTCATGGTCTGCAACAAGGGCATTGATGGATGATCGTGAAAATGTGGGCCGAGTTGAAGCCGAGGCACACATACATGAGTACATCAATGCCTAGTTGTGGCCAAGGCTTCTATAGTACTTCTCTCAAATAATGTGTGGAAATTCAAACTAAGAAAATTAATTATAAATTCCAGAATCAATGACTAACAACGATCATTTTTCACGCGCCAATATGTTCTTTTTTCTTCTTTACTTTAAACAGCTCTATTTGCAAACCAAATCGAAATTTAAATAAAATCTTTGATAAGTTACCTCTTGGTTGCCATGTTTTGAAGCAAAAAGTTTGCTCCATTTTAAATAACACGACAGATATGAGTTTTCATAGTAATTTATTCGGCTGCTAAACACGACAGACATGGATTTTCATACAAAAATTGCCAGCCGGGTGCTTGCATGCATTCGACCAGTACAGGATTTTCGATTTATCTCGAAGAAGGTTGTCAAAATTAAGGACCATTCCGTAGCCGACCGCAAGCGGCAGCAGCAGTCGACGTGACGCCGCGAAACGACTGGTTTCTATGTATTTCTATGAAATAACTTCCGTAGCTAGCGACACGTCGCCGTCGGTTTTATAGAAATACATAGAAACCGTGTCTTGTCGTGTCGTCTGCTGCTGTCGCCGGCGAACGGCTACCGAATTGTACCTTTATGCTCGAATTTCCAAGCATGTTTGAGAAAAAACGCTTGATAATAATAATAATAATAATAATAATATGTTTATTTGCATAAAACATGGTATAAAGGGGTGTTAAATAATACTATATAGCACAAACATGTTTAGCTAGGTTAACAAAGCATGCAAAATACTTAAAATTAAGCAAGTAGACAAGGAGCCATCAATAGTGAATAGAACATCAAAATTTTTTGTCAACAAATTCCTTTAAGCTATAAAAACTATGTTCGAGCATCCATTTGTAAAATTGAACTTTAAACAATTTTGAATGTAAGTTTTTAAATTGCCTCGGTATTTTATTATACATGCGCACACACATTGCTAGGCAGTTTTTATTATACTTAGTTAGGCGAGGCAGATCATTCAACACAAGTTTATACGGATCTCGTCTGTTCCGAGGATTGACATCATTTGCAGTCTTAAATAATTGTTTATTTTTCATTACAAACATACATATTTCGTAAATATAAAGTGACGGTAACGGTAACAAACCAAGTCTCCTAAATATTGGTTGACATGAGTCATCAGGTTTTAGTCCACAAATTGATCTCATGCACTTTTTTTGAGCGATGAATACTCTTTGGAAGTCGGTGCTGTTGCCCCATATTACAATCCCATAACGATACTTTGTTCATATCAATTTGGATGCGAAAACAAACATGCGGAAATATTGCTGTAACAAAAACGTTTGGTTGACAAGCAAGTTAGTAATCTCAAAGTGGACTAAATCCCTCAAACTACTTATAAAATCCCTTAGGCAAGCTTAAGTCCCTACAAAGTAAGATATTATTTATTTATTATCATTCATCGTTCAAAGTAAAAAGGAAGCAAGAAAAGGAAATAAATGACTATTTTAGCATAATAAAACTTATAAAATAAAAAACATGATTTTTTAAGCTATTAAAACGCATTGTAATAACATCCAAATTCGCATTTGAGCGTTTCGGAGCCAGTTCGTTGAACACTTTCCAGTATTTTGTGTTGTCTAGACAGTAACACGACATATCACAATATTTTATTATGAATCTTTTTTTGTAAGCATTGTCAAGTTCTAGACTCAAAAACCTGTGTTGAGCACCATTATTTACATACTAGATGACTCGACAGATGTATTACGGTCCAAATTTCGGGGAATTTTTCAAATATTTATCATTAAAAACCTTATTGGGACTATTACCAACATAAAAAAAACATAACATAAAATAACCGAATCGGCCCAACTGTTCTCAAGTGATGCGCTTACCAAAAAACAACCTTTTATTTATATTTACATAGATTTACTTTAGCCTCTCTTCTCTGTAATAATTATTGTCTTTCATTAAACTTGGCTTCCATATCCCCTACATATTAATTTGCTTCCGTGTATTGTGCAAGTATGCAAGAACATAAAGTATTCTCCCTTTGTTCGGTGACCTGTGCCAAAGGACGAGCAATACGGATATCTTGATCATCCCGAATCTGAAGAGCCAAGAAACAGAACTGCTTTTATGTTTGGATTAAGAATTCCTTATAAATATAGGCAGTGAAAAAATAGGGTGTTAACTTTTATGAATTTCAAGTCAAAAGAGATTCTCTTAACAGCATAAAAACCCAAGTTCCTCGTCGACCGAGCTCTACTCGGGTGAAAATAGAGAATGCTCATTGAATAGTAAAGGATAGTTCATAGTAATTCCATGCTGCCATGATAGTAGGTTCTTACTGTTTCCATGCTGCCATGATAGCAGGGTACTTACTAATTCCATGCTGGCATGTCATTATTCTAAGGTAGCCATCTTGTTCTAAACTTTGGGCGACCGAGGTCTGCTCGGGTGAAAATACGGAGAAACTGAATTTCCCAGATATGAGACCTAGCTAGATCGGTTTTTCGCCCCCGTAAACCCCTATTGCAACTTTCATCGAAATCGTTAAAGCCGTTTTCGAGAACGTGATTACAAATATATATACAAATATTGCTCGCAATAAATAGAATATGTATAGGATATCATAAAAAATGCACTAAGTTACTAAGTCTTAAAACTATTTTACAGATAAATAAGACAGCAAAATAATTAATTTAAAAAAAGCAAAATAAATAATAAATACAATAGTAAGTGCTAAGAATTTCTGACATCATACTATCAACACTTATAATTATGTAAATCCGCGCCACTCAGTACAATATTTTGTTTCGTGCGGGGAGGAAAAAATATTACAATTTATATAACAATTAAAAAAAAAACATAAATTTTCCAATTCTTTTACGCACATGTATTTATTCTACACCTTCCATAAACTAAGATTAAATTCTCGCACAATTTATAATAGAAGTCAAATACCCTATTACTTGTAAGTGCGAGGCTAATGTAGATTTTTTTACTCATGAATAGTCACGCAATCTCGGGTTCCGTCAATTGATTGCAGGCAGTGAACCGTGTAAGTCGTCAGCGGTACGGGAAGTGTGCCAATTATACGACGTTACGGCAGCCTCACGACACTTCTGGGACGAGGGTGATTAGACAACGCTGCTTTTTTAGGGTTCCGTAGTCAACAAGGAACTCTTATAATTTCGCCATCTCCGTATATCTGTGTTTATCCGCGACTTAGCTCAAAGAATCTTAGCACTACAAAGTTGTAATTTCGCATAGGTATACATATTAATCAGGCCGACAAAGTGGTAAAACAAAATCATCTTTTTTTTAGGTTATTTCCTCTACACGTAAAGTGGGGATGTTTTCTTTTTCTCGTTTATCCGATGCTGTCGGTAAAGCCTTGACAATTCAAAAGTGCCGGTAACTGGTTTAATAGAAATAAATGCTTTGAGTTTGAGTTGGAGTGGGATGTCGCTCAAAAATATTGTGAGTGTGTGAAAACCATTTTTGGATTCAGGTTAACGTTGTTGTAGAAAGAGATTCGATACGAAACGTTTGTAACTTGGCTAGGCCTCCAGGGATCCGTTTGCGAATTATTAAGCTGTAAAGTGCTTATTTTTATTAGAGTCAAGTGTACCGCCCCCGGCCAACTAAATGGTTGGTTTTGGATATGTGAAAAAATTTACGGCAGTAGTCTATATAACGAAATTAAAAAACTGTCACAACTAAGTAAGGTCTACGTTTGCAGTTGCAAAAACATGTTCTCCCATACATTCCGTATGGGAGAACATGTTTTTCAACTACAATGTTAAGTTTGTTCTTGGTATAAAATCATTCCAACTACGGAACCCTTCATTGTGCGTGGTCCGACACGCACTTGGCGGTTTTTTTTTAAAGCTTAGGTTAATTTCGTACAGTGGTATAAATGGTTTATTTGTCAATGAGGCTCTATTTTAGTTTCATTGGGACACATTAAATATCCGACATTCCCTTCTTTAACCCCTTCTATTTAAAATAGTTTCCTGCTTACTTTATTGACAAAATAAAGAATAGATTCTTATGAATAAAATGGGTAGCCTTTTTTTTTTTTTTTTTTTTGAGGGTGGGAAATCATCAAATGACTTCTCCCGCTCTGGGCAGAGCGAGAGGGTGTGTCAGACTTTTACTGACTAAAACCCACCCGTGTTCCTTCCGTTGCCTGTGTGCCGGAGCCGCGATATCCCTTTCGGACAAACCCGCAGCCCCAGCAGGCATTGGTCTTTCGACCCCGTCGGTTGGTGCTGACATCTCTTTGAGGGGCGCGTGGAACACAACGCGCCGTCGACACGGGCCTGGTCCTTATCGGACGGCGAGCTGCCCATTGCTCACCGTCCGCAAGCCCGCGCCTACGGTGGCCGGAAGTCGGCTCTGGACTCCCTACGCCCGGGGCGTCTCCTGCGGCAACTAGGGCTGCGAGGGCGTGCAGCTTGCATCTCCCTCGCGCGCTCCGCCTCCTCCTTCGCGAGCATAACTGCTTCGCAGAAGGAGGTGATGGCCTCCCATGCACTCTCGCTCCGAACCATGGCCTGAACCAGGGCCGGACGCGAGAGATCACCGCCGCCGATCGCCTCCGTGAGGACACGGCGGTGCTCCGCCCAAGCCGGGCAGACCTCCACCGTATGCTCCACCGTGTCCTCCGGGCGATCCACACAGTGGTGACACCCGGGCGTTTCCTCCCGCCTTACGCGGAACAAGAACCTCCCGAAACAACCGTGTCCGGTGAGGACCTGCGTCAGGCGGAAGGTGAGGACGCCATGGCGCCTCTCAAGCCACTCCTCAAAGAGGGGACTTATCGCCGCAATTGCGGCGTGCCCAGCGCTGGGTTGCGACAATCGCACACTCCATGCCGCCATGAGATCCCGCCGGAGCTCTGTCCGCTGTGCCGTGATTTCTCGCGGCAGCGGAGTTACACCCCGGCGTTTCGCCTCCTCGCGCAACTCACACATGTGCGCGAGGACTTTCGCCTCCAGATCCCATGGCGGTAGTCCGGCAAGGAGGCTCGCCGCCTCATGGGAGACCGTGCGGTATCCCCGGACCAGCCTGATGGCCATGACCCTTTGGGACGCGTTCAACCGCCGGGCCGGTCGCAGCCTCAATGAACGCGCCCACACCGGTGCCCCGTAAAGGGCCATGGACCGCACGACCCCCGCGTAAAGCCTCCGGCAGGAGGCGTTTGGACCCCCCAGGTTGGGCAGGAGCCGCTTCAAAGCAGCCCCAGCCCTATCCAGTTTGGGAGCCAAACGTCGGAAGTGCTCCACGAAGTTCCACCGGCTGTCGAGGACGAGTCCCAGGTACTTCATCGTCGACTCGACACCGATGTGAACCCCTCCCGCCGTAATCTGGGAACCCGACAGTGGCGCGTTCCGAGGACCATAGAAACACATGGCCTCGGACTTGTGCAAGGCCACCTCGAGTCCCAGTTGCCGGATCCTTTCGACGATTGTCGCAACCCAATGTGTCGCTAGTTCGGCCGCCGCCTCATGCGACCTCCCCTGCACCAGGACCAGCGTGTCGTCAGCGTAGCAAACCACGCTGACGCCGCTAGGGAGGTCGGCGCGCAGCACCCAGTCGTAGCCGATGTCCCACAGATGCGGCCCCAGGACCGATCCCTGTGGGACACCGCACGACATCTCTCGCCGGTTCCACTCTCCGTGGTGACCGGGGTAGATGACGGCCCTGTCCGTCAAATAGGCCTCGACCACTCGACAGAGGTAGGTCGGCATCCGGTGATACCGGAGTGCCTCCCTAATGCAACTCCAGGGCAGGGTATTGAAGGCATTGGCGATGTCAAGAGACACCGCCAAGACTACCCCACCCCGGGCAACAGCATCCCCCGTCGTGAGGGCTCGAACGCACATGATGGCATCCACCGTAGAGCGCCCCTTGCGGAAACCATACTGGCTCTCCGCCAAATCCGGCCCCATTCGCACCAGCTGCCCGACAAGGCGGTCTGCAATTACTCTTTCAAAGAGCTTGCCCACCTCATCGAGCAGCACGATGGGCCGGTAAGCGGACGGAGAGTCCGCCGGGCGCCCCGGCTTCTTGATGAGGACCAGTTTCCCCGTCTTCCAACGAAGTGGGAACTGGCCCCTCTCCAAGCATGCGCTTAGGAGCCCCCGAAGTCGAGGCCCGAGAGCCTCTAAGGCCAGAACCCAGGCTTTTCCAGGTAAGCCGTCGGGTCCTGGGGCGGTATTTTTGGCACTCAGCCTACGTACCGCCACTCTCAGATCTACCTCGGTCACCTCCGGAGTATCGTCGTCGTCGTCCCTGGTGTGGTCCGCATCGGGTACCGCAGGAGGCGGAGCCATGGGCGGGGGAGTATGTTCCCCTCGCGAGGGGAACAGAGCGCTCACCACGTCCTCCACAAGCTGGGGCTGGAGACTCTGCGTCAGCGGGGGAGCCCATGGGCGGAGCTTATCTCTCACCCATTTGTATGGGCGTCCCCACGGATCTCTGTTCAGAGTCTCCAGCGACTCCTCGCGGGCCAGTCCTCTGGCCCGCTCGATCCCCGCTTGGAGGGCGGTCTTCGCCGCTCTGTATCCTGCGTACAGCTCCGCCTCAATGGCTTCCGTATCCGGCGGGCGGATTCGGAGCCTGCGGTGCCTGGCGTACAGGTGGCGCGCAGCAACGCACGCCGCGCGTAAAGCGGTCAGCTCACGCGACCACCAGTACACCTGGCGCTGAGCACGTCCGGGCAGGACCCGGGGCATTGCCACGTCACAAATTTCGGACATGGCCTCCCGGAACCACTCCGCCTCGTCGTTTATGTCGGCAGGCCTGTCCGGTGATGACACCCAGGCCTGCACGATCGAGGCTTCCAGGAGGAGCTCCCGGTCCAGCTGCTTCAGCGCCCATCGCGGACCACTCGGGGTCTGTCTGACCGGCGTGCCCGAGGTCTGGGCGGAGACGTCAAACCGGATGTACCGGTGATCGGAATAGGTCTCCACCCCCTCCATGACGCGCCAGTCAATGACACGCGGCGACAGAGCGGGGCTGGCGAACGAAATGTCCACCACTGACTCGCCCCGCATCCGCACGCACGTGGGGACAGAACCCCGGCTTAGGACGACCAGGCCCGACTCCAGAGCCCAGTCCTCCACCATCCTGCCCCGTGTGTCCGTTAACCGGGAACCCCAAGCCACGTTCTTGGCATTGAAGTCCCCGAGGACGATCACGGGGAGGGGATGGTACCCGACGACGACGACTCTCAACTCCCCAAGGGAGTTGTGGAACTCGGCGAGAGTTCGGTTCGGGGAGAAGTACGCTCCTACCACGACAATCTCCCCGAACCGTGCTGCCACGCAACCCGGTCCCCTCTTGACGGCCTCGAGGGACGGGGTACCGGCGGCGGCCGACGAAATTATGGTCACTGAGCCGCTCAGGTCCTCCACCCAGTCATCCCTGGGCGGGACAAAGTACGGCTCAGCGACCACGGCGATGTTAATCGACCACTGCGCCATGCTCTGGAGCAACAGATCCTGAGCAGCGGCGCAGTGGTTGATGTTCGCCTGGAGGAGGCGTAATGGGGCCATTAATGACAATCCATTTTTGCCTCCTCCCGGGCCCCCTGTGATGGCCCTGCCGCGGTGCTAGCGGCGACAACAACGCCTTTAGAGGCGGCAACGGCAGCGGCAATGGTGGCGGCTGCGGCGGTGACGACGGTGGCGGAAGGCTTGCCCCTGCCCCTGGATTTGGCGGGTGGAGCACAAGCCTTGCTCCCAGCCTGGTGATCGGCCGGCTTGCCAGCCGCCGCACATAATGAGGCTCTATTTTAGTTTCATTGGAACACATTAAATATCCGACATTCTCTAACCCCTTCTATTTAAAATAGTTTCCTGCTTACTTTATTGACAAAATAAAGAATAGATTCTTATGAATAAAATGGGTAGCCTACGCTTGAATCGAACGAAACCACTATGTCAGTTTTCGCGTAGCACAACAAAGTTGTGAATTGCTACGAGTTTTCCAATCGGCTACGAAAACCACAATGACTCATTTTTCGTAGCCGACTGCTACAATTCACTTAATTTGTAAAGGCAGTTGTTACGCTTGACATGAAACATTACCTTCCAGATCATTCCATATGAAAAAACCTACTAAATAATAAAAGCCAAGTACATTATTATAATGTACAGTTAGCTAAATGTAATACATCAAGTTTTTTGATCCGCAAACATAACAATGTGGAAATAATTTCTTACCGTGTAAGGTTTTCCTCTAGGCGGAATTATTATATCTCCTGCAATTGTGAAGCAGACGAGAGCCACTATACCCAAGTATAACAAAGAATTGTATAGAAATTCTCTCAACTGGAAGGACGGTCCACTTTAACAAGACTTTTTAAGTGACTGGATAACGAAGGCTAACTGGGTGTTTGTTTGTACAAATAGAAATGTAAAATAAAATCATATACATACAGAATTTTGTAACAACAATTATTCCTACAATAGATTTGATAACATCGCAAGATTTCTGCCTATTGTTATATAATAATGTCTGGGGGATTTATTTATCATGATAAAAATCTGTTGGTAGCTTTTACATGACATTATGATGTCTGGAACAAAAACTGTTGATATGAAACGAAAACATTTCTATAATTCATGAAGTAGGTATATCAGACGTACCTAACACCTATGTAAAAATAAAAGTAGTCTCGTACCGGCAGTTCTGTCGCGTCGCCACGTCGCTCCATACAACGACACTCACCATTAGTTTACATACAAATGGGAGTCGTTTTACATAATCCATCGTACACGATCGCTGTAATTTGTTGCGAACCTTCTGAATAAACAAATTGATCGCGTTCATAATGCATACCCGACAGCGTGGCGTGTGGGATAATTAAAATAAAATCTCTATCGCTGTACGTAATACGTCAGTCTCGACTAACGTCACTCGAGCCCAGCATTGATTGATCAACCGCGCCAGATATATCGATTTAAGCCGAATAAAGCGGTTGTTTAACGATCATGACATTTTAATAACTCGATACATATTGCTTTTGTCAGTTCGCTAACAATAGGCTTCAGATTTCATTGCTGATCAAATCTATAACATATCTTTCTAAAAACTGTTCGCTTAAAACGCAGATCCAACTCATCGATTCATCTTCCGATTGCTTTAAATAAAGCTTTTGAACGTGCTCCCGAATGTTACCGATTCGTTTCCGAGTGATGAATGTCTGTGATATAATACAGTGGTAGCGTACGCGTTGAAACGTAAGTACCTATGTAAGTACCTGTGTGCCAAATCCACGAACAAACGGCTAACGAACGCGAAGCAAGAGGCGATACGATTTGTCTGCCGCTGCGAAATTCATGGAGGTAGGAATGTGGTGGAGGCGATGCACTGGAAATTTACATTTCATTAGCAGTATGCACGTGTTGAAGTGGACTGGTAGGACTGTCATGACGTGTTGAGGGATAGACAGTGACGCATATAACTACTGCAAAGTGCATTGTGCGTCTGTGTGAAAATCATGTTAAAATGCGAACAGGGTTAAAGTCCCTGGATGGCCTTTTGCCAGTCAGTATTGTGTGTGACCAATTTATATGAACTGTCTTTAATTAATGTAATTTTATCTTTTCTGTATACACAGATCTCATGCTGTACTAAAATATAAAGGAATTATATCCTAAGTTTTTTTTCATCTTTATTCTAATTCTTTAGTAATTTTAAAGTAGCTGTAATTGTTAACACACTATGGTTGCTGAAACATTTTGAAGTTTTAATATTTAGTAATCGAAATTAAGGCTTCAATAACTAAATATTGAATTAAAACTTCAATTGTTTTACCGTACCTAGAAACACTGCATGTGTGTGCTACGTCGTAGCACCCGTAGCTCGCTACGGCGCTACGAAACCCGAAACTGTCTACACTCTACCGGGCTGTCAATGCAACCGCTAGTTATTTAGAAATGAGTCGCTTGTAGTACCCATTAAGCCATCATTCCTCGTGAGTATCGCTGCTCGTTAAATATTTGAACAGTTCGACAACCTCATATGGTATGTCTCGTAAACTTTCTCACATAAGTTCACAAGACCAGTGCAAAACAGACATAACACGTGATATGTAACATCCCAGACCACAGCAGTCATACATTGTGCGATAAACTCTTTTCCTTTATTACGAATGCAGTGCATTCGTTAGTAGCTCGGCGTCGCGGCTCGGTATTTGCGCCGCCTGCAAGTGGCGATATTTCAGCGCGCCCAGAACCTGTTTGTGAAAACTTTATTCACGTCAACAACTGGCTGTCTGTCAACTACAAGACAAACTCACTATTATTACATACAGAAAACTCACACAACGAAGACCAACAATAATCCAAACCTTTGAATAACCAGCGTTTATTGCAATAGTTTGCACACTCATTTAATTCATTCAATTCATTCATTCAATTTGTCATTGTACTAAATTAACAATAATGTTATTAATGACACCTGCTTAGGATGAACGTAGAGAACGTTTTCATTAGACTTGAATACTTGATCATGGACTAATAGTTATTCACTGTCAAAAATCTTTATATAAATTTGTTCTAAAGCTATAGTGCAATAAATTGTGTATACCCTTCACTCAGTAAGACTAGTAGAAGAAGCATTAATTTAGCGGCATTAGTTATAAAATATACAGGTGAAATACTATGTTAAAATCTAAAAATGAAAGATAGTATACCTAACAATTTATTTTTTCATTTAATTAGAATTTAATAAATTTTTGTTTATAAAAATAAAGTTAATTTTTGAGTATAACAAAAATTGATTAAATTCTTGTTGTCATAGATAAGAAATAATAATTTATTAATCATATGGAGATATTAAAAGTTTGTATTCAATACTTTATACTATGACATATTTTCGGCAAAGATTATGATGAAGATTATATTTTCAATCGCAATCCTGAACTAGTATGTTTAGTAGGAAGGTTCTCCGACAGTATTTTACTACCTCTGTCTTGGGAGAATAAACATTTCAAAGTAATCCGTGGCTTGATATTTACCTTCAGTCGGGACAATTTACTGTCGAAACATTGATTTGGCAATATGTAAAATTCATAGGTACGTATACACTGATCAGTGTGTGTCGGCGGGCTTTTGGAGCGCGGCGCGGGGGCGCGGGGGCGCTCGGTTGACTGACTCCGATCGCACGCGTCACTATTTTACATATAAATGGACGCCGCTCCATAATCCGTCTAACACAATGGCTTTAATTTGTTCCCTGAATGTGTACGTAGGCAAATGAAACCTGAAATTGGTGCGAAGGTACCTACTTCGCGTGCACTGCAACTATGAAGGGTAACCACAACAGAACGGTAAATAAGTGCAGCGATGAGTGTTTGCTCTAATTTCAATACGACAGTGAAAGGTTCCGCTGCTACATGGGATTGTTTGACTCTCGTAAGCCAAACTACGTGTGTTGTTTAGTTTGACTTAGCTAACAGTGAAGTTAAATTAGTACGAGTATTTCCGAATGCAAATCCCGTGCAGGCTGAAGTAGTGGGTCGGCACCTGCTCTGACAGTTTGCGTAATAGCTCGGAACCACCGAATTAATTTACAAAACTCTGACCTGTCTCGAACAAAATAGTTTTTGATGCCAGTACCCAGTTTGTGCGCTCCACTATCCGTAACCTCGAATAAGTGGGTTAGTTTTTGAATAAATATTACGTGGAATTTGTGTTTGCTAAGGGGATTATTTTAATGAAACATAACAGGTATTTGTTTCTTTGTTGGGTCATAATAGTTTGCATAATGCTGACGTCACTGGTATAGGTAGTCATTTAATGTATCACTTTTCCTCTATTAATGAAGTGATATCACAGCAATAAATCAGGAAATAATAAAAATAAGAATGTTATTACATTGATGAATTAAAACAATCCAAGCGTAAACTAAGGCGAGTTAAAACTAAGTTAAAGCCGAAAATATAGGCAAGATTAATTATATCGATAAAATTAAATTGTTTAAAATTGTTCGGAAAATTTTAAGCGCTTGTCAAGTTATTTTTATTGGATTACTGTTTTATTTGACTTCATTAATTTACCTCATTTCCTGTAAAAACATTTTGCTTTTGATCGTGGAGTATAACTACGAGACTACAGAAAACACTACTGGAGTAGCATGTCTGCCTAAGTTTTAATTAAAATGTCATGTTTATTTTACTCTTATAGATCCCTGGAAGGTATCATTTTCTTGTCAGCCGAGATGCAAACACAGATAACTCGTTATATAACGCAGCAGATTGTATATCCTTTCAATTAAAAGCTGTATTTATCATTCTATTATACGGAGACAGGTGAATTGGGATAAACATCAACATGTTTATAATAAGAACGATCTCCAGCGGTGCCGCAAACAACTTTGAAACTGGCCCAGCCACGCAGATGGGGATGACATCTCTTTGAAGATAAAGACGAGAGATAATTTTGCAATTTTCGTGCCGAGAGGTTAGCGATATGTACCTGCCTGTCATGTTTCTCAAATTAACTTTTGATGGCAAGCAAGGAAAGCAACTTTCGCGTTTGTGGTGACGAATTTCTGTAGGCATTTTCGCTGACGGGAATTGGTAGGCAAGTACAATTTCCAATTTCGAACTTTGATCGATGTCAGATTATATAAATTTGTATTTTCAGAGTCGGCACGAGTCCGCCAATGCCGCCAATGCTTTGATTATATCTCAGTGTGAAATTGCCATTTCAAATTATAAGTTTTACGGGGAAAGAAAATATACCTTTTTATATAGTATGTAATCGACTGCTGTTAGATGTTTTTTCTTTGAACTGTAGGAACATCGCGAATAAGTAACGATACGAAACGAAAAGAAAGGACTTTTTTTGTTATAATCTCTTCTTTCGACCCCAGCTGTAGGGAGTAGCGGTCACGCGCGCCCACGCCATTCATTCACCATTCAATGGGCTAAGCCCACAGCTACACTCATTCCACTTTTGATATTATTCTGTGACCCAGTACATAAGGGCTAAACTTATACTTAATGGGAATAACATCTGTTCAACACCAAAAATGAATGGAATTAATATTTTAAGTAGTATCTTTTTAGGGTGCCGTACCGAGTAGGTAAGGTCCATTTATTCTTTTTTTGTAGTTTATTTAACCAAAACATTATTATTTAGTTACGATGAGTTATAGTTACTAACTCTACGAGAAAAAATAGGTGACATCAGACATTTATGATATTCAAGGAACCAGAAAAAACTTTTGTAGAATAAATAACACATATAATTTCAAAAGGTAACAATGCGGAAAAAGACTTTTCTCCATATAAAATTGTGAAGCGAATTTCATTGTATATTTTATTTATTAAAAAACAAACAACTTCAACCATTTTATTGCGCATTGTATAAGCACACCTTGCATTGCCACGTCATAATCACAAGGATGTTTATCAAAACGAACACGTCAAAGTGACATCCCTAAAGTATACATTTGTCACTATGATTATGTCAAACACAAAAATAATCCCGTCATCTATTTGGCGTGCGGCACACCCCTGCTGTTCGCGACTTGCAAATTGAGGGAGACTGAACTACGGCCGGGAACAATCGCAGGAAAGATTATAAAGTGCGTTGTATAGGTGATCAGACGTCAAAGTTGTGATGTTTTGAAAAAGTTGTCGAGGGCGAGGGAGGGCAGCCTTGGTTGCCATGGTTAATAATACCCCGCCGTATAATACACGAGCATGTTGCCGTCGCCGTCGTGGGCAATTTTCCCCAAGTCGCTGTCGGCCGTCGCTCTAGCAACAGGTCGTCTGTTTTATAGCGAATCTTTTTATGTGATTTCTTATGCTTAAAACGTCTCCTTACAGTTCAAAAGAAGTCAGAAGCATTAAGTCACAAAAGGTGAAATCGCTTTGAGGCGGAGCCTTTTAAAATGTCAAGAGCACATTAATTTCTTATTTGTTCGTGTATGTGTAAGTACAAAGTGATGGGTAAAAAAATACTTGTACTAAATCTATCAAATAAATAGGGCTTTGATGAAACTTCTTCATTTAAAATTAACTCTAGGTATATTATGAGTATTACAGAATTCTTTGTAAGTCTAAGCGCTCTAGAGTCTAGAATATCTACACCAGGTAGATACTCTAGACTCTAGAGCGCTGAGGTACGCCTGTGCCATCTGAAGATTTTCTAACAAATAATTTTGAAGTGGCAAACATCAAAATTAATTATGAATCAAATCTTACTTGTTGATACTTAGCGAGTGTTCTCATAGTTACAACACTGAGCAACTGTTGTCTGAATGATCTGCTAAATAATACATGCTTTTGGTTTAATTCAGTATTCAGCTGTTGAAACATACTTGAAATTGCTTTCAACATTTCAGATTTTTTAAACAAAGGTGAATATTTAAGTGTACCTACTCTAACAATACTGATAATTTAGGTGCTCGCACGGAGTCGCACGTTTAGGTAGATATTCTTTGTTAATATAATACTTTATAAAATATTTATTATTCATGTTTATTTTCGAAATACATCATATTATTCAGGCACACGGCTATTGTTCCCTAATATTTGTTATTTTTAGGGTTTCATACCTCAAAAGGAAAAACAACCAGCCAGCCAGACAGACACACGACTGATCCTATAAGGGTTCCACCTTATAGGATCACTCGTGTGTCTGTCTGGGTGGCTGGTTGGCTGTCTGGCTGTTTGTCCGTCTGTCACAGCCAATTTACTCCGAATCTACTGGACCAATTTAGTTGAAATTTGGTACAGATATGAATTTCTGTGACCCCAGCACGGACGTGTAACGTAAATAAATGAATTTTGAAATAGGGGTCACTTTTTGGGAGCTTTTTTTTTTTAAATTTTCTGTGTCGTGTGACGTATGAAATGAAAGGGCTTGTTATTGAGTTTCGAGAATTGATTCCCCAATTTTTTTTAATGCCTTTAAAGATATTTAAGAAAATAGATGAAAATTGTCCATTCCCCTCCCTTAACTTTGAAACAACTGAGCCAAAAATTAAAAAAAAATACAGAGAGTTCTTTACTCATAGATTACAGGAAAACCTATAAGAAGTCTATGGTTTTAAAATAACAAGGTAAATCTCTCGATATAGTGCGTACAAACTTATATTTGCAGTTGGAATGTATGGGAGACCATATTTTTCAACTACAATGTTAAGTTTGTTTTTGGGATAAATTCATCCAATTACGGAACCCTTCATTATGCATGTTCCGACATGCACTTGGTTGGTTTTTTTTTCTATATTATAATTAGATCTGTCGTTATTATTTCAAAAATAAGTAATATGTAACAGTCTATAAATTGTTAAAACGCAAGAAAGTGTACAAATACGAGTCATACAGTGATTACGTTGATATTTCAGTTACCAGTATTGTAACAATGGTTATATTTTCGCGGAAACTCATTTTTATAAACAAAGGGCCGCCTAGGCGTTTCTAAAAAAATATTTCCCAGAAAACTGCTTAATATTGAATGTTTCCTCGTACTGTATATAATTTTGCTATTCCCGCAATACTTCGAACGTATGCTACATTAAACTGGTTTCATCTATTCTGTCCGCAGTAATTAATATTGTCTGTATAGGTCTTTAGAAATCGGACCGCACCGCACTGCACGATCGCTTACGATACGACCGCGGGCTATTTAATAACGTCACTCATGCATAACCGAGCAAAAGTAATTAAAGCGACGTCAGCGTCACAACGACCATATAGTATTAAAGCCTTTTCAGTAAAAGAGGGCGCTGTGCGCAATTCCAAGTTACATTTTAATCAAACAGTGACCACGCCCGAGTCTGTCATGTCACCTATTTATGAGTTGTAAAGGGGATCCTTTCGCAGTTCACTTTGTGCGGCCGTATGGTAATGGCGTGGATATGGTGTGACGCGCTCTGACATGTGTCGGCTCCGGAAAATGAAGTCCGAACGCGAGGGAATGTTTGCACGCACGCACCAATAACGTGAGGGCCTACAACGGGTTTATGTTACGCAGTTTGTTCTACAACGTAATTAATCGTTGGCTTCTTTTGAAGTCGAATCTTAAATATACACATAGTAATAAATGAATGCAGGGGTTGACGGGGTTTTTAATTACGCAGTACATACACACCCATTGATGCCATAGCATACATAAACAAATACAAATGAAAAGCTGCAATAAATGCTGCCTGAATATAACTCAACATTATATCTTATGGAGAATGGAGGCAATTCGCTAGCACGTCATTATATTACGATGATGACGTCATAAAACGCAGTTACGCGTTCGAGGGGACGGAATTAGGTCCGCAAAACCACGGTCACCTTCCAGACGAGCGGTGTTTACATATTTCAAGTCCTTATTCATTCACTCTGTAAGATATACTATAAACATTTGAAAGAGATAATCAAAATAATTAGTGTCTTTATTTTAAAAGAAAATCGCTCTGGAATTTTCTTACACCTCGAGAATTGAGGGTAAGAGTAATGATAAAGTGTGATTGTACAGTCACGAGCATAAATATATTACTTCCTATGGACAGCTCGGCAATAATATCTGACTTTATGATTCATCAATTAACAATTTTTTTCACAAGATCACGGCAAAATGAGATCATTTGTGGAAAGCATATACAAGTGACATCACAAATATGTACATCGAAGAAACACCAAAACTATTTGTCTAGCCAAAATATACGATGCTGGTGTGATGTCACATTTTTTTGCAATATGTGCGGCACTGATTGTGACATAAAAGAAAACTTGAAACATACTGTTAGGTTTTTATGCTGCCAAAGTGATGTCAGATATTTTTATCATAACGAGGGATCACATTCTCAATTTAACTGAGTAGGCAGATATTTATAGCCTGGATGTGTTGAAGCCGATGCAGCATCCTATATTTTGGCTCGTCGGACAGTTTTGGTGTTCCTTCGAAATCACTTATTTGTGCTGCCAGTTGTATTGCCTTCCACAAAATGATCACATATATTTGCCGTCATCTTAACAACAGAGATTAATGGATGAATCATGAAATCACATATTATTGCCGAGCCATCCATAGATATTTATGCTCGTATGTACACGATGTGTTCGATTCGATGATATCCTTGTGTTTGAAGAAAATCGTATTTCGATGAAACAAGTGTTTGACGGACTTAGATACTTTATTATTTTCTATCATTTACCGGTCATATTTTGTTCTTAGAATTTTTGTTTGGCCAACAACACAGGTTCTTTTGAAATAAAAGTGCCTGACAAACAGGTAAGCCACATGCAATTTATACTTGCTCTTTTTTAACTTTGAAACTCAACCCACTCTTTTATTTTTGTTGTCTGCTGTATTCACTCTTTAGTGTCATTGTTACTTAAATTTTAATGAATATAGGTACGTTTTACTAAAATATGTCTGTAAATATGAATATTTACTCATAAGTGCCTCTAAACATAAAGGCTGTTGGAATTTGTTTCAGGATTTATTCGTAAAGGGAGGTAATAGCGCGGCTCATTGCTTTTTCACTTGGTTACTCAAATGTAGATGGATGAGGTCGTCGTCGGCGCCGCCGGAGACAATTGTCAGCCATCGCTCAGTGTCCCCGCTAATTGAAAATTCTCGTCAGCTTCATTTAAATCTCCATCGACAAGAGAAGATCCGCGACCGTTGAAAATTAAGCCCAACTATAATTTAATTGTCCTACACCTTTATCATGACGCCGGGGGCTTGGCGTTTGCGTGACTGATTTCTACAAAGAGCATTGACATATTCCGTACATAATCATGAATTGATTTTATTAAGCCAATTTAACATTTAATTTCCGAGCCATATTTTAGTATAAGTGTCCAGAATGTAGGCAGAAAACTCGCAGTTAAATAAATTCGTTGTACCAATTAAGGATCCCTTATTCCTAAATACCCTTTCAAGAGGATTCGCGGAAGGAAGAGGGCGCGAGCGGAAGAAATTCTCGATAACAGGGAGTAAAGAGTGGAAAATTATAAAACGTTAGAGCTCAGACACCGTCTTGAGTGGATAATATTATGATTATGATCGTTCGACTCTGAAATAATACGTACGCTATAACAGTATCATAATTCTGCCAATTGATTGTTTCACTAACAGTTCGTGGGTATATTAACATGATATTTTGCGGCATTTATGCATGAGTTACATATAAATAAGGCAGGATTTCATTAAGACGTCTTATGTTGATTATATTAGGTACGAATGAAGTCTTATATGCCTTATTTACACGCCCTGTTTAACTAAAGATATGAGTTAAGATGTGTACTCTTATTTATTTATGACCTAACGTGGTGTATATCTAGTATTGAACAATTACTACCAAATTTAAAGCACCAAAATGAACTTTTCAATTGGTTTTCAAAGACTCGCTATGTATTTCATTCATCCCCAACTTCAGTGGGAAAATAAAAATGTCTTAAAAGATATTTAAATCTGAAAGAAACCGGATAAAAATATCTTGCGATGTGAAGATTTATTACCAGCACTTCATTTACTCACAGTTTACCCAGAACGTAGTAGGATTATATTAAGTGTGGTCCAAGGCAGAGTTTTCTAGGAAGGAACAACTTTCGTTTCCATTTTTATTCATTTCACAGCGAAATCAACATTTGTAGAAAGCGTAGATGTGGGCGTGGGGCGACCCGTATTAAAATATTTTAAGCAGGCTATGAATATGCAAAGACACGGCGCTCGACGGCGGCGGTTAACGATTTGCACGTTTTTGGACCACTTGCTAATTGCAAATGTGAACGAACACTTATGGCAAATGTAATTGCTTTCACTGATACCAGATCAGATAGAAACAATGTTTGATTTTGCCTCGCTACAGCCCCCTGTAACTGAAAACTAATTTACTCTCATCGGATAGCCGGAGCGCGCTAATTTCATTTCGTCTGCGATTAAAAAGTAACTGCAGGTTTCATTTATTTTAATGTTCTTTAACAAAAAAGTTCAGTTGAAATAAAATTTTATTTTTCAATTATACTTATCGCTGATCTCAGCACCTATTTTTCTTAACGGTACCTACGTTTCCATTTCTATAAAACTATCCTGTCATTTTATTTTATCCATCGTAACATATTAGGCATCTAGGTAGAGCTTTGTACGTTCAAAGATGTCTGAGTGTAAAAGAAAATCCATTTGGAATATGAAGGCTACATGACCTGTAGGTGATCCCTTGGGAGGCTCACAAACCCCGCATTACCACTTACCTACATCTCTCGAGATATTTCAAATTTTCAGCTCCAAGGAGGCTTACGATACATTTCAACGTCATGTTTGAAAAGGATTCTACAAAAGTTATTCATACCAGTCGAAGTAATAAAGTAACTAAGTGGCTCTCGATGCTTTTTTTGAGCTTACATTTGAAATGGTATCTTTAATTCCATAGAGATATAAAGACGAATATTATATATGATTATAATATGCCATGGACTGCCTCGTCGTCTAGTGGACATGAAATCCTCAAATCGCAAGCGCGACTGCTGAACATGAAATCATGGGTTCGATTCCCAGGTCGGTTAAAGTGTCATTGGGTTTTTCTATCTGGAATTTCTCAGTAGCAGCCTGGAGTCTGGATTTGTACCAGGTTGATGGCAATAGGCTCACCCCCTATTACATGTGACTTAAACATAACTGGCGAAATGTGGGTGTACTAAAGGTACATCTCTGACCAACTCTTCGGGGAAACAAAGCGTGATGTTATGTTATAAAATGCCAATGCTTATTATGTGATACAAAATGGTAATAGGATCGGTGGACTAATATGTACGTGCATGCACTTAATTACACACAGCTAAACACAATTTGCAAGTTTTAAAAAGCAAACAACCAGCACTCTCCAGCCACAATTAGTCACGGTAATTGTTTCTTTTTACAATATCTTCTATTCAATTTATATAAACTGGAGTGAGTGGTAGACGTGCACTGTAAAGTGGAAGTTGCTTAACAAGATCAAGCACAAAGTGCGATACGCTGTACGATTAGCAGCTTGTTGCGAGGAGCTGGCTTCTCTCGGCCTTTTCAAGTGTGATTAAGGTTGGATTGAGGCAAGGAACGGACGTATCTATTCAATTAATGCTACTCCAGACCCAGGTTGGCCAGTACCTCAATTTATATTGCTTCGACTCTGAAAATTACCTTTATTTGTACGTATAAGTACGTACACCTCCTCAGGCCGCGGGCGGTCGTGACTTTGTGCCAACAGATTGAAATATTGCCTCTCGAAACGTTTAGCTTGAAAACATAATTTTCAAAAGAATTTATAAAAGCAAATGAAGTGTTTTTTCTTACAACTTCCGATTGGCAATTCAGTACAAGAATTAAGGTTAATTGGGGCCTTTTTTACCCGCCTGCCCCAGAAAGAGGGTAATATTTTTCGAGCGTATGTATGTATGGTCTATTTCTTTAGCAAGCTCTGTAGCCTAAACGGCTTGATGGATTTTAACATATGGGGTGTTATTAGATTCGTCTAAATTGTGGGCGTGACAAAGGCTATATAATATTTATATATTTCATCTGCAAATACAAAGAAAAGAGAAGGGAAGGTTTTATTAAAATAAATTACAGCAATATTGGTATCAAATAAAAGCTAGTAATCAAGAGAGTAGAGTCAATTCCAAATACACAAATAAACTAAAAACCTTGATATAACGCAAATTATTTAAAAAAAAATACCCGACTTCAAAAACACAGCCGAAAAGAGAAAAAGTTGCATTTTTATCTATTAAACTTTGTTTTTGTAAGATATTGCAGGCAAACAAAAGTTATACCATATTTCAGGTTATTGAGTTGGGCCTGCAATACCTTACAAAAAACAAAGTTGAATAGAGTCAAGTTTCTTGTTTTTTAAATAATTTGTCTATTCAGTGGGATTACGTTCAAGATTGTTACAATGAGACCATAAAGTATAATTTGAATTACTAATACCACCGAACAATATAACAACAACACATAATACTACACAATATAACCGAACAATTAATCGTGCCAGTCGATAGTAATGTCACACAACACACAAGTAACTCAACCGTAATAACTACATACACTATATTTGCAGCTAATGACGATCACTGACAGACGCCACATCCGAGCCGTATGGCCCCGAGTCCCGAGTAGTTCCGAGGTCGAGGGATTACAGAGCATAGCAAAGCGCCAATAATGGCTGTCTTCGAGCATCAATACAGATGCGGATTTGTAGTCATGCTTCGAGGGAAACTCACTTCGGATTATAGACTTAAGGTACGCCACGGTAGGGACTTCTGGTTTAACATGAATCGGTAGTCATTGTTTCTATTGTTTGGAGAAACTGTCATATTTAGGTCGAGATTTTGAATAAGCATTATAATTTTGATAAGGCTTTTCTTTTATTATTTAGCTGCTTATCACTAATCGTCACCTAGCTACCGCTATTATTAGTACTTCAATGATGACCCAAAAATGATGATAACACTTCAGCCGACGTCGACGTGGTTTTTAGACGTCCACTGCTGGACATAGGCCCTCAAGGGATGCCATAACGACCGGTCCTGCGCTGCCCGTACCGAGTAAATACCCCGCGAGCTTCACCAGGTTCTTCGTTCACCTAAACCACGCTTACTGCTTACTGAAGTGGAAATGGATTTATTTAAGAGAGGGGTGCCTGCAATAGACCAGACTAGATAAAGTGGACTAGAGTTATCTATCGACTATATTATACACTGTTGAAATAAACTACAAAATCGCACGCGTAGTCCATAGCAAATTCCCTAAATAGCGTTTAAAATTTATAAAAATGTTTCAGCATTTTATGAAATACCGGAAAAATATTTCGCTGAAATAGCTTTTCGAAAACACTATTAAATATAGTGATAGATATAAAATTTGAACACGAGAAGCAATCTGAGCAAATGGACGCCGCTTAGCAGGCCATTTTGCCATTTCGATGCATTTCCGCTTGGAAATTACTATCATTTGTTGAAAGAGGGACGAATACCGCTAAACCGGTCATGGAGCTGTTCATTAATCAAACAAAGAAACAATGTATTGTACAATGTGTTTGTTGAATATTTTACATCGCTTTTACGCAAATTCCGGAGTTAAAACGAATAACGTTTATTAGTGGATTATTTAATCATGCTTCATCCTCGCATGTCGTAAAAGTCGTCAGAAGAAAAGGGTTAGGTACTTACGTACATCTCACTTGAAAATCCTTACTATTTTATTAACACAACTTGTATTAAGTAGGCTTTACTTTGTCATGCATTGACAGTTCGTTTGCTTACGTATACAATAGCAAAAATAATGATATCATAATAATTACTCATGCCCTACATTTTAACGCATTGCCTAAAAAACCAGGTAGCTATAATATTCATTAGAACAATGTTCTTAAAATTCAGGCACGTTTCCAAACTGAAGATTGAGCCCAAGCCTTAAAGTTTCAAAACAATAAGTTTATTCAGTACCCTATGAGTAGAACGGGGCTAAAGGTCAACGGGTAACAAAATCGTCCGTACCCCACTTGAAAACTAAAAGTAATTTGGATTTTTGCGATACGCGTCTACGATGGGGTGGGGGTAGTAAATAGGACACGCTCTCGCGGACAGTTTCCTTGAGACATTGGAATAGGATGCACGTTTCTCGAGCCAAAAAATGTAAATGAGGTTGAGGTTCCAACAAACAAAGAATTAGGTTATATCCAGTGTACAATGTAACTTCTAACTAAATTATATATTTTTTTAAGATAAGGGTAAAACGAAACAGGTACTTTATTTGGAAAAAGTATGATAGGAGTTCAAAAGATACATACGTACATGTTTTATTCACGTCATTTTAAATAAACACCCTCGGCTGTATAAAATCGTGCCAAGCGGCAAATCTTTCTGAAACTGTCTATAAATCTGACCATAAAAGTAAATCCCTGCAATCAAATCGCGAACAGCGAAAAAAGTAAGGTTGTTTGTTGCTATCTCTGGGAACATACATGAAAATAGCTGAGGAACTATTTCGTAGCCGGATAAAAAGGTTCTCAGACCATGAATATAAATATGTACGGTGCGGCCTGATGTCGCTTAACTGCGCTGTAGGGCTGCGAAGCGCGTTAGCGCTAACAGCTATTATTTCAGCTCACTTCGTCCCAATATACCGTTCATTTTTATACGTCTGGACCCTCATTATTAACTCATCTCGCTAAACCCAGTAAAAAATAAAAGGTTTCACATTTCAACAAAAATATTTTGTAGAATTTACGCGCTTGTATAATTTTATGTAATTATTTCGTAAAGTGGGCAATTATGGTAATTTATATTCAATTTGTATCAAAATGGAAATATCCGTAGTGGAAGTGGGTATTCAAAGTGAATTGGATGTGGGGAGTGCGTTTGAAAACTATTTGTGCGCAACCCTACAAGCCTACGGGGGCAAATAGCAAGTGTATAAAGGTTATAAAAATGCAAGAAGCCGGAAATGAATACGCGGGTGCAACGTACTCGAGTACGTAGTACGTAGTGTAGCGTGCCCCGCCACAGCCTGCCGCGGACGTGGGGACACGGACTCTCATCAAAAATAAAGGAAGTGCACCTACTATTTCACACAAATTGGATTGTTTGAAATGTCACGTTTTTAACTTGCTCGTTAAAACACGGAAGTGCATCCATCTTCAGGTTTCACATGAAATCAGATATGTTTGGTACATGAATTTCATGCAGTCTCTAAATATTACTCGTGTATATTTTTATTTCATAGAACGTGCACGCAACCAGCGCTTATTGAACAACAAGCATTCAAGTAAGTTTGACATTGGTTAGAATACTTCTGCGTATAAAGTAGGTATTAATGTGAACATGATCTTTCTTAACAGCTATGCATTGAATATGTTTTCTTATTTCATTCTTTTTTCTAGAGGAAAAAAACCAATGATGCGGATACTCACAACAAAATAAATACAACTGTTCACGAAAGCTTTTAGTTCGACTTGTTGATTCTTAGCTCTACGGTAGGTACACCTTGCTAGTTGTATAAGTAAATCAATGTTTTACAAACTCATTATAACATCAGAAACCGACAAATAGTTGCAAATGTGATAAGTAAAGCGTTCCGTTACTTGTACAGCACTGCTTACCGACGCCAAAAGAGGTGTTTGTTAGATTTATTACCTACCATTTCGATTTGTTTACTCAGTTGTTCAGATCCAATTACTTGGCACTGTTTCTGTACTTAATTAAAGGGACGCTTGATTACTCGCCCGCTGTGGGGCTTTGTATAATTGCTATTGTTTAGCAAATGAAGACAAATGAAACTTTAATTTAATGACATTGTCTCATTCAGACGCACGAGAGAAGAAGTCCTGTGTTCGCGCTCAACAACCTGATTTCAAGTTTAAATTAGGTACTGTACTGACGCGCCACCAGATATAACTAGGTCCGTTATTGTTGAATTGACCAACAGTTTTTTTTTTTTTGCCTAATGTTTCATATAATTACGAAATAAAATAACAACGAACTTTAATAAGTTTTCTAATCTTCCGATATTCAAATTCAAATGAAGTAAACTAAACTAATTCAATATTCGTTTTCGTAGACTTTCTAAATCCCTATTTAATAATGAATCCACAAAAATAAATGTCTGGGAAAGCAAACGAGTTTCGAAAAATCTCATTACAGTTCAGGACTGAACTTAGCACTCCCATGCGAGCACTGAACCGACTGCTCGGAAACAAAGGCTATAAAAAATGCAATTTTATTTAAATTTTATAGACTTGCAATTGAAATCGTTGTTTAATTGCGATACATGCGATGTTGCCGTCAATTTTTAATGCTATTTGCTTCGTTGCATCGATAAATTTTGATGTATCATGCAAGAGCTGGTTGAAACGTTTTGGGGACTGATCTAAAAGGATTCAACCACCATTTATGAATAAAGTTCTAGGTAGGTAGGTAATTTAAAGTAGATATTTAAGTTATCAATTAAAGCCGTAATTCTTTTTCCCTAGAATGTCTAGCCTGAACCCATCGGGCCGTAACAGCCGCGTTCTACTGTTAACCTTATCTTCATTTAATGGTACAATGACAACACGGTTGAGTGCCTCCAAATGAGAATAGTTGTAAAGAGTACTTTAATTACCTAGCGTTCTTAGTTATTTGTTTGCGCCGGTCTCAAGGTTCCACTCCCGTAGGGGCGGTAACTCGATTCGCCATCCGTCGGTGAGTGAGTGGCATACTTTTAATTGGCCGTAACTGCGTTTGCCTGCAAGCGTTATTGAATTACCAGCAGAACAGCGCTTGGGGTTGTGAAGTTACTAAATAACGTTTTCAACTTCCATGAAATTGATATTTTTATTGATATTGTTTTAAAGTATATTTTATTTTTTTCTTGGAATTTGAAAGCTATGAAAAAATTGTAAGAGTTTTTAAATAGATAATTATAAGTTTCTTTTTTATTAAATGTAAGATTAATTTTACTTAACCTTGTCAAGAAACCCTGGCCTTTAAGATCGGTACAAAATTTTAAGTCAAACAACCCTAGATTATACAAATCGTGCTTCGTGTGCCTTCAAACATACGATGAAAATAAGAAAGCCAAGAACAGGTATTCAGAACCGTAAGCTAACCTCGATATTTTCTCTTTTTCCTCAACAAAAAGTACGACATAGGTACCTACTCGTACCTAAAGAAACGTTTTGTTCTTTTCGTAATAATAATATACACCTAGATCGGAGACAATGCAAAGGTTTTTTCAATTTAAAATTTTAATAAAATGGCCCATTTTACTTTAAGACTCTTTATTATGCTCCTTGTCACATAACACTGTTACTTACTATATAAATAAGGTAAATAGGTATCCCTAGCTTATAACTTAGTCAACAACGCTCAAAACCCAAGTACCACCGGTATTTTTGAGTCATTCCGATAATCTAGTTGCATGAGACCGTTGTCTATAACTCGTGCAATGGAGCGGTACAACTCGCTTAGCGCTAGCGAGGGCATAAGCTGAAGCGGGAGTGGCGACGCTTCTATCGGACATCGGTCATTGTGTTAGAGGATTCGCTCAGGCAGGCTCGCAGTAATTACATCAGGGAATACGCTCCTACGGACAGCTACGTCGCACTCCTTGTTTTTACTCGAAACTGCTACCTATGAACAAGGTAACTGGTAACTATGAGTAAATACTGGCAGTTACTTGACGCGGCTTACAGTTTGCATAGTTAGCGGGTACGGAGACGCGTAGCCTACTTCAGTAATAGGGTTGAGGTGCTCAGCGTTTTCCTGCTATCTGTGTTTGCATCTAAGACGTTAATTGCATTTAAATATGAACTTCTGTTTATGAGCGCTCTACTTGCCTTTTTTTTTTTTGTTGGTGAGAAATTATCAAATAACTTCTCCCGCTCTGGGCGGAGCGGGAAGGTGTGTCAGACTTTTACTGACTAAAATCCACCCGTGTTCCTTCCGTTGGCTGTGTGCCGGGGCCGCGATATCCCTTTCGGACAAACTCGCAACCCTGGCAGGCATTGGCCCTTACGGACCCCGTCAGTTGGTGCTGACATCTCATTGAGGCGCGCGTGGGACACAACGCGCCATCGACCCGGGCCTGGTCCTAATTGGACGGCGAGCTACCCATTGCTCACCGTCCGCAAACCCGCGCCTACGGTGGCCGGAAGTCGGCTCGCAACTCCCGACGCCCGGGGCGTCTTCTGCGGCGACTAGGGGCGCGAGGGCACGAATCTTGCCTCTACCTCGCGCACTCCGCCTCCTCCTTCGCGAGCATTACTGCTTCGCAGAAGGAAGTGACGGCCTCCCATGCACTCTCGCTCCGGACCATGGCCTGAACCAGAGCCGGACGCGAGAGATCGCCGCCGCCAATCGCCTCCGTGAGCACACGGCGGTGCTCCACCCAAGCCGGGCAAACCTCCACCGTATGCTCCACCATGTCCTCCGGGTGATCCACACAGTGGTGACACCCAGGCGTTTCTTCCCGCCTTATACGGAACAGGAACCTCCCGAAACAGCCGTGTCCGGTGAGGACCTGCGTCAGGCGGAAGGTGAGGACGCCGTGGCACCTAGCCACTCCTCAAAGAGGGGACTTATCGCCACAATTGTGGCGTGCCCAAGCGCTCTACTTGCCTGAGTTTTTATTGTGATTTCTTCTGTAGGTATTAAATGTGCGTTCAAATCTGAATATCTGACCAAAACCCAGTAACTGGGTAATACGATACCCTTTGGTAAGAATGGTTGTCAGACTTTCAGGCTTCTGACGACCCGTAACGACTGTCAAAGATCCATGAATGAGAGCCGAGACCAACGGCTTAACGTGCTTTCCGAGGCACGGAGGAGTCTCGGTATGTTAAGATGGTCACCCATCCACAGACCAACCGTGATTTGAAACATATGTTGTCAAATTAGCTACAGTCACGTTAAATCTTTGAAATATTATGATATTCCGGCGCTACATAGGTAGGTATTCAGCATTTCCTGGCTTTACTTGCAATGTCCAGAATAATATGTATATTTCTGGACATTGCAAGTTCATTGAATTGTATATTGTATTAATTATAATTATATATTAATAATATATTAATTATAATTACAAACCATGAATAGCGAAATGTGTTCACTTTCATAAAGTTTAAAACTTGATGAATGTGAACATATTTCGCTATTCATGGTCTGCCTAGGTCTAATGAAGTATTTTAAGCACAAGGCTCGTAATTATTTAAGAAATACAGAAACTATCTCGTAATAATAATTATGTAGGAACTAGGTATCAGATTACAAACACAATAAAAATTATAACGCAAAAACCTAATCAAAAATTAATTATAAAAGTAAAACGAAACCACTAAATAAATGCATAAACCGACCAAACAGGCACATAATAAAAAGTGAAATTACTGGGGCGCGGACAGGGAGCGTTTTCCGGGTTTCCGACATCAACACATAATTCAGCCAAGATTAAATGCCTCTTGGACTTGCCGCCGGAAGGCCACGGCTCCATTAGACAAGCGGGGCCTGTAAACTTGGACCTCTTTTACAAATACCTACCACTATCAACAAAAATGTGGACAGGCAATCTCCGGCCATAACTTTTACTACTCGTTCCTAGCTCTAATTCAAATTTTACGATTATGTTTCGACGCCATTTTGTAGACCTTTGTACACAGCTGTAAAATGTTTAATTTTTATTTGTCAGTTTAAAAGCATGAAAGAGCTGTGGATGGTTTTGCCATTTAGTGAAAAGCTCGTTGTTTTGTTTACTAACATACACAGAGTACAGTGAGCTTGGCGCAAACTCAACTGTTTTAGTGTTTAGTCAACAATGCTATTCAGAGATACACTTGTCAGTTTTATTTTTATAATGGGGTGCAGTATGAAAGTTGAAAGGTAAAGTAAAAGGTTAATAATTTCAAGAAATGCGTTTATCGTTAGTCAATAACCTAAAGATTTCCGTGTAGGTACTAAGACTTGAGAGGTTAAAGTCTGTGCTTACAACTTACAATTTCTGTTTCATATTACAGCGTAATTTTCCGATCACTTATCTGTCTGAAACTAACTGAGTGTATGCTAATAAGCTTAAGTTTCTATAAACCCATTGTGGATTTACTATTAAAACTAAACACTATAAAATCTGCATGCTAAAAGGCCAAATTGCCCATAGACACCATATCGAGCATCAAAGACACACGAACAAATAAGTGTGTCTGTCGGATGTAGCCGGGTTGTGGCCATTCATAGTGTGCACGGCTCCGTCGTGCAAAGCCATTCAAGTTGATGAGGCCCAGTTGTCCCCCCAAACTTGGGACCGCATACAAAATCAATGGCGAGCATTTGCCATGCAAGACTGAATTGTTTCAAAATCATCCCTTGTAAGCAGATATCTATCGCCAGACAATATATTAGACGTCATGTTGCTGCGTTTATTGGTTTCACGTTGTTTTGATAAATCGGTTGTCAGTTAAAGGTTATGCCGCGATACCGAGTGCGAAGAGTTAGATGAAAAGTTATAAAACATTCGTGAAATGAAAGACGGAAACGCTGGAGAGATGACATAGGTGGGGTTACGGGAGACTGGCCGGCCAGTGAAAAGCTATGTAGAAGACCTTTGCCCAGCAGTGAGACAAGAGAGGTTGATAACAAAAATAAAAAAGGTTTACTAGAAATTTATAAAACGCTTTCGTTAACTAATGCGAGCACTATTTCCGTAGTTGTGAATAGTTTTGGCTCATTTATTTTCGTACTAGCGTCCACCAGCGACTTCACCCGCGTGATATCTTTATACATTATAGACTATGTTACTCAGTGATAATATAGCTTAGATGTTACTGTCGAAAGAATTTTTAAGCAAATTATTTTTCAATTAAATTTTTTTCTCTTCATAATGTTAGTGTAGAAAAGTTTAAAAAATTCAGGGCCACAAAAGTTGCAAACTCAACGAATGTTGACAGTGTACATCATAGACACCACATTGTCCTGGGCTACCTGTTTTTCAGACTGCCATCTTAGCCCTTCTATCTTTTGCAGGCAAGCAGCGCTGCCGTTAAAAATATGCAAAATAATACTTAATTCTATCTTAAAAATTAAACTCAAACTCTCTCTCTTTATTTACAGAGGATCATGAAAGGTATCAAGTTATTTTATAATATTAAAGTCTCCTAATTAGTAATTGTTCGGATAGTAATTTGAGCAACTGATGTGATAACGCAATTAAAGCAATTATCACTATCACATTATAATCTGATTAATATTACTAGCGAAATTATATTTGCTACTTCAGTAGATAACTAGTTAATTGAACTAATTATTAATTTGCGTTATTAGATAACTACATATGCAGAGGTGATGTTTTGAATAACAAATCTTGCGTAATAATATATCAACCTTTGTGCCTATTTTCAAACAAATTAATTTTACAAAAAAAAACTTTTACTATTTTTTTTTCCTTTTATTATTTTAGACAGGCCTAAAGAGTATTTTAAATCAATAATGTGATGTTATTGAAACCAGTTTACTACAAAAAACGGTAGGTTCTGATAGATTTCTAGTCCAGGTAGGTTTGAAAGAAAATCTTAGCCTTTGACCCTAACATTCTAAGATCATGATATAAACAGGCTTTTAATGTAAACATATCTTAAATAAGAGCCTTTAATCTCACAAGCCGGATGGAAATTTACATAGAAACAAAAAACCAATTACAAGTTCCCGTCACATGGGTAATGGCGGAGTATTTCTCCTGGGGCGGTTTGATTCCGCAACGTTCGGATATTACACGTTTTATTTCGTATTTCTAATGTATGACTGTGTGTATGGTATCAAGTAGGTAGGCGGGGCTTTTCTTTTTTAATTTGGATCTATAATGTGGCGTTGAGAAATAGGAGTGGCAGTACTCAGATAAGGGTAAAGTTAAAACAGAAAAAGGATTATTTGCCAAAGCCTTCGTGTGTGTTCCTCCCACATATTAATTCACTGACTCTATGAACCATCACAACCTACTCAGTTTTTGAAATAATTTTCTTTTTAACTCAATCTGCCTAGCCTTTTCTCAACTATGTTGGGGTCGGCTTCCAGTTTAACCGGATGCAGCTGAATACCAGTATTTTACATGGAGCGACTGACTGCGACTTTTAACTATAAGGTATATTTTCATAAATCATTCTACTAAATGGTATCTGAATTTCAGGCAGACTGAATGTCTATTGAACAAAGACCTCCACGCGTGCGAACTAGCAGCCACAGCTGTTTATAAAAATATACGCATACCAAAGAAAAGGTACGCTACACACTAGGTACCCAATTCGAATGGCATTATAGTCTAGACACAAAATGAGGTAACATCGTACCAAGTTATTAGCTGGAAAGTAAGGTACGAGCTACGCTTGACACGGCTATGATAACGTTGGGCGAGTTTTATTGGCACACTGTTATTGGTAGCAGCCAGCACATGACAGGCCGCCCTCGGTGTAATAAGACGTGTAATGGACACCACTGAAGTTTCCTCATCCAAGTTTACGACAAGCCGCATCTAATAGTTCCTGAAAGCGATCCAACCAAAATCTATGAGCGTAGGTGCCAATACAGATATGGAGAATTAATTAATACCTTCGCTTCACAATCGCAGTTGTTCGTTTTAGGTGTTTTGTGAGGAAAATTGAGAATTTAGTTTTCCTGTTAAATTTACATAATAAAAAATAGGTACATTCGTAGATTTTGCATGCCAGCGGTTTTTGTGATAATTGAAACTATGGTATGGCATAGTTTAACACTGTTTATCAAACAAACCACGGGCATAATTAGTTTTAAAGAAATATGTAAATATGAGTTGGAAAACCAATATATTTTTGGTTACTATTTATTAATTTGAATTTGTAATAGTAAACCTCAATAACAGAGCGTTTTAGAACACGGTTTGTTCTTGTGAAACTTTTATGAAAAGGGGGCTTCAAATCTACATAATCAAAAACAAGAGACAAGCAACATTCTGTCTTCATACTTTAATTAATATTTCACTGCAAGTCTGAACTTTTTCCTCGTAGACACATATTGATTTATTTGAACAATTTGTATTCTAGACGCATCCTTTAATATTTTAGGGTTGTGATATAATTGGATGCGCAGCGGCTGCATTTGCACGCAGCCTTAAGTCTTGGCGGGCCGCCATGACTTTGCATAATTTAATGTTCCACTAATAAATACATTACATTCAGATGTCAAGCTTTTCTTTTTCATACAGGCTTGCAATATTCAAGGTGTGCAGATGAAGTAGTAATTATGAGAACAATAAGAACAATGTGGATCTTGTATATAAGTGTTGATTTTGATTCAACATATGGAACAATATTGCTTTAGACCGTTTATTCTGAAAGTAGGCAACGTCGCAAATAGACGTCAAATATTTCTATTTTGATTAATTTGGCAATATTACTGTATGGAAATAAGAAATATGGCTTACTAGCGAACTAGAATATTGATTATGAAATGCAATAATTAATATCGTAACACCGAATATTTAGTTTTAGATGTAAAAAAACTATTTGGAAACTTTCCAAAAGCCTTTTTTGCACCTAAAACGGGTGCAACACCAAATTCAATGTTATAATTGCAATTCATTATTAATATTCTAGTTCACTAATTAGCCACATTTCTTATTTACATACAGTAACATTGCCAAATTAATTAAAACATGTCAATTTTTGACAGCTATTTGCGACGTTGCCAACTTTTAGGATAAACGCTCTTAAAGACTAGTCACTCACCGACTTTTCGCCTGCATGATAGAAAAATATGTTCTACATTTTCCTTTGTACACAGATCAGTATAGTAACTCATAGTATGTAGGTATATAATAATCAATTAATTGATGCAGCGCATATCATTACTCGATACGATAATGCCACAGTAAATATTTGATTCGCTAAATTATTCAGTCATGTCCGTGAAAATTAACCGATCAAATAGCGCATCACATTATTTGTGAAAGCTTATTATTATGCATGCTGAAATAATGAACCACGTGCCACCCTTTGTGTGCCTTTAGCTTATCAATAAACAATAACCGAACAAAATTTTTCACATTACTAGGGAATAATACTATTGTATTACGCACCTACAAACTTTATTCTTTCTTCAAGCAGCACAATTGTAAAGACATATTGCTAAATGAATCTCACATCTGCCAAAATGTATGCCAGTAAATCTATTATTTATGAAAATTTTAATTAAATTCGAATGTGGCATGAATTTTCCACATCCACAGTTAGAGCTTTAATTGAAATTTGTTGGTTCACCGAAACGATTACCGAGCAATTGATATTTTAATTGTTTATGCAAATAACGCACCAAGTACATTTACCCACTTTGCATAAACTCTACTCACGTCACATCTTTTAAAGTAGCTTCACCATCTTAATTCAGTTTTAATATTCCGTCTATAAAAATAAAAGTGCTCGGATTCCTTTCATTGTAATTCTATTTCTCAAAGATGACTTCTTATAACGCAGGAGTAACAGGCAAACTGAATTGATTTCAATATTCCCTCTACACTTTTCCTTTAGATATTTTTCGTTCCTGTTCTACATTTTACATAAACTAATTTCCTTGGCAATATTGGTCTTGCGACAGTTCTGTAGGCACGGGCGCGCGGGCGCCTCCCTCAAAAAGAAACTCGTCGAGTCGGGCCTTCGACGACCAAATCAAATCACTCGACCTTATCGATCACCCTGAGAAAACTTACAACTAAATTTATTTGCGTATCTATAGACACAGTTGTCGGTGAAACTTGACGTAATATATCGATTTTTATAGACTGAAAGCTGCAACAGTAAGGTAGGTAAGATATTAATCCAATAGTGCTGCTGATTTAACGCAATTGCTGAGGTTGCATCCCCTTCACAGACCCACAGGGCCAGTCACCCTTCACCGAAGGGGAAACGTTAATACGAGGATATGAGAATTTACTGTTTAATCCAGCTGCAGGCCAATTTGTTAATATTTTCATTCAATCCACTTAAAAGCATGGTTGTATGTAAATTTTATACGCAAACACGATATCATGTGTGTCTGTAGCGGCGATGTAAACGCTGAGCGCTTTAGACAAATTGAAAAGCTAACTGGAAAATGATTTAAAGTAGTACAACTGTACTAAAAGTACCAGTGGTGGCAGTGGTAACATACTTTTGTGTATTATTGGAGAGGCCATAAATTGTGGTTGGCATGTAAACACGAGAATGTTGGGTGCAGCGTTTGATGTGGTCGGCGCGGGCTAGCGCGCCCTTTATCAATTACGGCTAAACAAGAAAAATGACCGTCCGTAAGCCTACACAAGGCTAATTAAAGCAAGTAGGTAAATTTCGGCAAGAGCCGGTGTCATCCCCGCACCCCATCCACCCGCGAGCCGTGTTCATCCCTCTCGGAACAGGTGGTTAAACTTTTGCGTAATTTCATTAAGAGAGGCGTATATTTTGATCAACACGCAAAAAATCCACTTTTTATAAGCTTCGGCGTCCAGGCTGTCTTACACCCGTGATTAATTTTAATTATACCCACTAATTTAATTTTTTAATGGAGACATAAAAATATTTTTATGTTTCTTGGCTCTCCTAAAGATTTTAAATGTGACGTTATTTATCTTTATCACAGTGTCTTCACCTACAGTATTTCAAAACATCAATAAATCATTCACGCTAGATTAAATAGTAGTTGACCTCTCCCTCCGAGGAGCAAACACCATTACGGGTAGTTTAGGGGTGTTCTTGAGAAAAAAATCACACAAGCTAGGTATAGTAAACGCCTTGGTTTTAGAGCCGTATTACAAAATAATAATTTATAAGACTTTCACCATGTGTTATCATTGCTTATTTTGCAACAGACTGACATATACCTACCTACTCTACTTATAGAATTTACCAGTAAGTAAACGAGCGACAATCTATGAAGCCCGATTTGACACCTATCAAAAAAAATTGTGTAGTGATGGGAAAAAAAAATCGGTTGCTTTATAACTGATTCTTGAGACATATCGATTTTTCATACTTAGATTTTGTAATCGATAATTTACCTACATTGCTTAAAACTGATTCTCGAGGCATATCTTTTTATTACACTTCATCATCATGATCACGAAATGTAAATAAATAAATTCACTTTTTTTTTAAAAATATTCACTTTCATCACTTCGGATTATCCATAAAAATTATATATCATCAGTTGAACTGTCTTCGTCATTTACCATTTTAATAAATTCATTTTCCATCATATTGTCAAAATGTACATCTCTTCTTAAGTCTTCCGTTATAATTTTCTTTCGATCGATTTTGTTGTTTTTATATGTTTAAACATTAAAAAATACAGTAATTATACGTTTTTCTCTTTTTTAATGATTTTTTGTAAAAGTACCTATCTTTTTTTCAGTATATCGATGTTATTCGGTCAAAAAACGACTTAAAACGGTCACAACACTACAGCAACGAACCCAAAGATATGACATTGTAATAACGTCCTGTCTGAATAAGAATCAACGATTAATTCGAGTTTTTGAATGTGTTTTTCCAATATAAAGTGAAACTTGGTGCTTCAAATGATACTCATTGTTTATAGTGTATGGAAAACATAGTGATTCATTAGGATAATGAATTTGATATTTCGATTTCTAACGTAGACGTTCATACAAAGTTATTGCGGCATGGATAATGAGAAACGTCAAATCGGGCTTCTTAGATTGTCGTGGGATTAGTTTAAAAACATTTGTAACTAATCTGCGTTCGCAATTCATTTGCCAAGCATGTAAACGAACACGAGCTTTAGAAACAACTGTAATGCCTACACATAAGCTTGCGCTAAAATTTCATATTTTTTATGACTTTTTCAACAGTTCTAATCGGTCTAAAATCAATTTTATTTACACTTGCATAAAGTTGATGTCTGTCTAAGTGGATAATTCGTGTTTGTTTACATGTTTGGCAAATAAATTACGAACGAAGTTTAGCTTCTACTAGGCTTCGCCCGCGTGACATCTTTATAAATTATAGCCCAGGTTACTCAGTGAATTAAATAGCATTCTACTGGAGAAATATTTATTACAATCGGTGCAGTAATTTTGTAATTTTTTCATTACAAACAAAAATACAAATCTTTTCTCTTTAAAATATTATTATTATTATAAGTAAAATTATGTTATGTTACCCTGAAACACATCCGATACCATTTCATCAAATTAATTTGATATCTTTAAACCACTCAACTTGGCAAAGTGATACAAACACAAACTCCACCAAGTCAAGCCAATAACTTTGGCCAATACATCCGCCAACATTTCATCAGATATTAATATGCCAGCCATGAGATATGCGTACCTATGCCTCAGGAATATGATAATAAGTCGTATACTAATATTTCAACTTCCACCGGGTTTTGTAAGGCCTTCACGCGTCTACGTATATATACATAAATATAAGGGCATTATTTGCGTTATTTCATCCATCTGAACGAAATAGAAGTGACAGATATAGGTAATATATGATCAAATCCAGGTAGGTACCACAACGTATATTATGTAATTGAGCTTAACTTTGGGCTCTTGGTCTAAATCTGAATGTTTTATTGGGATGCCAAATAAAATAGAATTATGAGCACTTATTACCATTTCTAGACTTTTATACTTGCTTTTGTATAAGGGTAAGTGCTCCGACAACATCAACATTATTCTAGACATGCAAAATAAAAGCAAGAGACCATACATTCATGCATAGGTACATGGGACTTAAATATAACTGGCGAATCCATGTGGATTTACTATGCATATATATTGCTATTTTATAAACTCTCATTTTTTTTTTTTGTAAAATTGATGTTCATAAGTGTCTTATATGAGCCTAATTGAAACAAATTATTTGACTTTGACTTTATAGGTACACCTCTGCCGAAGCGTTCAGGGATACAGGCTTGATGTTATAATAAGAGATCATTCAAAGTAGGTATTTAAATTCATTTTTTTATTAACAACTATCATATTCAAGCCTAATTTCAGTCAACTTCATTACTCCCATAAGCTTCACAATGTATTAACATCGCATGTTTCACTTTAATTTCCCGGACATCATGCATTAACGTTTATCTGTCTGCCTATTAAAAACGTTGCCTCGACATGACATAAAACGTTTATTAATCTCACAATTTCATTCAGCAATTAGAGTATCCATGACATGAGATTTCACAGTAAATCGTGACAATAGCGGCGTGCACCGACCTAAGTGTACATATCTACGTACCAACACGAGCCTCGGGCGGATTAAAACTTTCTCATAATGGATTTCAGACTCAACCTAATGAAATATTAACTCGTAAAATTTATAATAGATAAGTGTATTACCGAAAATAGCGCATCTGATTACACTAAATTGTTCAAGATTTGAAACGCGACTTAGGTGTGACTTTGTCGAGCTTGGCTGAGAGCAGAGGTCGACCTGGCGGCGGCGAGTATATGTGCCTACACGTTAGTTTCTCTGCACTGTCACCTACTTTGCATCATAATCGAATTTCCACAAAGTAAAACAAAATCTCGTAGTCGCATTAATATTCAGCGATAGGGCCCGACGCATCGCCGCCGGATTGACGTTTAACATGCAAATTGCAATCTGAAAATCTAGCGAAATTGTGTGCCACTAAATATTTTCGACATTATTAATTCAGGACACAGTTGTTTGAATCGGCAGCTAGAATATAATTTAAATGTTAAACGAATTTGTGCCACTAACGCTAAATTAGACTGGGGCGCTAGCCGCCGGGAATTTAATCGGACAGGTGAATCTACGAAACATACATTTATTCATTTTGCTTTTGCGTTAATTTTGAATGTTTTGGGTCATTGTCTAGCTCATCTTCTCAGTTCCTAGGTTTCAGATAATTTTATTTGAAGTGCAACCTGCATTGCATTCACCATTATTCACCAAACCAATAAGGTTCAAATTGTCGTATCCTAAATAACGCTCGGGAAACCCAAATCCCGGCAGATACTCTTAGCTGACACACCTATCTATTTCGAAATGACTACCCAAAAGACAAAAAGCCCGCCCAAACGCAATACATTTAAGCAGATAGCCACGAGACAGCGGGTCATTCTAAAAGTGCGGAACGATTAAAGTGAAAGAGGGGAGACAAGATGCCTCAGCTGTACTCGGCCCAGTGATGGATACGAAGAATAAATCAGGTCGCAGCACTCGTCGGCGATGACCAGATGCGCCCCCCACTAATGTATTACCTCAGGTCATTCAGTACTTGCAATTTATAGCCTGTACGCCACGTAAAGGCTTGTGCAGACCAGCGCGACTTGTCGCGCGACGCGACTCCGGTTATTGTTATAATATGAAGTTTTCTTAGACATTGTATTGTTCGTGTCGCGTCGCGTGACAAGTCGCGCTGGTCGGCACAAGCCTTAACTAGTGTGACCTTCCACGCTCGTAAGTCTAGAGATTTAATTTCAATTTTAGGTTTATTAAACTTTTGAAACAGGTTAGACTTATTCATCGGTAATGTTGTTGTCTAGAACAAAAGGGCTTCAAACTGAACTTATAATTTGGCTTTCTTAAAATTGAGCAGTTTCATTAAAACATATTCTAAGGATCAAAATACTTTGGCGTAATAGTATTGTATGTAAGTATTGCCTATCATAATTTTATGACTGAGATACATTCACACAACTATCTTGTTATTAAATATTAAATCGCAAAATTACTGTCTACAATTAACGGATGTGTTTTATTAACACCATTAATCTGCATGTCTCCCCTTAGAGTCAGGAAATACCCCTTTACGGTGTACCCTAAAGTTAATTTCGTAAACCAAAACAGAAACGTTCCCGTTCAGTGAATAATTCGACATCTCCCTGGTGACGAAATAATGCTCCAGATAATACTATTATTGCTCGCGATATCAATATGATAGATACTGTTATATACATAGCGTTAAATTCACATCGGCTGGTCGGGAGATCTTGATAGTTATAACAAAGAGATTGTATTGTATCTGAAAGGATTCGATATTGAGCACTATTACGTTACAACATTGATACAGGACCTTTGTTGTAAGAAATTCGGTGTCGGTCTACCGATGCCTATTTAAGATTTTAGATTTATTCTACCTACTGAACAAAAATCTCCCTTTTGTCAAAGTTATTCGTTTCAATTTCTTCTAAAGAGCCTTCTAGAAATGAAATCATACAAATAGTCATATATGATTACACCATAGGTCCAATGATAAAGGCAGGTAGCATCAGTTTCCTGTCCGCGCCCAAAGTGCCCTGATAACTAACACGGAGCACCGGGAAACACCCATCCCCATTGATCAAATCATCGAATTTCCGCCCCTTGCAATTGCAATCGTTCGCGAATTTGCAAGGGTTCTCCGTTCTTCTGTGAGTTTATCGTATACAGAATGAATACCATATTTACTTTAAATTTTTCTTACTTGTCTGAAAGTTACTTTTAAACATTCTGCCGCGCTAGCGATAATAGCAGTAAGTACGTTTTGCATAGTTTCGAGTTATTGGTGTCAAAATGTTTTCATCACACTTTTACCTTTTGCGGCTTGTTTTATTAACTTATTTAAATTCTGATTTTTGAAATGTGTAGCCTAAGTAAAGTACTATTTCATTGTGTAATCATTAAACATGTATTTCTATTAGAATATTACTACCATTTTAAATGACAAAAACAATTTTATATATAGTACGAGTTTAATAACTTTAGCATCAATTGTATAATATAACCGCAGTAAGTATGAAGTTACTGTTCATATCATTAGCAGAAGTAAAACATAAATGATGATACCGCACTAAGAAAGTCACCGTAAGTATGGTTACTGCTGTTATGCTAAGGATAACTTATCATAAAATCGACTTACTGCCGTTATCCTTATTGATAATTTAAAAAAAATATATATTTTATATCTAGTATGAGTTTAATAACTTTAGCATCAATTGCTTATTATAACCGCAATGTGTAGTACTGCTCATATCATTAGCAGAAGTTAAAAATGAATGATGATACCGCACTTAGAAACTCGCCGTTACTTACTGCCGTTATCCTTATTGAAAATTAAAGGTTCCCGTTAAGATATTAAAATGGCAGTCAGATGAGATTGTACAGCTTATTCCACTGATTCCGAATCTATGTGAAACTCTATTTGGGCAAAAATGATACTTACTTCAGTTATCGCAAGCGCGGCAGCATTATGCCCGTCAAATACTGTTTATCAACGCTGAAAATGACTTAAGTGCTCAAATTGCCAAATCCATATTTCACGCCAATCCCAATGCCAAAATTACTCGTAATAAACTACCGTTTATAGTATTAACCAACCAGCCAACTAGCCAACAAGCAAACAAGATGAGTAATCAAACTGATTAGATGCCGCAGCATCGCATTTGATCATTGCACAACAATGGCAGTCCAGTTATACTACAGCCAATACACGGGATGGGAGCAAACAGGATGTTTGACAACAAAATGGCGACACCTATCGACATATTTATATTCGTTAACCGCAGTTAACAAAAAGCCGCGGTATTTTCCCATCTGCTAACAATAAATAGGAGTCGGCTTCGACGGTATCGTAGAAATATAAACGGGAAATGATTCATTCCGAATTTCGACATATGCACGAATTGAAAGGTCGGCTGCGAGTGACGTATTTTTAATTACCTTCTACCGCGTCGACTCCATATTGAATTTCTATAGTGGACAATAAATAAGTGGAGAGCCACCTCGGTCTCACGTTCCCTTTTAACTATCAGACCCGTGTGGGATAACGGTATCGTAATTAAAACTCAAATCCATCCATATTGTCTAACGTGTTACGAGTACCTACGTAATAAAACCTTTTTCAGCACTCAACGGCGTTGGCAATCATATCGATATCAAACTTGTAATTGAAATCTTAAATGAAACTGTATTACTTCCGGTTTGAGCGTGAAATTCTATACTGGAAGTATTAGGATTATAAAGGTGTGTTTAGGTAAAAAGTTAGGTATTTTAATTACCCCAATCTTGATCGAATGTCCGTGCGAGCTGATTGAATTTCCGGACGAGGCTATCTCTCGTATTTGCGGAGCGTTGCGGGCGGCGGCGAGCGCACTCGCTCCGGCTCACTGGCCTGTGACGTCACGCCGTCGATTACATTTTTTTATTATTTGCTACTGTAAACAGGTTGCTCATAAAGTCTACTCCTGTCTTTTTATTGTGGCGTCCATGATTAAACGCGATATTAATAGAGTTTTCTTTTCGTCTTTTTTCTGTTGTCTGGATAGGTTACTTTTTATACTGTGTTTCATGCTCATTACTTTTTATTTTTTCATTTTCTTCTTTTTTGTACAAATATGACATCTAATATTATACATTTTCCACAGTGAAAATTTTATTTTATATTCAAAGCTTTAAACAACATTCACTTGTAAGATAAGATAAGTTTATTCAGTCAGACTATCACCTAAGATAACTAAGGCAGACGCCGCATCCACCAGGCCACTGATAGCATCAGTCGGCGAAAACCTAATTTCCTTGACTTGCAGCGGTCAGACGAAAGACGTAGACGGTCTGAGTACGAACCTGTCTATGTAGAGTAGGAGTATAGAAACTTTTTCAGAGTTTCATTACATATAGGAACACAGACATTGAACGCTGAACATTTCAAGAAAGGCATTAAAAAAAAAAAAAAATGTTTAAACAATGCACATTTTCATACAGGTCCTAAAATCAAATGAATCCTAGATGCTATCCCTACATTATGTAGGAGGGCTTTAACTACACAGGTATAAGTTACATCCCTACAACCTATTAAAATCACTGCTCACAACATACCTACACGACCGCTCCGCGATTGAGATACTCGAAACGAAACGTTAGCAACGTAACCGTATACTTCTGGGGTTCTATGATTGATGTGACGGGTAATAAGGCCCACAAGTATTGCAATTTGTTTACCCTTATCGCTTTAATATACTTTCGGTGCGCACAAAGACAGGTTTTCGTATCGTATTTTATACCGATCAACAATGCCGACCCCGACGTTCACCGATAATTGGAGAAAAAGTCCCCAAGGAGCCAATTTTGCTGACGCTGCTTGTAAAGCGGGTGGCATCCATACGAAGAAATAAATTATAAACGATCCATCACTCTTGGCTGTTGACAAATATAGCGCAACGCATTTAATATCATAACAGGAAAAACTTAACCGATAGGTTTTTTCACCGGCCCACGATAGCGTGATGGATTTGGTATTATTACTAAATTGGCCGTGCGGCTTGTAATAGGTACTTATGTTTTCCGATCGGCCATTAATTTTTGTGTATGAAATTGCTTTCATTCAATTGTTACGTATTTTTTTTTTAAACTTTGATTAGTATTCTTGTGTATTGAAACGAAGTTCTTTAATGCGGCTTGCGGTTGGGGTTGACTAGTAGAAATCGTCACGCGAAAGGCGTTCATACTTGTAAATTCGAAAGAATAAAGGCTTGTGCAGACCAGCGCGACTTGTCGCGCGACGCGACACGAACAATACAATTTCTAAGAAAACTTCACAGTATAACAATAACCGATGTCGCGTCGCGCGACAAGTTGCGCTGGTCTGCACAAGCCTTAAAGCCCCAAGATCCCTTTTTTTTTTTTTGAGGTTGGGAAATCATCAAATGACTTTTCCCGCTCTGGGCAGAGCGAGAGGGTGTGTCAAACTTTTACTGACTAAAACCCAACTATGTTCCTTCCGTTGCCTGAGTGCCGGGGCCGCGATATCCCTTTCGGACAAACCCGCAACCCCAGCAGGCATTGGTCGTTCGACCCCGTCAGTTGGTGCTGACATCTCTTTGAGGCGCGCGTGGAACACAACGCGCCGTCGACACATCCGCAAGACCCCTCACCTTGCGACTTTCTGCTTTCGAATTAACACTTTCTGTATCCCTGTGTGAATTTGATCAAAATGAAAATCCAAGACGGCGGCTGTGAGAATTTTCAAATTTTACGGCATGGGTGACTTTTTAATAGTTTTCGAGGATGCTAAAGCCGATAGTGAGATCAAAATGTAAATCCAAGATGGCGGCTGAAAGTTTTGTTTTTGTTTTAAATCATACATGATAAGGAACTACGTTCTTGACGGGGTTCACCACCCACACACGTTTTTTATAATTTATATATAACCCTTTATTTTTTTAATAATTATGTTTAGCGTTATTTACGTTAGGTATTATAATACATAATATAGGTACCTATCTATTTTTAAACTAATAATACCTGAGCTACGACACTTAATTAAGAACATTCTCAAGAACCTACTCACTGCTTAATAACACAGACTTCTAATAATGTAACAGTGGGTACTCAGCCAACGTAGAGCTTAATGAAATGTGAAAAAGTGTCAATTAGACCGTAGACTTCAATAAATATAAAAGAAGCCAGACAAAAGCAATGCCCGCAGCAGACAATATACAGTTATCATATAAGTACAAAGTTATTACATCAAATAAATCTGATTCGACCGTAGTATTATAAGTAAATATCTAAAAAAGTAGTAGTAGTAGTAAAGTAATAAAATTAAATACACTCTCTTTAATAAATACATATGCCCAATTCTCGTGAATGAAAATATTTGGTCAATGAAGGCAATCAAAATAACTGTTACATAAATTATGTTTATCAGTAAGTTGTATTCAAATAATATGTCACAGACGTAACAGTTATTTGAATAAAAAATATATGCTAGTTTAGAAACTGAGAACATCTTTAAATTGCATAGTGTTTAAATATTTTAAAACACTATTCTAAAGGCCGACTTTTCAATCTTCAGATAACTTTTATCTGAGTTACAGATCTCTCAACTCAGTCTGGTTTGATAGCTTTTGTATAGAAAATAATCACATCAAGCCGCCATATTTGAATAAACATAGTGGCTGTAGAAAAGTGATTATGCAATCGTCACTTATCCTGTATCTGAAGAATTTCTCTGACAATTCTTAAATCGGCCCACATCGACTCATTTCCCAAAGTTAACATTCGGTAAGTACTCGTAGTAGTCACCAAGTGAACCACAATGCCGTACTACATACATGGCCGAATATCTAAGTTTTGTGAGTTTGTAGTGTGATCAATATGGTAGGCTCGGTCGACATCTTTCGGTCCACCACGTGTCAGTCATAAACCTGCTTTTACAAGGACGACAAACCCGCCCTCGGGTGAGGATATTTAGGGGGATAGTCGCCGTAAAAAAAGGACTGTTAAGGACTCCGAAACTAGGTTTTGTCAGTCTGGTAAAATATATTGCGGATAGACGTGACTTAGGAAAGTTCTATTATCAAAGCAAGCCCACTTGATTGATGACAGTAGCTGCTATTACAGAAGAAAAGAAAAGGTTTAACAGTGATTGAATTTTATTTTAGTGTTGGGAATGGTATTCAATAGGAACTTTTATAAATTATCTTCTATATTACCAGTCGCTAGTCTCATACCAAAATTCTTGCTTGTAGGTAGATATTAAGTGTCAAGACGTCAATATATCCTCACATGAGAGAAGATTCTATTTGAATTCGTAGTTCATAAACTATATTAAACCCACCCTCAGCTATCATTTTATTTCTGACATGATAACATAATATTAAACGTAAACCTGCCTCATAAGATAACACTGAGGTACCAAGAATTTTCATCGCCGTCGTCTTGCAGCCGCCTTCGCAATATAAACGCGACGTTCACGCAATAGAGACAACACTCCACTCATACGCCGCCTGACCTTGGTTAGAAAGAAACGACAGAGATTTCGCAAGCACGCCTTTAATTTCTAAAGGTTTTATTGCATTCCCCGCAAGCTCAGACGCTTAAACTTTATTGCTGTGGGATTAAAGTAATATTTGCAGCGACTAAATGATGTCGAGGCAATTTCATGATATTAAAAGCTGTCTATGTTGGAGTTCAGGTCAATAGTTTGGTGTTCCGTGATAGTTTGCGTGGTATAATCGTCGCAGAACTTTCTGTCGTTCACATTCTTGGGCGACGACGTGCGATAACAATACGTTCCTTTTAAACTATTTGCGGTTGCTAAATAGTTTAGCTCCTGTACTTCGTCACCGCGGGACGTGTTTACAGTATAGCTACTCAAGTATTGGAACTGTATTAATGACACCTATTCTATTCAGTTTTATGTTTGAAACGGAAATATAAGAACGACATGGAAGTGCAGTACTGAAAGTTTTCGTTTCGCAATCGCGCATTACTGCCGCGATATTAAGTTTGCAATACAGCGTGACACGAGTGCGATGCAAGTTCACGGTTGAATGAGTTGGTAAAATTCTGCAGAAAAGCGACAGATAGCTATGAAAGAAGCCCTGCGCTCGAGAGGCGGTTGAAAAGGGATCGGAAATGTGAGCCCGTTGAAGTGCATTCGCTATTGGTGTCGTTTCCGGATGTACTCGCAGCAACAAAGATACTTTTATGAACCCTATACTTTGCTACATTTATTTGATAGTCACTGCATGCAGGTGCCGCTCTGTTCAACCATTGATATCAAGACTACATTTTTCTTTGAAAGATTTTTCTGTACTATTTTTGATAAACAAACGTGCTTAAGACTGAAATACGTCAAAACAAACCATGTATATCTAAGTATAAATAATTACTACTTACTGCGCAGTTACAAAAAACCTCTTATTGGTAGTCACGTCATGTACAAGCCGATGTGTACGGAAGGGTAGCCCCGATCGATCTGCTCACACCCTCCAGATATGATTAGGAGCTAATTGAATCCCGGGGTGAGATCCGCAGTTTAGTTTTCTAATTTACGAGACTTTCCTTTGCTTTGCACAGTAAAGGGTTGAATTTAATTATCTTCACGTCCACGACCCTCAACTTAAACTCACAAAAAATGGATGAAATTGCATCTCGAATTGAGAAAAAGCTTCGTTAACCTTCGCTCTCACTATTCTGACTTTATAATACACCGTAGCAGTCAACTCGTAGCAGTCGTAGCCCTGCTACGAGAGTTCGTAGACCTTTTGGTTCGTTATGGCAAATTGCTATTTGATATCCTAAAAATAAAAGATCTCTTTCGCTAAGTCTTTTATATTATTTTTTTAAAGTAGAAAGGATAACTTTTTGCTTGATTTATGTTTTTTGTAAGCGGCTTTATTTGTAATTCATTTGTCTGCGATAAAACGTAGATACCAAAAAACAAACTACATTTTTGTACATTTTTGTCTTCTCTATAGATTTCTTTAGTCTTCTTAGGTAGTTTTATTGCGTCGCTAATCGGGTGATATTTTTGCATGGAATTTGGTGATAATCACTTTCAAGTCGGAGTTTGTATTCAGGCGGCGCGCACCGCCCGCCGCCCCTGTGTTGCGAATTTGATAATGAAAGGGCCCCACTTGTGTGCTGCAGAGATAATGTAAATAAGTATGCAAATTATACACCAAGTTCCATTCAAATGAACCTTTGCGGCTCTTTAAAGTTTTCCTCAAAGCTGAATCTAACAGTGTGATATATCTACTCGCACCGAGATCCACCCTGCATTTGAATATTTTGAAATAAGGAAATGATGTACAAACAGACACGGATTCCTGTCGGGAAACTTTCTCCTCGAATCGTATTTATGATGTTATGAGTTTGCAGCAACAGACAGACCGACGCACCCAATAGGGAAGCGCCAGTAGGCAACATTATTAAAGTCGATAGTATAATAAAACTCTAAAGGTGTTTACTTTTGTGTAGTTCTTTGATTTGCAGACTTGAAATGTCTAGACGAAACACGTAAACGTTGAAATCTATTACATCTTCAACAGATTTAAATTTCTTACCATTTTATTTTGGCGAAAATGCTGACTAATGCGTTTTCTCCGAAATAATAAATTTGTGTTACAGTGCACTTTCACATACGAATAAGTAAGACAAGCCACTAAGAAAAAATACATAAACAACAATTAGTGCACATCAGTGACTCGGTTTTCATTTCACCCAACATTTGGCACGGAATGTGTAAAATATTTTCGGTGTAGCAAAGTGAAAGTGTGACGTGATAGCGTGGGACGCGGCGGCACATCAATCATTATCCGCGGCTCGCTCACGATACCGAAGAAAGCTCTAAAGCAACGCCAGTTTCATAATGTATCACGTTTAAAACCGACTTTTAAAGTCTCCCATTCAAAGTCTCCCTTTCAAAGTCTCTTTTTTAAAGTCTCTTTTAAGTCTCCCGCCTTTATTAAGGGAAGCGTGCAAACAAAATAGATTGATACCGGAACTTGATAACGCGTATTGAGTTTTATTTTTTTGGAAATTCTATCTGTACCGCCGCAGTGAGATTCGTTATTTACTTTTATTGAATAGGATTGAATGAAATTGGTTTATTAATTTCTGAAATTCTTGGAAGAAGTTATCTACGTGTATTTTTAAGTCATACTGATTGATAACAGTGGAGTTTGTGAGAATTAGGTAGGGAATAAGAAAATTTTAATGTAAAATACGATTATTTCAGTGCTAACCAACTCAGACTTCGCCAGTACTTTTCGAAAATGTATTGTAAGGACTTTCAAATACCAACATAAATCGTCTGCGAAACTTTTTAATAATAAAAACAGGTCGAGCAGTAATGTCTAGGGCGATGATGACGACCTCTCTAAACTATAACTCCGATTTTTTTTCGCAAAAGTTGGCAACCCCAATGTTCATCCATCTTTCTCGTAAATAGTAAAACAACCGAGAATCACAAGAGCTAGACATGGACTCGGAAAAAGTGTTCAGTTAAAAGTAGAAACACAATTTATATCATGTTGCAAGTAAGTGAAGCGTTTATATCAAAGACTTGCAGTGCGCATCTCGCTGCCAGTACCTTGCACTTAACTGTGATACGTATTATATTTCCGATAAGTGCGATCCAATTTGTTCAAGATCCGCGAAACGGCACCCAGAAGAATGTATGATAAACTGTCATTCAGATGCGGCACTCTCCGACCGACTCACATTCCAGTTCGGGAACATCATAAATTGGGTTATCAATCAATATTACTTTCGTATCTTCAATTTATGTGTAAATTGCTTATATTAAGCGTACATGAAGAGACATTGTTCCTGATCATAGGCGCTGGGATGGGTACCCATCCCCGTTTTTGTGATCGTCGTTTGGTTCGTACCGCCGCCGTCGATATCAGCACGACTGTCCGACTATAAAGGTATACTGGCGTCGTTACTTGGTATTTTCTTACAATCTGAGCAAGTAGCGAGCGGGACAGCGCTCGTAATGGCCCAATATATCAAATAGGATTAAGTGTAAATGAGAGTAGCGCAACTGGCTGATACTTTGTTGTGCGACATGACCAGAATAGATAGGGAGCTATTGATTTTTGTCATTACCAGAAATAGAACAGTTTCGCCTTAACACATAAACGTATTGTTTATATCCAAAATATGAAGTGTGTGAATATTTGACATCAGCAATATAGGAGCAATCCCCTTTGCACTTCACGCCGAATTAGTTTACCGAATACGAAACATAACAAAATGGAGTCTGCAAAGTAGCCCGAATAAATCGCATTTGTGAGCGACAGTAGGGCGCGGGTGTGCGTGGAGACACCACCTCCCCTACGAATGCGAACATTTCTAGTTTCCACCTGAGTGACGCGCCGCACGCTCTATCAAAATATGCAATTTATTTTTGGTATTGCTTGTTATTTGTGTACATGTACCGAGTGATCTTCGAAGACCTGGTACGAACTAAAATTGATCTTATATTACCAATAAACAAAAGTGATAACATAAATTCGAACACTAGTAAGAGCAATAACCACAGAACTTTCTTCCATTCATTTCAACAAAGAAATTTTCATAATAAACACTATGTTAAGGGTGTTTGTTACACCGCTGGCTATTATATTGTCGCAACTGTCTGCAGTTAGTGTAACTACCACAAAGTTGGTCGTAAACACGACCAGTGCAGAGAGAGAAACGAGTGAGCTCGTAATGAGCTTTTTGCTGGATATTTTACACACGATTAATGTGCACGGGGTGGATCACAGCGGCGACATCTCGGAAATTTCCCAGACGTCGCTGTCCACCACGAGTTTCTTTCTTGATTAAAACTCGGAATAATAAACGGCGAAACAATTTTGCTTCGTCGCCGCCGCCGCCGCTCGTCCCTCTAGAACAAACTAATATTGAAGTGCGGATGAGCACCGCCACGGCTTCGGTCATTTTAAACCCTTAGATGGAATTAGCGTTATTCAATATTTAGACAGAACAATTTGTTAATATTCATCAGTATCCCTTTATTATAAAGCGTGACGTTGAAAAGAGTTTTAGAGAGAATGGTTTTCGGATACGTTTTTTGATTTTGTCACAACTGATTTTTATGTACCTATAAATTGGATGAACACGACTTTACCAGGGAGATACGCGCTTGTATAATTTAGAAGCATTTTTTAATTTTTTGTAAATGTGTGTACCGTGGACCCGTTTATTATGTTATTAAGATGTATGTTGACTTGAAAGAGCATGGCAGTTAAAAGTATGTCATGCTCACTTAAATGTCTTGCTGATGATGGCGAGTGTGTTGGATCATTCGGTTCTCTAAAAAATTGTTGAGGTGGATGGTGCTGATCCACGCGTCATGCTCGTGAACGGGCACCATCAGTTGAGACTGGTCATCTCTAATCTGCCAGGGCTTATTTTTAATCTCATATTTTGAATTGTTTTGATATTTTTTTGTACATTATTCTCACATTTTGAAGCAACAAGAATAATGTACCCAGGATGTTGTTATATCTATATTTAAAAGATTGTCCTTGGAGTTTCTTGACGGTTCTTGTCCATAGAGATCTACGATTTGGAAAGGGCAACTAGCTTCAACTTTCTGACTAACTAACCGACTATTTGACAACTGAAAAGTGCCTGTAAATGGATTAATTGAAATAAATGCTTTGAGTTTGACTTTGAGTCTTGTTTATAAATTCAACGTTAGTAGTGTTTATAAACCAATTAATGAAACATACAGGTTATTTTGGGTTGTGTGCAATTTTAATTAAAATTGAAGACATAACTTTCGTATAACGTAAATTATAAAAGTAACTGTGTAGTATCTATAAAAAACTTGAAATATACTGCCAATAAAATTCCAATATAGGGACTGTTACTAGTTACAAATGTTATTAGGTAGAAGCCCGCGCCAAAAATTGGAAAATTTAATAATTCAGCAAAGTTGGAGCAAAACCTACTCGGTTTTACGTTTCCACCCCACCTCGTCATTAGTGCGCATTCTGTTACTAATTTTGAAAACTGATCAAATTCTCAGATTTTCATTTCTAAGAAACATTTGTATTTATTCAGTCCTTCAATGTGCCCTGATTAGTAGGTACCGAAGGTTTGACTCTTCTCTCCTGTTTGAGTTCTTACTTGAAATTTGCCGAACACAATATCTTTTTAATGAGCACAGCTTCTTTTAAGGTAGCAAAGTAGATATAAATAATTAAAGGTCAAAGTTCAAACTTAATGTCACTTTAATTAATTTAAAACGAATGAAAATTACACTGACATCGTAATGTTTATCTCACGTAGGTACATTTTGCCATTGTCATTGATATTCAACTCAAATATGAATGTCATGAGTCGATTTTTTCCCGTGGGGGAAAGTTTCAAATAATCCTGATCCATCGTTACACAAAACTTGTAAGTTGTTCGCGTCTCAACGGATAATCGAGTTTATACTTGGAGGTCCGCCATCAATCATTTATCCCGCTTTCTCCGCGGACGGATCTGCACCGCGCTACGCGGAAAAACTTTAAAGTGTTCCAACTTAGTGTGACGTATCGCACACTCGGTTGTTACTTGAATAATGTCTCTCAACTATTTATAACTGTGGACTACTTGATGTAATCTATTATTGTAGATCTTGTGTAACATCATAAGTTTCGTTTGATGACGTAGAAGTAGGTACCTATGCCGCGTTGCGATGTTTTTCCTTATCCGTCTGCTGAGAAAATGGCAATCCATCTCGCTACGTAATTGTGTGTTTAAAGGAAGGGAGAACGATGTTGATCCATGAAAGTTTTTTTTTTTTAACTTAATGAGCCTAGTTCCTAATAAACAATTCGAAAAACCTCAACAATAATATTTGTTTGCACAGATGCACCTGAATTACCTACGCAATAAATCATTGAAATTTTAATATTGCAATAAAATGAAATTGTATTACAATTGTGTTCTTCTTTTCCATTTTAAACTACCAAAACAAGGAAAAAAACATAACTTTTTATCGAGCTAAGGTTAACCGCGCAAATATTATTGACGATCCAATAAATCTGGTATCAAGTCACCCCGAGTGAGGCAAATAACACAAGTAGACACGAATCTATACGGATACTGGTATGAGTGTTTTATGAGCACTCAAGTGCCTTCCGGACTGGGATGTTTAAAACTCTCGCGAGCAGGGAATCGAGAACATTCCACTCGCACTCACGACACGACAATGTCGGATTTGATCTCGAACGACGACATTTTTATGAGCGGTTAAAAGTTTATGAATATGCTTACAGCTGCAGATTTTTACTTACGCTGTTTATTTAAATTCGCTGTGAAAATGTCAAAATAAAAATGTTTTGTGTTACTTAACTTAAATTGTGTTTATTTGATTTTGGATCCTCTTTTCACTTTCTAATGAAAGAGTACCTAATTGCACTGTTAATTTGTTTCTAATTTTGTGCACGTTTCATGGAAAATATTAAGTTACCTATTGCCTACCGAGAATATTATCAAACCAAGTACATAATATTTATACTTGTGCGAAAAAGCACGACTTTCCTACGTACCTACCAACTAGATATCATCTCTTATAAATATAATGATTTGGTCGTAAAAATGAATTTCACATAACGTTTCACTACATTGTCCTGAAAAGTCCGTCAAGATAGAAGAATGTCAACAATGAACATTTAGAGTTATATCAATTTTATCGCAATGTTATACGGAGTAATAACATTTTTATTTCACCATCAAGAGGAAGAAAAAAACACGGCACCGTGTATACAGTGCCTGGCGGAATATAATGAGAGTACAAAGAACTTAAATAACGCACAGCAGAAAGTTCAAAATTATGTGAATAGTGGGTACCAACAAAGGTATTGGAAATCTATACATATAATAAAATAGTAACGAAGTCAAAACTGTTCCTACAATGAATATAAAAAAGTCATTTTTGTCCGGCTGTTTGTTTGTCTGGACGTATCTTCCGGATTGGCGCAAAAGCGGTTGAATGAATTTTAATGAATCACATAGATAATCCCGGTAGTACGTTCCCGTGGGATATTACCCGACATCCACGCGGGTGAAGCCGCGGGGAAAAGCTAGTAAACAGAATAAAGCTGTATTACAAAGAAATGACAACATTTTCGAATATTAAATCACAAAACTAAGCAGGCTAATAGGTAGGTACAACCTACATCAATATCAAACAAAACATTTTTCATTCTAATACCTACTTTCCTACCTGTCAATACCAAAACATGAAAATCGCCTACAATGTTACCAAACGATAACATTGCTATTTATAAATACAATAAGCCAATTAAATGGAGAGACCAACACAAAATACATTATGGAAATTCGTAAATAGCCATCGATTAAATACACAAAGATTGACAGTGCCTAATAATAACATATTGAGTCCAATTAGCTTCAATAACAAAATATCGCATTAACAGAATAAACATTACCTACACAGTACTCGGTACAGTTCGAAAGTCGTTGTTTAATTCAACCGAGAGCATTACAATAATAGTCAAAGACGACTGTTTTGAGTTTTAACAGCAAACACCGCTTCTGGGAAGCTCTAACAATACGACATCGTAAAAATTAAATTACAGCGAATCTCCGAGGAGGTTTCAATTTTCAAGCAAGACTCCGGACACGAGATTCCTTCTCCTCTTACGAAATAAAATAGGCATCCACAAATACGCCTTTACTACCTTTCCATCCTACGCAACGACGTTAATATTAAATCAAACGAATTAGCAATCGTGGCACTATTAAGAGCGTCAGGTGAAATCAGAGCTGCAGCGTTGAATTATAGAGCACCTGGAATTACTTTTAGCGGAATAAATAGAAATGTTAATTTGAGACTGTAAAAAGTATCGCAGGACCGTAGCGCGACGGCAAATTAGAGGGAATGGAATATAGTTTACTTTAAGTTAAACTTATTACGGTCCTCGAGAAACAAGCAGTGGGAGGCTCGGCCGGCGCGCGGGTCAAGTGCCCAATTTGTCACCCGCGCAAACTTCCGACTACTTCGGCCGGGGCCTGTTCGATTCCATTAAACTTTCGAGACCTTTTGAAGCTATTTTCTTGTTTGAATCAAGATTTGCCTAATTCATTTCGGTGTCTACCTACTTGAACGACTTCGACGTTGGTTTAACGTTTGTAAAGATGTCTCTTCCAGAAGGTATCTTTATTAGAATTAGGGGAATCATAACTTAAGGGGTATTTCATGGGCGTCGGTGACCTAACTTAAGTGACAGTACGAAATCTAAATGGAAGTCCTGGGGACGCTTACAATGCGTTATCATAAAAATTAAATTACGGTAAGAGTTTCTGTGTAAGTGCGCGCCATTTCAGCGAGGCGGGTTAGGCGCGGGCGACGGAGCCGCGCCACATCAAAGCGACTCATCCTGCGCCCGGCTCTCACCTAAATCAAATTTACCAGCTTCTTTCTCTTTTCTTTCGTCACGGCACTGAGACTAAGTATTTGACCCATGGTTTGTTACGTTCAAACCTGACTCTATAAAATTTCAAGGGACAATGAAAAGCTGCCCTCAGTAAGCCAAAAAATTCATTACAATGTTGCAAGAGCTTCGAAGCTAATGAAAACGAAAAGTATAAACAAGGGGAAAGATGAGAAGAGGAAGTTTACCGCGCCGAGGGTTCTGTACTATCTAAAGACTTTGTTTGGGTAAACAATTAGTCTTTTCCCAACATTTTTGAGCCATTTACTTTGCCTCGAAGTGGCTTAAATTGTAATTTGCATTAACAATATAAAGTATTTGTGGGAAATATATTTACGGTTTTTGGGCGATATAGTCTGCAGTAAAGTACAAATTTTCTATGAAATAAAAATAAATATTCCGACTTTATAATTGAATATTTCGTACAACAGAAAATACTTTTCATGCCGATTCCACAAATAGACAAAAAAACGCCATAATTTTCTTCTTCACATAATAATCCTATAGCAATTTTCTATTTTAATTTTCCCACCGAACGGCCGTCGAAGAGAGAAGTAAAAGAAATTAAAGTCCAAGTTGTTTACGTATACACGCCTGGGGCATAGATCAAGTGGTTAATTTGTCAGAGAGGCAACTCTGTGGCACCAGCGAGGTCTAGTACCTACGGCGATGCGATTCGATTAAACTTCACCGAAGTACTCACACAAGAACAAGGCCTACTTAACGCGCTTCTACATTTACGGCAGAAACTTAATTAGCTAACTCTGCAGACTTGGCAGTCGGCAGCAATGTATGTGCTATGAATGTTCTGTGTATTATTATGTTCTTTTTTGGTTGTGTAAGAGCTTTTTGAGTAAAATGCTCAGTTAGTTTAAATAAAACCTTAACTTTTCCAGAAATTAACTTGGTTTTTCAAATGTTTTTTTAAAACCATTCTAAAATTGCAAAAGTAACGATATAATTTTGAAGATAGTCTTATATTTCAAAACAGGTTCTCCTATTTTGAAACATCATCGACTCCACACTAACACAAAACAGCTCCACTATTAAATTTTACCACATTTTATAGAACCCTTATCTTCAAACTTAGATTAAAGGAAACTTTGAACAGCAAGTTTGTTTTCCTACGTAGTGCATATCTACGGTTCGAGATCAAACTCTGTATGTAGGTAGCTTAGTTTGCATATTTAAAAATCTACTAGATATTAAAATTAATGCCTTTTTCACTGGTTTTAAAGAATAACCAGAAAATAAAGGACCATACTCATTGTTTTCTTTCGAAATATATACAGAACTTATACATATTTTACCAGAGGCAATATTGAAATAAGTTATTGTAAAGTTATTTTGATGAACCACAAAATCAATATCGTCCTTCTTCGAACTATGCTCACTTATAGAGCTGAAAGTTATTAAAGTTAAATGGAATTTCGATAGAATAAAAATACAATTTATGCCGTACGTAGAAGTGATTACTAAAATATAGATATTGAAATTGGTCGTCAGTCCTTCTGTAACCTTATGACGCGTTCTATTTATAATAATAGATATAATTGATCAATATAAAGCACCCCCGGTTGTAGTGACCAAGTAGCCGTATACCATTCAATCGAAAATACTCGAAGGTCGATAACATTATTAGCATCCTCCAAATATAACTTTAACTCGCATATACCTACTTAGTACAGAGGATCGACCTAATGATTAACCTCTACCAGTTATAGCATTATCGAAATCTATTTGATGACACGACTCCAACCACTTTTCATAAAGCTTACGCCATGCCACCATACATATTGGAAGTGAAACCTCCGGGAGGGTCACCGGCATTACGTTTGCGCTAAAGTTAAGCATCGCGGACGGTCAACGGCATTAGGTTTAAAACCATATTATAAACCACTGTAAAAACGACGTAAAATAGTGTGTTCAGAGGGTCTTGTCGCTATACGTAATTTCCAACATTTTAAAAGAACCGTGATTTTTTTTTGTAGATAAAATTACTTGGATTTAAAAACCAACGCATATACTAATAAATATTGTTAAAATATACATCAGATTTTATTTTCACGGTTTATAATGCTGTATTCGATAAGACAAACCTACATTTAAAATTAGCCCACCGCGAGGGCACCCGGCATCCCATAAGCGACTAGGTGAACCCTCCTGGAGGGCTCCCGGCACTGAACGTGTTAATACTCTAGCGCTAGCGAGTAAATTTTCGATTACAGCTCATGGTAGAGGTACAGAATTTGCTTTTAGTAATGAATACAACCGAAACCGTCAGACCTCCTCCTCATTGTACACGTTGAGCTTACTATACAATAAGGCAGGTCTACTAATAAAAATGGTTTTTGTTTTATTGTGTGACATGTATTGTACTCACCTGTTCGAAAATAAATACGTACGTTTTCAATTTTGTTTTTCAATTCAGCTTTTATCAAAACAGTAGACGCCGCCGTCACATGTTTCTCAAAATTATTTTTGAAAAGATTATTTTTTATTTTTGAACTGTAATTATCACATTTTGAAAAGTGAAATGTAAATTTTAAGCTCGAGCTCGAGCTTTCAAGAGCTCTCTAGCTGTATGTTGGTTTTCGAGGCACTTTTACTACACACAAGAATAAGCACGCAAGATAAACAGAAATCCATACGAAGAAGTGACAGACAAATTGATCTTTGTACCGATTCAGGCATACAACCAACCTGGCAGATACTGTTGAAGTTCTCCACAGTCACAGTCACAGTACGCACACTTCTCTGAATGCCCTTACTAGTAACCTACTCATCCACTTTTTAAAACTGAACACTCTCAGCATCTTTGGCTCTTAGGTTACACCTGATTATTCTCAAAGTGTATCACGGACATCTACGGGGTTTTCACATGACTTAATCTATAAAAAATAAGTAAACAGATAACTCGTTGATTTTATTAATATTTGCTACATTAATTATCTATATTTTTTTTGGGTTCTGTACCTCAAAAGGAAAAAAACGGAACCCCTAAAGGATCACTTCGACGTCAGTCTGTATCACAGCACAAATAAAGGAAAAAGTCCAAAAATTGACAATTTGTAGTTCTACAACATTTTGTTTTTTGCGATTGCATTCTTACATTTTCAGTTGGAGAATTGACCGTGGCGTATGTCGATGTATGGGAGAACATGTTTTTCAACTACAATTTTAAGTTTGTTTTTGGGATAAATTACGGAACCCTTAATTGTGCCTGGTTTAACCCGCACTTGGCCGGTTTCTTTTTTCTTTTTGTATGTGTATATTATGTCTCTTATCTTGGGTCAAATGATTTTTTTTTTGTCATAATCTACACTTACCTTCAGACAGGTACAGTCGATCAGGCTCTGCAGGCTGTTCGCAGGGGCGGTGGCGCAGGGTGACGTGGAGGCTGGGTCCTCTCGGAGGTACTTCAGGAGGAGCTGGCTCTGGTGGTGAGTCGCACTCGCGCTCGCTTGCTTGACCACCGTTGCCAGAAGGGCCTGCAAATACGACAGACTGGTAAAGATTTGGTGCCTACTTTTAATTGGAAATAAAAAATTAATGTGTAATTTTAATGGCTTGGGGCATTAGTAGGGTCAAGCTTTAACCTCATAAAACGAAGTAATTTTTAGCCCCGGCGCAAACAGATGGGTGTTTTAAGTTTGACCGCTATATGTGAGTGTCTGTCTGTGGCACCGTAGCACTAAATGGAACAGGACTGGGAGGAATTATTTGAGGGACAATATGACGTTAATGATATGGTAAAGGATTTTTATGACATCATCAATGGTGCTATTCAAAGTTTTATTCCTGTTAAAATACCCAAAAATATTAAGTATCCCCCGTGGTTTAACAAAGCTCTAATTAAGATATTAATCACAAAAAATAAGATTATGAAACGATACTAAACATACCAAAACCCGTTGGACAAAATTGCGTTAAAGATAATCACTAAACGGTGTGATGCACTTGCTACGATTTGCTATAATAATTATTTAAAGAATCTAGAACACACTCTAGCCAATAACCCTAAATCATTTTCGACCTAGGTTAAAACTAAACGAGGCGGATCCAGCTCGTATGCTTTATCTATGACGGATGGCCCGGCTGCAACATCAGATGGCAAGGACATATGTTCTTTGCTTCTTACTTTTCTTCTTTGTACAGCCCTGCAGAAAGCGATAACAGTACCAATAAAACAACCAATATTAATAATATTCAAGAAGGAGTTTTAAACAGCCCAGTTATTGATAGTGAAGCCTTATACAAAAAGCTAAAAAGTTTAGACTGCAACACAGGTGCAGATGACATCCCATCAATATTCATAGATGAGTGTGCAAATGAGCTGGTCATCCTCTGTGGCTTATTTTTAATAAATATTTGTCTAGTGGAGTCTTCCCTTCAAAATGGAAGGAAACAAAGGTCGTCCCCATCCATAAATCCGACAATGAGGACTTAGTTTCGAACTACAGACGCATTTCAATGTTATCAACCCTAAGTAACAGAAGAACAGAACCATGTATATTATCTACACATGTTTTAAATAAATGAGTCTGAATCTGAATCTGAACAGGGTCTTGTGATGGGGTAGAAAAGAGAATTAAGGAAACGTTACCGCCGGGGTTTTTTTATATATTTTAATATAAACCTGTTTCTTACTCGTATTACTAACAGCTCTATAGCTTCAGATACACGTTGCACTTACCTACATTTAAAAGTATTCTATGAACGACTATTTTATTTTTGAAGTCCTAAAACTGAAAACGAACACACGATGACCACACGTCACGCCGATAAATCAATCAAGCGATAATTCGCAACCATCATCATCATCATTTCAGCCGAAAGACGTCCACTACTGGACATAGGCCTCCTCCAAATGGGGTGGTTTGCCATAATCGCCACGCTTGGCAGGCGGGTTGGCGATCGCAGTACGGTGTTAAAATGCATAGAGACCGCTGCTGCCTATTCTGTAGTGAGTCCCTTAGTCGACTTTTACGACACCCACGGGAAGAAATGGGATGGTACTATACTTTACGTCCGGCACCACGCGGAACATAATAAGATATTATGACGTCACTACTCACTCATGTTCGTCTCCCGAAACACGAATACAATTCGGTTCCCTCATTGTGTACACGTACCTTCGCGCCAGTCACATGCGTCGGAGCAACTATGCCAGGCATCCTTATCAAAGGCATGCACCCACCTCCGTAATACGCTCATAATAGGTATACTACAGAATGCCTAAGTACAATAACTAAACTGGAATCCGACACTGAATATGTGTAATACCTCGTCCATACCTTACATTTCGGAACGGCATTATTATTGTTGATGCTTGCAGTTATCATTACATTCCTGTCATGGAGATATGCGGAGTAATAATATGAACTAAGTAGGGTGGATTGATGTGCAATTGTTTCAAACATTTTGGTGTAAAAAGGAGTCGCAGTTTTCTAAAATACTGTTTTGTTTTTGGTTAATCACGCCTTTAAAAAAAAAACTATATAAGGGCTCGTACACACGAGGATGATTCGTGTTTTTTGACCAATCGTCTTTTTTCACGATTTGTTTTTTTTTTTACGGCGGCATTATTCTTTAAATGCCTGTGTTCACACGTATCACTAATCGTGAAATTTTGGCGAATCGCGAAAAAACTCGTTTCCATATGCAACGTGAACGTACATCCGTCATGACGTATCGTTTTTTTTTCGCGAATCGGGAATGACGGATCCCGTGTGAATGTGGTGTTGTAGTATTGTTAAACATTCTCATTCTATATTGTTAAAATTGTTACTTGTTAACCTATACTGTCCCACTGCTGGGCAACGGTCTCCCCTATACTTTTCCATTCATCTTTGTCTGCTGCCTTTGTAACTGTGTAATAACAAAAATATTATATAGGTCAAACACAAGGAACACTTCAAGATTTTAGTTTTTCAAACAATCCGCACTCTATTTCCACTTCTACATTTCGATTAGGAACTGATAATGGACTTGAAAGTTACGCGAAGGAACTCCTCGATTGCTAAGAGTACAACAAATGTAATTGGGATAATCTATTTGGGTTCTCGAGCAAATACTACAGACAGGTTGGTAGTCAGGCAATTTGCTTTGCTTTAGAACATTTTGCTGCTCAAACTTTGACGATTTAAGGCGATGGATACTAAATAATGGAAAAACAGTTATTTAACTACTTACTAGAGCAATACTTCAATTACTATATTTCAGGAGATTCTAGCTTCAGTAATCAACAAGATGACAATGTCTTGCAATATCGTTTCTGATTTATTTATTTCTCTCAAATTCACCCATGAGCTGGCGTTAAGACTTGTTTACACGAGGAGAAATTATTTGTCCGTTGAGAGGGAGGTTGTCCACGTCTAAACGAGGCTTTAAAGTGCTGAAACGGGTGAAACTTTACGTTATATATGTGCAATAATTAAGCCCGTAACTTTTCCACTGCTGGGACACAGGCCTCGTCTCTGTGAGAGGGAGTGGACCATAATCCACCACGCCGGCCCAATGCGGGTGGTTAGATGACACATGTCTTCGAATATTTGGTTCTACGACATGCTCGTTTTTTTTCACCGTGCAGTGATGAGGAAATAAATTACAAAAAATAAAGCATCTGCCTGGGTTCGAACTCAAGACATGAAAGTCGGGGGCGTTACCAGTAGACTACCATTGCTGTAAAATATTAATAAACACTACCGTTATTGAGGCAGAGTCGTGCATTGCGCGCGTTGTTTTCGTGCGGGAACTCGTCAGCACGTCGACGACGCTGCAGTGTACCGCCTGGTTCCGCACTGAATATCTCCTCACCTGAAAGAAAATATATTAATAAATATGATGTTTTAAAATATGAATTGTTGTGAAATTACTGTCGTTAAGAAGCAACGGACTAACACTTAACCTCCACTAAACACGACAAAAAAAATTGTTAAGATTATTTTTGACATATTTTTAATAATCTTCTCCGACTCTAAAGTAGTGATTCCCAAAGTGGTCTATATCGACCCCCAGGGGTCGATGACGATTTGTAAGGAGTCTCGTTAGCGGGAAAAAAAATGGGGTTCCATGAGACACAAATGGGGGTCCACGATAGCGGATCTCATTTAAGCAGGTCATGACTTAAATTTTAGCTTTCCATGAATGGAATAATCCATATATATACACAGACAATAAGTACCTATTTACTTTCTTAATACTGACTTATAAATATATAAATAAACACAGATATCTTTTTATATAAGTTTTTATTTTCTCTGTGTAAGTTTTTATTTTGTAAAAATATTTTTATGCGGTAAAACCTCCAACTTTATCAGTCACGGAGATTTGTTGCTTAGTTTTTACGTGAAAACGTAATAAACAGACCCACCTTACTACAATGGTTTTGAATACAAACTTATTATAATAATATTAGTACCTAGCGCAGTATATTACGAGTATAGTGCACAGAAAAAATAAAAATCTTAGCTATAGTCTATATATTATTGATTCCAAAATTAAAGAAGGAAAAGAAAAATCTTTGTCAAGAAAATTTTTACTTTGTCCAAGATAATTATTATTCTTATTATTTTAAATGTCTTTGACATATCTCGGGACCATCTAGGTTCCCGGACCTTTGGAAGGCGTACGAGGGGCCAAAGCCAACTCGCAGAGGCCCCTTAGACATTTTTATGTATTGAGGCACCAACCGACGATTATCCCTGTATGCACTACGCAAGTGCACCCAAGGACAACCCCCGGTTGGTGCAGAACTATTGCAGAACATGCAAACAAAATAAATTGGGCTATGGGTTTGGGTGGCTAAAGTTGACCACTAACGGTGACCTGGAACTATGGAAGGACTATGGCCCCTGCCCGATCAATGTTTTATATGTACACGGAAAAATGGCAGGGGGTGACTTGCACACTCAATAACGGGCCCCCAAAAACTGTCGCTAGCACATAGTGACGTAGCGGCAAGGGGGCAACATGTCCTGAGGTGCTTGAGGAGTGGAGAGGTATTCCACGGCTTTCAGAACAATCCCAGAGCCCGGAAGATGGTCAAGATCCCTACGAGCACTTACTGGAATACTTCCTTCCTCCGAGCACGTTTGCTCTTGCGAATCTCCACTCAAGCCGGCCAATTAAGGCAAGAATGAGGTGGAAGCTCTGTTCCTCGTCAGTGTTCACTCCAGTCGGCCAATAAAGACAAGACAGAGATGAGGAACAACATTTCTCCCGGGAGATAGGGTCCGTGGGGTCGCTACTGCCCAACAGCTCGCCACATGCTGCCCTGCGGGTTTCTGTATCTCTGTTAATGTGGCTCCTCATCCTAGACCTGTTCCGGCAGAGTAAACTCTACCGGCACAGACCCAGAGTTTGGAGCGCGCAAGCCCCACTACGACGTCAACGTAGAGATACGGCGGTGGGGTTATTATTATTATTATTATCGTTTATTTTCAGGTATTTACCCATAGCAATATTACAATGCATTGTTATTAAAATATTACATCATAATAAATTAAATTAAATTACATTTCAATTACATTATTTCATATATTAGCGTCTTAGCAGGTACACACAGCAAAATATTTCAGACACTATAACACTATACACATACACTATATTTTTATTTATTAATTTCGGGCTGCCTAACTTTTTTCTTGAATATTTTTTTGTTTTTTTGTTTTTCCCACTACACTTCACTTCACTACAGTTATAAATTCAATTCTTTCAAAGTGCGTAGCTATATATAGCTAGTATACCAGCTGTCAAAAACATATTTGAAGTTGATAAATTTGCATAAATTCAATATTAGGTACGCCTACCCAGAACCGAAAAACATGCCAAGTGGTTGACAACATAAAAAACTTTGGGGACCTCTGTTCTAAAGTGTGTTTTTTGCCAGGCCTACAAACATTTAGTTCTAGTTGTGTTCTAGTTAGGTACTGGGTTTAAAAAAAAAAATAGACATAGGACACATTTTATCAGCTTTTATCTGAGAATTAAAAATTTACGATTTGACAGCTTTTGTATAGAAAATAGGTCAAACCACCATTTTATTCTTATTATCTGACGATTGAACAATCGGCCTTTAGAGAAATGATTATTACTGGTTTTAAGTAGTATAAGAACATACCTTTCGAGTTCCTGTTTCTTCTATATAACCTTCGGTTGGTGCTCTCATGAGGAAAAGGAGATGCTTGCCGCTGCGGACTGCTGGCGTATCGCGGCAGTTCCTCACCGCCTTCCGACCCGTAGATACGACGCTGCTCATCTGTGCCAAATGTACGAGTTTCATTAGCAACTAACAATAAGACGGCTAAGTGCGTTTATGACCACGCACAATAAGGGATTCATAGTTGGGATGAATATTCACACTTGCACAGTCTTATTTTTATCGACCGCAAAAATAACTTCGTATTTCATAGTACCTATTTTTCGAAAAAACGATTAAAAACATATACCATATTATTTAGACCAAAATGCCTAATAATTCGCAAACGGATCCCTGAATCAAAAAATATTCAGCTGATTACTAATTATTTGAAAGACCTGTCCAACGATACTTCACACAAATAGACGACTAAAAATAAATAATTACCGAATGATTTTCTGATGATCCTAAAAAAAATATTTCGCAGCTTTGTATTCGTGATTACAATGAATAACCATGCCAAATAACAGCTTTTTAGTACCAAGGATCTCTGAGTTAAACCTCGGACAGACAAACAGACGGACTTGGTGAAACTATAAGGGTTCCTTGTTTTATTACGGAACCCTTAAAAGATGACGATTTAATTGGTACATTGCTCTCGACTGAACTATTTCACTAAGATATGTTAGTTTATAATAAAGGGACAGACAAAGGTCGGATAATATTAAGTCTCGTCTAATCTTAGGGTACCTTCATTAGTTATGACTATTGGAGACGTATTGGTCATAATTGAAAACGCTTCTAATAGATCGAATCCATTACCTAACAAACAATTAGGTCTAGTAAAGTGATTTGTAGCCCTGAAAGTATAAGTAGGTGATAAATGACAAAGCTTCAAAATAGATTTTCCAAAGACTGCCTTCATAAATAAAAAACATATTAATATTCAAATCTTTACTACGAACAAGATTAACACCACATTTTTTACATGAAAAAGTTTGCCCAACTCCCGACGTTGCAGTTATGTTATGACTAAGTAATAATTTTCAACACTTTATACAAATAGGTCAGTATAAAAGTTAAGGGCGGAAAGTTAGGAATTTATGAGGCGGTTTGTTTGGGTAGGTAATTCTAAACAATAACAAACAAAATGTATACGTTGCCTGAGGTTGTACGGCGGCGTGAGCCAGCCCGCGGCGAATCGAACCCGCTCTGCTACTTCGCCAAACAACGTGTGCTATAGAATGAGAATGTGCAGAAGGCCTAATCTAACTGTTTACTTTCACATGAACAATCAAAATGTACATAAACTAAAGTCTCTATCGCCTAACTCGTTTGGGTTCGTCAAAGTTCAGAAGGTCAATTGTCGTAACTAAAAGCGTTAAAATTCAAGACGTAATCTCATCTTAGCGACAGTCAATGTCAAAATCTTGTCAATAATGTATGAAAATTAGAGATATTTTTGACAGATGTCGACAACGTTCTTAAAAGACGAGAATTGCCCCTCGGTTCATGCAACTTGTCATGCACGCGCGCCTTTTGCGAGTGTTACGTATCTGAGTACTGACCACAGATTACTTAGGGCGGACTTCAGCAATGAAACTGAACGCGATCAGCACATCTAAACCGCGTTCAAGAGTTGTCAGTGTCATCATTGTTGAGAAATATTGACATTGACAGCTCTTGAGCGCAGTTCAGCTGTTGACCGCGTTCAGTTTCATTGGTGAATATGGCACTTGGCAAACGACTTTACTCGATCAACACAGTACCAGTAATGTCAATCTGTCAAAGATTACGACACCTAAATTTATTTTGAATTTTTGACAGAATTTTCTGGTAATGCCTACGACAGCCAATCACAGGCAAGCAGAAATGTCATGCAGCACTAAAACAAAATTGCGCTATGTCGAGCGTTTCGTTCTACGAAAATAAACAGCCGGGGTACTGACTAAACTTTTATAATCCTCAGCCACATTTACGTTTACCCACCCTCTGACGGGATATCAGAGAGGTAGAAATAATTTTCCTAAGCTTTTATTCAGATAAAGTACTTTTCTGGTATCCATTTGGTAAGCGTCATGCCTGAATATACTTTACAAGTACTATTTTCTTAGTCGCGACCACTACCGTGTAGTCCACTACCGTGGCCTTTATTCAATTTATTAGATATAACATATCATAACATCACGCCCGTAGTCCCCGAAGGGTTTAGGCAGAGGTGTACTAGTACACGAACATTTCGCCAGTTATGTTTGAGTTCCATGTAATAGGGGGCGAGCCTATTGCCATCAACCGGCACAAATCCAGACTACACATACATTAACTAATTACTACTAATTACTTTTCTGGCTGGTAATACAATATATTAATTCACACAACGGTGAATCACTGACTTGAATAGGCTTTCTTATTACATTACAACACATTTTTTTCTTTTATCATGTAGGTAGCCAAAGTAGGTTTACCTACTGTCCCACCTGTCTATTATGTGGCTGCAGGCTACAGCAACGGCCTGTTCAAATAATTCCTCTAAACATGGCAGAAACAGTGGATGCATGAAAAAAATAACATCACAATCCTGCATGGCTCCGACCCAAAACCTTGTTCATAAATTGCATTTATTCCATTTTTATTCCATAATTGGATTCCTCCGGAATATCCCATATATTCCGGTGAAATCTAGTTATGATTTTTTTTTGATAAAATCGTTATTTAGTAGGTAGGTAGAAAAAACTAAATAAGGATCTGGAACATCTCAGTAGAATATTAGTCAATATATTTTACCAATAAGTATTTTATGAAATTAATAATCTTCACTTCAATTTATAAAGGTTCCAAGAGAATCCAATTTGAGGCAAATTGAAGTTCCGAAAATGACGAATGAAACCGCGAAAACATAATAAATAAGCACCTTCAAAGAAAATTTGAAAGTAAACTTGCAACTACACCGTGCCTATGTTGTTACGAATCGGTATAAAAGAAAGTTGTGGGGCGAAAGAAAATGAATTAAAAATACTCGTTCAGATTGGTAAGTTTCGCAATACTTTGGAAATTTGTTGGCAACGTTAACACAGCTCTCCGTAACGAAACGTGAATAAATTGAAAATAAGCAGAGAGACGCAGTCATTTGTAACTTTGGGGAAAGCATTTTAATATTTTTTGAAAGCCGACGATGAAAAGATGTTAAGAACTGGCGTAACGTCGACATAAAAAGTTTATAAACGTAATTCAAGTAAGTCAGTAAGTGAATCAGCATCGCTCAGTGGCATATTTATAAAATAAAGGCCGCCAGTAACTAGTATGTATGCACACAAAAACAAATTTTAACAATTCAAAATTCCCAACTGAAATAATATTATTGCGTTTAATGAAAGTTAAGTCGGCACGGTCTGTGTAGCCAACGGCTGTATGAAACTAAACACCTTGTTTTAGTTTACTCAACGATTCTACAAACTCAATTAGCATTACAACCTCTGAAAGTCACTTTAGGCGAAATGAAATTATGTAGGAAATAAACGTGGTTTGGGTGGATACCTTACATGAATATTTTCCGAATAACGTTTCCTATTCCGCACTGTTTATGTCGAAGTAATTTTGTACGGTTTATGGTAATGATATATTAAAGTAGCTAAGGACAACGACCGCCAGGTACACGAACTCGGTTTAAGAGTCGGTATTAAACCTAGAGTCGGCTCATATTCGAACACGGGTTTCAGATTTAGCTAGTTTTCGGAGCAGAATGGGAAAATTGTGAGCTCGTGGAAACTAGGCTTAATGATGACCGTGCGTCGTGATAGCGAGAACAAACGGCATCGCTTACATAATAGTCTATGGTACATGATTGAGCTTGCGATTATCATCATAACAGTGCTATCATACGTAATCGTGCTTACATTCTAAATGAAAGGACAATTCTGAGGTGTTTACAGGCTGCACAGGAATTACAATAATCAATGAAACAGTGGATCTGATTTCAGTAACATCCTGATTCGAAGATATTAGAGATAGGTATAAGAGTGCAAGCAAATGTTTTCATGGATTGTTACACAGCAGGGGTACCTACGTATTATCTATTAGCTATATAATTGAAGTGTTTTCTAAACTAATATTATACAAGTGAAATGATATTAAAGGAGATCACCCATTTCTTTAGTCGATATAGGATTTAAAAAAAAACGGCCAAGTGCGTGTCGGACCACGCAAAATGAAGCGTTCCGTAGTTGGGATGAATTTATCCCAAGAATAAACTTAACATTGTAATTGAAAAACATGTTCTCCCATACGGAATGTATGGGAGATCATGTTTTTCAAACTGCAAATTTATGTTGGTTGATTATTACTCGTTAACCTTTACAGCCGACTTAGCTCTCATAGTTTTCATTTTAATTTCGTTATATATACTACTGCTGTGAATTTTTTCACAAGTCCAAGTACAACCATTTAGCTGACAGGGCGGGCGGGAGGACACTTGACTCTAACAAAAAATGGTTTTAACAAACTCATTATACATTTTTAAACGACCTTTCTAACGATACCCCACAACATGGGGTAGATGAAAAAAAAAATATCCCCACTTTACGTGTAGGGGAGGTACACTAAAAAAAAAAAAAAACTTGATAATATTTTACGACTTTGTCGGCATGATTAATATGTATACATATGCCAAATTACAGCTTTCTAGTACTAACCGTCTCTGCGCTAAGCCGCGGACAGACAGACGGACACACAGACAGACAGACAGACAGACTGACATGGCGAAACTGTAAGGGTTCCTTGTTTACTACGGAACCCTAAAAAAGGCTGTGGCCAGGAATGAATTAAATTTTATTTGAATGGTGGCAGTAGTAGAAATCGTGAAAACGGTTTTGCGGGGCATAGTTCTTAAGTTAAGATTTTATAAACTTTGTTCATGATAAATAAATAAATAATAATAATTTATTTGTATGGCGACAACGCTGTAAAGCATTTGCGAGTAAAGATATACAACGATTTATTCAAAGATATACAAAAAAAAAATATCCCAGAATTGGTGATCGCCTTTAAAAAAAAACCCGACACAAAGATTTCCTCATTTCTATTTCCTACTCCATTACCAGACCCGGTTCACCATCTATCTATAACCTATTAATTCCATTCCAATGAGCCTAAACACGATAAGTGTGCAGTAAGTTGGTAAAGGGGTGGAGTATCCTGCAAATTCTAGGTGATTCTGCAGCATCAGTTCAAGGTTACTATGTTCTTCTAATATCATTTAAGTAACAGAATACCATATTTCAAATCGATCAAACCTGTGGGCGAAGCTCACATCCATTCATCAACTAGAAAAGAGCTGATAATCTTAAAACGGCTGAACCAATTAGGATAAAACATATCTAAGAACCATCAATAGAAAACCTGCTTTCAAATATAAAAAACCGCATTCTAATCGGTTCACCCGTTTAAGAGCTACGGTGCCACAGACACACATATCGGTCAACCTTATAACACCCCTCTTTTTGCGTCGGGGATTAAAAAGAGAAAAGATTAGATTTTTTTATGTTTGTTTGTTACGCTTTCACGCTAAAACGGCTAAACTGATTTGCATGAACTTTGGCACAAAAGTAAACTATGACCTAGGTTAGTACTTTGAATATTTTTTATCCCGATATTCCCACGGGATCGAGACATATGCGGGTGAAACCACGGGGTATCGCTAATTGTTTATAATTTTATTTTAAGGTATTCTTTGAATGCTAAAATAAGTAAGCAAAATATGTAGAACTATTCATATTTAAGACCTTTTATGTACCATATTTTATATTTAAATAAAAATACTCTATTCTATAAATATTGTTAAAAGAACGTCGAAATATTACTTCATCATTATAAATATAAGTAGATTCATTTCAATACTCCTACTACAACTGTTTCGGTAAACGTAAAACACTACTAAAATAAATTACAACTGTATGATTCCCTTTATGAGTCTTTTAAAGGTATGAAGGATTAATGTGGGTAGGTAAATATATGAAAGCATAGCAGAATAAATAATGATGGACCTTATATTTGCCAAATTATTATATTAATATTACTGCAGCGTCACATAATTATAATGTTTTTGGTAACTTTTAACAAAACTGATATACCTATGTGTGTTGCGTTTCAAGCTTTTAATATTATATTTTGTGTATAATGTTTATAAAGTGGTAGGTAAGTATGAAAAAAACGAGTGAGACGTACATCTCACCTTGGTATTAAGCAACATTAAAGGGGTGCTTCGTCAGGGTTGTTTTTGACGGCCAACTCTAGCACCGCTCGCGCTCATTGTAAAATCAAATAGCGCGTGGTTCCCCGGTTTCCTGTTACACACTTCCGTCCCTTTTCAGGCAGGTCTGGGTTCTGTGATTGCAGGAAAGCGAGAGGAAAGATGTTACACGTTAAGAACTCGGTAGATAGGCACCTACTCGGTTTTAGACGACCTTAGTAATGTATTATTACCTCGTAACCAAAATATTCAAAACAAAGTGAGTAGGTATCTAGGTCTCTATTCGGATCACTCCTGAAATAAATTATTATGCTCCATGAATATAAATTTTAACATTTTGTGAAATAGATCTAAAAGCTTTGCCGAACTAAAAATACACTAATAGGTTTTAGATAAAGTAAAAATAACTTGTCTTGTATTTATACCAAAAATAAGATAAGAGTACCAGAGTAAGAGAATCAACATACGCCGACTTTCCCGTCCGGCCCGAAATGCAAGCAATATTTGGTGTGTTCGACTGCTTTTTTCTTATCCATAGATCGTATGAATATTTAACTATTAGGCTTCCCTTTTACTCAACTAAAATCAACCTTATCTTACAAGCTTTAGGTGGAGATTTGAACGGCAAAAAATCTGGTTCAGAGACGCGATGCTTCCCTTTAGTAAACAACTCAAGATTGAATATGAAAATTTAATCGACTAATTTAATCGAAGAGAGATACCATGTAGCCGTCGACGGCTGAGTTATTAAACCTCTCTTCGTAGGCATTGCGCTTATAAATATGAATTCAAAATAAAATATTATACTTCAAGTAAGTAGGTATTTCGACTTATGTAGGTACTGACTTACCTAACTGCATTGCGGCCATTGGGAATAGCTACATATTGCAGTAAATAGATAAGTCAAACAAAAGAAATGGATTTTTATTATTCCATTACTTTTAACATTGTGTTCTACCAAAATCACTTACAAGTACAGCCGATCATAAAAGTAAAGGAATGAAAGAGATATTTTATTCGAGGTCTGGAATTATCCAAGCCAAGACCTACGAGCGGCGTTCATTTGTGAGCCGCCAAAGTTTGACAAGTTAGCTTGCATTTAAATGCCGGTGGAAGGTTCAGCACCAAGCTGTGCTCCAAATTAGCATTTTTCAAAGTCGTGCCAGCCTGATGGCTGCGCATTCTCACCAGACTTGTTCCTATAAATACATTTATAATGTACGCATTGCTCTTTTACGAAAACTTCCCGAAGATTTCCGGGTAGATTTCAACAAAAATAAAAAGTTTCCGCATAATAGCAAGCACTTGTGATAACATTAACAAATAGAAGTAGCCTTGAAGAAGCCCGGGAGCACTGGAGCTGACGTGAACTGCATAAATAAACGGAGATCCCGCCGCTATGAAATTCATATTTAAAAAATGTTAGCTGAGTAATAGTCTTCTTTGGGGAAAAATAATAGATTCCTTTACTCCTGCGATGAAAATGACCTGAATTAAATTTTCACATTCAATCGTCGCTGTTTGCCCCTGAGAGTGATCGTGGCCCGCCGCCGCAGCGCCCCCGCCCCGCTCCCGCCCCGCACACGCCCCGCTACCGTCTGTCGGTTCTCATCATACCTATTTTTGTTTTTCGGCAATATAATCGCAGACAAAATTATACATTACGTATAGAAGAGTTATGGTTTATCCCACAGGAGTACTCGTACATGCGAACCGCGAACTCTATAAGACATCTCATGACGATATAAACCTTTGATGTGGGAGTTACATTTTAGGTGGGTGTGTTGGTGAAAGGGTTTTAGATAACCAAAAGCCTATGTCACCAGTCTTTAAAATATTTGATCACTACATGGAAAACTTTCAGCAATTTAGTTGCAGCACGCTTTCATTGACGCGAGCTACGTAGAGTCACAGCCACAGAAATACAAAGAACGATCCTTATGCGTAATAAAATGGTGTTTTCAATCCCTGATTAGTCTAGATAGATATGATATCTCAGATTCTAGTCTTCATTAATTCAATGCTCTGTTTATTCTTAGTTAATAAATCTGTCTGGTTCAAATCACTTAAATTAATGTGGGTATTTAATCAAGCAATCGACAAATTAATCTGGATCCCAAGTTTCAGTAACTTCATCTGTTTACATATCGCTGGAATGTTGTCTAGATTATTTAACTTAGCCATTAAGTCGAGCAAGATAAAATATTAGATCGTACTGAAACCACTTAGAGCTATTTCCCCGGGATTGCGTGATAGCAACACTTAATTTACAAGCTCCATTTAATTTGAACTATTTTGAGGCTCAGGCAGGAATTTAAATATCTGCAGATAAGGAGCTCACGCGAATTGTTCGCCGCGCGCCGGCGACTGAGCGCTCCAGCTAAATTACGAGATTAACGAATTAATGCTACACAAATTTCAGAGGTTTTCTCTTAATTTTTTCTATTAACCCTTCATATAAATAAAACCATTTCAGTTACCTAAACACCACCGCTGGTTATTTAACGATGAAATGATAAAATATTAAACTATTTCCACAATCATCAAAATTCGCGTGAATTTGGGCAAACAAGTTTCACACACTAACCATATAATTAAAATATATCTGACACCCTATTTCGCGAAATTGCCTAGCCAATATTACCCGCTTATCTCAAATAACGATGTAGTCCTCGTAAAATGTAAATACATATGTAATAAAAGTGTACTGTATGTGTGTGTTAAAAGCAAAATCGTTTCGACAAGTTTAGAATATGGCCAACTGTATAATCGAAAAAGCTGTATTCAAATAAAAAATAAATCAGGATTGGATGGGGAGAGTGAAAACTAGTTACTAAAGTAAATGTAGGTAGGTACTTGGTAAAATATTTTTGAAACAGAACGTGGGGGCCTGGGAGCAAAGTGCAGAGATTAGACACTGGGACCATCAATTACGCGTAATCCGAGACACGTGCGAGCCGCTCATCGCATCGCAAACCTATGGGGATTATTGAAATTTTCTATACCCACACGCGACGAACGCGTTCACATACCCGCTTATAGGCTTTTGTATGAAAACGAGATAAGAAATTATGCAAAGGTTTGTAGCGTGCAATTACAATTTAACATAGATGTGTAAATAAAAAATAAATCATCATATTAAAGACGTAGAGCTTTGCATTTCTGTTTTAATTTCCAGTCTCTGACAAAACATGACAAATAATCCTTGCAGTTATATAATGTACTGCCCAACCCCCAAAGAGCCATACATAGCGGTCTCAATTTCACACCTATTTTGCGAATCTGACCGGTAGTCCAATTAATCTTCCTGCAGATTGGATTGGGTGCGATATTTGGACGCCTGCAGGCACCTTTGATGTGTCGTGTCAATCCCAACAGAGTCCCTAAATCTCAGACTCAAACGAACCAGTTAACTAAAACAGTCAGACGTCCATATATTACGTATAAGTAACCAGTGAAATTTATAATATAAAGAAGAAGAGCTATGTTGAATACGAATGAAAACCAGAAAATGTACGAATTAAGTAAATGTAGGTATTCTTTGGAATAAAACCCAAAAATCAAATTTATTTTTTATTTTTTAATGATTGGAAAACAATAGAGACCAGGTTCCAGAAATTTAAATACTAGCACAACATTACATAACAACACGCATGTTGCCCCGAAGGGTTAGGCAGAGGGGTACTTAAAGTCTACCCACATTTCGCCAGTTATGCCTAAAAAAACACTATTATAGTAATAACCGCCTTCTTAGCCAGCTGAGTAACATACTCAATAATTATATAACGCTACAGGTACTTACCTAACTATTGTCACGCTTTCCTAACTGGGTGAAAACTTGCAGGAAGCAACACTACAGTTTTGTTCTTACTTAAGTCCATGCACCTACTTAGTGTTGGTACCACTAGTAGCTCCTGTGTACTTAGTGTTTCGAGCTCGAGAATCAACGTATTAGGTTCAAAGACCGCTATATACTGTAACATTGTGCAAAATTAATCATACGCTAAAAGTTGCACTGAAGTTAACTGAACAAGATATTGTGTTGTTTATACCAGGATTTATATTCATTTACGAAGTGTGAAATTTATATTCATTTGCGTAGTATTCTAGAAACCAGTTTATAACTCTGGATAATAGAAAAAAGCTTTTTTTTTTTTCTATAGATGTTTCTTGTTATGTTTACTTCTGCTGGCCTAGCAGGATCATTGCAGACTCATGTTTTTATTATATTCCTCCCCCTCTGGTGGTGGTTTCCCAGTAACCTTTGCCTCTATGTCAGACCACTTCTGTGAAGCCAGGTGTTCACAGAATAGTTATAGTGAATGCACAAAGGTGTTGTTCTGCACGCACAACCGTGACTTGTGTCAAAGATTTCGTTAACTTTCTTATCAGAGAAAGGGGAAGGAGTTTTGTGGGTTTTTTTTTTCAGCCTCATAGAATCACTATTTTCGTCTATTGAAAAGGATAAAAGCAAACAAAGAGTAGTTTTATCGATTTATGCACTGTATGAAGCGTCCATTTTGAAAAACTTACGTTTAAAGGCTGATGAGAACCCAACATTCCGTAACAAATGGAGTAATTTTTACCGGCCTATTCATCTTACGCCACAGAGTTAAGTTTACTTCAATAACATAACTTGAGTGATAATTAAATATGTAACTTCTCCCAGCCGCCTGTCCGCTAGGCAATCTTGTAAAATATTCAATAAACCTCGTTGGGTAACTAAACAGAATAATCAATTAGATAGCTACTCCTCGCCTAATATTCATTACTTACAGTAAAGATCTATATGCATGCTATTCTAACACTGTTTAGGTATACTGTGGCTGAGAGCCTGAGACTATTGACTGACTATTGTTAGACTGTGACATATTTTGAGCGTAAACGCTAATTAGCTTCAATGCGCATTCAGCTGTCATGATTCGATTGGATTTATGCGCATCGCGGGTTAGGATAGGATCAGATTTGCATGCTTAGCTATGCATGCGTAAGCACGATGTCGTCGGAAGTCGAGACGAGCGCGACGTGTGTTTCCACCCTTACAGTGTATTTCTGCAATCGATGAGAATTTTCTGACGCAAAGAGTCCCCTTCAGCAAGTCTACGACGACATCCGACATCCATAAATGCATGTATTGTTGAATTATAAAACAATAATTTCTATGCAATCCTGTCGTTGGTTGAAACAAATTGAAATTAACAAAGGTAGTTTATATCAATGGATTCTGTGAACTTTAAAAGGGTAGAAAGACAGAACTTTTCAGGTTCACTCATTTGCATTTAGATAAATCACAAGGGTGAGCAATATCTTGAAATAAGAGTAAGTAAGTTCGTATGTAGATACTTGCTCTTAATCAAAATTACGTACACACATTAACTGAATGTTTATCAGTGAACAAGTAAACGAAGTAACTTTAGCCCAACACGTGAGATTCTCATTAATATAATGATCGGGTTTGCAAATAAAACATAATGCAATGTTAATGACCCGATAAAATTACTTACCTGTTCCCGCCAACCTTGCGGTTTCATGGAGTCAACTAGAGCGTTTTCTGGTAAAGAGGGTAAATGAGCTTGTCTATGGCGCCCTCTCGTGACCTCCCGACGAACAAAACGACAAAGAGAAGTACGGCAACATTTACAGAGAAAATGGCCGTGGGGCAGTCAGGGCGAGCCTCCACCCTTTGTTTCCTTAGAGCAGCTCGCCGCGCCGCACGCCGACTACTTCCCGAACCTTCCGACGAAATATGTACATTGCGATTTGTGGCCTTTGTCCTAACATATTAATGTGAATTCCAAAACGTATTTATTAACTTTTGGTAGGCCCACGCGTATTTAAGTTTTCAACGAAAATTCCTGCATTAACTTGGTTGTTTATGTTTTACATACGTTATGTGAACGTCGGCGTCGTTAGTGATTCATACGTATTATATGCATAATTTAATAAAAGTTGTGAAAGAATGCTTGTTTTTTTGTTAGAGCATCCGTTGTCTGTGGGGGACACAGAGGCGCGACGAGCGAGACGCACACCGCAGGAATTTCTAAATCTTCATAAGATAATGGATCGCTCCGCGAAAGAAAAGGACCTCTCCGGCTTGGAACTTTGTTGAATTCCTGACTCGTAATTAATAAAATTACTTTTTGGGAGCTTTCCTCGACTTCAAAGAATTTTAGCATAAAAGAAAAAGTTAAGTAGATGAATTATTTTTGAATGATAAAGGGAATAATTTTGGATATTTATACACTTAGGAGTTGAGTTATTCTGAAGATTTTCATCGTCGTTTTGAATATCATAAACTGACGCTGTTAGAAGCATTGTTTCATGAAAATCGATGCAAGTGATAAATAGGAAATTGTACGCTCCATTTCCCCAAAATTTTTACACTACCGACACATGTATAAATTATTAGTAGTATTTTTAAAGAAAGCTCAAGTTCGCACTCAAGGGTAAATTGCATTTAGCGAGGACTATCAAGAAAGTATTTACCCTGCAATTGAACTCCACGAGATTTATAGGATTTCTCTCGACGCATATTCTCGAGAGCTCTTTTCTTTTAATTTCTTATTCTTCGTATGTTTACTTGGAGCTTCATCTGTGCAAATATTAGTCTTCACTATAAAATATAATATTATGAATTGTTATTTAAGTAGCAAAATTCTACAAAGTGGAGATATAAAGATATCAAATAAATAAGTAAACAATAAAATGAAGCCTTTTTTTTTTGAGGGTGGGAACTTGTCAAATAACTTCTCCCGCTCTGACTGACTTTTACTGACTAAAACCCACCCGTGTTCCTTCCGCTGCCTGTGTGCCGGGGCCGCGATATCCCTTTCGGACAAACTCGCAACCCTGGCAGGAGTAAAATGAAGCCTACATTTAACATTATTTGCGATGATTTGTCTACAACAAAGTAGAGATTAGTGGAGAGCTGTATCTCCAAAGCAACTCTGACTAAGGGTCACTTCAAAGGGAATAAAAGTGTTCATTCGTGGCGAACATCAGTCGAAGGTCGCGCTTATCTGCGGCGGGAGTGACGATAATACCCGCATGGCGGATGATAATCGCCGAGTCCTGCGACTGTCGTCAGTCGTCAGTCGCAGTGCAACGACTGCTAGTTTAATTCGTGAAGCCACATAAATCCCTGTTTGATGAGGGTAGCGAGCTTTCATTAGATACGGACTTGGTGAGGCGGTGCTCCACGGCAATTGCTGTCGATGATAGCATGGCATTGTCTCTTCACGTCAATACTGTAGCTCATGTATGTTTAATTTGATTGTTGGTTAAGTATAGCTATTTTCAAAGCTATATTTATTTTACTATGTCACATAAAAAATTAACGAGCGAGCCTTACAGTAGTCGCATTTTACGCGTAGCATCTAACATCTTGGCTAACAGTAACAACCCCTCGGAAAATGGGTTGGTACCATCTGATGGCCAACTATAGCACCGCGCGCGCTCGTTGGTCAAATCAAATATCGCGTTCACCGGCTTCCTAGCAGTGATAGCCTAGTGGTGTAATCGTCAGACTGCCAAGTCATAGGTCCCGAGTTGGAACCCAAGGCACGCACCTCTGACTTTTCAAATTCATGTGCGTATTGTATTATTATCACTTGCTTCAAAAACGGTGAAGGAAAACATCGCGAGGAAACCGGCATGCCTGAGAGATATTTCTCGACGGCATGTGGCAACTTTGACCACTAACCACACGAAAAGAAGAAGACCGGCTTCCTGTTACACACTTCCGTTACTTTTCACGGAGAGAGAAAAGATGATACGCATCAAAAATGAAAATTGTTTTAGTATTTACATGAATACTATGAATAGATACCAACTAATCCAAAATTTGAATACGACTGTAATTATTATGGTCTGTTTTTTTCTTTACTTAGAACGTGAAAAACCAATAATAACTTTCCATAAGTAAGTCGTTATTCCAAATAATAACTTCGGTAACTCACCGTCATGTGACACATCAAAAAGGCTTTTAAAGTAATCAATCAATTGGTTAGGTAGATTCACTATGTTTACGGTGAGTTTCCGCTCATGTGACGAGTCAATCTGGTGGCACCTCCTGTACAAAGCCACCTGTCACGAAGCAAGCATTTATCACAATTCTACCGAATTTCTTTTAAGCTTACCAAAGATGTCGGCTTTCATGTAACTGTATGGGCGGATCGTGTTATCACCGATAATATACCATTTCGTTATAAAATAGATCTATGGATAGAAGTAGTATTATAAGTATAGAGTCCCCACACCCACACCCTATACAGAATGTGGCTGACTCAGTATGAGCCCAAAATGCAGTGTCAAAAGGTTTTCATTTAATCGATAACAATGATTATCACTTACCATCTCAACATGCTTGCATGATTTATGAAATATCTTATTATAAGCATAATAATAGTCCTCCAGACCGAATTTCAGGCATGGGAGCCAATCTCAGCCGGAAAATAGCCATCTACGCGAGAGATATTATGGTGCACAAGTGTATGCGCAAACACAGATGCACTCACTCTTCCCTCATTGACATAGTCCGGTAGGACGGCAATCCGACACCATCGGAGACAGATCCGGCGCAGGATCAACGGCTTAACCAACTTCCAAACTCCGGGCTGTTACTGAGAAATTCCTTATGGAAAAACCCAATAACACTAACTGCCCCGTTCGTCTCGTGGTCGCAGGCGCAACTGCTAAGCGTGGAGTCCTGGGTTCGATTCTCAGGTCGGGCAAAGAACCAAGTAAACCTGACATAAACTGCCTTTTTATTTGTAGAAAGCGGTAAGAAAAACTATCTCGACCAAATGCTACAAAAAGCGTTAAAAAAAACAAACGCAAATCGTTTATAAGCCACAGACAAGGAATAGCCATTCCATTCAGCCCATAGAAGTTCAGTGCTGTTATTGTGTTACTCGCACTTGAGTGGCGTGGCTACACAAAGGTCGCGTACACAAGCTTAATTGAATAAACCTAACTGCTTGTGATTCAGGGAAGGTAATATCAGGTGCCTCCCTCGCTTTTGAAAAACAATAACCGTGGAACATTGCGCGGAAACCTTTATACAAAAGAGAGTCGCTCAATGAAGTTGCACGCCGAAGAATTTCCATGCAATAACGGGGCACAGCCTCGGCGAGGATTCTTGTGGAGCGCGGCTGGAGATATTGCGTACTTACTGGGCTTGCCTCTAATAACACCGCCGATACCGTTTGTGTAAGGAGAAAAATACGAAATGAAATGGAAACTACCAGACGCCTTATGGTTTCCAATCTCGACTAACATTACACGGAGGTACGGGAGCTATTTCGCATTTTAATATTCTATGAAGATTGAGAATAAAATCGTCAAAGTTTCGTATAACAGGCAATCAGGTTTCTGAGAAAGCAAGAAAAAGTGTTTGATTATTCTTTCATAATTTTCTGTTTGCTCGCGGGTGCTTCAATGAAAGTCGATCTCTTTAAGATAAAACTTCACCTGAGTAGGTACATTAGCGTTCTATTGCACTCTTCGGCCTCGTAACCACTATTGAATAGTTTTTGCTCGGGTTTTAAAACTAATCTTTTCAGTTGCCTGCTCTAGTTTCGCTAAAGAACTCGTTAACGATAAGTGTTATCTACGAAATGTTAAGAGTTTTAAAACTCAATGTTTTTCGAGTAGGTTTTCATCAATTATGTTGAGTATAATATTCAGCATTATATGATACTTAATTAGGTAAGTATATATAGGTTTAGGGGTAGGAACAGGGTGTAAAGTTCACTCATCCACCATAGAAAAGGGAGGATCGTCCGAACTGACGGGTGTCGTGTCTGCGGGCAACTGCCCAGAGGTTGAAAAATGTATATATGTCCATCGCGCGGTAAACTCTAATTGCGCGATGCAGGATTTGTGTAACGTCAGTATGTTGTGTGTCGTCAGGTCTTTGATGCGTAGTTCGCATGTGGCCATTGTAGATGCCGCCACATACCGCCGGTACCTAATTTCCTAGAAATCATCATAATAAGGTAAGTAGCTAAAGTATCAAAGCAGTATGCATCTTTAAAAAAAAAGTTTTGGTTTTAATAACTTCATGTACCCACTCTTTATATTCCTAATTTATACATGACTGTATGTACTATGTATTACTTCCATACCGAACAAAAGGTAGGTACACTACGAGTAGGTATGTGAATATGTTCACAGTTGACGAGAGTCGAGTCGGCGACTGAAAGTTGTTCGTACATAGCTCCCGCCCTTGACTGCTTCTTAAGAATTCTCAAGCCTTTAGCTCCTCTATCTACTTACTAATTTAATTAATATTATTCAGAACGTCTGACATAGTCCGTAAGTGGGCTTTTCAAGTGATGAATGGGTCTCACATATTTGTAGAGCTCTATACAAAATCACTCAACCCGAAATACACCGAAATCGCTTGATTGCGCATGAAAATATATAGCAACATTTAGATTTTATTATTTTTTTCATCCCCAAATCAGCATAAAATTAGGACTCATACATGAAACATGTTGTAAATCTTTTTTGCGACACAGCACAAATAGCAATTTGTTATCGTTATTCATTTTAGTGCGGTATTCCTGAAAAAACGAACGAAAATATAGCGTTGTATCTACCGTTTCTGTTTATACAATAGCACGAACTGGGAACAGCAATTAACCCATCACCAGCAGCGGCAGTAGACAGACACATCGATTACCAAATTCCGAAAACGCATTTATGATGCGACGTAGCCGTGCATTAAAGCTCTGCAAATGCCATCACGCGGCGAGACTAATCACATTAGTGGCCATCGCAAAGGTAATGCTGGTAACAACCTAAAAAGCCGCCATTTGCATGTCAGAGCGGACCTCAGGAACTCGCACTACACTGCAGTGTAAATTATTCACTCTCATATGAATCTCATATTGGAGATGGATACTAAACTTTGTACTCAACGTTAGTTATAAATAAAAGATTTCGTCGGAACAAAACAAAATTTGAAATTCTCATAGAATGGACTTTTGGAAAATGTTTACGTAATAGGAATATTGAACTGTTTTATATGGACTAGCTGCCATTGAGATGCAACAAAACACAGGTGGGTGCATATATTATATTTTGAATCTGTTTATAGGAGAAAACTTATCCAGACTTTTTACTTAAGTATCTGAGAATTGCAGAGCCGATTATCTACAATTCTTTTTTTTCCCCGAGCAAGCTGATAAAATTTATTTTATTTCATGGGCTATTAAAAGTACGTGAACAATAGAGGAAAACACAATGAACAAAGAGTTAAATGAACGTGTACGTGCATTTGTATGATTGAATGAACATTCAGGTTTGAAGTGCTACTATTGTATCAGTACGCACATTTTTGTCACCTGAATGTCGGCGTAACTCAATTTATCACATCAATATTGTTAGATAACACGACAAGACAACTTTAAAATATGTTACATTTCAGCCTGCAATAAAGCGGAGTGGCTTTTGCTCGTGTCAGAGAGCATGACACATTGGGAGTCTTTATAATACAGGTTCCAGAGTAAGTAGTACTGAATACACCTCAAAGTTGTATGTAAAAGCAAATTATTTTAACTTGCACACCAACGAAAGAAGGCAATTTTCACACAATTATATTCTTGAAGCCTACTTACGTAGACATTGTATGGGAAAAAAACACTTTAATCTTTCTGTAGATTTAAGGTAAATATTGAACTCAAATAAATGGCACTCTATATTTGTTACGAGAATGTTTCTGGTCCTAAAATCCTAGGAATCGTCTCTGGAGGGTTAAGCGGTAAAGGTCAGCGACTAGAAACAAGTATTCAGTCTAGTAGTTTAGGTCTCTAACAAATTGCCAACCGATATATTCGCAGCTAGATAACGAAAAATAAAGCTTAGATAGAATACTGTAATAGATTTTTAGGCTCAACTCATTTATGAAAACGTAAGAGAAAAACGTATGCTTTTTTAAATAAATTAAATCAGAAGAGATCAATGATACTACGCCCCTTTAAAATAACTTTGTCGTAGGTTTTCAAAAAAAAATATAGAGACAGTGAGCACACTTTTGATTAATTTGTCTCTTTAGATCTTTCGTAATTGTGGTTCACGAGAAAAGGTTTTGTTTATATCACGAAACGTTGATGTTGATATTATAATTATGTATAAAATAATTATGTTAGATGGCCAACACATGAACAAAACGATATGAACTTCAAATCAACCTGCACCATAATTGCGTAATACACGGTCAATCATAATCTGAATAATTTTGAAGGATATGGTTAATCCAACAACATATTTCAACAGCGTAAATAACGCAATGAATGTTGTTGAACTGTCAAAATGAAACAGACTGTGATTGATCGTGTCTTACGCAATTAAGGTGCTGTTCTAAAATTACTCACACCTAACCGCCACCTAAAGTTCAGACTCAGTCGCAGCTAGTTTTCATTGCACATAGTCGAGAAAACACATTTACCACTAAATAGTAGCAACTGCGCCCGTAGCTCTCACGTGACGCTTTATCAACAGACCGGCAATTGTCGAAACTAATATGTAGCATACGGGTACGAGCCGTTATACGGCATCATCCAATTAAGTGCATATTTACACCCCGTATGAGCACCCAACATTATTGCCATGCAGTTTACACGTAATATCGGTGCCTTTACGTTCTGTTCAGCAGTCGATGCAAAGATATGTAGTCATGTTTACTGGCTACTGGATACACTCGTGACTGTTGAGCTCTCGATGAATACTTAACGTGCGACGTATGTATCTACACGAAACGCGTTGCTGTTCTGTTTGTGTCGGGTGATGTGATCAGTAGGTATAGGTATTAGCAAATTTGTAATATTACGATGTTCTTTGTATATGGTTTTATTTCTGAATCCCTCGCGAACGTAGTCGCGGGCACAGTGATGTGATTAGTAAAATTGTAGTTTTTTACTGTTTCCAAAATTCCACGTGGACGAAGTTGGGGACAAAGACTAGTTTGTAGTATAACATTTATCTTCTGTATTTTATTTCCATGTAGTGTACTTGTGATATAGGTGCCTTTACGTTCTGTTCAACAGTCGATGCAGAGATGCAAGGTATCATAGTCTGTTCCAAAAGTACATGATAAAAGTGCTGTTCAAGATAAATTCTGACGCTTAAACTCACAAAAGGCAATCAGTAACACATTCATCTGTATTTAGAAGGTTTCAACTTTGTCCAACTATATTGTTTAAATAACATTATGGAATTGGTAATTGAAAAATCATCGACGAAAAGGTTATAAAATTAACCTCAATTTTGCCAATTGAGGATCATTTGCCATGAACAACATCTTTAATAATATAGAATTAGAATTTCAGGTATAATTATTCAAATAATCAAATCAAAGTTCGATTATTTGAATAATTATTACCGAAATTGCCACTAATTATTAAAACAAAAGTGGCACTACGAATTGGCATCCACAGGTACGTTTTCTGATCCATTTGTTTTCATCAGAAAATATTGGAACAAACCTTGGCCATGTTTACTGGGCAATAGATACACTCGTGACTATTGGGCGTGTGACGTATCTATATTAGGATACGCGTTGCTGTTCTGTTCGTGTCGATGTTGGTCACTTTATATGCAAATAATGATTATGATTTTACTACAAAGATTGTTCAAATAATGCATAACAGCATTCAAACTTTTATTAACATTATCTGATTCGATAACCGTCCACATTCCGTAGTGACAGAACTGAACTAATACGCTGGATCTAGTAATGATGTAACAAATCCATTATTATAATAGTTTGTGGTGGCTTATGCTAAATACTAACAGCCATAATGCGAAATTGATGTTGTGGTTCCAATGACAATGATAATAATCGACCGCACTGCGGTCCGACTTTAAAAATGATCTAAACTAAAATTTTATAGAGAAAAGATTCGATTGTTTGTTTGTAACGAATAAACTCAAACACTACTGGACTGACTAAAAAATCTTTCATCAGTAGAATGCTATATTATCACTGAGTAACATAGGCTATAATTTATAAAGATATCACGCGGGGCAAGCCGCTGGCGGAACCTAGTGTAAAAATAATGTAAAAATCTGTGACAATTACGGACAAATACAGAATCATGCCCATCCAGATGGCCGGCTATTTCAATAGGAAAATTACATACCTACCTACCTAAGTAATTTGAGAAAAAATCCTAAAAAAATATTTCAATAACTAATATTAAGTTTATTGAAAGATTTACCTACATGTATCCAATATATAAATACGGTCTGCGCATACTCCATAATTTTATGAAAAGTCGCTTCAATTATCTTAATAAAACCCAAACAATGTTTAACGTATCTAGTATCAAATCTCCAATAGCATTATTTTTCCAATAAATCGCTTGTCACTATGAATTTAATAAAATCTTATATTGAATAATGGGTAACTTGATGCTTGAAGCCTGTTTATTGAAAAGGAGGTACTCGGAGCTTTCAGTCATTTACACCCCCCGAAATAAAAGAAAGGAATACTCGTAGTAATGTAAATATATATCTTAGTCTATTATAAAAAGTAGTAGGTGTCTCACAAACACTTTACTTTGACGCCACTTCTAAACTTACGCTTCAAGCACTACTCCTACCCTTGTAATCTTTCAATTTTGTAAGAATTAAAAGCAGGCCTTCCATTCGGCTTTTTTTCTATTCTCATTTATTCTCTGTTGACAAACTTAGTCTCAGATTTACTGGCAGAATATTTAACAACTCCGATTAAAAATAAAATCTGTCTCAGTTTTTGTCTAGAAAACGAATCCCTTTGGGTGAAAACAAACGGCTGGGTCTAGACGGATGAAACAGGTACTTGCTTATCTACTAAAGAGAATTTAAGTTATATCAAGTATCATAATTAACTATTTCAAGTTTACTGAACACGGATCGCTTATAAAAATCGACTTAATTTAAAAAAAATAGAAGGAAGAATTTATTTGGTAGGGGATGAATTTCTCATCTCATGTGATATTACATGATATTATTACTTACTATACTTCAACCGTAGGTACCTACTTATGTCGCGAGATTTGTGTTAATAATGAGAAGAGTGAAGTCACAATAATGCTATAAATGGCGTTTCCGTGGCAGCCAATCAAGGAGATTTAGGGCTGATTTATCAATAGTCAGATAAATTTTATCTAAAGAATAAATATGACGACACATTTTCTATACAAAAGGTGTCAAACCACAATATTTATTCCTCAGATAAAAGTTATCAGACTATTGAAAAATCAGCCCTTAAGATACTATAGAGAGGCTATAATAGAAAACTGTGATTCCATGTCTTAGTGCCGCCATCTAGCGTAATATAGAAAAATTAAATAATATCCAAGTTATACACGTTACAGTTTTACCGACACCAACCTTTGACTAACAAGCGTCCGATAGTTTGTCACATGTAACATTTTATTTTATTTTATCTAGGTATATCCTGGGCAAATTAGAAAATACTTATGAAAATAAACCGTATAAGCCCAGTCATTTTATCACTACGAGATTTGCAATACTACAATGTACAATTGGCATATTTGCAGACATATTTGCTTCGAAAATTATTTTCCCTTAGCACACAATGCGACCTGTCATGTGGGGCGTATGACATGAGACATAGAACTTGACTGACCGAAGGTGGACCAGTGACTAATTGCAGGTACATTACGATGTTGCTCGCTTTGTCACATCTATTGTATTATAGCGAGCGCGCACTATGTCTTTTTATCGCAGAAATGCAACGTATTGATTTATATGGCAGCGCATACACGAGAAAAATATCGTCGCGATTTTAAAATTGTGATTTGTTACATTCTGGCGCTACTACTCGCGAAGCTATCGCAACAGTAATAAGCAACGCTAGACAAGCAACTTGTCCGAAATCCATTTTGAGAACAACTACATTGAAGACAAGGAAGTTTGGTAATAATTCCTTCTGCAAATGTGGCATCCCTGGTACATCATTAACGGCATATTATGTAAGAGTCTAATAACTGCTCCAAAATTAGCGTTTTTTTTTACATTGTTCCTCGACATAATTATCCTAATACATATTGGACATTATATACCTACACTTTATTAGTGGCTTATGTGTACATGATAATTATTCAGATTTGTTAGAGGTGTAATAGCAATCATGTCATTTCGTTTAAAATAATTTTTTATTTTTATTATTTTATTTATATTTTAAATAGATCCTTTTCTATTTTGTGAATGTGAGTACGCTGTATGCTTAGTGGACTGTAGATTTATGGACCATCTTCTATTTTGTTCAGTACCCTGGCACATGTTGAAAGACCTACACTGTCCTCCCGTACCTGTTAATACTGTTATTTGAAAAGGTCAATTATTTTCTATAGAGTAGGTAACCGTGGTGTTTCTTGCCGGCTTTTCCCTATAGGAAACGACCAATTGGAACCGTGCGCCTAGTTTCTGACGTTTCATTAGTGCCCATGTGGGTTTATGTGAAATAAAATATTTTGAATTTGAAAAAAAACAATCCATCGACTTTTTCGTCACATGCGCGCAATGAATTTTCTGCGATATTTTACAGCGCGATTCTAAAATCATGTCGCACAAAATATAATCTTATTGCGCGTTAGGCCTAAGTTAGAACTTGACTTGACTGCAAAGACATTTAAGTCTTTGCAGTCAAGTCAAACTCTGCTACATGATGGGACAGAGTCGTCAAAACAGTACATAACCGCAACCATCTTTGACGCGATAGAGCGAACATAACTACTTAAATCTTTGCGTTTGTAAACGCTTTTATATTATCTACCTTCAGTTCTTTCATAAATAAGCATACAAATCCCTTAGTTACAAAACAAATGAATACATAACTCATAAATAATCAAAGGCTTAAACCACTGAAAAGAAAACCGATACCACCAAAACAGGTGATAAAGATCTATATCGTAAAAAGACATTAAAGGATTCATCTAAATAACCTGGCTACAGCGGAGGTCAAAAAGATAACGATAGCGTTGTCTTTATGTAATATGAAGTAAGGTAAAGTAAAGTAAACTAAAAGGCAATATGTAAGCCGCAATAACATGAACCTTTATGATATTCCTTTATGATAATGTTGTACGCTCTCTTAGGTAAATATAGTCGCGCATGCCGCGGAAATATACAATGTTAAACTAACACAAGATTTAGTATTGGTAGTTTAGTGTACCTGTTTGCGTACTAAACTACCCTGCTGCTGAGCTTCCGACTTGTATTATGTAGTAGTTTAGAACTATGTACGTAGTTCATGAGTCTATTTATTTAAGGGTGGAGTTTCTTCATTATTATGGAAGTGATTCAGTCAGGAAATCGAGCTTAAATAAATAGTGCAGATGAGAATTTTGCATGCTACGTGTCAGTTCAACTCTACACGTACCTATGTTACAGTCAAAACTGTTAATCGATCAAAGTCAAAACAGACATGGTTTTCTTTATTAAAATCTGTTTATACCGAACGCCTTAGTTTTACTTAATACTAGAATCACTTTACTACTAAATAGTTTAACCGCTGGTCAAAAGAAGCTTTGACTGATTATTTGCAGTTAAAAATATACATACATAGACTGCTAAAATCATAAGCCTTCCCTTCCCTTTTGGGTTTGCCGTAGTTGGGTAAAAATTTGAGGCACCAGTTTTGACTATAAAAAATAAATATAACATTATTTTAGACTAGGTCCATAGTTTTGTTATTAACAATGGTGCTTAAATAATAACGTTAGTATTATTAGTTTTCACAATGACATATGTTTTTTTTGTTTTCCATGAGCTTTATAACCGTTAGGAATAATTAGAGTAGAATTATATTCGCGTACTTAAATCTAATCTACAAGTTCTAAGTCCAAAAGAAAATTACATTAATTAGGCGTATTAAGGGTCCTTTGGGCGTGAGTGAGTGTAAAACACGTACCTTACCTTAGAAACTGTCATTTACATTATCTACAAATGTTGTTCTAAATCCTTCTTTATAGAAAAAAAAGTTGTATTGTAGGTAAACCGTGTCCAAGCTAAAGATTACATAACATTCAAATCAATACAAAGCTTGGGCCAACGACTAGCATTTATTCTCATCGGGGCGACACACGAATTTTCGTCATAAGCTCGATCTAAACCTTTATCGGTGCCCAGCCATTCAAAAAGCACCTTTATTGTCTAGATTGTAAGGTTCTATGGGTCGTTACACATGTGAATCGCTTCACAAGGGTTATTATCATGACTGAAGCTTTGTTAATCCTTTCTATTCTGTAGCAATCGATATGTAGGATTCGTGCGTGACATTATAAACCAGGGATTTAAAATGAAAAATACGTTGGTACCTGAAGAGCGTGCTTATTGAACAATTCGTTGAAACTTTTAAATCATATTACATTTTGTGGATTTCAGTACCCAATTGTTAATTGATACGATTTTACATTAAATAGAATATATTTCCAAATAATGTAATTTATTTAACCTGAATTCGGATTGTTCTTTTCCGGTACGGGGAAAGATAAAACATACCCAATATTTGGGCACTTTATGATAAAATTGTAGGTAGCAGGGGGCAACATCGGTCTTTGTTCAACAAACTTACTTCCCTCACTTAACTTCCACAACTTTGTTTGTATCGCCAAATGCTGCAGCGGTGGAGCATCTTGCCTATATGCTTAGGTTGTAGTGTTCTATTCCCTACAGAAGTTTGTTGTCACGGTAAGTTGTTTGAGCACGTGACTTGTTTGTGATTGAAGAAAATTACCTTAAGAAGGCAGCTGCAATAGTTATTGTAAGTAAATTTAATTCCTAGATCAGTCCAAAACCAAGCATATCCGAGTCTCAAAATATTTGGAAGACAAACAGACACTCCGCTGTGCATCTGTATGACTTCATTAAATCCTCAGTTTGTGTCACAGACGGACGGAGCGGAGGCTGCGTCGGGTTTACGTGTAAAGTTTTCCTCATAAGCTCACCGCAGGGCGCTCCCCTATCAATTGCCGTGATCCCGTACCCTCGCGCACTTCCCCCTCTCCCCCGCTAGCCCCTGCAAGCCCCACTAATGATCCCACTTGTTAGGGCTCAGCACGGACCTTCGACCGTGTCACTTGGTGAATAACAAATTCCTAGCTGATCCCACTTTGCCATAGCCACTAGGACTTACAAACGTAGGTCATAATATTAAGTTTGTGCGCCATGTTTTGTGGCACTCTTTTCAGTACCTACTTTGTTTCAGTTGTAGCACTATGAAATTGTTAGAAACAAGCTTTCGCCCGCGTGGATGTCGCAAATTGTCCCACGGGAACGTACTCCGGGGATAAAAAGTGTGTCCTATATATTAATCCAGCTTATAAACTTTCTCTGTGCCCAATTTCATCCGAATCCGGTCGGCCTTTTCGCGTGATTGAGTAACAAACATCCAAACACACAAACTTTCACATTTATAATATTAGTAAGAAGTAGGATGTAATGCACGTATTGACATCATTATTCTGCCACACGTCCAAAATTTTTAGTCTAGTGAAAAAGTTGATGTGCTTTTCATGTTTAGCCTAGTGTCAAAACTATTTGAATGATTTTTCCTCAACCACTTACCAATTTCAACCATATAATTAACGTTCGAATAGCCGAAGTAATTAGCGTTGGATTGCTGAGACACTGAGTGCTGGTTCGAATCCCACGAGCTGCGAAACTTTTTGTGTTTCTTAAGATCTCAAATTTAAATTAATATGAACTTCTTTGGGAACATCACACAACGTCGTAATCGAAGAGTCTCCGAAACAAAAAGTGAAGACTTAAATTTAACAAATAATGAACTAGATGGCACCACTAGTAACAGTCTACCCAACATATCAGACGACGAGGACTGCGATGAAATTCTTCAACTAAAAAACAAAATAAAAGAATTGACGCTTCAACTAGAGACTGCACACAGAGAAGTTGAATCCCTAAATATGGACAACACAAATCTCAAAAAGACCATCGAAAACTTGACAAAAAAGGAAAACATTTACAAAAAACTTACAACGGACATTGTAAATAACACTCCAAAAAGGAAAAAATCATCTCAAACAGTTCCTACAATCGATCTTAGCGTTACTCCTAAGTCGACGAAGAAATTTATGAAGCTTACTCCCGAAATGGCTGATAAATCAACTCCAGAAGCTGTACCCCAGATGGTTGATAAGACTACTCAATGTAACATCGATGGAAATAAACACTCAATACGTGAGAACTTAATCGACAAACAATTCCTGACACAAAACACAATAAAAAACAAACTAACTATAATAAGCGCCAACAATAGAAACGGACTCTGCAACATTATTGAGGATCTTTTTGCAACTAGTTTTGACTTTTGCCACTACTCGTATCCAAATGGTAGCATCGAACAACTCCTACTTGGCTTAGAAAATAAGATTAAACACTACAGTAAAAGCGACTATTGTGTTATTCTAATAGGAGAAAGAGACTTCTTAAGAACTAAAAACTATCACGATCTAATCTACCATATTAAAGATTCCATTGAAAAACTAAGCCATACCAATATAATTATATGTCTGCCAACCTATAGACAATGTGCTGATTACACAACAATATACAACTCGCGGGTTGAAATGTTTAATAATCTTTTGTATCTGCACAACACAACATATGAATATGCTTATTTACTGGACTCAAACGCTGACTTATGTTATGAAAACACAATGTTTTCGGGTCGTCAGGGTCTTTTAAATGACAGAGGCATGAAAAACGTAATCTTGAATCTCAAAAAAACTATTAGCGAAATCCAAGAAGAGAATAATAGTAACACTGACAAAAAGGACATATTTGAAGATACATCAAACCATTTTTTTCTATGCTAATTTATCAATAATGCATCAAAACATCGCAGGATTAATAAACAAGGCAGACCAATTGCTTTTGCATCTGCTTGAATTTCAAAATCGCATAGATGTAATCTGCGTGACTGAACACTTCATGGAAACTGGATATGAAGACTTTCTCACTATACCTAATTATAAATTGGCAGCTTGTTACTCTAGAGACACAAAAAGAGGGGGAGCGTGCATATTAATTAAAAATGAGCATCAGTATAGAGAGCTTGAAGATATAAAGAAACTTTCTATTCAGGGAGCTTTCGAGTGCTGCGCAATTGAATTGATACAGCACAATATTATCATTGTATGTATTTACAGAATACCTAAATCAAATAATCTTGAAATTTTTTACTCTAAATTAGATATTCTCTTGCCCAAGATTTGTTATAAAGCGCGCAAGAATGTTATTATATGTGGTGACTTTAACATTAATACATTGAAAAAAAATAGAACTTCCATTGAGCTTACTAACTATCTATTAAGCTACAATCTAAAGTTGCAAATTGACCAGCCCACTAGGTTACAAAGCAACACATGTATAGACAATTTTGCGCACAATTTTTCACAAAAATGTATCCACGATATAATTGACCTTAACATGTCAGATCACACCGCTCAAATTTTAAAGATTCCCGTAAAAAGGACTTGTACAATAAACAGTTGGAATATAACAGCCCGTGATTATAGTTACGATAACCTAATGAAATTTAGATTATGTTTATACCCTTTATCGTTTTGTGAAGTTTATCAAGCAGATGATCCTAATGTAGCGTACGATAGCTTTATTCAAACATTCCGTCTGTTTTACGACTTGTGTTTTCCCTTGATTAACAAAATAATAAAGTTAAAAAGGAATCCGAACTGGTTAACACCCGGACTAAAACGCTGTAGCAAAAATAAGAGACAGCTTCTTTGGCAACTAAGAGCAAAACCCAATAGCAATAACTTAACTAAACTTAAAAATTACTCACAAAGACTTAATAAAATAATAAAACTGACACAAAAGGCAAAAAATAATCATAGGATAATGACATCAACAAACAAATCAAAGGATACATGGAAGATCATAAATGAAAATAAATACTGTCCTCCCCATGAACACATAACGGAAATACGAAGGAACGGTGTTACAATAACAAACCCCTGCGATATAGCGAACGCATTTAACGATCACTTTGTGGATCAAGCAGAATTACTTGCAAATACCTCAAAATCTGCAAGTTATGAGACTCCAAATTCATGTTGCGAATCAATGTTTTTAGCCCCAACTACACCTGATGAAGTCTATCGAATAATACAGAATTTAAAAAACAAAGTTAGTGTAGGATATGACAATATTTCAACAAAGGTATTAAAATTTGTTTCCGATGTTATAGCTGGCCCCATTTGCCACATTATTAACGTTAGTATCTCTTCTGGAATATATCCTGATAAACTCAAGCCAACAATAATTAAGCCCTTATTTAAGAAACATGATAAAACTGATATCAATAACTACAGACCCATTGCTCTGATACCAGTAATATCAAAAATATTCGAGAAAGCTATTTATCACCGTATAGATTCCTTTTTCACGAAACACAATCTCTTAGTAAAGGAACAGAAGGGTTTCAGAAAAAATAAATCCATAAATCTGGCTATCTATGATTTCCTTAATATTATAATGACAGATTAGACAGAGAGTAACTACTCCTGACATAAATATATTAATTGACGATAACAAAATTGAAGAAGTAGAACATATAAAATTTCTAGGTTTGACTATTGACTCTAAACTGACTTGGAAAGAACATGCATCAATCCTCATAAAAAAATTAAGTCGCTTCGCCTTTGCTCTATTCAAGCTTAAGAAAGTAGTAAGTCAGGCAGCTGTTATAGCTGCATATTATGGCTATGTAGATTCCACATTACGATACGGAGTAATTTTTTGGGCAAATTCATGTGAGAAAAATAACGTTTTTAAAGCTCAGAAGAGGTGCATTAGATCGATGTGTAATTTAAAACAAACAGATAGTTGTAAACCTCATTTTAAATCCCTTAGGATATTGACATTACCTTGCCTTTATATATACGAGACTGCATTGTTCGTCAAGAAAAACAGTAAATTATTTAAAAAAGCTTCTGAGGAACGTTATAGATCAACAAGACCGGAATATCGACACGAACTATGTCTAAGAGCCTCAAAGACGGCCCTTATGCATAAAAGCATTATCTGCATGGCACCAAAAATATATAATAAAATACCAAATGCTATCAAAGATTTGAATTTGATACAATTTAAACGAAAACTGAATGATTTTTTAATTGAAAAATGCTACTATACCATTGGCGAATTCCTTCTTGACAAAGTGTAAAAACTGACAATTATATATTTATGCTTGACTAACTGATTGTATTTTAATTTTTGTAATAATAATTAATTGTAGGTATTCTAATATGATGTTATCTCAATTTTGACATTTTTATTTAATATATCAATTCTCTTTTGTTTGCATTTCAATGTAAATCAATTTTGACATTTTTGTTTTGTATTTCAATGTAAATCAATTTTAATTTCTGATATTGTTAAAACGTGTATGCCTAATGGGTAGCTTTTTGAGTTTCCATAAAATTACTGTAAGACCTGTTGTATCACCAAAAAGCACACGAATAAATACTTTGACTTTGACTTTGACTTTGTCAAAGCAGCTCATTAAAACCCTTAAAACCCTCATTATTTTTGTTTATTAAAGTGATAAGCGATAAGCAGTAATAGCCTAGTGGTTGACCGTCGGTGTGCCAAGTCATAACTCATAGGTCTCGAGTTCGAACCCAACGCACGCAACTCTGACTGACTTTTCGGATTCATGTGCATATTGTATAATTATCGCTTGCTTCAAGAACGATGAAAGAAAACATCGTGAGGAAATTGGCATGCTTGAGAGATATTTCACAACGGCATGTGAAGCAATGTCAGAGGCCCATGGGCGGCTTTAAAACCTGACACCAGGTTGGTCACTTACCACACGAGAAGAAGGTGAAGAAGCGATAAGTGAAAGAAGTGAAAGTGAGAAATGGAAATCGTTTGATCATCACAACCTCTGCGCTCCCCACAAATGAAAGACCGCCCGAACATATTAAAAACACAACACTTGCTCCGTCCACTTTTAATCAACCACTATCATACTCGGCTGACATTCAATATCAGAGATTAATTACATACAAAACTTACTGTCGAACTGTTGCGTGGCCTGAGCGAGGAGTGAGGCGAATACTCTGTCTGCGAGGGGTGGGGGCTGCGGGGGGCGGTCGTCGTCGCTGCTGCTGTACCTATCGCCGCCCCACTCTAAAGAGCGTTGGCGTCGGACGCCGCCGGCTCCCGCTGGTGCGCTCGGCAGCCCGCCCGACAGCCCGCTCAAAGAGCCGGCCTTAGCCCGCCGACCTGGCCTCTCCATCCTCGACGTGCTCATAACATCTTGTCAGCACATCTGCGGACAATAAGATAGTTGTTCAAATGATAGCTTTCGACTTGAAAATTATGATGATCTTCAATTAAGGATCAATGATCAATAACTGTTTAGGTAGGTACAGTCGAACAAGCTTTTTGGTATACAAGCAAAAATACTCGCTTGTGTTGGTAAAAACTTTTTAAAGATATAGCATACAGAATAGAATTATGTTATTGAATTGCAGTTGCAAGGGAGCTGCATGAATACCAAATACCTGGTTCGATTGTACATAAAGTTTAAACCATAATGTACAAACTCACTAATAAGCAGGCAACACATAACATCCATCACGCCACGTGGAAGTACTTGGAAAAGTTTCACAAAGAAAATAAAAACCCTCCGCAAGAATGAAAAACGATTTACAATCCAAAAAAGTTTAACACTCGTTAATTCGAGATCTACCACTGCCCACTGAAACATAAGCCCTTGCTCAAACAAAAGAAATCGGCACGATATTTTATCAAAGCAGTTACAGCGTCGTGAACGGAAAAGAACAACTGTAATAAAGAGCCTACAAGTCGTTTGGTTAGCGACCCTACATAAATAGCAAGTTTGCGCCAGAGGGCGTGCGTGTTGGAGCTCTAATCCAGTGGATTGTGTCGCGGTGTCGCCCACTCCGCGCCTTCCAACATCATTTCTCGTATTGACTTAATTTGTACAAGCTTCAGTTCTGCTTCCCGCCGACAATTTAAAATACAATTTCATTGTTGCATCAAGTAAACTGAATCTCTCCAATACATTGCATGACCTCTCTGTACAATCAACAGATACTTATACTCACGCCTCCTTCCCATGGGGTAGGCAGAAACTACAGAACGTCACCTGCGACGATCCTTTTTTTTTTTTTTGAGCGTGGGAAATCATCAAATGACTTCTCCCGCTCTGGGCGGAGAGAGAGGGCGTACCAGAATTTTACTGACTAAAACCCACCCCTGTTCCTTCCGTTGCCTGTGTGCCGGAGCCGCGATATCCCTTTCGGACAAACCCGCAGCCCCAGCAGGCATTGGTCTTACGACCCCGTCAGTTGGTGCTGACATCTCTTTAAGGCGCGCGTGGAACACAACGCGCCGTCGACACGGGCCTGGTCCTTATCGGACGGCGAGCTGCCCGTTGCTCACCGTCCGCAAGCCCGCACCTACGGTGGCCGGAAGTCGGCTCTCGACTCCCGACGTCCGGGGCGTCTTCTGCAGAGACTAGGGCCGCGAGGGCGTGCAGCTTGCATCTTCCTCGCGCGCTCCGCCTCCTCCTTCGCGAACATAACTGCTTCGCAGAATGAGGTGACGGCCTCCCATGCACTCTCGCTCTGAACCATGGCCTGAACCAGGGCCGGACGCAAGAGATCGCCGCCGCGGATCGCCTCCGTGAGGACACGGCGGTGCTCCGCCCAAGCCGGGCAAACCTCCACCGTATGCTCCACCGTGTCCTCCGGGCGATCCACAGAGTGGTGACACCCGGGCGTTTCCTCCCGCCTTATGCGGAACAGGAACCTCCCGAAACAACCGTGTCCGGTGAGGACCTGCGTCAGGTGGAAGGTGAGGACGCCATGGCGCCTCTCAAGCCACTCCTCAGAGAGGGGACTTATCACCGCAATTGTGGCGTGCCCAGCGCTGGGTTGCGACAATCGCACACTCCATGCCGCCAGGAGATCCCGCCGGAGCTCTGTCCGCTGTGCCGTGATTTCTCGCGGCAGCGGAGTTACACCCCGGCATTTCGCCTCCTCGCGCAACTCCCACATGTGCGCGAGGACTTTCGCCTCCAGATCCCATGGCGGTAGTCCGGCAAGTAGGCTCGCCGCCTCACCGGGAGACCGTGCGGTATCCCCGGACCAGCCTGATGGCCATGACCCTTTGGGACGCGTTCAACCGCTGGGCCGGTCGCAGCCTCAATGAACGCGCCCACATCGGTGCCCCGTAAAGGGCCATGGACCGCACGACCCCCGCGTAAAGCCTCCTAGATTGGGCAGAAGCCGCTTCAAAGCAGCCCCAGCCCTATCCAGTTTGGGAGCCAAACGTCGGAAGTGCTCGACGAAGTTCCACCGGCTGTCGAGGACGAGTCCCAGGTACTTCATCGTCGACTCGACGCCGATGTGAACCCCTCCCGCCATTATCTGGGAACACGACAGTGGCGCGTTCCGAGGACCATAGAAACACATGGCCTCGGACTTGTGCAAGGCCACCTCGAGTCCCAGTTGCCGGATCCTATCGACGATTGTCGCAACGCAACGTGTCGCTAGTTCGGCCACCGCCTCATGCGACCTCCCCTGCACCAGGACCAGCGTGTCGTCAGCGTAGTAGACCACGCTGACGCCGCTAGGGAGGTCGGCGCGCAGCACTCAGTCGTAGCCGATGTCCCACAGATGCGGCCCCAGGACCGATCCCTGCGGGACACCGCACGACATCTCTCACCGGTTCCACTCTCCGTGGTGACCGGAGTAGATGACGGCCCTATCCGTCAAATAGGCCTCGACCACTCGACAGAGGTAGGTCGGCATCCGGTGATACCGGAGTGCCTCCCTAATGCAACTCCAGGGCAGGGTATTGAAGGCATTGGCGATGTCAAGAGACACCGCCAAGACGACCCCACCCCGGGCAACAGCATCCCCCGTCGTGAGGGCTCGAACGCGCATGATGGCATCCACCGTAGAGCGCCCGTTGCGGAAACCAAACTGGCTGTCCGCCAAATCCGGCCCCACTCGCACCAACCGCCCGACAAGGCGGTCTGCAATTACTCTTTCAAAGAGCTTGCCCACCTCGTCGAGCAGCATGATGGGCCGGTAAGCGGACGGAGAGTCCGCCGGGCGCCCCAGCTTCTTAATGAGGACCAGTTTCCCCGTCTTCCAACGAAGTGGGAACTGGCTCTTCTCCAAGCATGCGCTTAGGAGCCCCCTAAGTCGAGGCCCGAGAGCCTCTAAAGCCAGAACCCAGGCTTTTCCGGGTAAGCCGTCGGGTCCTGGGGCGGTATTTTTGGCACTAAGCCTACGTACCGCCACTCTCAAATCTACCTCGGTCACCTCCGGAGATTCGTCGTCACTGTTGTGGTCCGCATCGGGCACCGCAGGAGGCGGAGCCATGGGCAGGGGAGTATGTTCGCCTCGCGATGGGAACAGAGCGCTCACCACGTCCTCCACGAGCTGGGGCAGAGACTCTGCGTCAGCGGGGGAGCCCATGGGCGGAGTTGATCTCTCACCCATTTGTATGGGCGTTCCCACGGATCTCTGTTCAGAGTCTCCAGCGACTCCTCGCGGGCCACTCCTCTGGCCCGCTCGATCTCCGCTCGGAGGGCGGTCTTCACCGCTCTGTTACATACTACTTTTGCTTCGTTTAAGTTCATACATCTGGTCATACACTCACGCGCCGGTTACAAGTACTACGCACCTGACTTTTCTAAAGAACATCACCAATAATGTCACTATATGTCTATGTGTGTACACTTAGATACCTACGTAGTAATACATCTATGAGGAGGATTATAACGGCATCCAGGAAACTTAGCCATTAATGGTAATAAATACAATAACACAACACTACTCCATAATAATGTCTCTGATACAAGGAAAATGTGAGAAAGGAGTTTTTCAGGGGACTCTGTTGAGACATGATTTGGGTAGGTTATGGAACGAGCACCGATCACCTTGGTACCTAAGCATGTGTTGGCAATTTTTGGGCCCTATCAGAATATTTATTTATTTTTAAATATCGCTGCATTATGCTGAGATAGGAGCCTTTTTGGCCTCGCACAGGTCGTTATTATTCTGTTAGTTTTTAAATGCCCCTTTTTTGTTTTTTATTTTATATTTTTTTATTATAACTTACTGTTTGTATTTCCAGTGCGTGTCCCAAATAAAATATCTTTCTTTCTTTCTTTAAATTTCAAACCAGTCCTGGTTCCTATCCTCACAAGATTTTCCTTCACTATAAGTTCCCAGCATAGGCTATTTAAGTTGGCAGAGTCTATCACCACAGATATGAGTTTACTTACGAAGAAAGCTCATGCTATTTCCTCGAGAACTAGAATACGCACAAGAGACCGGGAACTTTAAAATGCATACACATAATATGACGCCTATAATCTTCCAAGTTTTAGGCAGAGGTGTAGCTAAATACAGTGTATACCCACATTCCGCCACTTATGTGTTTAACAGAATAATGCAGAAGGCGCACTCCGCATTTTAGATATGAAGCTACAAGTAAGTACGCGGCGGGCTCCTCTTGTCCGGCCAATTCAGTGAGCGTAACGTACTCATAAGATAAAGAAAGAGAGGCAACTTCTAGGTGAATATAACTGTAGGTAATTAACGCTGTGCGAACTGAATTGCACTTTATTGTGTCGTAGCAAGAGTCGTTTTTTATTTAAATTATTTTGCGAAGTGAACCATCTGTACTAAGCTGTGGTTTAACTTCATAATAATTCATTTCTAATACCATCAACACTTCAATATACTTCTACCTCCAACTATATAAAGATTAACAAACCCTCAATTATTTACACACCTCAACATCAAGGAATTACTTGTTTCTTATTAAGGATAAGACATTAAATGTAATGAGTTTTCGTTTAATGTAAATACGCAGAAAGCATTGTATTTAAGGCAGGCAATTGTTAACGTTTACTGCACTCATTTCTCATTTCGTATCGGCAGAATAAACAGAGGCGGTTTCATTATAGATTCGCCGACATTCCACAGAGATACGAATTGTTTAGACATTATTGAGATTTAATAAAAATTCTTTAGCAAAGTTTCTGGCTAGAATTTATCTGTGTCTATGGCTAGTCGGTCAGTTTAATATGAAGATTTAGAGTTTTTGCAATAGTAAATATTAATAAAAAATTACTATATTGAGAAAGTAGGTACTAATATTGTCAATAAGTTGGTGCTTCGAACATAGATATGTAATTTAAATTAATTAATGGTTTAGTTTAAAGTATGCTTATACTTAGAACGTATGCCTAATACTAAACCACTCTGCATTGCCTAAATTGCAAATCCAGTTAGGTATCCTTTGGCAATACTGTATTAGAAGTCAGTCCATTTAAGTAGCGAACATAAGTTTGAATTCATATTGAAAATGAACCTCCACCACATATATGAGCAGCATAAAGCAGTACCTTTGTGCTCTTCTATCTTATTGTATTTTTCCCCACATTACATTAATTGTTCATATTATTTATTTACATTTTTTGTGTGTACATAAATAAATAATATGAACAATTTAGGTAATACGTTAAAAAGTTTGCCTTTCGCGGCTTACCCCAAAATCATCGATTATAGAAACTTCGAAGAAACCAAAAACCGTACCGTATTAAGATAGAGCAAAAACACGCCGAAAAAAAAACGTTTCTTTTATGGACCTCAATTAATAAAAACTTTATTTAATTTTGATTATTTATTGATCAAGCGTCAATAGAAATACACAATCTGTGCAAATTTCAACTGTCTACCTATTACGGACAGCGGACGCTTAATAGTGTTCCATTTGGCAACCTTCGGGTACGGAACCCTAAAAACGAATCTTAATTCGATCCTTACCTTCCAAAGTACAAAAGAAACCCTTATTAAATTAGGCCCTCATTAGATTTCCATCTTAATTTTATTTGCCCGTGTTTACTGATTACTTTTTCTATCGGGCTATTAATTAAACATTAATTAATGAGTCCCGTCTACTCCGCAGTAGTACGTCTACCGTCTGATGGACCGCTCGGTTTAATATAAAGTAGGCTGTTTACCCGCCTGTGTCGCGGCTCACAGCGTTCATAAATACGCCGCTTCCCTTCATAGACAAGCGTCTGTCCTGTTTTTATTCAATATTTACTCTTATTGTGACGGGATTATTTGACGTTTTTAAGTTTATTACTTTTTAAATTAACTAGCAAGTACCCAACAACTCGTAAAAGAGACATTTTCTGCGAAGGTTTTTTTTTTTAATTTTGATAAGTGCTTTTGTTGTTACGAAAACTATGAAGGCTAGCTTTTGCCTGTGGCTTACGCCTTGTGGATTCCGGATATATGCTTACCAGTTGATTTCCCCACACAAACTTTAATATCCTGTTGCAAATATTTGTACCTATTTGTTTTGAACAGTATTTATAATAGCAAGTTTTGTCGATAGATGTAGGGAATAACTTATAATGTAAGCAGAAATTGTGGAATGCAATACAAAAACAATTGAGTCTTGAGTATTGAATATTTATACAGAACCGTTCAAACCGTAAACCTTCCTCTGCTAAGTTTTGATGTAAAAGTAGGTGCTTAAGTACTATTTCTCTTTCGACTTAGAAAACTAGCACAGTCACTTTCCACTATCATCCCACCCAAGAGCTTTCACTTGTCTAAACAGCTAAAAACGTTCAAACGTACTTACTTACTTAGTGACTGTTAAACCGAGAATTATTAAGGTCAAGTTATCTATCGCAGAGGCCAGGTGTAAAACCCAGATAACAGTTAAACCCTTCAGGAATTTTATGTTTTGCCCTCACCTTCCTTGTTTTCACGGGCCATCACACACCCCTTGTGGAGAATTTGAAGCAACCCATTTCTTCTCGGTCGAATATCGGATATTGTGTTTTTGTTTTTGTACATGTTGACAAGGTAAGTTTAATTGAAGCACCTAATGATGATAATCAATGTTCCGAACGCGATGGATAGATAGATGGATAAATTATTTATTGTTTGCAACACACAAGAAGAAACACAACACACAAAGTACAATAAGTTTTAAACTGTAAGAAAGTGCATTTATAATATAATTTTTAACCGGCTTGTTAACTGCCTCTGTGGTTAAGTGGTTAGACCACCTGTCTTAAACCCAGAGGTCCCGGGTTAGTTTACCAGTTGGGTAACATTTTGTGCTTGGTTTGTCTGAAGTCCGCCTGGCTAAATACCACCATCTTATCTAAGTCTGTCGCCATAACAACAATGTTAACAGCATTGTTAAAGTAAAAGTTGTGTATAAAAAGGTATTCTGCATGGCGCCAGTCATATTTAACCACATCCCACGGTCAATCAAACAATTGAACGTGAGTTTATTTAAGAAAATCCTAAAATCCTTACAGGTGAACAAAGCATATTACAGTATTTCGGAATTTCTAACAGACAAAAATCTAATGACAGAATGTTGAAATGAAAATAGTAATAATTAATTAATTAATAAGAAAATAAATGTATGGATGTCCTTGACATAAATTTTGTTTATTGACATAAGTATTGTATATTGACATGCCTTACTATTTGTTTTCAGCCTGTGTGTTGACATGCACTGTATTGACATTTATATTTTTCATTTTCATTGTATATTTAACTCTTTTTTATTGATATTGATTTCTATTGCTATTTATTATTAATTAATTTGTATGATGAAATGTGTGCTATTTTATTATTGTTTTTTTATTGTTCAGGCTCAATTAAATCAATGATTACTAAATTACAAACATTTGTACGCCCTCTGGCATAACATAGCGAACTCTTTATTATCTTTATATACCATTACTATTGTACACCTTAGTTAAACAAATTAATAAATGAGATATGAGGTAAAATAACCAGTTTCTCTGTGTAAATTAATCATCATATTTTATCATGGCTTACTTATTTGTATACCTAAACGGTTTTACTTGATTGAAATTTGTTTGCAATAAATAAATATGTGACTTTAATTATATAACAATACATTTTCTAATTATTGATTATAGCTTTTCAATATTTTTGACTTTTTGTTTACAGGTGTGTGACCACTTCGTACGCTACAAGCAAAAAGACTCGAAAATAATACACAGGGTCAAATAATAATAAAGGAACCATATTATGGTAATACCAGAATACCAAAATTAAGAAGAATAAAAACAAGTGATAGAAACTTATAATAATTTTCTAACTAGTTGTTCAACGTCTATGAAAAGATTTTATTAAATAATCTATTTTAATAAATCTATTCTTTTCCATCAAGCAACACGTAGATATCATACGTTTCATTGCCAGACAATGCACGTTCGCTTTGCACATGATCGGCTTTCCCATTTATCATTACCGGATAGTTACATTAAGCCGATGACAAGCGAGTGATGTCCATCGGAACATAACCATAGCTAGCTGTAAGCGTAGGGCAGGAAACATACTGTAGCGGACCATGACTTCGTTTGTTTCATCAGTAGATTTTTTTACTGTAAAAATACTTAAAAAATTATCACGATCAAACCAAAAACGTATGTAACATCAACCAGTAGCGTAGTAAACTGTTAACTGAACAAATATCGGTATTTACTGACACAAAAGCACACCACCAAACTCAACATCCAAGATATTTTCATATTTATGCACAAGCTAAATAATTTCTGCATAGATTCAAAAATGCTACTCATATCCGCTATCAGCAATCTCAGCATACGTCGTTCTATAAATAAAAGATATTAGAAATAGTGTTATAGCAAGGTTTGCGGTTCCGCGTCACGTATAAAATAAGCGACAGGCCAATAGGGAGCAAGACAGGCATGTGAATTATGAGCCACGCGCTGCCTCCGTATTAAAACTGCATCTCGAACTGACCTTCTAAAGTCTCACTTTGCATACTCATCTACTTACAAAGTTAATAAATTAAGCATCGTCTGAGTTTGAGATCATAATCTTCCATTATTAACATTTAGCGCCATAAAGTCATGAAGTTGTTACACGTCTTATAACGTAGATACTTACTTGGTTATGCTTGGTGATCTTGCAACTTTGAAATGACTATAGTGTGGTAAGTTTACGTCAATTCAGAATATAATAAGTGCTTACACCTTTATGAAGCAGATTATGGTGCAAGCTTCAATACAGTAGCTACCTATGTTTGCTCTACACTCTACTCAATTGTGCATAATTATCATGACACCTACATAATTAGGATTCCATCACAAGGTAGTGTGTCCCACTTGATTGATCGAATTATGTTAGGGTCGATCAAGGCGAACTGTCTGTACATGACTTTATGTACCCACCTAGTATATGTAGTTGCGTATTTTTTTTTCTATCTTAGTATTAGTTTACATTGAAGAATAAATAATAACAGCTGCACGGGTCAATCAATCAGGTTAAGCTATGCTTGCCGCGGTTGGTCCGTGGATGGATGACCATCTTTACATACCGAGACGCCCCCTTGCCTCTGAAAGCACGTTAAGCCGTTGGTCCCGGCTGTCATTCGTGAATCTTTGATAGTCGTTACGAGTAGTCAGAAGCCCAAAAGTCTCGTGTCGACAACGGGTATCGTGTTACCCAGTAACTGGGTTGTGGAGTCAGATAGGCAGTCGCTCCATGTAAAATACTGGTATTCAGCGGCATCCGGTTAGACTGGAAGCCGACCCCAATATCAATCGTTGAGAAAAGGCTAGGCTAATTGATTTTTTTGATTTTATTTTTATGGCTATACCAACCTACCACAAGGTCCTTTTTGTCATTTTGAAAGTATACATAGAATTATTAGAACAAATATTGAAGCTGCAATGTACTGTTACCGGTCAGTAGTAGGATTTTGGTCAGCAGTTTTACCAATAAAGAATATCTATGTTGTTCGGGAAAACAATGAATATTTCCATGAAGAGTAGGTACTTCGCAGTTCTGGGGCATAAAAGCCGCAGATTAATTAACGTTTCACGGAAATCGCCACAGAGCCTGAGTACTGCTAACAAACCTAATAACAAAACACCGAAACAACTCAATTCATACTTGAATAGATTTTCAAAGAACCCTTTTCACGAAACAATTTTGTTCGAATAACTTGAAACTAAAACTAAATCAAAGAACGAAAGATCTTTTCCAGGAATTTGATGAGAACAAAACGAATCAAACGTTGTACAATAAGTTTTGAAGAAACACTTATGGCGATCAAATTTTGAGGGAAAACACAATTTATTTGTGGACGTGATCAAAAACCTACATCAGTTAGAATCGTTTGTGTCGGATCGTAGTCCCCGCACGTATGGAATAGGTCGGACAGGCATCAGGCTGGCCGTCCACGTGTGCTGAATCCGCTGCATTCACTGCACTTGCTGATTTTGAGACGGACCTCGGTGCGAGTACGATGTACTTGTAATTACGTAAGCATTGCAATACCCGAATTTTCTACATAGGTCCATAATGCGCCTATTCCAAGCCTGTGAGAATTTCTAATCTTATTTATTTATATATGTACAAGTACATACACAAAAAACACTTCCAACAGACCTGCGACAGAAGAGTTGGATGATAGACGGAGACACAGTGTGTAAAAAGTAAGGCTCGACCGAGATCTCGGTCTCGGCATTCTCGGCTACAAATCGGACCGAGAACTCGGTCTCGGTTCTCGGCTAAATATCGCTGAGATTCTCGGCAATAACCGAGACTTATTGTACGGTAATAATTTACTGCATCGTCAGCTAGCTCATCGAACATGGCCGCAACAGATGAACCCAAATTATAGGCAGCTCGGTGACACAAACAGTTTAAATGTTGTAATCAAAGTAGCACTTGATAGCTTTCTTAAAGAGCCAAGTCTGCAAAGAAATGCAAATATTTTTGAGTACATATTCGTAACGTTATAAAGTACTTGGCCTGCAGCAAAAAAGTTTTTATCAGTGCCGCCTACTAGTGTAGCAAGTGAACAGCTTTTTAGCAGAGCTAGTCAGTTAGTTATACGACGAGAGGAGTATCTTCTTCTGGATGGGTGAAAACGCCGAAAAATTGCTTTTTTTTGTTATACTACACCATGTTGTTTAATTTTGAATATTAAAACGATTACACTCTTAAATATATACGTATAATATGCAAAATTAGCGCATTTTCATTAGTTTATCACGGTCTCGGCTCTCGGTCTGGGCCGAGATTTTATTTTAGGTTCGGTCTCGGTTTCGGCCGAGAACGAAAAACCTGTCTCGGTCAACCCTTAGTAAAAGGACAATACAGGAAAAATTCAATTAGACTATCGTATTAACCTTAACTTAAAACATACATAATTATATAGGCTCTTAATTGATGATGTAGATACTTAGCCCAATCTAATCTGCGTTCGCAATTCGTTCGCCAAACATGTAAACAAACACGTGTTTTAGGAAAAACAACTGTAATGCCTACACGTAAGGTTCAGTTTGCGCTACAATTTCATAATTTTTATGAACTTTTCAACAACCTTTTGCTAGTCGGCCTAAAATCAACTTTATTTACACCTGCATAAAGTTGATGTGTGTCTAACTGGAAAATTCGTGTTAGTTTACATGTTTGGAAAATAAATTGCGAACGCAGATTAGGTATCGACATTTGTTCTCACTTCCATTATGCAGTCGCAATGACAACGAACAACGCTTTTAGTACCAATCCATACAAACATAAACTCACGCCTTCTTCCCATGGGGGGTAGGCAGAAACTACAGAACGTCACCTGCTACGAATCCACAGTATTCAAATATTGTTTTGAACTTCAAAAAGCTTTCGGAACGAGGTTGAACTTTAGAGTTATATCACACAAGTTTTCAGGTAACCCTCTATTACATAGATGTTCATCTGCTTACTTCGTAATAATATTTCATCAACAAGTTTAATGTATTTTCATAACAAAATCCAACTCCTACGATATTCTCAGTATGGGGCTATAGATAGCTAATTCTAGAAAACCTGACACTTTCACAAAAATAAACTCAACTTTAAAGTTGAATATTCAAAATGAAATGTAAATTTATACCAATTTCAATACGTATTGTGTTAATAGAGTATAGAACAATGTTTCCTATGTAAATCATGTGGAGCTCTCGGTTGACTGAATACGCGAATTAACCAGGCACTGGGGTTCGTGACGCGTATTGTATCACTAGACAGATGGAAGCCGATACACAATTAGGAGTTAATTAATTTATGACACACTTATAATTAGATGGCCAATAACATTAGCGGGCTTAGCGTGGCTTTACGTGCCGGCTATAAATTATAAATGTGCATGATTATTGATGTTGTTGCTGTGTTTAGCTATATAAAATGTACACACTATATTAAAAAAGTAATTTAAAAAACTAAAAAACCCGACTGCAAAAACACAGAACTGAATAGAGAACAACAAACATTATAATCTATTTAGTTTGTTAAATAACTTTTTTTTTCTTCTTTAATATTAATATTATTTATTATATTATTATTAGCCCCATTTTATGTCCAGGTAAATCACTGTCCATTCTAAGGTTGCCTGGAAGAGATCGCGGAAAGCGATAAGGCCGCCCATTGTATATTTTGTAGTGTTTGATTAGTATTTTTTTGTTATGTATATTTGTGGTGTACAATTAAGTATATATAAATAAATATAAATAAATAAATAAATATTAATAATTTGTTTTTTTATCATTTCTCATTCCAAATTACATTTAAACATTTAATTTGTTTATATTTTTGTAATCACCTTTTGAAATCCTTAATTTTGATAGTCATACATTTGAAAGAAATATTTTTTTTGAAAACATATATTTTGGTGCCAAAAATTCGCCGTTTTGGTTTTTTATCATTTTAATATACCAAGCGCAATAAAGACGAATCTGCCGACATACCATTCATCAAAATCGGTTCACACGTTTAGTAGTTACGAGGAAACATAGAGACGGACACACATAGATGTACATACATGTCAAACGCATAACCCTTCTTTTTTAGCTTCGCCGCAGTCGGGTAAAAAAGGGGTACACTTCTGCCTAAGTTTTGGTAAGGCTTTATTCAAAAATGTTTATTAAAATGCCTGTGATTTACAATAACTTATCTATCTCACTGATTAATCACTCCCTTAAGGGTAATTTATAAATATGTGTAGTATAAAAAAATATTTTACAAATGAAGGGCGAGCGACAGAATATCTAATTACCTAGCCTACAATTTAATAACAATAAAAACCTACGGCTGTTACTTGCGTCAGATATAACGGAACCAAATAATTCAATAATTGTCTAAGTGAGCCGACTTAGCGGAGATTAACACAATCCAATGAATGTCTCACATAGTTCTCTCGCAGGACAGTGAAGAGCATTAGATTAACAAGGTGAATACTCGCGCGGCTACTAGTTAGTGTGGAGCCCTGACAGAAACTTTTAACGAGCAAAGCATCGAGCAAACAACTATTAAAAAGTAAATATTAATAAATCAATGAAATGGAAAACTGCAATATTTCATTAAAAACATTTCAGTTAATTTCATTGAACGTTAAGCCCTTTATACACGGCATGGTTCACGGTACGACGTATAAACCGTGCCGTAGAAAAAACGTGTCCGTCAACAAGCTTCCATAGTGTTCCATACAACACTGACCGTGCCTATGTCGTAGATGGATTGTCGAATCCGCTGTTTTACAAAACAGCTCCGTTATGTTAAACAGCTGAAAAACGTTCAGCTGGATTGCCATTGCGCTACGTTTAACAAAACCGCTACCCACTGTTATGTACGGTATTATTGTATCATATATAATAAGTACGCATTGTGAGGGTATGTCGAAATACTATCTAATAAACCAGTCTGCTTTGATTCTCTGTGTTTCATTGTCACGAACATATCATGTTTATACGTAATACAGAACGCCTTATCTGCAGTCACAATAAGCGTTTGGTGTGGCTTCTAATGCCGAATCGGTAACTAAGCTAAGCAGACACCCTGACCAATTGTTTTAGGTTAGATTTGAACTGTGACCAACTGCGCGCGAGCTGAGCGAGGTCCTGGATCGCCCGGAGGACACGGTGGAGCATACGATGGAGGTCTGCCCTGCTTGGGCGGAGCACCGCCGTGTCCTCACGGAGGCGATCGGCGGCGGCGATCTTTCGCGTCCGAGAGTGCATGGGTGGCCGTCACCTCCTTCTGCGAAGCAGTTATGCTCGCGAAGGAGGAGGCGGAGCGCGCGAGGGAGATGCAAGCTGCACGCCCTCGCGCCCCTAGTCGCCGGAGGAGACGCCCCGGGCGTCTGGAGTCACGAGCTGACTTCCGGCCACCGTAGGCGCGGGCTTGCGGACGGTGAGCAATGGGTAGCTCGTCGTCCGATAAGGACCAGGCCCGGGTCGACGGCGCGTTGTGTTCCACACGCGCCTCAAACAGATGACAGCACCAACTGACGGGATCCGTAAGGACCAATGCCTGTTGGGGTTGCGGGTTTGTCCGAAAGGGAAATCGCGGCCCCGGCACACGGGCAACGGAAGGAACACGGGTGGGTTTTAGTCAGTAAAAGTCTGAAACGCCCTATCGCTCCGCCCAGAGCGGGAGAAGTCATTTGATGATTTCCCATCATCAAAAAAAAAAAAAAAGGACTAACTTTAATAAAACTCTGATGTTTTCAGTTGAGTTAAGGTAATTTTCACTCATATAACTCGTTTTATTTATTTCTGTTTCGGACGCCATTGTTGTTGTTATAGTTCTAAATTTTGACACTCATATCTCTGAGTGAGCTATGAGCGACAAAATTTAGAACTAAAATCTACAATCTAACGTTTCTTTTTACATTCACATAATCTATAATCGTTAACCCGCTGCATTGATAAATGCAAAACGTACTCCAGTCCCCCAACATTAGCAGCTCTGTCGTCTGCGTAAAGAGCGCAGTCCCGCAGCACATGGTCACGAGTTTCATCCGCTAGCCCACAGTAGCATCTAGCAGTTTCGCATAGCGACATTGCGCGTAGGCGGCTCCTGAACCTCCCATGCTCTGCGAGGACCTGTGACGTGACGTAGTCCGGCTCCACCCATCCCTTATGCAGTTCTGCGAGTTAAAGTTCAGTAATTGTGAAAAACCGCTAAACGTCGTTCAGTTATTTTACATTTCGGAGCTGTTTTGTAAAACAACTAGCGCTTTTGCAAAACGACGGATTCGACAATCCATTTACGACACGTACTCACGGCAAATAAACCGTGGTTTTTCACGGTAAGAAAAACGTGTGGGTACAAAGGGCCATGAGGTTCATTAATGATATTTTCATGCCAAAAAGATTTTATACATAATAATTAAAATGATGAAGATACCTATCCAGTTACTTGTAAATGGGTTTTATGTACCATTAAAATAATATGCGAACGTAAAAATAGAGAGGACAAAAGGTCGGCGCACCGGCGATATATTAGGATCAAATATGAAACGTTGCCCTGAAAGTGAAAGGTCGAATATGAAGAGGAATAACGTTAACTGTAGAAGCATATAATTAAAGTAAAATTCATTTGCTGACCTTTTACATAATTAGTAAAGACATTAATTATAAAAGTTTGACAAATAATTTGAGAACGAACACATATTTGTGTTGTGATACTTATATTATACTTTTTTGAGTTCTCTATCTATTACATACCTATATTTCACCTATCATGTTTTATATCTGCATCACCCTAAGGTTGACTGGTACAAAATACCTCAGTGCATAAAATTTTAATAAATAAAAAAAAATCTTCGAGGCTTATTATGGTCCAGAGGGCCTACCACCACCTCTGAAGCAGTATTATTTTAATATTACTTTAGTGTAGGAAAGACACGAAGCTCTACAGGACGTATAGCTCCATCTCTTTCCCCCACTGAAGTAAGATTAAAATAATACTGCTTTAGATGTAGTGGTAGGCCCCCAGGTAATTAAAAGTTTTAATCGAGAAATAAACCTTAGAAAATTATGGCAGACCGCGGCTATTCAAATCAAACACCGACTTATCATCTTTCTTTTCCAGAACCACTTACCAGCACGCAGCATGACCATAATAGAAACGGGTTTTGTCGACGGAAGAATAGACAAAATGACAGATAAACTATCACAATCTGACATTTTATCTACTCTTCCGTCGATAGAACCCGTAGAAAACCCGTTTCTATGGTTGTCATGCTACGCGTGCACACCGCCATACACAATTTACCAGATCGATAGATTATTTAATACAGAGAGTAAGTTATAAATACATAGTTAATACACCCACAACAATCTCACATCGTTATCCCCAACAGATATCACAGCACAATCGCATTACAGACATATATCTACTAAGCACTAATATGTTGACGGCCTAATCTGCATGACTATTGAATGGGACGCTCGCCATAATTGGTCGGATATTGTTAGTATATACCGTGGAGTATGATGGTCTAATGTAATCCAGTCAGCAGCTAATCTGATATCGAGGCGAGCCAGGCACGGAGTCGTCGCTGGTTTAATTGGGTCGAGTTTAATCCCCGCAATGCAACTTTAGACTCATTTCCGCTGTCCAATGAAGCGCAAGCAGCTTTATATCATCCTTAAAGCTTTGCAAACAACTGCCGCTGTATATTAGTTGCAGTGTTACCTGCTTTAGTCGGTTTAATTGATAAATATATCATGTTTGACTAGCTTATATGCTGTTACAATATGAATCTTTTTCCGCCGATCGATTATAAATCTTAGCACTTTCAAATCATTGCTTTATTTTTATACTGGCACAAAATATACCTAAGGCACATATTCCGAAGGCGTAGACGAGCGTGAGCTTTAGATAATTGTCTTGAATGGTATTTCAAGACCATGCGAGTATATTTGCTATAGGCGATAGTACCGATAGTACCTACCTACCCGAAAAGCTCCGGGTAGGTAACTAAACTGCGTAGCTTTTCCCAAGTTTGTTTGAAATGTTGAGTCTACTTTAACTTTATTCAAATAATACCTAAATAATAAACAAAATGCCTATACCTTCTCATTAAAATATCTTTCTCAAGGAAAGCACAGCTGTTATCTCACGAAATCGTAATACATAAAACAGGTGAATACCCCACGCGCCTATGTAGAATGCAAGAGGATCCAAAAACCCGCTTAAGATATTGTGTTATTTACGTACGCCAATCTCTCGAACTCAGGGGAATGTTTAAAAAAACACGACGAAGAATAATTGAATGTTTTTCGTTTTCAGTATTTAGCAATTTCACGCTCAGTAAATGCAATAATCTACGCCACAGTAGATAATTCAATTCCAGCGTAAATACATGGCCCGTTACCGAATTTCCTTTGAGAGACGAAGCGTGCGGCAGCCGCTGCGAGCCGGCACGTTTCTCTGAACTTCGGAATTCCAATTTTGAAAAGTTTTCCAACAAGGGCTCGATATTGACAGCCAGTGTCAGAGGGCCACTCGCAGAGGGCAGCAACGGCCTTAAAAACAACTTCACACTACACAATACGCAGCCTATCCAGCGACACATGTGACACGCACACACAGCCTACACGTGGGGAGTCTATACACAGTGCGGCCTGAAAATCCACAGCGAAATGTTTGCTCGAATTCGTATTTTTAGGCTCTGTGTGTCGGTAGTTTTTACCTACGCTATTCCTATTTCGTGGTTTGAAATTGAAGGTAGACGAACAGGAAACGAAATACGATAATCTGTCCTACCTACTGTATAAAACTTGCCGTCGTTTATTTCATTAAGAAGAACTTTTACTTAATAACAACACCAGAAAGTGAGCTGACACTAAAGTGGCAAAAACTTCATAAAAAATACCCCAAGAAAGTACGATAAAATGAAGAAGAAAGCTTTCGGCTTTGTGACTGCGTGCCAAGTACAGGATAACTGACACTGAGACCATGCTTCATTATTCGCTGGAAAGAAGGGAACCGGAAAGATTAACTTCTTTTATAATTAAGTTTGTCCCCAGACACTAATTTATAAACGGTGTGCGTTTCGCTCAGAATAAAAGGGTATCTTCTGAAACCACGGATAAAATAAAAAGCTTGGGACTTAAGATTTATTTCTGAGCATTTGCAATAGGATATAAATCTTAGGTTTCAAGATTGAACACATTTTTAACAATACTGGTTATATTCTGCTACTATGTGGATAAATTATGTGGGTTCATCATCCGTCCATAAAATATCTACAAACATCACCCGTCATCGTCAATCTCTGTTTGCGATGCACCCTAACACTCAGCGAATAGGGTCTGCCACCCAACAGATGGCGTAATAATCAACGAACTCAATGCTCCATCTGTACTAAGAACGAGGGTTTGCTTTTGTTCTGCAGATAAATAATGTTATAAAATCACAAAAATTATTGCAATCAAACTTATTTGAAATAAAACTGTTAACACGTAAATATTTTAGTCAACCGACAACAAAATTCTGCTGGTTTCAGTTCAACATGTTCATTTTGTTAGAGGTGCCATCTGTTAGCTCTGCTACGAACTTCTCAGTACAGGGAGCTTTCACTACCGCCATCTATTGCATTTCCCTTGTACCGCGATGCCCTCTATGAAACGAAAGCTAAACCATGTTGTATCAGACTATTCGTTCAGACAAAAGGAAAACTCGTTTTGACCGAATTCACAAACGTAGCGCGACTACTTCTATTGTGTTTCGCTTTTACCGTGCAAACGACGGATTTAAATCTAATGTATGGAGGAATCGAAATTCAAGCTTTTTTAATAAAGTTTGTGCAAATTGTGTTTTCTAAAGAGTAAAAATATATGATAGGTGTATATTTTGCTGCAGGTACAATATATTTTTACTGTCCTGTAAATAACATACATTTTCTTTAAAAAAATCGTCTAAGTGCCATATGCAATATAGGTACATTCTTTTACTGAACTTGCCATACATTCCTACCTGAACAGCATCTAACCTCCGCTGAATCTTTTGTCAAAGCCAAGTGAGATTTTTTAAATGAGCTCTCGTCTCTCATCTAGACACGTTTTATTTAAGAAAAACACAATGACTTTCACTTTTTTCCAAGGCCTAACTGACACAGAAAGACAAAACATCTGCAATAAGTTCTAATTCTGCCTACATACGATGTTATATTTTTTCTTTTTTACTCTGATCACTATAACTTGAAGATTGTGTGACGAGACATGGCCACATTCGCCATTGATCATAGGGAATGGCCGAAGCTCGCAGAGGATCGAGACAAATGGGGCAGACGTGTGGTGAGCCGTCGTATGAAACACGGCCAGCTTTGGTTTGGGCCACTAAAATAGGCAGAATAAAGGCATCGACATTGGCCTCATCTGTCTCTTGTTTTGGGTATCTATAAAGCTTGCTCAAGCTGCATTAACAAGTGTTTTGATTATTGTAATTGAACAATAAGAGTTTAAAGTATAAGTGAAGAAAACCAACCAGTTTTGTATTTTTGATTAGTCTTGTCTTCAACAACACTATGTAAGTACTTACATATTTAGACAATAAGACAAGACAAGTAAACTGTGCCTTAAACATGTAGGTACCAATTTAACCTTTACATGAACAAGGACAGAAAAACTCTAAGCTGTAAAGACAATCTTATCTACATACATACATAGGAATGAAGGTACCCGTTTCTGAAGTCACCTTTCAAGCTCTTTTTACTTTCAGCAATATTTTAAATTCATGCATGTAGGTCTCGCGTGTGATGGTGTATGAGCCACAGTTCACTAGTCAAAAATAAAACACGACATATAGATAGAAATGATACAGGTTAGGCAAGAAACTGCCATTGTTCGCAATATGAACAAAAATACGTTCCAATGTGGGCTTACTCGAACAGATGTTTCAAATTGACTGATTCCCAAAAGCTGTTAAACCAAGCGTGAAGGTTGTAATAAAGACCGCAAGCCGGCTCGAGATTAATTAAGATAGAGGCTCGTCGAGCTTCAAGAACATTTCCACTGACCACGCCTTTTACTTCGTTTACCCACATATTTAGGGTTGTGAGAACCCGTACATATAAAAACAGAACAGCTATACTCAGATCATAATTACCTACTCGTTTAAGTAGTGAGGACTTCCTTTACATGGAGACGAACAAAAAGCTTTATTAATACACGTTCGTGTTGGCTTCATATTGTTACTTGGCATGACAACTCAACTTACGTATGTAAGTTGTCGTAACACAAAGACAACGCTATTGTGGCGAAGTTCCACAAGTTTTAATAAAACATTTATGGTTACAAATTCTTAAATACGTCCGTCATTGTATCTTTATATAAAAACTTTAAGAATAAATTGGTCTTCTTTCTGTATGGTTGTTGGTCGTCTGAATGTCTAGGGTTAGGTAAACGAATTTAAGTATCTTTACGTACTCTTGGAGAAACTTCTAATGGGCCTTTAACCTAAATAATTACCGAACTGTTAGCAGTTCCGTAATTATTTAGATAGAAAATCAAAAAACACACTCTTCAGCGCTGTATTTTACGAGTCATAAAATAAAATACATACATACCAAAACAAATACTTTACCAAGTCTATTTTATGCCAAAATACAACACAATATGTGCTTCTGAACAGAATAAAACCGTAAAAAACTTGTCACATTACTTACAAATTGCGTAAAAAAATATTGATAGCTTCGACATTGTTAGCCTCAAGTCCCGTTACGAGTCCCTAGATGGATGGCCTACATATGATAACATGTCTAAACAGCCCCATAATAATCCTGTCCACTATAGATAAAGGAGTCCCCGGGGTTTCGCGGGAGCACTCCGTCTTCACACTATACGTCAAAGTCTCGGCGACGATCCTACTTGCGAATACAAATAACTCTACATTCGTAAATCTAGTTCGAACGTAATTGACCCATCGAAAACTTGTTTCCGTGCAAGAGGGGTCCTGAAAAATACGTATTTTTGAGCCTTTTCCCAATAGAGTTAACAGCACGTCATGGAGCTTTTAATGGTTGTTATTTTTTACGAGCAGGTACTCATATTAGTGTTATGGAACTGCGAAACTTTTAGCAGAAAAACAAAATCCTACAGAATAAAAGAAAAGAAAACACTTCCCTTCTTTCATTTCCTTCATAATAAAATCATACGTAACATTTTTAAACCCTCCGCATACGGTACGCATGATCTCTTATTTTCATACAAAGTGCTCAGTGACATTATTGTGAGCCTTGTGAGACCGACTGGAACAAGGCATTGTCTGGGAAATACTCGTACACATCATCTAGTTATAGTATATGTTCAGATTTTGATACAGAAAGTAATCAATACTAACATTAGACGATTTTCGGTAACGCATTGGCCTTCACCACTTACAATTCCTGTTCGACAATAAAAACCTCGTTTCCTCTACTTCCCACATAAATAAGAAGGAATAAAATAAATCTCATGTATGCGTTCACAGGTTCACACGTACATTAGGACGCGCTAAAAGTGTGCTAAAGAGCTTCATCTCTCTGTCTCGCAAAAGATTTAGGTGAAAGAAGCTTATTTTTGGTAGGGCTGACAGTGCGATAGTGTAAGGCCCATTACAGGCAAATTATGGCGGCCATTATTGTCCGCGTGTCCCGTGCTCACCGCCCTGAGTTACGTCTGCACTGGGTCAATGGGTTTTATATAAGAAATCTTTTCTAACGCGTCCCGTTTCACTACAGATAAATGTAAGTATCTCTGTGAACGAAATCTGCTGTAAAACGTTTGCTTGAAACGTGAAGGGGCACGGCGATTTGTGATAAAGGTTAACTATAAGGAAAACTCTGGTTGTCACTCGGTAATAGGGTAGATTGCATTATTTCCGGGAATAAATTTTATCTAAATGTCCATCTCCATAATTAAATTGATGAGAATCTAAGTCAGCTCTGCATGTACATGCGATGTAACACGTAATGTAAATAAATGATATCAAAACACCGGTGGCGGACTAACGGGGAGTCCCAGTGCGCGTCGGGCCTAAGTTTGACGAAGTTAACCCATTAACAAGGTCACTAAATCATTCGCGTCACTACTAAGTTCGCTTGCTTGTCTCGCCAAATTATTTTAATTACCGTTACAAGTTTATCGCGGAACTAAACGGAATTAAGCGCAACTTGGCTATGAATATTTCCTTGTAGAGCTTCCTGCATTACGTAAGCGTTTATGGCTCTTTCAGCGGATTTTAAAGTTCGATCTGGAATAAAATACTTGCAGGACCGGAAAGTTTATTGCAGGCAGGCTCTCTATTAAGCTAACGACGTAACAGCGGCAATTATCCTCGTTGATTCAGATAGTTGTCCACTGATGCGCAAAATAGAGCCAGCTTAAAATCGGACTTGGTTCCCAAGGCGACTACAAAGCGGCATGCGGCCGATTACGGTCAAATTATTGCTATCATTATAGTCCGTACTTCTGTGCGATACTGGGTAATCACGGCCGGCGGTGTCGCACTGCAATACTGCATCTTATTTACTGTTACATAGGACCTATCTACTAACTAACGTCGCCGCTCGACATGTTTAATGATACCATTGGTCCTGTGCGACCCGCCACTATATTTTCACCTTGCATTTTAACTTTGTTCAGTGCGGGCGGACCAAAATTGTCGGTACATTAAAGCTTGAGGTAATTACTACAATAATATTATGATATATTACTTATTATTTCAGTCTTTATCTCGCTAGAGGACAAATTCCTGGCATTCCTTTGTGGAGTTACCACTTTGACGTTCCTTTATGGGCTAGCGGACAAAATGCACGTTATTCTAGGAAAAGGAGTGCCAAAATTATTTCGCTCGTGTTCCATGAATATAGTGCTGAAAAATGTACGTCCAACGGTATTAAGTTATCAATTATTACTGTACGACTTTGGTATGTACGACACAATAGCGTTTCCGCGGAATAATTCATGAGAGCCGAGTATATGCACTAACTGTAAATAATAGCTACGTTTGAACTTACACAATCGTCGTCGAATTACAACATTCGTTCGTGTCGCCGGGTTCAAATAAGCCGTTTACTTGAGACCCTGCCTGTCACAAAAGCTATGACGTTCATATAATGGTCCTGAGATACAAGTATCTTTTTACTGTGAGCCAGCTGTTTCACCTGCTTTATGTGTTTCTCTTTGTACAATTATTTATTTTTATTTATTTAATGGTCCGCATACCTATTCAATAATTCTCGTTGATTCTCAAATTAGATGTAGTTAGTCAACTCATCGTTCAGTAAACGGAGCAGGCGCCGAATCTTTCCATTAATGTAAATATCCTCTTTGTATACAAGAGAGGCCCTACTACTGGTTTTTAATATAAAACGGGTTCCAGTTTCCTACCTCTAATTAATTAATTGTGTGCAAATATATTATGAGTGAAATAACTGATTTTCTTTTCCATCTAGATTTTATCTTTTACGATTTTATACAGCTACCAAAATCAATATTTTTAAAGAACACGTAAGTGAATGTCAAAGGGTCCAAAGTACAAATGGAATAAAAAGCAATGACATCGCAAGTGTTTGCTATCAAAACTTTAACCTTTTAACGTAACCTTATGCATTCAGTGGGTGAACACACGAACACGAAAGTTACTGCCGATAGCCACGCACTACTTAAGCACTCGCGGTGGTTCCAAGTGTAACCTACTCCCCTTACACTCGGCAAACACCAAACAATATATAAGTGGTGGAGGTCTTCTTTTGATAGATCTTAGTACTTTCTTTCCAAGAATAGCCAGTCAGCGAGTGGTGGTAATGGCCGGCCTGACCAGCACGCGTAGCGTGCCAACCATAGAAACGGGTTTTCCACGGGTTATGTCTACGGAAGAATAGACAAAATGACAGATTGTGATTGTTTATCTGTCTTGTTTATCTATCGTCACGTAACGAAAAAGCGTTATGCCCGAAAAAGTCAGGGTCTCAAGTTTCAAGTGTCGAAAAAATTTGGTTTTGTTTTTTAATACGAAGCCACCTCGTATACGTTTTAAGCTTCTAAAGACTTATACTAGATGGCTCTGTATTAATATATAATAAACAGCGAAAGGAACTTTGTTCCAACCGGGTGTCGCACGACACCTTCCGACTTTTTTAATATATTAAAGTTTAAAATAGTTCAATGTTCGATTCTTATAGGCTTTTAATTGACTAGGGCGCACCCACACGATTGTAATATACCGAGAGTACCTACTAATATAAATTGCTAGTTTAATGATAGGTAATAATTTCCTGACGGGAAATCTTAATTACATTTCTCTCAGCAGGAAAAAGGAAGTCATAACCTTTAACATCCATAGTTGCGCCCACTCACTAATACTCGTATCAAACAAGTAACCTAAGTAGACCGTAAGGGCTTACAAAAGAAGAAGTCCTTCCAAGTTTAACGAAATACCTAATGACTTAGATGAATATCGTCATTGAAAAACATTATAATGATATTATACGAACGAAAGCAAATGTGTTGAGAAGCATGTAGGTATGTGACGCAATTACGACGAAATAGCTCATCCAACTTTGCTGAAACTTGACACAGATATGAATCATAACTTGGAGAATTATACCAACAACATGTATGACACATTTTTATGCTGGTTATAAATCTATTTACCAAGAATAAAATGTTTCAAAGAAAACTGTCTCAAAGAAATTAAACATTTTATTAAATAAACAACAACAGAATCTGGAAAAGCAAAACAATTAAATAGAAATACATAACGACTGTACAAAAGTTGCTAATCAATGACTATGTGTTTGATCAAAGTCTAGTTTGAAATCTCGCTGAGCGCTCGGTCAGCGGAAGAAAATCACTAGTCGTTTAGGTAACGAGCCGTCTTGATTGACGCCCAGCTGCCGGCTTGATTAAACTGATCAGTTTTTGCCTCTTATGAAAAGAACTCGATCAATGTAACTAGCTGCCGAAGATGAACAGCCCTAAAGATGTACCAAACTAGTGATCGATGGAGCATATTACCGGCTTCTAAATACTTGGAGCCTTTCACGAGAAAAGAGATTTCATATTCACTATATATCACGGCCTTGTTAGTTTAGGATGGAGTTTCGCATCATTACTCTGCAAGGAGGTGAGATTAAACGAGGATTTTCTTTGTGTAATCATATCAACCTTTTTAGAAATGTATACGTTTGAAATTAGATTCCTCAATGTTCGTTGAGCAATCTTCTGAAACGTTAAATTGCTATCTTATCCTTTGTAGAAAGAAAGTGGAATATCAATAGTACTTTATTTCCATTAGGACCAGTTCTTTAATTGCTTAATCGTTTTGAATGACTAAATTATTCAATAAGAAAGTTTTGCCTTAATGATTATATAGTTTATGGGGCTATTCCACTAACCCCCATTGACCATCCCCATCAATGGGGATTTGTGAACTTTTTATCCACAAATCCCCTTTGATGGGGATTAGTAGAATAACCCAGTTTATGTGCTACGAAAACCAACAAACTTTAATTAGACTGAATTAACTCACAATGCATTCACAACCTGAACACCTAGGACTCGTATCGTGGATGCCTTTTATGCTTGAACAAACCAGTACAGTAGAAGAATTTTCTTAAAATGTCCCTCGGCAAACTTCGTTTTTCGTCAGTCGTCGGATTTCTATCAGTTGCCCTTTGCACTTGGTGCTTGTATCGTCTCCTACCGCTACGCCCGCGTTGCCGTCAACCATAATTACCAAGTTCAAAGGGCAACTGATAGAAATCCGACGACTGACGATACACGAAGTTTGCCGAGGGACAATAAGAAAATATTTGTACTGTACAGCAGTATCTGTTCATAGTTTTTAGAGATACGTACATAATTTAAATATACCTAAATATCATATATAATGGAATCAAAACTTCACAGTGAGGCCCTCCACCATGACTGCTGTGCAAATAACTCTATAGTTAACAAAACCTCGTTTTGTATTTTAGCTGAACAATAATTTAGCTAACAAAAAAATACAATGTAATTTTTTGCTTTGCTTTGAAATTTAAAAAACACATTCTTTGACATTGAAAAGTTTATTCATAAACATTCCTTAAAGTTATGAGACATTTACACTTCGTTTTTATTTTAGCAGACATTTTCAAATAAAAAAGCCCTTTGTAGCTAACCAAATTCTTACAAATGTTAAACAATTAAGCTGGTTTGTAACTTTAAAAAAATTATAATATACGATACCCCGCAAGCATCACAAATTACTCTTTCAATATCACACACAACCACAATCTCCACACTGATCCTAAATTACTAACATTCAGATCTTACTTCAAAGAAAAACCCCTTTACTCAAAGGAAAATAAATTTTATTTTACTAAAAACATAATACGGCTATACACGTGGGTAATCGTAATACAATCGTGAGCTGAAAACAATACATTTGTTGAAGTAACAAAGTGTGCCGCCTAATGGAATGGGGTTCGATCCCTTTAATGTAATTGGATCTGTCAGCAGCAAACAGGCAAGCAGGTAATTACTAACTGCTACTAACGAAAATAACAGCGTTCTAAGACACTCGATGCCCCCTGGCGTCGAACGACTAAGGCCCGGGACACATTATGGAGGAATGCACAATTCTGTTCGCAGTTCTCCCGGTAAATCTTGTAGTTGAACTGCAGTCGCGTAGTGCGTACTGCGCCTTAAAGTTCTACGTCGTAATGAGATCACTGCGTCTTATCTACTCGCTTTAACATCGTTTGTTTGTACACTGACTGCATTTATATACAGAGGTTTATTTTACGAACCTTTTTAAACAAAGACTTCTTTATGTCAGACTTTATACGCCTATGTCTTTTTATGTCTTTGAACCTCACACGTTATAGTAGAGTTGTTTAAACGTTAGTGTTGACTTTTATTCCGTAAGGGTAAAAATGTGTCGTAATTGTGGTCTATAAAGCATGTAATAGTTTAAAGTTAATAGTATCTGAGAGTAAGCGCATTACAGCTATAGGATTAACAAGCTGCTACGCCATTAATTCTGCCCGCCAGCTTAATTCTTATACTCCTCTACTTTAATAGCTTGCAAATCCAATGTGGAAATGTACTGAATTTCGAGTTTAGTCGGAAAACAATCTCTATTAGCTAGTTGAGATATATTAATATGTTCTGGGTATTGGTAATCGATTACTACGGCATGCGATTATCAATGAGCGAGAATATTTCGTAGAACTTTGGAACTAAGTACTAAACACTACGATATTTTACAGCAACTGCAGTCCTTTAACTGCAGTCCTTCGGAGGTTTATATTAGCTGTAAATATTTTTATTGCAGTAAAGATCTAAAGTGCAAAGTTATGAATTTAATTGGCTCTAATAAATTCTAATACCTTCAATAAAACTAAGTAGGTACTATATAAATATACTCAAGGACCAGAAAACCCAAAAAAATTGTATGTCGTTAAAATTTATAAATAAAATTCAAACGTACCTACCTGTTTACCTACTTTTGTAAATAATTGACGCTTGAGCACTTCAATATTAACTTGTTTTGACTTATTTATATCGATGACCATCTTTTACGTTATCAGACCCTTGAGAATAGTAAAGCGCGCAATTTTGGTCTGTAATGACCACTTCAAAATAATCCTTTATAAACTTTAGGACGTATTATTTTAAATTAAAATTTACTCGTTATATCAAATATTAAAATAAGCAATTTTAGATAAATGTCGCACTTACTACTATAATAAAAATGATATAAAATGTGTTCGGCAAAACCGTGTTTTAAATAAACGTAAAATGAATACCTACTTTTACGGTACAGAGCAATACATGATACGATTACGAGTCAAAAATGCCACACACTAACGTGTTATAAGCATTACAGCCATGTCGTTACATCATTTATAATAAACGTTATGAATGGTGGAAAGATAAAGCCATAATTCAGAGTTTCGTTATTCAGATCGGTTAGCTTCGACAGCATCTCACATCGGGCCTAAGCCGAGCACGACATAAATCACATAACAAACACAAAGAGCAAAGTGTTTACCATAAAATCGCATACGCGTCCCTAAATCATAACACAATAAAATTTATAGCGAACGGAAGGTCCGGCCTCAAGTGCTGATAAATCAAACACATTTTCTTCGTGTGACTGAAACGGAAAATCTTTCCGGCAAATATACCAGGCGACGCCGTTATTTACCTTCTTTTATAATACGAGTACATACCGCCCCACGACACATTGTTTTCCATCTATATATTAACGTCGCTATGGTAGTAAAACCTCGACTTAGGGACGTTTTAATTCGATGGAAAGGAGAACAATTCGGAGCCTATTTAAAAAAATCTACATTGTTCTTAAAGGTGCTTGTTAATCAGCATCAATCGATGCTCGTGTTTTCTTTTGTTTCATAATAGCCGGCAGTTTAACTCCCTATTCAATTTGTAGATTCCCGTAGAGGCCATTATGTTACAATTTTACACAGATCCAGTGTCACAAAATGACGCAATCACTCTTTTGTGAACACAATGACGCAAGTAATGAATTTAATTAAATTGTTAATTCGGCCCTTTTATTAAAACGACGCTTTGTTTTCAAATTAAATAAGGGTAAATAATGCATGCCCGTAAATCATATATTATTTTTGGTCTTCATTCGTCTTATAAGGTTCTATGTAGCTCAGTAGGTTGTACACACAGGTTTCGCCCGCAGCCAAGTACGTATTTTGATTAGCTGGTTACCCTGTTTTAGCCGAACGCAGAAAACCTTTCCGCAGAGTTTGCCACAATGACTTAAACACAAAGCAGGTTTTCTAGAACTAACGTAGCAATAATGCATTGAATTTATGGGGTAGAATCGTGTGTAAGTAGTGACTGAAAGCTACAACATTGAGCACTATTAAGTAGGTCATTTCCGTACTTGACTTAACAACTAGCGGAGGAAAAGAAGCGACTGATAAACTATTTTTCTTTTGTTTCCTATCCACAATGTTGTTGTTACAAATATTCGAACCATCATGATCGTAGACGTTTATATCTCATAAAATGTTACATATTAATATATCTCGGCAATGATGTCATTTCTTCCGTTACACAAAAGGATTTCATAACAAATGATAATAGCTTGACATAAAAAGTAAATAGCTATAAGATCACTCCGCTCATTCCCTCAAAGTTAGCAAGTATAATAAATTCCAGTCATTAATCGGCTGCCCCGTAAAAACTTATTCGAAAATAATAAATAAAATTAACAAAAATGTAGCGGTAACACCGTCGCGCGGCGCAAAATAAATAATTTATTAAGGACAAGTTAACAAGGGTCTCATAAAGAAGGCAAAAGGTCGGCTATTTGTTTTCAGCGAAGGATGGTTCACCCCACTTTGTTATTTAGAGTTTGTGAGAGTTGCGGAGACGACGGGGCGGTGGTGGCCGCAAAACAAGCTGAATACGAGACAGCAGACAGCTCGAGCCGTGTATCAAGTTGTTCTTCTGTGGACCGGCCGCCTGCTGTCGCTGACTTGTTACGAGTTATAACTGTTGGTACTAGCAATCACATTGTGTATGACACACCTGGCTTCCAGCTAACTCGCTGTTTGTTTACTTTTGTGCCTGTGACGGGATTTTAGAAAAATAAACAATAGGTACAAGGCATTGATTTTCCGATTTCTTACGTGGTATTTTTTTTATTATCTGTGTCTCATTCTGTGAAAGACAACAATAGTTAAACATTGCCCATGAATCATATGTGATTAAAGGGACAGGGAAAGTGTTAAGACATAACCTGACTGTGAACATGCATAATTCATAATTTAAACAAAATAAACATATCTAGATACTTACTCATAAGATATTGTCATATTTTACCTACCGAAGCTTACATTATAAACATAAATAATATTTCTTGTCCAGATCCCTACTGGGAAAAAGTTAATGAAATTCCTGAGAAAAAGGTTTTATCGGCCGAAGTAATTAAATGATTTTATTATATTCTAAACAAGAATCATGATTTACAACATTAAGAGAGAATAATGTCGAAGAAATATTTTTCTTCGGCATTCTTCGGTTCAAATAGGTATGACCAAATTAATTTCATGGGGATAGGGTAGATTAGATTGTGTTTTATATTAAGAATGTAAATTGATGCCTACACTTTTGAAATAAAAACTGAAACAAAACATGAAATCAAGAATTACAAAAAAAGAAAAGAAAGTAAATACGTTTATTTGCGGTACACATGACGCAAGGAAAGAACAAAACACGAAAATTAAACAATTTGGGGGAAAATATGCGTCACATCCACGCAAAACGGCCATCGACAACATATACATACAACATATCATGTTTCTCCGTACACCTTAAAAAGCCGTCGCAGCAAAATGTTCAGATATTCTATGTCGCGGCAGTACGCAACTGTCAAGTGAACACGAACGTAGAATGTGGCACGGGCGTCATTGTGCCCGCAACAGCTAAATTATTGCGGGGACGCGACGACTTCCCTACAAACCTCTGACGCACAACCGCCTCTCCCAAACAGTTTCGGAAACCTTTTAGTATACGTACAGTCAACTGTTTCCGTATTTTATACATATATCCCCCGTAACGTACCTTTATCTTTCTTCCTGTTTACTTACAGGATAAGACAAGCTATCTGAGCTTTATTTAAATTAATTGTTCAAACATCGTTGAAACCTGTATATGTAATAGTCGATGCAGAGTGAGTTGACCAAAACTGGTTGGTTGGCTGGTTGGTGGTTGCTGTTTGGTTGGTGTTACTTTCGCATACATTCGCTCGATGAAGGTAAAATGATGATGATTTTGGAGTACGACATGGGCAAACGTTTTACATTAGGCAAGAGGTATTGTGCTCATATAGTAATACCACACTGTATTTACTATGTATTGTACTAGTACTTAAAATCGACTTAGTAGTTAGTCATTATGGTTCATCAAAGTCACCTAACTTGTCCCATTCGAATATTTAAGTAACAAGAGTAGTAAATACACTGGACCGCAAAATAGCTAAATAATGTATAAGGCCAGTCGGTCGTATGTAATTGCCTAATGGGCTTCCTAACATCGATCGGTTCAGAACCGAGTCAATTAGTCTCGAACGTTCAAAATTTCGAAGTGGCCGAAAGATACGGCGTGATTCGAGCCGCCAGTCGCCAGAAAATGGCTCTGCTTGTTCGATACCAAATTACTCAAATTGTTATTTGCGAAATTGATGTCAGGTTTCATGGAATAACCGCAATTAGCTTTTCGGTAATTCAAACTTGCAAATACGAAAGTCTGCCCGAAATATCTGAGTCAGAATTGACCATGGCATTTGAAATTCAGTACCGAATTCAATTGAATTTTGATAGCTTGAACTTTGCGAATTGGTCGGGAATATTTTTTTTAATATTTCAAAACTTTTGAAATAAAATAAGCAGTAGTACAAAAATAATTGGTTTTCTAACAAATGTGATCTGGTTTTATTTCAGATACAAGTTGTAGAGGTCCCGTGTGGATTACCTACCGTAATCTTAGTATGTGTTTGGAATACCAATCTATCGGAGCGAATACACTTGACCTTATCCTGCTTGACTTATTATTAACAAGATCCTGTAGGCAGAATTCGAAAAATACGATGTCTCCTTTGTGATATATCCCATGCATAAAATTGCCACTCGGTTACAAAGCCAGGCATAAAATATCACATTTCGAAAATACTGGTAAAAAAAAACACAGTTTGGTTTATTTATGGAATTGAAATTCCACCGTATGTATTTATAAAGCCTTTGTGTAAATACCCATGTATATTTAAGTAGATATGAAAATAAAAATTCTATGGTTATAATTTTATACTCCATAACATTAGCTTTAAACGTCGACAAAATTAATTCAAGAGGATAGTCAAAACAATTTGTAGGGAGCAGGTTTTACTTACAAAATATCAGTGTGTTTTCGCATCTCATTATATCGTCGAGCAACGTGCACCGTCTACAGTAAATTCTTGAGCTCTCGTTTGCGTAATACCGCCATTGTAACGGCACACCTTTGAAGATAAAAGCTTCGCATGTTAGCTAGTCCGTTGCCTTTTCGCGGTCTGGTAATCTTAAGCTTAGCAAAAAGTTAAGGCTCTATAGGAAACTATTTTTAATTTAAAAGTTAAAATTAATTTTAACTAGATTGTTACGAGCTACTTAGATTGAAATTTTAATGCCCCGAGCGCGATGCGATTACGGAACGAGTAGTTGTGTCTTTAGTGAGATAGATGATGAAATATCTAATCTTTCATGAGCTCGTTATTTAGACAGAGTTTATCTATAACATAAAACCGAATCAAAACAAGGTTTATGTCTCGTGGTCTCACTGCGAATAAGGCCATCTCATTAATTTGTGGGTGTCGTAAAAGACGATTATAAGATTACACTTTGAGGATAGCTAGTGACGTAAACCTGTCTGCTATGCTACGATCACCAATATGTTCGTGAAACACCTTTACTAAGTGCTCACTCCCGCCACTCAGCTCCGCCTAGCATTCGTGATTTGAAAACTGTTTCACAATTTAAATATAGAGTAAAAGAGCATTCATTACCTTTCCTCTCTACTGTGAGTATTTATATACCTATAATATGTATGTTTATTTATTTAAGCTTTATGTATTTATTTAAGTATATGTTAATTTATTACGTTATACGTGTAATTATATATATATATATATAGTATAATATATTTGTTATTTTTTAGTATAAGACTTCGCAAATTCATATTTTTCTCTTCTTGTTCTCGCACACTATTGTCTACATTTCTTTCTCATTTCTCCTTTCGCAGGTCTGCTGGAAGAAATTTCTTAAGGAATAAGCAGTACCTTTGTACTCAAATTATAATAATGTCGTATCTCTATGTATTTTACTGTGTGTACATAAATAATAAAATAAATAAGTCTATTCCACGAGATTATTGTATCTATGTAGTGGTGGATAAATTAACCCTTTATTTAGATGTGGTTATTTACGGCATACTTGTTTCAAAGAACAACATATATTACATAATATTTTATATTGTTATAGCTGGTAACGGAAAACTGAGTAACCTCTTAATAGTTTCAGTTTAACAACTCCTACACGAGAGAACATGTTATGTAAAGTTGGGTAGGTAATGTAGGTATCGAGTACAAAATAAGGCTTCATCGGCAATTAAGAAAGTGGGTTGATAAAATATCAGTAATTGATTATGGTAAGTGAATTAATTCAAGAATATACCTACAAAAGAAGAATGAATATAAATGTATGAATGAGCTGTATTAAAATTGTATATACAACAAAGCTTAATATACCTATGTAATAATATCATTTGTATACCAATGATATGATATACAAAATATGCCTTCTATATGAGGTATTTGATCCCAGAAGCTCTGTATAATCTGTCGTGCAATATGTATTGGATTTAACTATTGTATGCAAATGAATTGTAATAGTTCGCTCGTCTATCCATTCAGTATTCATCAATTCCTTAGTAAACGTTTTCCACAGTTCTCTTTGACAAACAATTCGTTCACGAGGAAACTAGCTGCTGCAGTTTTAGGATTTCTTTATTATCGATTATTAGTAAAAATCCTTGTCAACAATCCTTAAGAAAAAAATATGACACGTTTTCTTTACATACATCACTTACTTCGTATATTTAAGAGGACCACAGGACCTAAACGACCCTTAAAGTAAATCCACTGCAGTAAGCAAAATAGAAAAATATATGATATTCTTCAGGATATATGCTAGTAAGATAGTGTGTTGATAACATAATACAAATAATTTGATACGATAGAAATAAATCACGAATATATCTCTTTTTTTTTTAACGGTTAATAATCATATTAATATACATGCAATCATTCTGATTTTTTCTCAGATTATTCTACAAGCAACATATTACCGTAATAGTGTTTTATCTTTTTAGTGCAATCAATATTTTTTATATAAATAGAAAATTTGCTTCGTCTTTTGCAATAAATTATCTGCGTTGTGTCATCGCGCTTCTCTTTCTTTTCTATGCAGTCTGACAGTGACCGCGCTTTAGCTGCTAAGCCTCTTAACAACAACAAACATCCAAAATTAGCCAAGTACAAACAAAAGGCGCGGGGAACGTCCAACGAGTTTCTATGCTACGGGTGCTACGAGCGTAGCGATCGTAGCCAGCCGCGTAGCGCGCAAAGCACACATTCGTAGCGTAGTATAACGGATGATGTGCCAATAAGCCTCGGGGCCCTGTCTCTAATTTTAGTGAACAAATATCTTTCGTTACCCTATTTCATGTATGACTATGATTGCCGCATCATAATGATTTACGTGTGACGCAATCAACAACCTGGGAACAGTTCTAGTGTACTCGCAACATTATAATTAGTAGGTTAGGTTGTAGTAATCGTAAGTTTTCAACTATTTATATTGTCGTGTAATTCTGTTGAAATTCATATCATAACATCACACCTTGTTTCCCCGAAGGGTTGAGCAGATATGTACTAAAGTACACTCACATTTCGCCAGTTATGTTTAAGTCCCATGTCTGTTGAAATTCCTTGTAGAATAACAATTTAGTTTGAACCAGTAACTACATAATTTAGACTTACGCACATGATTTTACGACATTTAGCTTTTCATTGACCGTTCTATAAATAAAATATCACGCTCCATAATTACTTCTTATCGGCGTGGGTGGGTGTCAAAAAGTAAAACACAGTTAATTTGATGTCCAAATGACACAGCCAAATCATTTTATGTCTACTTACAAGTAATTACTAAAATTATCATAATGGTGTGACTTTCTATCCAATGGTCTATCCGCGGCTATATATATCAGCAGCTTTACAGCAAATTGCGAGAAAAACTTAGAACTAAGACGATGGTGAGTAAATTCTTAGGTTCAAAATTTTATTGAAGCAAACTAACTACTGAAGATAAATCGTAACCATAATGTCATAGAATGACATAATCCATCATAGCCGAGACACTAAAATGGAAAGGAAAAATGAATCTTCACCGACGCGTGTAGCCTCAAAATCAATAATTTATTCATTAATTATTATCAGGCTTCACGCGTAATTTATTATGTTATTAGAAAACATAGGCCATACCTTATTTATAATTCAAAGATATGAACATAAATGTCATTGGAATGAACGATGTTTCCATACATCGATGAGGGAAAGGAAAATTAGAAGTGACGGACTAATTACTGTGCCTGGGGAGCGACACGGTTTTAGTAAAAAAAAAAACATTTTTTGTTTTGTATTATCCAGCCAGGGTTTGGGTATGTATCGTGTTCAATTTACTTTATACACTGTTACTAAAAGGCTGGGTCTAATATGGTAGGTTTTTTGCTCTTATCATTATTATCCCACAAATTATTATGACTTTTTATAAAGTGTCTAATCATTTGTATCCACTTCGACTAATAATGATGTTTGTTTGTTTTTACTCGACATGGCGGGGGCACTGCCTTGCCCTCAGATAGTTAATGTTTAGACATTTTTATCAATTAAAGTAAAATTAAATCGCTTAAAACTTATTACACAGTCCTTCATTCATTCGTATTCATTTTAATACATATACCTAAAACAATCCCACAAATAACTCTTAATAAATTATTCGTCAAATAAAAGTGCCATTAATAAACCAGCAATGTGTTGCTGATAATAATTGGTAAGACGCGTGATAAACGTCATGCACGGAATCCGGTGGCGCGCGGCTGCTAAATAATTCAGCAATCCACCGACAAGCACCCACCGCTACTTTGAAAAGGGTAAGAACGACCCTACCATCTAATGACTGGAACGTTGTACACCAAAACACGATTCCTGTTTATCCAACTAAAAGTATTACCATCTATCTGTATGTCTACAAATTATCGCCGGCCGACCTCCAAGGCCAATAGATTCGCACAACGCTCGATGTGGAACGAAATATTCCTTTTGACGTTGTTTGTGGACAACCTTGGATATTTGAACGTTTACGGTACGGAAACTTTATGTAAACTTAAAGATTCTACTAATTTCTGAAGTTTGAAACGTTATTAATTGGTTTTATTTAATCCGTAACCTAGCAACGAACTAATTGTGTCTTGGCGTACACAGTTAAATATATTTGGAACTAAAATTACAGTTCAACTTCTTTGGTAGTTTTTACTGAGCAAAATTAAACCACTGCAGAACCACAGATATTCCATTTATTTTATTTAAAATAAATCCAACTGAGTACAAGCATTGAAATTCACAATCCCAATATTTAGTTAATCTATATCCCGGATAACATGTCATCAGACAAACTCAGGTCCAGAAAGAAGTGTATTAAAGAGGATATATATACCTAAGCAATTGTAAGGTAGATGCTTATAAATGTACAGATACCGCACCGATATTCCAGCAAAAATACCGACGGAGTGTACCTTGCAATGTACGGCTCAGTATTTCCCGGAAATAATGTAGATACTGAATAACCAAATTATTAGGTGGCTAGGCTTAATGGATGGCAACAGTGGCAACTATTGACGACAGTGAATCAGAAGTCCTTTTTCCAAAAATCTGGATCATTGTTGGAAAGCAATTGTTGGAAAAACAATTATTAGAAAAACAATTGTTGGAAAAACAATAAATATTTAATGTATGTGTCGGCAACTCAAGTCTAATAAACATTATTTAATTTCCTTTGATCAAAATGTATTTATTTTCAGTAATGGTGTAACCACGAGAGTTTAACTAATATGTAAACTCACAACCTCACGAATGCCACTTAACATTGAGTTATTATCCCTTCCAAATATACTTACATAAATATTATCACCTATAAAGTACCGCTCATACATCATATCGTATTTATAATTCAGTCGTAGGAACATAAATATCGTTGTGAGCTAAGTATTTCACTCTGCTCTGTAATATATTAGATGGAAACGTTGCGTTGGTGACGTGTACCTTGCATGATGTATTTATTGCTCGCTCACCATAAGGACGCGGCCACATCATTCTTTAAGACGCCCCTAATTCACTTACAATTAAATTAGCGTCACCCGATCCTCTTGACATTAAATAAATTAGGACAACGCCATTAAACCGGGGTGAATTTGTTTAGTAATGTATTAGTTTAGTGGGTAGTTACATACCCGTAATGTATTCAGCTTTTATACAGAATTCGTGTTCATTATATCCCAAATATACCGTATGTATATACGTACGTAAATAAAATCCAAATTTTAAAGGAGAGCATCAACTTTCTACTTTATTAAGGTAAAAAGAATTTCAGACAGAAATTCTGCTGTAATCATTCTCGATGGAATGGTAAGATATGTGGTTTTACAAGCTAACTGGAGTCAATGCTCAGATTGCAGATCAACGATCCCTAACAAAATATGCTCCTAAATATCTACCAATTGTCTTTAGTAAAGTGTTTGAATAAAATTATTAAGGAGTCTAGACGAATCGATCACACTTATAGTGGGTGTTTCTAATATTTTAAGGTTGACACGCCTTGTCACATTTTGATAATTCTAGACTTCAACTTGACCTACCAGAGTACCTACTCTGAAAGTTTTCAAAATGTCACGAAATTTTACTTCTTTTGTCTTTGAAACTAATAAGACAGTGCTGTCAAGCAAATGCAACTAATTTGTAATATGCAGAAAATGCTCGATACAAAAAATGCTAAGATTGGTCGGCGTACTGGAGTAGCCACTAATAATTCAGGGCACGTAGCCGAAAACAGAATTATCCGCTGTAGTAGTTCGGGAACTCTGCCAACTCTCATCATATTAAGGCGAGATGATAATGAACGCGATGTTTCTGTTGCTATTTTTCACGGCAATTTTTGCCTGTTACAGGAAAATTCAACACACAACAACTTTGTAAAATAGTTCACTGCAAAATATCTGCTTCAAAACCAGTCGCTCAATCGCGAAAAATAAAATAAATAAAAGAAAGAAAATTGCCATCGTTGACGTTTATTCGAAAAATCGTTATCGTTCTCAGTCATTCGAGTTGTTCCGTCGAAAACATCAAGACTATAGACGTTTCGATACCCGCAATCCTTACAAACCGCGCAGTGAACGACGCTTTGAAAGCCCAGAAAGCTCTAAAGCCCTCACAATTGTCACTAAACAAAGTGAAAAACGAAAACCTTGGATCTAAGATGCGGTGGAAATGAGCATTTTCGACGCAATGTAATTTCATTATTTAGTGCTGTTTCACGTGGACGTCGTTACGTGAAAATGAAATAAAACCACGGGTGTAATAAATGGAGTCTATAAAAAACATGTAATATCAATCATCCTAAACCAGAAATTGCAGACAGAGATACATTAACTATTTTATAACTACAAAAGCACAAAATATAAAGTTTTATGTGATTATTCCATGTAAGTAAGTTGGACGTTATATAAAAATAAGGATCCAACTTAGCCACTTGATGTTTTTGGAGTTCAGTGGAATAGCTCCTGTCCGAACTAAGCCGTACATATTTGACGATCTAAATGACGCAGTCGGTGAACTAGCTTTTGTACTTAGTTACAGGTCAGGTGGACTCTTGGATTTAGACAAATATTTGTTTGATCTGCAGATATTGATTTCTAACGTGGATGTTTGTATGAACATGTAAACAGTGTATATAATCGCACATGTAATACAGTACCCTAATGCTCATTAAAACAAATATTACGCCTATAATGTGTAGGAAGCATTTACACATACACTGTGTTTGTTATCCGCAACATTAATAAACCTATTATAACGCGCAACAACGGCAATCCGAGCAGTTACAAAACCATTAAATACCTTGAAGTCCCACCTAATTGCTTCCGAAGTCGACAAGCTCTATTATTAAAAATGTTCTGAATTGAACAAATTGTCACTCGTTTTAAAAGTTAAATTAGTTGGGTTAGTCGTTTCCCCGTCCATAGTGAATAAAACATAAGACTTAGCTGTCCTAATGAGGTAGGGTTCTTTGTTTTTCTTAGTGACTGCATAAGTTGTGAATGAACGTAGGATCAGCGGGTGTCGGATCAAATCGTACTTCATTTGTCCGCGTCAGGCGTGCGCCCCGCGTGATGGATGACAGCGGCCGTGAAGTTGCCTGCTTTTAATTGATACCGTCATTTTTGTACCGGCCGCGTCTCCCTGCGCCTTCGTCGCTACTCCTTCCATTACATAACACCAAGGAATTCTTCTGATCGTTTATCTTTTATTTCGATGAGATATATCTTTTGAGGAGCGCACTCTATTCCGAGCTTGAGTGTGTCTATTATCATTGATAGGGGTAATTTGTTTGATATTTCATTTCACATGCGACCCACATCACGAATTGAATGTAGGTTGTATCGTTGTGTCGATAATTTTGTTTTGTGTGCGAGTGCGGAAGCCAATAATAAAGTAAACATAAAGGGGAGGTTCTAAGTTTATTTGCTACCTTCTACGCGGTCAATTATCGACACAATAAGTGGTCTTTACAGTGTATCTAAAATACGAGTATTTCCAACTTTTTAATAAAAAGCAGTTAGTAACTACTAAGTACTTTTAGAAAATTTTCAAGGATTTTTTTTTAAACATGATCATTATTTACTTAGAATTAGATGAAATTCTAAAGTTAGATAACAGGATTATCTAAATATGAACAGATACCTAATGAGCCATAAAGATGAACAAAACCTTATCAGTTATGTTCAACTGACAAATTAAAAGAACCATCCAAAGAAATGCCACAAACAGGAGTTCAGCTATATTTCTGAAGTAACTCTGGGTTTAGAAAAAGTTTGAATTGGGCGATTTAAAATCTCCAATGCGCGCTCGCTCTAAGTATTGTCAGTTTTCGAATAATGCTTGTTGACCCACTTTTGTCTGTTGGAATTTACGCCTTCTGGGCAGAAATTAAGCTTATTACACTATTATTCTCGTATTTCTAGACCACCAAAGAAACTCTTTTATATATTTTTATCTTTCAACCAACGACCAGCGTAATACTTATATTGTTTTGCTTGGTATTGTCTGGTTCTCCATAAAATTATTTGTACTATTATTGTTTTCCATAATCGTCCCCCTGGAATACGACATTATTGAAAATGAAAAATATAGCAAATAAATTTATGGATTAAAATTATTATGACACTAGATCAATTATGACCAATGAAATGAATGAAAATGATTTTATGTAATTTCACGATTATGACAACTGAATTTATTTATTATGATATGCGTTATTTCTAATGAAATTATGGCAAATACAAGTATGGTATATAAATTTATTGCATTTTAAATTATGGCACATAAAATACATATACACACAACATATATATGTTACAAAAATGTTATTTGATTTTAACAAAACACAGTAGTAAAAATGTTACCCTTTAAAAGTCATTTCACTCCTAGTGTAAGGTCTTTAGTTACCAATAATGTCGTAAAAAACTTGTACATCTTAAGTAAGTATGTATAATGTCAGGCGTACAAAAATTAACTCTTGACTAATTGGGATAAAAGTTTTTTTTTTTTTAATTATTATTATACTAATGATAGTGAGTCTTATTTTTAGGTTTGGTCTCATGTATTGTGCCTGTTACTTATACACTTATATCTACACAAGATAAAACAAAATGAACAATTATTCAGAACGGTAGGCACTCGGCTACGATAGCTACGGCTACGAGCTACGCCGTAGCAGCCGTAGCACGTAGCAGGAAATGGAGTTACTCTCCTGGCGGCGCAAGACTTCTGCCAAACTCGGTAAATGGTAATGAGAATGCAATTTATTTCAGTTTTTAGCTTAGTTTAACGTTTTTTGAAATACCGTAATGTCGGCCCAGTTGAGCGGGCTGGGCCAAATTACACTGCTATTATCTATAAATTGACCATTGCCATGTGGAATTGTGGTAAATTATTTCTGATAACCTATCATCATCATAAAACTGAAATACACGATACATGTATTCACAAGGGATTCGATTTGTATTTTATTGAACCGGTAGTTTCCATCTACTGTGAATTAGTGTACATGCCGCAGTGTGATTTTATTTCCAGTCATTTTTATTATACGATCGAAACCCATCAAAAAACTTGTCAAAACAAATACAGTGAAGGTATTCAAATCTATTTTGTAATACTATTAGGTATAGCATCACAAAGCAAACCACAAACTTGTACAAATATGATACTATTATAGTAAGCATTATTTGCGAATAAATAAAAGGGTATTTTCCTCTAACATTATCACTTTTATTTCTTCTACTTGTGTTTGATTCAGGAACTGAGCAGTTTGATTGTTACTGATAAATTTAGCGATGGAGATTTAGTTGTCAAGCTGGGTAAGAGACATTTGTTGGGATCACGACCCTATCCCGAACCAACCATGAATTCTCGAGCTCTCATTTGCGTAATGTGATTACAAAAGCACATCTTTCGAGATAAAAGCGTAGGCTTTCTACGTAAGTAATGAATTTCGCAGTCTCCACTGAGAAAGCTGAAAGCCTCATAATTGTAATAGAACGCAAGCAGAGACCCATGATCATGTTAGCGGCACTGAAATCACTGCTCACAGGAATTGTCAATGAATTAACTTCACAGAGTTTTGTAAATATTTGTACATTGTTACAAGTAGAGATAAAAGTCAATAGGTACCATAAAACAAAACAGACCCAGACATAATAAACAAATCTAGCTCAAAAACAAAGATACTGCCGACCGAAAAGAACAAAGAAAATCAGTACACAAGTAACCTCACAAAAATAAAACGGTTGAATAACAAACATCAAAGAGGAAGCTTTGTAGCTATTACTTAGAAGTCTTAGAAAATCGAAGTGTACAATGTAATCCGATCAGATAAGATGGGTACAGCTGTTGGGAGAGCGGGCGGTGCCTAGGTTGTCTACAAATTTATTCACACTCCATTAATACCCGTCGACCGACACCCAGCGTGATAGATTAGCGTGCACATTTATATGGCGCACACCAATCTGGAAAAAATACCTGCCGCACTCGGCCCGAGGAAAATCTAATAGTAACATTAATCTGACCCCGCCACTCAAACTCAATTTAAAAAGACGTCTCATTTATATTACAATATTATCTTATTAAATTTTTGTACACTTAATTCCGTTCCCGTAAGTAGACAAAAAATTCTGAGAATGCCTCACAAACATAAGGAAGTTAATAAATCAACGACAGAATGTCGGTTCCTGTATTATGAAAGACAATACACGACGGTAATGAAAGGGAAAATTGGATATAATCACCCGTGTTTCATAGATTGTCTGACAGATAATAATTCAATGCGATAGTTATGTGCTATCAATGTTTCAATCGCAATATCAACTAACATAGTAGGACACTATTAACAGTCGTAAACTGTGTAACGTTTTTTACTGGGGCCTCCGGCAAATTGCGAAGGGAAGCAGCTGCGAGTTGTAAAAAGTTCGCACAATAAACGTCTTCCCGCCACCTCTGTCTGAACACAATTAAAACATTCATCTACGCGTATACATCGCCACGGTAATAACACGACATTTAAAGCTGAAACAGACAATTACTCATGGAAATCTCGAGCGAAAGTTGAATAAATGAAAGCGGTTATCACAAATTATTTAACTGCAACATTCGGCACGCGGCCAGCGTGGTGTTCGGTGAATTTCACTAAACTATTCAGGTCGAGGAAACCGCAGTCGCTCAGTTGTTCACTGCTCTAACTTAAACTTTCGCTACGAGAAAAAAGTTTTAACGTCCCTCTGATCCTCTTTCCATTTAAAAGTAAATATTTAACTCAATAACTCTGAATAACTTTGGATTAATATTCGCATGCGAGTTCAAATGGCGCAAATGAAATATTTTAAACTTCTGGAATGGAATTACTGTTTGTGTACCCGTTGGCGCTTGATTCTTTTACTGCAAGCTCCACGGGGAGCGATACAAACGTATGTACTTATACAGATAAAACACAAGTTAAAAGAGCCGACGGGGCATAATTGAAACCAGGTAAACTCGGACATGGTGATTCTGCGCTTAGGATATGTGCAAAATAGAGGAGCACAATATCTAGTATTCTCAAAAGTCTGATTCAGTCCAAAATGTTACTGCGTACTGAACGTTCTTCTCACTCTTAACTATCAAAAACCCCGATAATCTTAAACTATCTGCATAATAAGTCAGATTGCCTAATGACTAGTACACTAACAACAACAAACTACGTATATATGACGAATTTTTACGACTGACAAATTACCGTTGAGAAAATATATCAGAGGCCGGTGAGCGTGGGCTAAGTACACACAGTGGGCACTAAATCAAAAGGCTTATCTAAATTCTATTGCTCATTAGTGCAAAATCTAAGTATTCAAGTATAGATCATTGCTTGATATAAAGATAAGCCAGTCAGTAAGATTGGTAGCAGGGCTTATCGCACAAGGTACAAGAATCTTGTTCTCAAAAAATAATATAATGAATCCTATTTATTATCTTAAACACTATCACAGCTGCTCGCCTAAGCTCGCTAGGATTTATTATAGAATGTACCTCGTTTCGTGAGTTGGCACCACCCAAAGCAACATGCACCAGTTATGTCACATATATCAGGACTCCACATAAATGTAATGAGTTAGTAACTCTGTAACGATGATACATTGTCACCTTGTAAATGATAAACGATCTTTGCTTAGTAAGTTGGATTAGATCGATGTTTTTCTAAGGCCACGCGCACACTGGATGCGTCGTCGTACGATTTTCACAAATGTATGACTATGGTCGTACGAATTGAGTGAAAAATTACTGGATACATTTTTATTCGCCAAAGAGAACAAATCCCAACAAGTTCAGATTGTTTTCGGACGTCGTAACTATACGTACGTATACGTACGACTAAGTCGCACCCAGTCTGCACGCTTCGTTTGTACTTGGAAGGTCGGGATGGCTCGTGCGTGTTCGTACGTGTACGCACGAGTGGAATTCGTACAAAAACGCATCCAAAGTCAGCGCGGCCTAGGAGGCACCGTTCAGCGCAGGTTTATTTTAGTTTATTATATGAACGAATTTAAATGTGAACACTAAATAACAAAAATATGTAGGTACATTTTCGACACTCTTGTAATATTCTTATTAGCTACCCCTTGTGACTATAATATCGTGAACACCAATATAACTGATAGCAATCTTGCTAATAAAGTACTACAACAATACGAGGCTTTTAACATCGAAGCAAGTCAATTCAACCTACGCCTACGCCTTTTACTTTTGTTCATGCGGGTTTCAATACTTAAGTATAACTTTCGTCAAGCCTCGACGACCGCCGCTACTTCGCGGTTTTCCTTGGCAACCGCAGGAAACTACTTGGTAAGCCAGGTACTGGGGATAAAGCAATGAGAATGAGGTCACTGGCTTAACGTGATTTCAACTTTAATTTTTGCATTTTGGTGTCGCAGAATGGACCAAAATAAACGGAGATTCTATTTATGTAATTTTTACAGACATTTACTTAAGCCGTATCGTTTTCTCGTCGTTTATGGGGACCCCTTACACGGAAAATAATTTATTTTTAATCTTATTGCTAACGTTTCAGCTCACGTAAAGCTGCCGACATAAAAGTCCGCCGCGGCCAAATTGCAAACAGCTCTTGTCGCCCACCTTAATCTATTTCTTGTTGCCTATTAAAAACTGTTTAGATGATCATTTTGATAACATGAAGGTGCAACTTGTGCTGAGAATATGAAATCAGCAATATGCTCGTGTCACACGCGTCCTGAGTAATCCGAATCTAGTTTTTCAGTCGTCTCCCCAGACAAATCGTGACTTTCGATTGACACATAAAGTATTGCGATCTTATAAATATTCTGAATCGAGATTTACTTCGATGGATATTTCACGAATAAAAAATGTTCTACGTGTTTTATATCGACATTTTAACTACTACTCTTTTTCTTTTCTCCAAATATGCAATTTATCGGAACTATTGATTAAAAGATTTGTTTTTTTTTCGAGCACATAAATACAAAATCAAACGACAAAAATCTCAATCCGGAGTCACACGTTTTAGGGGATACATTGAATAGATTGCGTGTGACTCCGGATTTATAATTTGTCTGTCTGTAATGTCTTGTTTATATCTTTTTAGTTGAATTTTTTGTCGAAGTAAGGTTTAGTTTTTGTAAGTTTAAGCTATCTACAAAGATTATACATCTCTGTATAACTCAAATATGTGGTGTAGATACTTAATTTACAGTGTAACCATTCCCCTCAGTCCTATTGCTGCTGTGTTACAAAAATATAAAAGAAAGAAAAAATATTAAATATTTTCGCCAGAGTTTATACTTCAAAACAAAAAGTTAAGAAGTAAAAAATTCTTACCAAAAGTGAGTTTGTAATATCATCATAGAGGATATTTTTAGGTATTAAATGAATTGTTTTTGTTTACAGGTAACTCGGCAAATGGAGCCTTCGAGTTGTAGCCTGTTTGCTCTGCGGAGAACTTCTCTACGAGTTGCCAAACTTTGGAAAACTTGGCATTGAGTTATAGATTCCCAACTGCCTTCCAAATACTTATTTGTTTTGCTCACTTTGACCGTAAACAAAGATATCCATTTTGATGTATCAGCGTATCTATATGATGCATTGAATGATATTATATATTTATGTAATTTTGAATGGTACTGGCTGCAATTTTGTATCGTTTTCAATCTCTGACAAACAAAGGGTTGAAATAACATTCTGAACATATTCATAGTCTCGCTACCGGATTGCTAAATTTTCCATCCTTTAACTGCCCCCAGCCGGTACCCTCACTTGTCAGGGTAGCACATGCATATGACTTATGCGGTCAACGTCGGACCGGACCAATGTATAATGTCAGGTTATAATTACAAAGTAAGTCAGTTTGAAAGTACTGCGATTTGAATCAAAATGCATTTCCCTTACATTTTTCCCCTTACGTGTACTTCAATAACTTACAAAACCCATTGGTGAGCACATAACTCTTTGGATCTCATACATACAGTTCACATAAAACCACTTGACCTGAATAAAACACCGAAGTCACATTTCTCAATTGGTAGTTGCATTTTATGTCACTAAAATAGGTCAAGTTTTTGTGTAGGAGCCGCTCATGCGTGCGTGATCCACTATCTAAGGTCTCGAATAGATGAGCGGCTCGATAGCGTCCCACCATAAAAAAGGCGGGATATAGGACGCGAGCAAACTGACTGCTCGCAGTACCCACGTCCCGTCACCTAGCGGCCCACTTCGTATAGACTCGTGTCTCCCAAACCGCAATTTATTCCCACCCCGACTAAATTACCACTTACATTAATTACCCCTACATATTTATTGTAATAGTTTTGCGTTGAGAAACAATGTGATATTAGCAGCGCCCCGCAACTTCAGGTATATTGGCGGGTTACGGAAATAAACATGGCTGTAATTTATTGGTTCTAAGATTAAAATGGCCCATTAGAGGTTGAAGGCTTCCACGCTCATGTAATTGATTATTTTTAAACTATTACCAGACTGTGACTGTAAACGTAGGTATTCCATTAATGTTATTTACGAGTCGCTGAAATGGACGGTGCCAATAAAACGTGAAACTCTTACATCTTTTGCTAAAATGATATGCGATACGAAGAAGAAAACTTCGGCTACCGAAGTACTCGAAGTTAATCTAACATCCTGTTTGAATTATATTTGAATTTAATTGGGTACACTGTACGATATCAAAGAGACCTCGTATCTTCTGCTGCAAATCATATTAAAAACAGTTCCTCTAAGAACATTGTTACCCTAATCTGAGATTTTAGACCATTCACTATGTTTTCGTCCCTGGTGTAAATTTATAATTGTTAATTCATGTCTGGAGTAAATATTTTATGCAAAAAGGTGGTAAGGGAGCAGGTAGTTCTCCCTAGTCGCTCGATACGACGTAATTGGTTACCGACGCTTGGCTAGATAGCCACTTTTAATGTAATTATGTAAGTGTATTTACTTTAATACGGACTCTTTGCTCTATCTTTTATCGTAATTACTTTGATCGTATTTTTCGTGGAAGGTGTTAGTTGGGTGCCAAGCAAGGAAGGGTTTTTATCTGATTTTAAGCTCTTATTAAAACTCGTCTGCACGTAATAATTTGGAGTCGCTGGGATTAAATTTAGAAATGCTTGAGAATAAGCTCACTACTCCTTCTAACATATTTTCTTAGGTCAAAACATCTTTTACTATCACATAAGGACGTAACGATTTCAGGATTCCAATTGGAAACATAACTCTAAATTTCGGAATTCCACTGAAACATACTAAAACTATATTTCTATGCCTGTGTACAAATTGCTTCCTACGTTTAATTAAATCGTGATTAAGCTGAGTTAAGCAAGGAAAACAATAGATGCTCACGAATACGGAACGAATAATAGTGAGTAGGTAACGTAGAACTAATTCGGTTTTCTTACTTTGAGGTTTAGGAGGCTCTCCAGGTCAACTGGTCCCGACAGCGGGGGACGCAGCACGTAGCCTATACGAAATTATCTGCCCCGAGAGAGGGCGCCTCGGGCGACTCCAGGAAAATATAAAACGAAAATAACTTGCGCCTACCAAAGCCTTGTGCCAGAGTTTTTTACATTAACACGGAAAGGCAGCAAATAAAATGTTTATTTTAAATAAACGTTTGCTCTGGCATGCCCTACGTGAAGTTGTTCCGCTGTCTGTTTGCACAAACGCGACATGAAGGTAATTTACTTAGTGGCTTTGTTTTTGTACAAGCTTTAATTATTACTGAAGACAAAATACATCGCACTAGCAACTCTGATATTGTAACCGCAACTAGAGGATATCTGCTTATTGTAAACCATAGTCGTAACACTGAATGCGATATCACGCTATCTCGTTTAAAATAACCGTTTCGAGCAGGATAGCGGCGACTTACGCAACTAAACATTGGAACGGAGTAGTTTTCATGTGAAACCGGAGGCAGAAATCAAGCAGTTGGTATATTAACTTGTGCGAGTTCCGTTTGTTCAGTACACATGTTCCGATGTAACAGTTCAGAGGACACGCATTTGTAGTAAAAGCGTGTTCTCGCCATAACTCGGACGACCTCAGACCGCACGATATTAAAACTATAAAGTGCCGCGCGCGGCCGATTCGCCCACCCGGGCACCCCTTACGACTCGCCGGCGACCCCAGCTAACTTTTTGTTTTTCACCTTACGTTTAATCTACATTTTATTTAGCACTTTGATTTTTATTACGCTTGTAAACCTTTATTGAAAAAATGCTAAGCTGGCTTTATGTTTTCACTTAATGAAATATAAATGTAGGTCGAAATGAATTTACTTATATGAGACGGCATAAGAAAAACATATTCAAATGGAAGATGGAAAAGGATATGCGTGTTTATGACGCTCCACGGGGACTCACACGTTGAACTTCTCGACGTAAGTACAGCGGAGTAAGAAGGGTGAGCATAAAATGACTAAGTTATCGCTCTCAGAAGACGTATATAGTCGTAAAAGTCTGAAACGGAGCTACTCATATGAAAATAATCAAGAGTAAATCGATGTTTGGAGGGTTTTACTTCTGGTGACGTAACATTGTCGGTGGCTCCGCTCATTTGTTTCCAGTAAGAGGTCTGTTACAGTAATTGGAGCACAACAAGTGTCGTTAGGGTGTTTATTGCTCTGCTGATGGACACGGGGATGTACTGACAGCGTAATATCCCAAATTTTAGTGCCATAAGTGTCGGGGCTGAGGCTGACTCCTGCGCCGTCCATTAAAACACTCTAAAATGTTATGGTCTCACCAATACTCTTCATCCCTCTTAAAATTAAAAGCACGTATACTCACATAAAGTACCCTTAGCTGTATTGAAAATACACCGAGTTAATTAACTATTATACACAAAACGCAAACAAGTTGATTTTCATACCATTGTTTCAAACCAACAAAACTTTGCTAAATAAATGCTTTAAATATCTAACAACAATGAAATTATTCATTGAATTCAATGCAAGAGTAAACCTTTTCAACAATGAGCAGCATGAAAACTTTAGCGAAATTCAGTGCAGAAATAAATAATACTGTTTATGTTCTGATCGCTGTGAAGTAGCAATTTGGAATGTACTTGAAGGTTATTACTCGGCCCTTCCAAAGAAGTGTGGGAGTTACAATGATAGTTGCAGTAATAGTATGTGCCAACGACTGAATTGTTAAAAGCTATCTAACAAGTAATCTAGCAAACTTTGTGGACCAGAAGTGGAGTTCGTATATATGTTAATTGGAAGCTAAACTGATAATGTTGAAATAATGCTTCGCTGTCCTAACATTTTAGGTATTCGACCCATGATCTTTGCATCTTTCAAAAGATTTGATGTGCACGGGTAACCTTTATGTTAGAAATTTCGGAGCAACTGCCGTAAAAGTACAAAAGTTTTTATTCACATTTACAAGCGTTTTATGAAAGGCTAAACTCTATATATACGTAGTTGTCTGCTAACTTTCTTGTGCATAACTTCCACAACAAGAAAACTACAATGTTTCGCAGAATTATATTATTGATTTATCTACTACCTAGTTCTTGGATTTGGCATAATAACTTGTCGTCACGCCGTAATTTGTCGGCAAAGAACATTAGGTTTTGGAACCACAGTGAAAAATCCTCGGCGACGACGTCGTCGTTAACCCTTTCACATTACAGTAAAATTAAGCTAATTCTATACCCTTAAGTAATGAATACCTGAAATGTGAGACCGAAGGCACGCTAGTTATTGGACCGCACCTCATTTCAGTAGAACGAATCAATCACTATTGTCAGCTCGCGATATAAATCAAGCTAACTTTATATTTGCGGTTCGGTTCGCTCTTCCACATCTCTCCAGTTGGTCATATTGTCCGCGCGTTCAATTCAATAATTCTTGTTTATCGGGACCTTCTCGATACTATGAGATTTATCTAATCGAGAATTCCAATCGAATGATTCCTATTGTAGCACTGCCTAAGCAAACGCTTCCGAGGTGTTCTATTTTCTTTTTAAAATAAAAATGCCACTGAAAATTCTTCTCTATTTCCAGTTGTAGTCGAAAGTCGCATGAACTAAAGGATTAAAAACAGTCGTATAGAATTAATTTTAATTTCTCTTGAAAATCGTATAAAAATACACGGCTGCTTAAAAGATTGCAGTAATGCCATACAATTTGCATCCACCTGTTTGCCTGAATTTAATTGCATATATTTTAATGAAATAAATACAGCTTTGTGAAATGAGAAACGGTGCTCCGTTTATAAAGACTGATTATTTCAATATCAGATATAATTTGAATATCCTATCCGTACAACGCCTTTTTTTTTTGTTTGGAAATTATCAAATAACTTCTCCCGCTCTGGGCGGAACGAGAGGGCGTGTCAGACTCTTACTGACTAAAACCCACCCGTGTTCCTTCAGTTGCCTGTACGTTGCCAGGGGCCACGGTATCCCTTTCGGATTTTCCCGCGATCGTTCAATGCCTACTTACAAGATTGCATCTACTTGCAACATTGCGTCTACGGCTTAAATTGAATTGAATCGTAGATAGAACGCCAAACTGTTCCAATATTACTCGCTTGTCTGCTTCCATAAACCAAAATACAAAATTCAAATCGCACAAATACTCAATAACCTAGGACCATAGATACGGAAATACACAACCTATTCCCGTAAGCATAACATTTGGTTGAATTTGAAATATTTTACATCGTAGTGTTTGCTATACCAATACGACGATACATTACATCCGAGTCGCGAGTTAGCTTCCGTAGTCATTTCTTAGCTGCAAGATAGAAATAGAAATATTCTGGATAAAATATTTCCAAACGATTCAGCTATGTCCAGTTCCTTTTCATGTCAAATAGAAATGGTGTTGAATTGAATGTCGTTGACCGGCGAATCAAACTGCGAGCGATACTCCCCTCCCACTGTGCGATACATATAAAGTATTGTACAAAGACTCCGGTATTCTACTACCTGGGCTGAACTGAAACTTGGTAATAAACCGTGACTTCTGAATGCTAACGCGAGACGCTCCGTTGAACTTAGCTTCTGATAAAACTTTAACAAGCGCCTCCGCGAAAAATTATCGTCAGTTTAACCGTACCACTTTGCTTCAATATACTTCGGTTATGTAAACAATTGTTTACTCACTTCACATATATTATATTTACTCTTCGTCTTCTGTTACGCATGAATAAATGTAAACATATTTGGGAAATAATCTTGACGTTGACTCAACACAAGATTACCTTCGAAATTGATATGTATGTATCCGTGGATCTATTTACAAATAAATTGAGAGATATGAATGTCATAGATGACATGTATCCATGGCATTTCAATTTATTTTATGACAGGATGTTATTTGTTTCTTGTGGCTCATTTTAATAATACATACAAAACAGGTCGCGAATAAACAGTAGCATGTATAAATCATATTAATTAAAGCCGCTTCCTGAATCCCCCCGCCACCCGTACCTCTCTTCAGTTTACTTTCAGGCATTTCGTGCATTCTCTTTTCATTATTTCCACATCTTTCTTGGTTAGGCTGATTCAAACTGAACAGTTGACCAGCCCAATTAAAAAAGCATACCTACTATTATAAAAACGTACACTCAACAATACCTACAGATTTAATATAATTGCATTCCGTGAATTATACAAAAATTACTTAGCAATATGAACTTTTTTCACGACAATACTATAACGACGTAAATTCGTAAAAAATATGGCTATCGTAAACGTAGAGGGCCATTATACGAGCGCTACCGGCTTGTCGCAGGTAAGTAATAAATTAATACATCAATTACGAAGGATTGAATGTTTATAAACGTCACGTAACCTCCTGGAATCCCTCCATTAGACGTTGTTTACTTAGTCGGTGCGCAAATCTTGAGAGGTCGACTCACGAAAATGCCCCATGAATATGCGATGACACAAACCGAACACAGTTTTTCCATTTAGAAACCATAATGAAATCTCACGCACGCGCTATATTTGTTTTTCAATCAGACGAATATGCAAAGGTATAAATAAACGCATTAGGTTCTTATATCTTAAAATAAACATTGTCTTTTAGAAAACAACTTAACCGGTATAACAATTTTATCACATAATGGCAATAATAATAATTTCGTTTTATGTGTTCGAGTTTTCGTAGCAGGTAGACAATTGAAACTTCTCTGAAAACAACTTCAGTGTCAATTCAACACTTCATTTCGTGAAAATAACACGATTTGCTCTGATAAATAAATTATATCTTGTATACCGGAGCATCAAATGAGGTTCTTGTGCAAAAAGGAAATCAGAATTTAAAAATTAATCAATAAATTTTTAGGATAGGGAGAGTAGGAGCGGCCTCAAAATGAAACTTTAGAAGTTGAATAAACAAAAGTTTGTCAATGTAAATAGAGTCGTCATGCAGGTATGTGTTAGAGTATGAGTGGTTAACGAGTGTATGCTCGTAGTGTTGTCAGTGACAACAACAACAAAATACGCTAACATAATGTAGTGTATGTTAGAGGCGCGGGTGCGGCTACAGGACGCGCGGCAGCGGGGCGGCGCGGCGGCGACGGCGCAGAGGAAGCGCGATTTGTATTTGCCGTCGTCAGTTTTTCCGCCAGCCGGATGCACGGCGCGCTCAACACTGCCGTCGAACTAACGAACCATTTGCTACCGAATCATCCAACCGAGATATTTATCCCAATCATTTGTTTTTCTTTGCCCTATTTTGCTTTAATCACGATTTGCATCTAGCGTCTCTAATCTTTCGCCTGGGAATAGTGTGAGAATGTAATATTTTAAGGAAGAACTACAGACATTCATTTCAGATTCTAAATTATGCTTATAAAATTGAACGAGTGAAAAAAACTTGACGCAGTTTTCACTTCTGAAATGAAAATGTCAACTTCAGGCAATTAAATGAATATTTATTTAATAAGGAAGTGAAAGTGCAAGCTAAATATTCTTAAATGACCTTCCTCGTCATGGAACAGCGTTATCAAAGTTTTTAGAACGTCCTTTGACACGAAATAAATTCCTCTTTCCGAAACAGGCAAATTTTAATACCGACCATTTATAAGTTTTTCGGCGTTCAGTAAAATATTCGTTAGACATTAATAACAGTCATTTTTCCCCGTCTAAATATCGCCGAAAAAAGGAACACAATCACGTTTCACCAACTTATTACATTTTCTGTTATTCCGGCTGAAGATGACTAAAACTAATGAAGTTGACATCGGTGTAGGTTTGTTTATAAGGACTTCGTAATTCATTTGTTTTTATTTCAAGCATCGTATTCAAATTTGAACGTGCCAACTTGTGTCGGCAAAAAAGCAGGTATTTTAAACCGCTTCGCATCCACACGAGCCATTGTAGGTGGCTGAATGCCAAATGAGTTTTGTGATGGAGTCCCCTTGTGAAAAGGCAGATTGTGAACGTGTCTCCTTGGCTAAATAACGTCTCGGTAAAGCACACAGGGACAAAGCTCTCAAGGTATGTTTGCGTTTTGTCACTTGTCAAATTGAGACCCAATTCCTCAAACTAATTATTTATCCTCAATCCAAGAACGTAGGAGAGGGAAATGGCTCTTTACTATACATTTCAATTCATGCGTGTTTCAGCGGGATTGGATTCATATATTATGGGCGGGTACATGAATAATAATAATATGGTTTTCTGCTCTATATTTCTGGATAGACCAACGCTACGGTCTTGCAAGAATATAATATGGTGAATTGTTCTTCCTGGATGACATTTTTAAACTACTTATACTACTACTTAATTAGTTTTTATCTCTTACTATCCGGAAATATAAGTTCTTTTAAAACCCAATTTTTCAGTTTAGTGATATTAATCCTAGCTTTCACTATTGTTGGCCATATCATAGGCTTATATGTATGTATCCAATCCAATCCATCTCACCAAACTGCTGCCTATAAATGGAACGTGTACCAATAACTGACTTCCGTGAAAAGAGTATAATCGCTATCAATATGCATTGAATTGTATCTCTGTTCCTACAACAGTACCACAACATTCTCATGGAATTACTCGTATTTCACTGATTTTTTAATTAATGAATGAAACTGTTTAATATTTAAATAAAGAAAACCTGGAACTGTACAATCATACAATGTACTTAATTATACTAAAACAATATCTAATTACTTATTAATTAAAATCCGATCTGAAATAATTATTTGCTGCCTTGAAATCTTTTTGTTGTAAGTGGAGAAAATTAATTGTAGTTATAGAACTAATTAAAATGAAATGTAATACAAAGATAATAATTAAAAGCAAAATTGTTAAGGGCCTTAAATATACAAGGATAAATTATTATCCGTTTTCAATTAAGGGAAAAAATTTAGTGTAAACTGAGGCGATGAGGCGCGGATGGCGCATAACTTTTTTCTCGTTTGTGTCATAAAACGTAGAGGTAATTTCAAGCGGGTGCAATTTATATTTTGCAAGCAACGGTTCCGCATGTCGGACAGAATAAAGCCTTCACAACTTGCATTGTGGCTCTTTACTATCATATTTTATAAAAGTTGAAAACAAGAGAGATCGGTTTTGATTCGATGATATTTATTTATGCTATGAGCTTTTTATCGGCATTGGATACTTGCATACAGAAGCGGGTTCCCTGTAAAGACAAGTCGGTACCGCTCGGTACGGGTGAAAAGTCTGATGTTAACTTATGCACACATAAAAAAACAGCTAAAATATGTACCTAACCGTTTCTTTCCGAAGATCAACTTGCAGCGATCTGTATAGGGAGTCAGGCCCGAAAACCCGTTTATGCAAGTAATACAATACACATATAATACATAGTAGGTACAAAACCTAACTACATATTATGGATATAATCATGATAAGAGTTACATTTACAATTATTTTGTACATGCAAAGTGGCAGTGCGTAAAGAGTAAAGATCTTAGCAGCCAACTCCCCCTCCGACTGCACGGAATGTTTAAGAGGAAGATTCAAATTAGTTTCCTGTTTTACTCAATTTGTAATACTTCGGAATTAAATGGTTCTAAAAGAAAGGAATTAAAAGTTAGGCGTTTAAGAACTTAGAAACTGAAGTAAGTAAATTAGTATTTCTCCGCAGTTGTGTATTCGTAAGCCTGGAAGTTTGCGTTGATTAAGATGAATTCGTAGCATGAAATTTGCTGACTGCGGGAAAAAATAAGCAAGATTTACACGGGAATATAAATTGAGGTGGTAATACCAAGCGAGCGCAGATTTTATATTATGCATCAGTTACCCACTGAACTATGGCGGCACTGTATGTATGTACGAGTACACTGTGTATGTTGATTTTTAAAGCGCTGCAGCGCGAACGTTCCGAACACCTACCAAACTTGGCGAAGTTTGTTTACTTCACTGCAAAGCATTCGAAAATATTTATAATTTAGAACGATGAATAACGTTCTTACCCATGTATCTTCAGGATATAACTATCTAAATAAGCCGCGGAAATTTTAGTTGAAATAAAGTGAAATTAATTCTTCATTCCGTTACTTTTATAAATTAGTTCGGTACTCCTGTATTTAGCTAACTAAAATATACAACTTAGCTAACTGTTTATTTCATTGGTTTGTAACCGATCGCAACAATTATAATTTATACTGTTCTGTGGAGTTTTGTACAAAAATCAATATCAACATGATAAATAACCACGGAACTTTTTTAAAAATTTGTCTTTAATCCAAAATTTAGGTAACTGAACATGAACTCACCTCGTAACAAATTGCCGCTGCCAAGTCCTTAATTGACTATTTGATACACTAAACACTTGCACAGTTAGAAAGAATGGCACACCTAGTCTTTATTAGCTAGACGATTAGAGACTAATGTAGACAACAAACAACACATGTAAAAGCATTTTATATAGCGCTATCCTAAACACGAGACACTCAAGACTTATTTTAGTATTCGTAATTGACTACGATCAGTTACTGTGTTTTAGCTATTACGATGATTGTTGCGCACTGTCACGCAAATGTCACGTGGCTTGTTATTCACTTGATCGCAGCGCGAACACTGATTTCCTGAAACAAAATGAATGATATGTTACTTTTGCGAATAGGAAAGGTTTTGTACACACACAAATAATTTTATAACTGTAATTAAAAAAAAAACAAACGAGGACAAATCGTATCCCGCACGCTAAGGTTCTATATCAACTAGCACAATCCGACTTAAATTATGATCTTCTGTGCCGCTGTTCTCAAGACAGTAATTAAATATGACAAACTGGCGGCAAATTGCGGCTATTACTTTAGCTTTTACTTACTGCGAACATTGGATGAAAAAAATAAAACGCTGAAAGTCTAATAACAGAAATCTGAATAAAAGTCATACAATAGTGGTCTGCTAAACGTGGGGAATCATACAAGACCGTTAAAATGAACGTCATGCTTCTCTAGTCATAGAAAATTGCTGGAATAATTTGTTAATGCCTATCCTGTCACAAGTGCTTTGTCGACTCGATTTAACGACACACAAATAAACAACCCTTTTCTAAAAACCAAACAACCTTCCGAAATGTACTATCTATTCTAGACAGGCAAATAAACTAGACCCAAATATATTTTCGGCCTGTCGTGCGTCACTACGTAATAATATTTCGTAACGAAGTTACGTACTTAACGCTATAACCGAAATAGCTGATAAATTCAGTTACCCATGATACCTCAATTTACATGAAAATGTCTCTAAAAATACTAGTTCAGGCAACAAGTAGAGCGTGGGCGGACAGTCATTCTAATATTATATGTTTGGTTGGAAAGGGAAGCCTTTCCGATTCTAGGAATACCTAAACTGAGACCTTCCTGTGACAAAAATACTATTACTTGTTGTAATAGTTTTAAAGCATAATTTAATTTAAAGTTACACGGCTCAGCTAATATACGGATATGTAGAGCGTTGTTTAATACGTGCTATCAGTGCAGCAATAACAAAGTTTGTTCTTCGTATTCTGTTAGAGCATAACGAGCAAGACAAACTTAGTGCACAATAATCTGGTGGCGTGAACACAACGCCTGGCGACGGAGTCCCCAGCATTTCCATTATTTACCGTAGCGGTTTGCGCTCGCTTCCACACAAATGAATTGGACAATAACCCGGCAAACATCCGTCAACTTTTCCTTAATGAAACTTTTTGATAATAAAGCAGAATAGCACTGGAAAGGTTTTGTCTTTGATCACTTGCCCTTCTTTCAAAATTTTAAGCTTGGAACAATGAAGGTACAGTAACAATAACAATGGCATCGGGCTAACTTTCTTTTGAAAGGTATTCAATCGAATTAGAACAGCGCTTCTTATATTCAGAAATAACATGATAAACGGAGGAAATTAATGATGCAGCCATGATGAATAGAAATAATTTAATGATAACAAGTTTGATTAGAATTAATGTAAGCTCTGAACACTGCTAATTAGTTACCGCGTAATTTATTAACAACATTAATTAAATAAATACTAGGAATCAGATTCCGTATTATGACCTGTTTCAGTACTATAAATGATTATTTGATAATTTATAATTGAATGCATGCATATTTAATAAAAATTACCGCAATTATTTACAAACATAGCCTTTCAGTCATAATCACACAGGAACAGGAACCTCGCGAAACAACGGTGTCCGGTGAGGACCTGCGTCAGGCGAAAGGTGAGGACGCCGTGGCGCCTCTCTAGCCACTCCTCAAAGAGGGGACTTATCGCCACAATTATGGCGTGCCCAGCGCTGGTTTGCGACAATCGCACTCTCCATGTCGCCATGAGATCCCGCCGGAGCTCTGTCCGCTGTTCCGTGATTTCTCGCGGCAGCGGAGTTACGCCCCGGCGTTTTTCCTGCTATATACCTAACGTGGTCGGTAGATAGATAAATAGAATACTCTTTTTTGTTTGTACACCATTTATAGTTCTTATATAAAAAATAATAAGTTAACTGAAGTTAAAGCACACAATGAATACAGACGCGTGCGACAGTGCTCTTAGTAACTATGTATCTCATGTCATCCGGAAGAAAGGCTATCAGGAAACGAGGTGACTTCTCAATCAGTACTGTCTCAGTAGTGCTTAGTCACGCGATTCCAATCGAGCTACATTATTAAATCTCTTAACCTACACTACAGTTTAATTTAGAACTCCCGCTGATACCTACAGCTTCTAACAACTGTTGAATTTTCTTAGTGAAGATTTGTGTCCCAGTTCATGTGAGTAACATAATGCTCCCCAGATGTACATTTTGTTTATGCATCAGTGACTTACATTCACGTAAAACTTGCAGAATTTCAGGTTTAACATTTTGTTTAAGATTCGTGAATACCTCATGACTATACTACGGTACATAGAATGAAACCGTCTCTATAGTCCCGGCTTAGTAATGATACGTTAAATGCGTATTATCATTTAAGCCTTCAAGCTAGGGATGTAAGTAAGCTTCACTTTCGGTACTAAAAGCTCGGACTTCCGATTACCTGCTTTCCAGTTCCAGTAATATTCAGACGAACGTTACGTGAAATATGTAGTAGCAAAATATTCGCAGAAACCGTGCAACCGCGTGTCCGATTTTCCAAATATTGAATTAATATGACACCTTTGGGTATAGATAGATCGATAGTGGATAGAAAACTCTTTATTATATACACCATACAAATTATAGATATAAATGTAGAAATTTTACATAGGGTGACACAATGGGCGATCTTATCGCTAAAAGCGATCTTTTACAGACAACCTTTGGATGGATGAAAGGGAGAAGGAGAGACTATACTGCAGGTAGTCAGTTGCGTTCCATTTACATATACAATAAATACATACGCACATAAAGCAATATGACAGATTTAACTCCGATTCTAAGAAAATATTATCTCTGTTGCCTGAAACAAATGAATTTAGATACACATAACCCGAAGGGTTCGGCAGAGGTGTACATCCATATTTTGCCAGTCGAAAATAGTACCTAAGTACCTATTTTATTAAGGGTTGAATTTGCAATCGTCAGATAACTGTTATCGGAGGAATAGGTTTGTCATTATTTTCTGCTAGCTTACTTTACAAAAACCTGTCAAACCGCAATGTTTCTTCCTTAGATAAAAGTTCTCGATTGAAAAATCGCCCTGAAATGGATAACTAACGATAGTAATTACTTTGTGTTTTCATTTGGTATCCACTGTTTCCACAATGACAGTGTCTGAAAATGCGACTGTTATTCATCGGACGAATCACAAAAATACTTTTATCACACGATTAAATGTGTTTATCACCCAAGTTTGACAATTACGACCAATTTTATTTTGTTTGTCATCCAGTTGAAAGCTTCCGTAACAGGTTGTGACTTTTTATCGTACTGATAATGCATACTTGTGTAAAGAGACGCATTTACTGATTATACGAGTGCCACAGTCAATCGTCGCCTATAAAAAGCTTAGATTCACATATTCCTGCTTTATATGCCAAGCCATTTTCCTCTAAAGTAAACGAGCTAATCAATATAACATAAAACGGAGTCACATAAGAGTAATAAAATTGTCATAAAATCCTAAAGCTATAAGCAACTCACGTAACCGACAGAGATAACAAACAGTCATCAACACGCAAATGAACACAACCTACATACGTAGGGGTACCAAATCACTGAGCATAGGTACCAAATACACTTAGGTATCATAATAATATTCTAAAAGTTTTACATAATCGAAGTGTCAATTTTCAAACAACCACATTACAACACAAACACTCTCATACACACACAAAACACACACACACATACATTACATACATGTAAAACCTATATCAAAGAGCCAAGTGTCTTAGGGTGTGTCCAAACATTGAGCGACAATCGTGCGCGGCTGCAACGCGCGGTGTGTTTGGACGACAGCCACGCGCGAACGCTTCTGTCGACCTGCCGCGCACAAACATTTTTAGGAAACATTCGTCACTAATTATATCTGGACATATTTTTGCGGGCGTATTAAAGTCTAGGCAGATTGATATTGCCAACTGAAGTGCGCGGCGTGTCTCGGATGTGCCGCGCAGTACTGCCGCACAAACATTCGTCGGTTTGGTCCTAATTAGAGCGCGGCAAACGCCGCGTGTTGCTGCCGTGCTCTTGCCGCTCATTGTTTGGACACACAAATAACTTAAGAAACAATTGAATCCGTTTTTAAACCAGCCAAGTGGGATTCATTGTTTGATCAGTGTTCTATTTAATACAGAAAATATTGATTCCAAATTAGTTTTCTCATTTAGGACAGTTGTACATACTACAAATGTCTACAATTTTATTTCTGTTTTCATGAGAACTCAAGCGGTACAATTTACAATTTCGTAGGTAGTGTCGGTAAATATTAATACCATTTTGTTCGATATTTCGTGAAAAAAAGCGGACGGGCCGAACGCACTTCTGTGAACGAGTTTGTCGGCCATCGAAATCGTGTGACACATATACTTGTCAATATACTTACAGACTATAGCCATGCTATGTGTAAACTAGTTGTCGACTGCTTGTCAAAATAATTTATTAATGCTCTTGGCAGGAACGCCTCGGTTACAAATAGAACGATCCTTTACCTCCCATGGGTGTAGTAAGGGGCGACGATCGAAATATTCCATAAGATCTTGAATGAGTATTCTCTACTCGAAATAAAATACTAAACACCAAGCATGATGATAATGGTAAACATGTCTAAAATCCTTTTCTTTATATTAGTGAACCATCGAACCGAAAGAGGACGTAATCCAGCTGACATAAATTATTCCCACACACCAACAGCTCGTTGGCATTCCGAAAAACACACCATAAAAACAATGTCAAAAGTAATATTTTTAGCCCCGTTTCCCTTTCACAAAGTGATGTAGGAGAATTGACTTTGCGTAGTCACACTACATACGAACGTGTGTCAACATGATATAAATATTTACAGATTGGAAGCCATGTCAAGAGGGCATATGTCGGGAAATAGGTGAGCGTTATTCAAAGGATGTTTTATATGTGTGAGGGAGCATGTTACGCACGTGACCGCACGGGCTGCACCTCACCGACTCGCCGACTCAACAGCTACCCGTCGCCCTCACCCGTGTCAATCAAATCCTTGCAAACTATGTTCCAGTTACATCACTCAAAACAGTAAATCGCTCACTGAAATTCCTTGTGAATTCCACATAAACGAGGGCTGCATATTAAAGCAACATTTGAATGTATTGCATTCCAGAGCTCATTTCGCCGAATGTGAAAATACAATCATGTTTGTAAAGCATATAATTAATTAAACATACTCGTGATACTGACGAACCCAAGTAAACGCGTTTCTTAGTATTCCTTGAACACAAATAAACTTTTGAATGACTTGAATCTTTTGTTAAGTCTCAACGTCTACACATAGCACTTGTAACATACTTATCATGAGTGAGAAATGCAAGAACAAGAAGAAAACAACTGTTCTCTTTTGTGCTTCGTTCGCGAAAGCAAACAATAAGATAATTCCGTTAAACATGTCCCAAAACAAGTTACAGCCACTACGTTATGCTGCTGTTGGCAAAAGTTTGGACATTTTTACTGTCTGCGGAAATCTTTACTTGAGAAAACACGAAATGGGTGACCGTGTCTCGCGGCTTTATCACCTGGATCTTGACAAACTGCTGACTAGACAATGATAGATGTTCAATGTTCTGTTATCATAATCAACAATTGATGATGAGCCCTGAAACAGGTGGGCTTTTCAAGTTAGTAAGTAATTATTAATCACCGAAATGGGAAGGCAAAAATATAATAATTATTCTTTAAAAACTTAATACTGGGTTTCACTTTCAAATTTTGTTTGTTGGTGTCAGTTACCCTTAGCCTTATTTGTTTGTTCGATGCGGTTGCCTGGGGCCGATTCACGGTATTAGGAAAGATATCAATGAATTCGAGCTTTAATTTTATAAAAGGAATTACCTACTGACTTGCCTATCATGAACATTATATTATAATTTTGTAAATATCAAGCATGTTGCAGGTACAAACACTGACAAAAGCGCTTTAATAAAAATGTAATTGTTTTCAGTGCTAGGAATCGTTATAAAAGAGTAACACACGGGTTTTACTAAGAATCAGAACCGTTTTGCAGACACCTATTCCAAGAGTTCGCAAATAAATAATTCTTAATTAGCTTAATATCAAACGAGGGTTCAGTCTGTCTACGCTTTGTAGTAAAAAATATTAGGTATTTGAAGGCAAAACCGCTTCGTCTGCAAGATTATAATTAAACGAAGAGCTCCTCTCTTAGAAGAGACTACCTCGTGTACAAAGCTTACAGCTACGAGATCACTCTTGTTAGGGCATCACACTTCCAAAGTAACGACAAAGAGTCTATGCTAAATTAACGTTACGTCTCTTTTTCTGTTGCTCTATTGTAGATGAAGACTAAGAGATTTTAGCTATCCATAGACGACAGTTACCACTTACGATCAGGTGCCGCCTCCTTTTTTGCTTACAACATTAAAAGCTTACCCTCCTTCCAGAAGTCGGGTAAAAACATACAAAGAGCTTTACGTTCTGAGAAAACGGACACTGTATACTTCAACACTCACAATATTAATAATAATTGAAGCTGAAAATACCATTCAAATATTATATAATAAATAATCTAATTTATGGAAACACAATACGATATTAAATTAAAGTTCCCGTTACCATTTACCCAGTAATATAAATTAATTACATTTCCGAGATGGTAACATGGCATGACAGGCTAATTAAACTAATGACTAGAAAATAGAAATTATTACTAAAAGGTAGAATTATGTTTCAACTTTCAGTATGTCTTTTCATTACACTGAATTTCTATTATACAAGAAATATACTGAACATGCAACTTGTTCGCGGGTAGGTATGAAAACTGGATATTATGGTGGCGCTGCCGCTGCTCCAAACTTAGTGGCAAAACACGATAATGAAATATGTTATGCAACTATGTCATTAACATGTTCATAGCATTCTTGTAAACTATAGTGGCTACAGGAATGTCGTAAAAATAGCGAAGTGCTTACAGTTTTCGCCACATGAAGCTTACGTACGCCCGGGCGCTTTTTTTAACGCGACGTTTCTTGCTGCCCACTGGATTTTCAACGCTCGGCTTAGCAGCGTGAGTTGAAAATCCAACTGTGTACTTTTTCAAGTCATGCACCCTGCTGAATTCTCAACGCTCGGTTCGACGCCGAGCAGAACGGTTCCGTCATATTATAACGGCCGTCATAAAATCTGTCATTTTCACCAGTATTAGACATTAACACGTTCAGTGCCGGGAGCCCTCCTGGAGGTGTCACTCTAGTCGCATATGGGATACCGGGAGCCCTTGCGGAGGGTTCATTTTAAATGTAAGTTTTTCTTAGCGAATCTTGTTCCTCGTTCCCTTAATACTGAGGATCGCGACCACATCCGACTCGTCTCCAAACTATGCGGTCTTCTGCAGTGTGGACCGCTTGGTAAATGCTGCCTCCAACAGCCTTCTTGATCGCGTCTGACCATATCACCGGTGCTCTGCCTTCACGCCATTTTCTACCACCCGACCTAGTAACATAAGCCAGTATGGTTTCATTCGTTCTCATGGCGGTCCATGGTATACGAAGTAACCTACGCCAATACCACATCTCGAAAGCATCGAGATTACTGTTTTCGTGGCTTTTAATGCACCACGTTTCAGCGCCATATAAAAAGATGGAAAAAACTTTAGCACGGGTCAGCCGTATTTTGATAGTCCGACGGATGCCACGGTTCCTCCAAATTTTCCCTAGACTGGTCATTGCACTTTCGGCCATACCTGTACGGCGACGGATTTCCTCAAAGCAGCTGCCCTCATTCGTGATCAAAGACCCAAGATACACGAACTCACTGACTTTCTCATAGCCGTCGAGTAGATTTAAGCTCGGAAGAAGATGAGCACTGTCTACCACCATTACTTTCGTCTTGGTATGGTTGATATTGAGTCCAAGAATAGTGCTCTCTGCTTCTATACGCTTCAGCAGAACACAGCATTATAAAATGTGAAAATAAAATATGTTGTATATTTTAACAAGATTTATTAGTAAATGCGTTGGTTTTAAAAAAGCATTTGTATTTTCATGTGGTGTACATAATGGCCGTATTACAGGTGTGGAAAACATTTTTTACGGTTACAAAAATTCACTAATTTAAAAGGTTGGATGTGTCGGGATCAGAGCGAGTTATTATCATTTTATTATTTTTTATCATTTCACGTGACCCCACTAGTACATGAAACCCCCAGAGATACTACGTATAGCGACAAGACCCCTGAAAACACAATTTTACTTTGTTTTACAGGGTTTTATAACACGGCTTCAAACCTAATGCCGTTGACCGTCCGCGAGTGTTAACTTTAGCGCAAACTTTATGCCGGTGACCCTCTCGGAGGTTTCACTTCCAATATATATGGCGGCGTGGCGGTCAGCTCTATGAAAAGTGTGTGGAGTTGAAAGTGATAAGATGTCAACAAGCGCTCTGTATTTGGACAGCCGTTATTGTCTGGACAAAGCTTGTATTTTTTTTTTTTGGGAAATCCACCAGGAGGTCGAAAAGGAGAATGCTCAAAACAACTCAGAGCGCACAAATACAGGATGTAAGCTCAGAATTTTAGTGATATCATTCGATGGTTTTATGTGAGATATTGCTATTTGTTTTTCTTCAGGGGTGATTTTTTTTGTTATGATATCTTCGATTTTGGTATACCCGACGATATAAATACATACTTATACTCACGCCCATAGGAATAGGCAGAGATTGGAAATTGCAAAATCAACTATCCACAGCCCACTTTCCGCTGCTTTTTTGCGAGAATCAATGTGATGAGTGGCGAACTCTAATGCCACCGTTTGAATGTTAAATCTCATCTAAATCTAATAGTCGACTAATGAGACACGCCGAGAAGAAGGCGTTGCGAAATAAATAAATACAATATTATATATAATAATAATAATAGGGATAATCGTCGGTTGGTGTCTCAATACACAAAAATGTCTATGGGGCCTCTGCGAGTTGGCTTCGGCCCCTCGTACGCCTTCCAAAGGTCCGGGACCCCAGGGTCCCGAGAAATGTCAATGACCAAAAAATAATTATATATATATATATATATATTATTATATATAATATAATAATGTGTACACGATATAAACACATTATTTAATGTTGTTATTTCACTTCCATGGCCATTAGGTAAAGATTACCTAAAACAAGAATACTGGAAAACAACGTAATCATTCCATATAAAAAAACAGACAAAAATACTTAACTTTAACCGCCTATGTGGTCTAGTGGTAAGCCACTTGTCTCAGACCCAGTGGTCCCGGGTTCGATTACTAGTGGGGGCAACATTTTCTGCTCGGTTTGGTTGGTAGTAGGACTTGTTCTAAGTCCGCCTGGCTAGCTACTAGGTACCATCTTATCTAAGTCTTGTCACCATAACAACAATGTTAACAGCATTGTTGTGTTTCGGCAGTTAGAGGTAAGATAGCCAGTTCCTCTGTAGTTAAGGATTTCGAGTGAAGCTCGCATCCACCTTTGCCCTGATCCTCACTTACCATCAGGTGAGATGCAGGCTAGAAGCTTTTCGCTTGGGGTTTAAAAAGAAGACTTACTAAATACACCTACTATGTATTTTAAAAATAAACATCATACAACATTTATTTATTTCTTATGAGGACTATTGATTTTTTCAAATAATAGTTACAACAGAATTATTACAACAGAAAAGTGGTGAAAAGTGGGCTGTGGATAGTTTATTTTGAAAATCTGTAGTATCTGCCTACACCTATGGGATTATGGGCGTGAGTATATGTATGTATGTATTTATATCGTTGGGTATATCCAAATCGAAAATATCTTAAAGAAAAAAGAATCGGCCCTTATGAAAAACAAATAGCAATATCACACATTTAGCCATCGTATCTTATATTGAAATATTTAACGAATGATTTCACTAAATATCACTAAAATTCTGAGCTACATTCTGTATCTGTTCGCTCTGGGGTTTTTTTCATACTTGATGAGCATTCATGGTATTTTTGTATGAAAATGTCAATAAAAAATGTGACAGTTCTCGGGCGACGCCGGGCACGGGCAGCTAGTTTGAAATAAAAATGCACTTCGACCACAATTCCCAGTTGGTAAATTAAAGCTTCACTAAGATTGAAAGTATCTAACTGTCACAGAGACAAATATACAGTACGACACAACTTATATGTAGCATAAATTTGAAAATTTCGTTCATTCATTTCAATTTTACGAATATATTTGGTTATATGACTTTACAAGTTATTGCGTTTTCGTAAAGATCATTTTCACCTTAAGCAGTAATAAAGATTGGTGATTTTGAAGACGCACTCAGTTCGGACGGTGATCGGTTTTACGAATTCTGCCGATGACACACTGTACCTTGTAGTTCTATGACGTACAAGTGACATTAAAACAGTTGCAAGGTCAACTTTACTGTTACCTACAATTTCATTTAGTGTGAAATATTTCCATAGTGCACGTGTAATGTGCTTAAACATAGTGTAGTGTACGCCCACAAATGTATAATGTATAAGTAATGGGCACATACTTCAGTGTCATGCATATCTAGGGTAATTATGTTCAAAGTTACAACCCGTAGAACCGGCGACGCAAGTGATCTTGTGTGCATTATAAATGCAAGTAGACCGAACTTAAAATCAAGTTGAATCTGGTATGAAACTAAGCTCTGAATATCAAGTAGCAAGCGATATGATGCATACTCATAACGACTGACTTCATGAGAAGCTGTCTTATGTTATATGTATTAGGTGTAGGTACAGTCAGCTTCAAAAAGATGAAGATTCGTTTCATTCGATTCATCGACAAGAATTTGTTTACAATCTATGTTCTATAATACGAGATTTGTATCAATGTGTAGCTATAATTAGTGTTACATGTTTGGCTAGATATGGATACAATATTATGGAACAAAGATGTACCTGTGTAGGTGTGTAGGGTTTTTCTTTTAAGTAATTCTTAGTACCAGGCTGGACTCTAGATTTGCAACAGTGCCTACCCCTTCAGGGGATACAAGTTACATATTTAGGTGAACCTACTAGTTTCAGAATGACCAAATTACATATATGTACGTCACCACTCATTCATAAACATTATCATGGCGGCAAAGGTTGAAGATAAAACCAAGAGAACTAGACCGAGGACCTCGGTCTAGTAGGCTTACATTTTCCTCCTTTTTTCCTACCTTGTGATGTATCACGCAGATCAAGGAGACAGTGAAGGTCGTGGACGAACAGGGTCAAGAAACTGGCTCTAAATAGATAGAGGTGAAAACCACAGACAAGACTGTAGCTTTAGGTAAAAGGATAAAAAGATTTATTGGTGAAGAGCTTTAGCTCAGCCGCTTTTTTTTTTCAGAATAATCGATTCATATGTAGGTTATTGAAAGATGTATAAGTCCTACTTATGCAATTAGTTTGCATGTTTAGTTCTGTTTTGAGTTAAGAGAAAAACGCGTAAAAAGTTATCCTATAATAGGGATGATGACATTTTTTTTTTTTTGTTATTTTTTTTTTTTTTAATTTTTTTTATTATATTATTTGCAAATATAATATAATAATAAACTAAAAATATAATATTATATTATTTGTTACTTTAAGATTATAAAAAAATATTGGACACGTATTTTTTCTTTTTTTACGTAATCTAAAGATTACGGCGACACATTGAGGTAAAATGTGCCATGACGTCACGAGTATGTAGATTTTATACGTACTAGTGACGTATCGACCCCCACTCCCCAACTTAAAATGCGTTTTATCTAAGTATTTTTTTATTAATATGATAAAGCAATAAATACGTGTATAATATTTTTTTATTATCTGACTGACAGACTAATTAGAATTTCATTTTTTTTACCCAGGCTTCATCCCAATTATTTGTTGAAACGGAACACAAAAAAATACTGAAAATTTCTTAAATAGACTATGGATAAAGATAAATCATTCGGCTTCAAGTCAGATCTTATTAACACTGACAATATTATCATAAATTGTACCGCTTTGTGCAGCATGTGGCAGAAACGTTCGGGTCGCTGCCTTTTCTCAACTTGAGAAGACAGTATGACAAAATTGTGATTTCTCGAGTGGTCCCGTGATTTATTGGAATCGCTTTCAATATTTACAGGAGAAAATCTTTCGGGTACTTTTGAAATGATGTCATTAATTTGATAGTAAGTGCGTCTACACGTTTAAAAAAATAAAATTAACCGACTTCCAAAAAGGTGGAGCTTGTATGTTCGTAGAGTATGTGTTTTTTTTTTTTTATATCTGTCACCGATTTCTCCGTCAATTGGGGACCGATTTAGAAAATGATTTTTGTTTGAAAAGGTATGCTTTCGAGGTGGTCCCGTATAAATTTTAAGAACTTTGCTTGGATAGTTTTTGAGTTAGCTTCAATAATACATATTTTTCCACTTAGTTTATGTCGATGATATGATAAGTTCCTGTCACTATTATTTACATAGCAGGTGGTATCCGAATTTGTGTGGTAGGTACCGCAACTAAAAAGTGAAACAAAACACATCAAACAGAAAAATTACTTTAATTTCGGAAGTCAGTGGCAAAAACAAAAAAATCTAAACCAAAGACACCGGCTTCCGAAATTAAGTTATTTTTCACTTAGTAGTGTTTTATTTGGAAGTCGGTAGTTTTTTTTTTTTTGGAACAAGTTTTTGTATTACGACGTGATCACTGATTTATAACATTTGCTGCATAAAACTTGAATAATTGTAACCTCACTGGAAGCAGTCACTGGCTCCTGAAATACAAATTACAATGGACGACGTATATTTAGTAACCAAATCTGCTTAACTGTCCTTAAAGAGTCATAAAGAACCCTGTAAAAAATCGACACGTGTTTCACCTCTGAAAGAGGCATCCTCAGGAGGAGGACGAGAACCGGCCCATCGTGCTGCTCGACCAGGTGGGCAAGCTCATTGAAGGAGTCATTGCAGACCGCCTCGTCGGGCGGCTGGTGCGGGTGGGGCCGGATTTGGCGGAGAGCCAGTTTGGCTTTCGCAGAGGGCGCTCTACGCTGGACGCAATCATGCGCGTGCGGGCCCTCACGACGGGGGATGCTGTGCCCCAGGGTGGGGTCGTATTAGCGGTGTCTCTAGACATCGCCAATGCCTTCAACACCCTGCCCTGGAGTTGCATCAGGGAGGCACTCCGGTATCACCGGATGCCGACCTACCTCTGTCGTGTGGTTGAGGCCTATTTGACGGACAGGCCGTCATCTACCTGGGTCAACAGGGAGAATGGAACCGTTGACAGGATCCGGCAATTAGGACTCGAGGTGGCCCTGCACAAGTCCGAGGCCATGTGTTTGCGTGGTCCTGGGAACGCGCCAGCGTCTTGTTCCCAAATGACGGTAGGAGAGGTTCACATCGGCGTCGAGTCGACGATGAAGTATCTGGGACTCGTCCTTGACAGCCGGAGGAACTTCGTGGAGCATTTCCGACGTTTGGCTCCTAGACTGGAGCCGGCCGGGGCTCCTGTCCAATCTAAGGGGTCCAAACGCCTCCAGCCGGAGGCTCTACGCGGGGGCCGTGAGGTCCATGGCCCTTTACGGGGGCACCGGTGTGGGTGCGTTCTTTAAGGCTGCGGCCAGCTCGCCGGTTGAACGCATCCCAAAGGGTCATGGCCATCCGGCTGGTCCGGGGATATCGCACGGTCTCCGGTGTACCTAGCTCTGGAGTCAGGTTTTTTAGATCTTTTCTATAACCTGTGTTTATACATTATTTTTTTTTTAGAAAGAAGTTCTATAACGCGGCTTTCGGTAGAAGTTGACTGGTAGAAATCCTCACGTAACGAAAAAGCGTTATGCCCGAAAAAGCCAGTTTCAATGCCTGAAGTTTCAAGTGTCAAAAGTTTTTGTTTTTGTTTTTTTAATACAGAGCCATCTAGTATAAGTTTTTAGCTACTAAAAACGTATACTAGAGGCTCTGTATTAATACATAATAAACAGCTAAAGGAGCTTTGTTCCAACCGGGTGTCCCACAACACTCGGGGGTGTCTTTTTATTTATATATATATACTTTTTTTATATACTTAATTATCAAAAAACAAAACCACTTACATGGAAAAAGGCCACGAGCAAAGCTAGAACAATATAACGCCGTATATCGAATAGAGAACGTAATTAGGCACACATTTGCAAATTAATTACACTGCGTCAACTAATATAGGAATTCTGGCACACAAATTAAGCAATACTTTAATTGATCATGTTGACTGCAATTGAAAATCCATGCTATTTCGTATGCAAAATTTGAGTTTCTTATTTCTCTGATTCCCATAGCCTAATTAATTAAATCTAACGTTTTGATATTTTACACTTCGTATAAGCGTGTCGATGGCAATCTTAATAGACTCGGCCCAGAATTCGGCCACGTGTTTGGCGCCATCACTAGCGTCCATCAGTTCCTGTAACGATCAGCTAACAGGACATGCAGGACATGATATTAAGTGTCCCATCATTTGTGAAACAGCACCACATTTACACTCCAAGGCGGAGTCGTCTATGAATTTCCACCTGAACAGGTCAGGTTTTATTCAAAAACTTTGTCGGAATTGCTGGTGTCTTTTGTTAAACATAATTAATTCGCAGTTATCGTCACCATGTGTGATAAGTATTATGTAAACTAGTAGTCGACAATAGACTGTCGAGATAGTCTACACTTTAACCTTGCAATTAGCATTCCAATGAATTTAATATTAATATACGCGTGTGTTATTAAAAAATACAATACCACCACAACAATGCTGAAATTTTCATACAACGATAAAGAAATTCCTTACATAATAACAAATTGAGCAGTTGCAAATGGTGCCCATACAATACGAGCCAATACAATGAGCTGAATGAACTAGAGAAAATGGAATAATGCATCGAACATAAAATTCTTATTAATGCAACTATTGTAATAGCTCTGTTGCTTTGTCTCGTCTATAAAGGAAGTCTTGAACCCCTCCTAGAAAAATACATGACGTAAAACAGGACTGAGACAGTATCCAGGAGAAAAACAGCATTAATCTATTAGCAGCTATCATCTGAAGGACGATAGTTGACCAAAGCACTCAAGAAAAAGGTCGGCATCACGAATTCCAGACACAGGTGCAGCGTAGATGCAGCAAACCCGAAAAAAAATATCCATTTTGAAGATGGTGAAAGACCAACTCGAGAGGTCAAGTTACATCATGACACAGTTTATTTTATATCATCTGCCAAGACAATTCTAGCACATTTAAAACAGATCCGTAACAGACTGTGCACACGATGCGTTGCGGCGCCGCACTGCAAAGATTTCGCCGCTTTGGCGAGCACACGGGCGCTGCGGCGCCACGCGCCGTAGCGTTGTTACGCCGAAGCGGCGCAACGCCGCAAAGATTTCGCCGCACTGGCGGTCACACAAACAACTGAGCAGTGCTACTTCGTGCGCCGTGCGGTGCGACGCCGGAACGCACCGTGTGCCATACCATGGATTGACACCGCTCCAGCGCCGCGCCCGCGGCCGCAACACATCGTGTGCACAGTTTCTAAGATTTGCCCTCACCGTACTAAGTCGCACGAAAAAGTACATACTGAAAATCCATTTTATTTTATTTTCCATGACAATCAAGTCAAGTCCCTGCGACATAGTGTGCGCCAGAGGTGTCAAAACGAAACAGAATCGCGACAATCTACGAATTAAATCTTTGCCTGGAACAGCATTTCTCAAACAGCAGCTAATCGCGTACACGGAGACTGGAACTAATATTGTAAATGCGAAAGTGAGTTTGTTTCTTTGTTTGTTTGTAACACTTTCACGCTAAAACGGCTGAACGGATTTGGATGAAATTTGGCACATGGGTAGAACATGACCTGGAGAAGGACATAAAATATTTTATCCTGATATTCCAAAGGAATCGAGATTTATGCGGCTGTAACCGCGGGGCGCAGCTAGTTATATCTAAGTATGAGATACAATAGATGTCTGATAATACATACATACATAAATTCACGCCTTCTTTCCATTGGGGTAGGCAGAAACTGATAATATCAAGGTTATTTCAGATATACCTAGATATACAATTTGCAAAACTTGCAAGCACTCGATGTATCAAAATTTCAGTTTTTGGCACACACTTCATTCTACCTCGCTCCGATATAAAGACAATAAATGGAGTATAACTGAATAGTTTTATTGTTTACTATTACAACTTCGAGGTTATTTACCCGCGGATTTCGTAACTTTATCATGTAACTACGTGTATAATACCTAGATATAAAATATAGGCTAAGTTATGCCTTGTGTGTATCAAAAATTGCTTTTGACTCACACCCCGGATACTAGTGTCCCTGATGGTCACTTCTACCCGAGCGTGTTTTCAATACATACAGAGCAAGATGAAGGGGATATTAAAGCAGAAGAGCATTATAGATTTCGTAGTGTTTAATTTGTTTTTAGGGTTCCACATGTCGAGAAGAACAAACGGAACCCTTATAGGCTCGCTCTATCCGTCTGTCCGTCTGTCACAGCCAATTTGCTGCGAATCTAATGGACCGATAAGATACCGTTGAAATTTGGTACACACATTCATTGAGAGAACAGAAAGGAGAACACGTTTTTCAACTACAATGTTTTTCTTGGGATAGATTCATCCCAACTACGGAACCCTTCATTGTGCGTGATCCGACACGCCTAGACTGGTTTCTTTGTCATGTATTTTTCTGGTGTGCAATAAAGCATATTTAAGAAAATAATGTCTATGTGCTGACAAAAACTTACAAAAAAAACTTTGCGAGCTCCTATCCACCTTTTAGGTGCCAAACTGTGCAGAAACAATATCGAAAATGTTCACCCAATATAGGGTTCAGACAGCTACTTTGCTCTTGAGAACGTACAGCAACACCAGCAAACATAAGGCAACAACCAATGTAAACATCAGAAAACGTGGACCACCATAGAATTTATCAAGATATTATAATGGGTACGTAAGTTCAAAAAAACGCGGTGCCTCTTTCACACAAATAAACTGAACGAGACCAATTCTGATTTCCAGTGGCAAAACGTTACCAATATTCCGGTAGCACGTCTATAGAAAACGCACCGGAAGCGACAATACACTCGGAAATGACGACCGTCTCTCTTCCACTTCTTCGGTTTCAGTACACGGAAGAGAAAATGTCGCCGTTTCCGAATGGGACGTTTTCCCAATCACCTAATCGACTCTAAAGATGTTTTAATCTTTTATTTATTGCTGAGTGAAAATTATATGCTTAAACCTTCGACGTACGTAAAACAAACTTCAAAAAACAATGTGATTTCTTGAAATAAACACAGATTATGTTTTTTAGATAAAATAAGTTTCCTTAAACTTAATTCTAACAATAACTGGATCAAAAATCCTACGTTGTGTAAGTAATAACACGTTGTTAGCAGCGCATGAGCGCGCCGGCCACCTAACTTCCTCTCTTGACTTACAACGCGCTCTGTATAACAAACAGCTGCCACGCCATTCTGTTTTCATTCCCACATTAAGGAACGTCAACAAACCATTTTCTTTAAATACGGTTTTGAAACATTGTTAAAGGACACGCGTGACAAAATGAGTTAGAATGTGTCTTCTTTCTAAGTTGAACACCATTGAAATACGGTGAAGGAATACTGAATCGTGAAGAAATATGGACATATAGGTAATGAGCAATCATATGACCTTTGCCCCTTCCTTTTTAGGGTTCCGTAGTAAACAAGGAACCCTTATAGTTTCGCCATGTCCGTCTGTCTGTCTGTCTGCCCGTCTGTTTGTCTGTCTGCGGCTTAGCTCAGAGACGGTTAGTACTAGAAAGCTGTAATTTGGCATATGTATACATATTAATCATGCCGACAAAATGGTAAAATAAAATCAATAAAAATATATTTTTTTAGGGTACCTCCCCTACACGTAAAGTGGGGATGTTTTTTTTTTTCTCGTCTACCCCATGTTGTGGGGTATTGTTAGAAAGGACAATCAAAAATATTGTGAGTTTGTGAAAACTATTTTTGGATTCAGAGATCCGTTTGCGAAATATTAAGCTTTTAACTGAACATTTTTGTTAGAGTCAAGTTCCCCCCCCCTCCCCCCTGCCAGCTAAATGGCTGTACTTGGATTTATTAAAAAAATTACAGCACTAGTATATATAACGAAATTAAAAGGAAAACTTTCAGAGCTAAGTAGGCTGTACAGGTTAACGAGTAACAATCAACCAAATCAAATTTGCAGTTTGAAAAACATGATATCCCATACATTCCGTATTGTAGAACATGTTTTTCAACTACAATGTTAAGTTTGTTCTTGGGATACATTCATCCCCACTGAACCCTTCATTGTGCGTGTTCCGACACGCACTTGGCCGGTTTTTTATGTTAGTCCTTTACTCCGTTTAGGGAAAAAAAGGCTGATGTTAGTACAATTACTGTTTCAAAGTGCATGCCTATGATCTCTAACAGTTTAAACGCAGTGATAACACCCACATTTGGCAGGCATGGCGAGTTAAAAATTGATAATATCATGCCATGCAGTGACAGCTTGCCAGCCCATTGCCTATCTAGCTGTGCACCAATAATTTCCCCCATTCGGGTTTTACGATAAACGTGGGGCGATAAGCACCTAATATACTCTTTGTTTTGGTCGTATGGTTTCCGCCAACAAATAGACCACGCCGTATTTTTTCCCGGGTGTCGTAAAAGGTGAAAGAGATTATGTAATCCTCCAGGGACCTCGTAACAACCTATCACGGTCACTAATACGTGTGCAAAGCGTAGTGATTAGGGCAATATTCTCAAGGCAGTACATTTATAGCAGTGGACGTTTGTCTGCCTGATATCAATTGCAAAGAACGGTTATCACAAATTCGTCTTCCGAACGTGGTGATCATGGCGATTTCTATAGCACCTGGGCTACCGAGCTCTGCTCTGATAAAAACAGAGAATGCTCATTTAATAGAATAGGAAATTTCATACTAATTCCATGCTGCCATGAAAGTTCATACTAATTCCACGCTGCCATGTCATTATTTTAAGGTAGACATCTTGTTGTAAACATTGGGCGACCGAGCTCTGTTCGACTGAAAATACGGAGAAAAAGAAATTTCCCAGATATGAGACCTAACTAGATCGATTTTTCGCCCCCGTTGCATTGCAACTTTCATCGAAATCGTTAGAGCCGTTTTTGAGAAAGTGATTATAAATATATATATATATATATTCAAATGTTGCTCATTTAATAATAGGATTAGCAGTTAATATATCAAATTACCTACCGGCTGATATTCCTTTGAACTTTTCCTTAAAGTTTCGCGAAAAAAAGAACTTGTGGCGTCTTAAAAGTTTAAGTACGAGTATCATCCCATCCTACACTAGGCTTTAAAAATCGAAACTTCTTATTGGATCTTACGTCAAAGTAAAACTTTCATCTATTCTAATACTGAGAATAGCAATTTAAAACGAGTCCTTGAATATAAATGTGATCGAGTTTCAGAAGTCGTCAAACCCGGAATAGTTGGCAAGGATGTGAGTGTCTCACTCCTCGCAACAGGGTTGACAGGGACAAAAGACCCGGTATCAATGTATTATAAAGTTTTCAAGAATTCAGCTTGTCTCAAATGAAAAATACAACGTATACTGCACCTTGCATGAATGAAAAGGAAAATGAACATAGTTGCCGTCACGTATAAAAAAAATATATTTAGGTGCAGCATTCTGTCTGTAAAATTAGTTATGAAGAATTTTTAATAACAGAGATATTATATTGGTACATTTAAGACTTAAGACGAAAGCCTTACTCAGGTTTCTATTTTATTAAAGGTAAGGTCGCTACTTCTCCTCCCAGTTTAAGAACAACTGTTAAAAGCAAAGCGGGTATTGTGGTTCTCAGGATGGCAAGCAACTGTCATTGCTTGAGCATTATTGTGATTTTACCTCGACATTTCCAGCAAAATCTAGCTTAAGAGCGTTTATACAGAAAGTAGGCAACGTCGCAAATAGCTGTCAGATATCTCGCTGTTTTGATTAATTTGGCGATATTACTGTATGGAATTAAGAAATATGGTTAACTAGTGAACTAAAATATTGATTATGAAATGCATTAATTAATATCGTTACACCGAATATTTAGTTTTAGATGTCAAAAAAAGTATTTGGAAACTCTCCAAATGCCTTTTTACGCCTAAAACGGTTACAACATCAAATTCAGTGTTATAATTGCAATTCGTTATTAATATTCTAGTTCATTAGTTAGCCCATATTCCTTATTTCCATACAATAATATTGCCGAATTAATCAAAACAGGTAAATGTTTGACAGCTATTTGCGACGTTGCTAACTTTTCGAATGAAGCTCTAAAAGTGGTTGTAATCCAAATAGTATTTATACTGTGGAAATTCTAGTTACGGCAACGGGATTGGCAAATCCTTGTCAATGACTGAAAGGTTTTCAAAAACATTACGGCTACGGCATATATGTATTAAGGAATTAAGCGCGTTAACCAATCCGATGGCTGAACTCCGATTGCGTTAGCCAATCCGACGTGCCAATGGTGCATCGGATTAGTGTCTGCAGTGTGGCCGCCTAATGCCTTCATAAAATATGGTAGCTACTTCATGTAAGTGTGCTGAAATGCTATCTTTCAGTTTTTTTTAACTAAAATCGTGTACAGTCGCGTTCTGAAAATGCTTACCACCTTAAGGTTTATAATTGCATGCACACATCTATGTCACAAGGTCGATGTTAAAGAATTTGATTAGTTAAAGAACATAGATTATTTGTATTGACACGTCGTCTATGTAGGATAAGTATAGAAAACCTTTTTTAGAAAACGGTGAAATATTAACTGGAGCCATTGGCCCTCGGCAGCTCTGGACAGAGAGAGGTAAAACGAAAGTAAGGAGCCCTTTGCCAAAAAAAAAAATACTGGCATTTATAGACATAAAATAAACCAAGCGAGCTCGAACTTATTAAGGGTCGTACAGATTGGCGTGACAGTCACGCGACGCAATTCTGTGATATTATATTCGTAGAAAAATTTCTAAGAAAACGCGTGCGACATAACACACAGCAGCAACCTGTCGCGTCGCGACATAGAAAATACTCTCTTGTGTCGCGTCGCTAACGCGATGCGTTATCGCGGTGATATCAACGCGAGACGCCATATAAAATGTTCCTTTAGTGTCGCACTATTGTGGCGCGCCAGTGTGAAGTGTTGCATGGCGATAATATTGCAGACACGCGACGCGACACGACGCGCGACAAGTCGCGCCAGTCTATATAAGCCTTATGAAAAACTCAAAAATAGGAAGAAATAATCATATAGAAATTCAAAACATCTTTATTTTTTAAAAGAATATATATTTTTAAATTCTAACAACAGTTTATTATTTTAATAACTAGTAGGTATAGCATTCATCTGCAGCTATGACGGCACATAGTCTAGTTGGTGTGAAGCCGTGCGTGCCCTTCGTAATATCGAACCATATCAGTTATTTGCACGGTGGTTAGTATCAGCCGTCGTCCTGAACTGCTTCTATAATCAGTTATTTACCGTTCTTAGCCACGTCACCGCATCCAAAATCTCACGGTGAATCGAGATATATTTATTTCTCGCGATAAAGCACTAATATTCAAGCCATCTTCATGGAGAAGTAATATTTCAGCCCTCTGTTGGAGGGTTAAACTTGCCATTTTATTTCAATCTTGAATCAATATTTGTTATTTTTTACACACTTATACGTATAAATTTACACGTTACTTTACTCTTTGATTTACACTTAATATTTTTGATAAATGTCATCAATTATGTCAAAGAGTCAACTTTTAAATTAGGAAATAGTTTCATCATCAAAAATTAATGAATACTCTTTTTGTTAGAATAGATGCTTCACAACTATTAAAAAGTAACAAGTACCTAGATATAGCATTTGAAACTTTGCTGCACACAGTGTGTTAAAGAACCTAATTTGAAAACTGATAAACATTTTCAGACCACCACTGTATGTTCTGTCCGAAAATGGGAGAAATTGGGACAGCATTTTCTCAGTTATTCTTCATAAATGTTTAAAAAAATCAAGCTACTGGTTCTAATAAGATAAGGGAACTTTGGATCTCGTAACATTGTTAACCGTCTTTCTAAGTCCCACGTTTATGTTTCGTTCATCACTGACAACAACAACTTTCATGATAAAAAAATCCTCAAATAAACGAATTTCACAATCCGACGTAAATAAAAATGTTATCTACGAGAGCCTGTCTCAACACTCTCTGAATCATGAATGCATACAAATGTTCACTTATTATGACACGAATTAAAATTAAAAACAAAAGAGTGTAGCAAAATTGCATCCCTTGGCCCGCCATTGTCGCATCGCTAGCGAGGCCATTGTATATAAGTGAAAAGCAAAAATGTTTCACAAAAGGCTGGCTACGTTAATTTTTTGCTGACATGACTTTCAAAGAGACAAGTATTATTTCGCAAAGTTGCACATTTGACAACCCTAGTAGAGGATAAGGCCTTACATTCAATAGCCTCGAAAGCCCACCCAGTAGGAATTGTACTAACAAAAGGAAACGCTTGAATACTTAGATCTAAGATAACTGCTAGGCACATCCTTGAATGTTGGTTTATGGCATCCAGTGGACAAGTGGTCTTTAAAATGGCCGGCAGGTCACTCAACGTTTCTCGGATATTTTATTCTAATTCGAAATTATCAAACGACCACTTAGAAAATAAACAGTTGTTATCTACACCGGAACATAATGGTCTACGCGTAACTTTGCATTTGCCTTTTTATTTACCTACATCAGGACTAGCATCAAAGCCTTACCTTTCCTTGATTTTATATTATTGTCTTCTAATTATTATTTGTAAACATTGTCAAGTTGGGCGGGAAAATCTAAGCGGCCATGCCTGCCTGCATTCTTTGCATAGACTTGTTCACTGAGTACCTAGCGTTTCAATTTGTGTTTTTCAGCTTCAACTCTTTCTTTTCATTAAAAGGTTGTATCTTTCCTTTGTTTTCCTTATTCATTCCATACTTATTTTTTTTGATACCCAAATTCTTGAAATCTACGCCAGTTGTTATTATCGTAATTTAGAAAATTACGATTTTTTAACAACTCATATTTTTTTCATTTTTGAAGTTATTGCCGTCTAAATCAACCAAAAACGGAAATGCTTACAATGTACTTAAAAGCCAATATTTTAAATTAATAAAAGGCATAAAAAAATTACCATTTTCCTGTTTCCGGTTAAGTTTAAAGCTTATAAAAGTCAAAATTATTTACGAGGAAAAGGGCAGTTATGATAACCTAATAACCTGAAAAGGTTCAGAGAGCTCCTTTCATGACAAGACGCAATTTCCACATGGAAAGTCAAATGGAAAAGCGTAACCAATCTTAATGTCTTCGCTGCATGCACGTACAACGGTCGATTGCAAAAATTTTCACACGTGATAATAAATACAGAATCAGATATCACGACCAGACCTGCAATCATGAAGTTAGCTTTATCGAAGGCACGCCAGTTCCTGTTGCAATGAGTGCTTCATTGATTGTCTTGTCTTTCAAATTGTATGCTCAAGGTTTATCGTGACTCAAAATGTGTAATTCACACTAATAGATTCCGTCTTTTATTACTTTGTTTTATAACCAACTATGTTACAACGATGCGGACAAATTTTTTGATACCCAATGAGCTCTTCCTTTTATTTCCCTTCATATTGTTAGATTGTATATTATATTTAATATTTGTGACAAAAGAATGAATAAATCTATACTGTAATCAAAGTAGGTAAATCTAAATATTTGATAATAAACGGAGCTTACGCTAAAAACCGTGCTTACGCTAAAATGAATTTATGATATTTTCCACACGAGATTTTTTATTATTTTCTGCCATCAGTGTTATTAAATTACTACCCTGTTTCCCTAAAGAGGCTCTGTAATGTCATTATTTATTTTTATACAGAACTTTCTTGACAACTCTGTTTATCCTCAAAAAAAAACAATACATTTATTTATACAATGCATAGACAGTAGCCACTGACGTTAATTAAACGCCTGCGACTAATGTCAATGCCTTTTACGCTTCAAGAGGTTTCTGGAGTTGAGGTGCCCCAAACGCATTGTATGTATATATTGTATATATCTTTATCCATCAGTATATAGAGTGCCGTGTCATTTAACCTTTAGTCCAGGGGTAATAGCTACTGTTTCACACCGCTTAAATGAGGTCCCGAGTTTGAACTCTGGATCGCCAATAATTTTTGATCGAAATTGTTTTTTAGAAGATCCCAAAGCCTAATATTTGAATCATAAATAGTACGGGCATAAAGAATGGGTCTACTATTATTAAATTCGGGAAAAAAGCTGGTAGTTTTTCAGATGACTTTACCAAAAGCCACCTACTGTTACAATTTAATAAGATATTATTTAGAGTTATGGACTACCGTAGACTACTATGGACAGTGTAATATAAAACGATAATATTAAACCCATTTAATAACATAACCTCATTCTTCAAACATCCTTAGAACTATAAAAGATAAGTAGAAAGCCCACAAGCAATGTAGGAAGTGTTCATAACTTAAAGTGTTTTATATCGTCGTTAGGGCGCACGTTCTGAAACTATGGAACTGTAGATAAACTATGGATATACATTGTCTCCAACAAAGTAACATGGAAATTACGACCAAAACTGAATGGGTTTTGGGTCGCCTTACTTTATTAACATATTTACGAGTACTACGCAAGTTCGAAGCCGAAGGTCGTTGACTCTATGATGCTCGAAAAATTAAGGTTCCGTTTTTAGGGTTCCGTAGTAAACAAGGAACCCTTATAGTTTCGCCATGTCCGTCTGTCTGTCCGCGGCTTAGCTCAGAGACGGTTAGTACTAGAAAGCTGTTATTTGGCATATGTATACATATTAATCATGCCGACAAAGTGGTAAAATAAAATCACGAAAAATATTTTATTTTACGGTACCTCCCCTACACGTAAAGTGGGGATGTTTTTTTTCTCGTCTACCCCATGTTGTGGGGTATCGTTAGAAAGGTCGTTGAAAAATATTGTGAGTTTGTGGTTTTGGATTCAGGGATCCGTTTGCGAAATATTAAGCTTTTAACTGATTTTTTTTGTTAAAGTCAAGTGTGTCCCCCCTTCTAGCTAAATGGTTGTACTTGGACTTGTGAAAAAATTCACAGCCGTAGTATATGTAACGAAATTAAAAATAAAACTATCAGAGCTAAGTAAGCTGTACAGGTTACCGAGTAATAATCAACCAACTTAAATTTGCGGTTTGAAAAACATGATCTCCCATACATTCAGTATGGGAGAACATGTTTTTCAACTACAATGTTAAGTTTGTTCTTGGGATAAATTCATCCTAACTACGGAACCCTTAATTGTGCGTGGTCTGACGCGCACTTGCCCGGGTTTTTTATAGCTACGCACGAGTCGCACTAATCTTATAGAGTGGGAATGTTTGTTTCATTGTTGAATTTTTTATCAAACCAGATTTTCTGAGAGCCTATTACTGTCCTTTGCTATAGAAAAATACGACTCCCCGACGACGTGAGGTAGGTAATGGTGGCAGCCACCTGGTAAGCTGTTACCACAGAGCCGTCAATTCTCTCGGGTAACACTCCCAGTCAACGATCTGAAATATTTAAGCTGGCAATTTATATAAATACTCGTATTCAGACGCTGTAAGCTGGTGGGTTACTGACGTGATACCACGTGAAGGTAGGTTGACGTTCAGGGAAGCTCGCGGTCCCGCGCTTTTCCCACAGGTATGCCCATAGGTACATGCGTTCGAGCTTGCAGGTAATTTTCCGGTATCAGTAGCTTTATAGCTAATGTAACATCCGTGGCAAAGTAGTCCCGGGTGTCAACAAGACGCAGTAATTCATATTAATATAACATTTGTTTTGCTTTATATTAAGTGGACGGAGAAGCTCCATATACCACGGCAGATTGTAATTACACATGTTTATTCAACAATCCTCGTACCCTCTGTATATGCACATGTACATACACCATAGCATGCTCTGTATTTGTACTCTGTCCAGTACCCAAACACAAAGCCAGCTCAATTTGTTATTCGTAGGTATGCAACTATGTCAGTATACCACCTGTCATATTCATGAATTTATCGTAGTAATGGCCTGTCAATGGCCAACTGCAGAACCAACACCACTCCCACGAAAGTTTTTAGCATAATTGGACGAAAGATTTATAAATAACACGGATGAATTGCCAGCTACGACGTTATTCTACCAAGAAGAACAGCTTAACAACGATAAGCATCTTAATCTTCTCTAAATTTATAGAGATGGAAAAATATTCCAGAAAATTATTTCAAAATATGTTTTTATATCGTAACTGGAGTTTTGATTTTTAAAGCTCACTTGCTAAAAAAATTACGAAAATGCTAAACAAAAGCAAACACAACGAATTAGTAAACTTTCAGAAGAGTACATAATAAGGTCTTATAAATTAGAGAATACTTAAAAAGCAACGATTTTCATTTACACTAAAGTCCTTAGACAAACGAAAAACTCTGAAAAGTTCATATTTAATGAAAAAACTTTCTTAAAATTAGGCTGTTCTTACGTCAAAATGATTGCATACCAGTTAGTGTCGCGCAACTGACTCAGCTTATCATTTCGGATTTCACGAAACTTATATGGCAACATCCACGTGAGCTCTCAGTTTATGCGACACTTAATTAAATAAACGAGCGTGCAGGGCACGAGTCGTCGGTGGGTCGGCTATCGGCGACCGCGGCTCTGCGCGACGTTCGCTCGCGGCGGGGTAGCGACCAGCACTGACGCGCACCCCGCGCCCCGCGCCGATCATCCCTTAAGTTCTACGCCACAGGGTCCTTCGCGCCCGCACCTTTAAGGTGCAGCTTGCCTCGCAGTCAAACTGCTGACTGCTCCGCCAGTGAACATCTTATTAGCATACCCGACGCAAATGAAGCTGCACCGTGCACTAAGCCTACATAAGGCGGGTAACTTTTCCGGAACAACTCTTCGTATGCAAACGAAATGCATTTTATCTCGGTACTATTCTTCTTATCTTTACGCGTACCTTCGCGAATCTCTAGGAAATGTATATTTGTAAAATGGGGTTTCCTTACTTACTCTAAACCGAAAGCTGGCGGCAGATATCATCTCATATCTTTAGTAGACGAATTAAACATTTTGTGTCGTTTTATATTATAACTACCCGCTCGTATGGACTTTATTAGTTGCTTACTGTGATTCGGGTTATCTTAACAAATATAATTTATCTTGTGAACCAACGCAAATATTAACCAGAAAATAGAACACTAATAAACTACACTAATATTTATTTAAAAAAGTACAATGTAAATGTACTTTATGCAGGTACAACTTCTTTTCTGTACTTTTTCGTAATCAAAAGTGAACAAAGAACTTTCCTAGAAGCATGCACTGTGTTTAGAAAGACCGCCCATCGCGCGGTTGCTCCGCCCGCCCAGCTTTGAAACCTAATATTTTACTCAGCATGTTATGTTAAACATTTTTCTTTGAGATCTATGCATTCTACACGATAAACTGAACTGAGAGCTTTATCAAAAACCGACACGGTAATAATTTTGTCTGGAAAATGTTCACAAAGCTCAAAATACGATTTGCTTTTTGTTTCAACAACGGTTTAAATATTTATTGAATAAAATATTTTAATGAATGTTTTTACCTCAATAGTCGTCCAAATAAGTGAACGCAATCGTAATTAAATATATTATTTAAAAGTTACACGGTATATTATTGAGCGTCGTCGAACGTTGACCTACATTGACGCGCAGACAAAATAAAATTGAATCGAAGAGTAGGCGAAGTGCACGACCGGCTAAGCGCGTACAGTATACATTCGCACACCGCCATCATACACGAGTGAACAGACACGCCGCCTCCATCTATGTGTCAATTAACACACAATACCTAATTCCAAATCATAATCCGCTTGTACATGAAGACATTATCGCCGTTAATGTAAACTAAACAGTAGGTGCTTAAATCATACTATTATCGTAATTAGGATTTCGTCGGATTGCAGGCTGGACAGAGAAACAAATTACGTAATTGACATCTAATCTTTATTCAATCGGATAGGTGATTGATTTATAGTGTGTCCGTAGTTTCAATAAGATGATATGATAGTCAGAAAATCTTTAGTGCTTTCGTAATAATCATAAAATATAAAGACTAGTGACTTTTTTCGACAATCTCTTGCCATCTAGCATCGATAAGATCAGACCTACACATATTACGGAACACGTGTAGGTATGTAAATACTAGAAAACCAAATAACACACTAGGGGACTTTGTTAGAAGCTTTCCATTTAGGTCGTTAGTAAGATTCGAAGCGATGATTATGGTGGCTCTACTGTATTCCAACAACTGAACGCTACATGACATCAATTAAGGCTTTCAGGTACCGAAATGATAGATTGTTCTATTTCTTCAACATGGTCACGGCTAATAGGAATATCACACCTGTACAATTATTCACAGCGCTATGGCAAGACATCGGAAGAGAGTTAACTAGGCTGACACGTAGCGCGCTACACACGAGCGCATGTTTCGCACCTCACGGGACGAAAATATATTAAATCCTATTGGTTGCACTTCGACCGTTCTAACAATCAGGTAAGTACAATTAAATATTACACAATTCCGTATCTAATGCTTTCACTTGAATCGTTAAAACTGTTCCACTTTTACAATTTAGACGTATTTTATTCGATGCTAACCTGAAGTAATATTCGCGCTCACAAAATTCCAAGTGTACATTTTATTGAGTAGCTTTATAAATTTTTACGACGATTTTTATAGCATTTCGCACAATGAAACATTACCCCGGGAGCAGCGCCCAGAGCCGCTGTAACAGTTTTATGTGAGGTCTATTGCCTGTTTGTTTAGTTTCACTTGCGTCGAACGTACCGATGTACCGATATTTAACTAAACCTTGATGCAGAAAACTGTGGAGCCGTGTGTCACTCGCGGCGCCCGGCAATCGGTACTATAATGAAAACAAAACGTCTCCTAAGAGTTGGCGCGTTACTAAGAAATATGATCAACTTGCTACAACTAAACTTGCTCTATAGTTAGTGAAGCAATCTAATGTCAACATTGATTCAATTGCATACTAAACAGATATACACTAGATAAGTATTGTAATTATTTGGTACTTGGTGATGTTTTGAAGTTCGGTACCACGATTATAGCCACTGAAAAGTTCCAGAACCATCTAGTTTATTATAAAAAATATTGTAACCTTGTTATCTAAACCAGCAGCCCACCATTTATAAACGTTATTGATACGACCCGAACAACCAATAAGGAATTCAGACGCAACCGACAACTTGTAAATTCGAAGACACGTGGAGATACTTCACATTCAAATACTATCTATAATTCATTTGTTCCTGATTCATAAAAAGGTCTTTTTACACTTGACCCTACATATACTTAAAATACGGTTGTTCAATAAGTAAGGAAGCGTTTTGTCAGGTACTTGGGGCCCTTCTTCGCTGCCCCGAAAGGTCGGAAGCCACGATTAGCCTGCGTTTGAAGTCTTTATAGCCAGTCATTTACAGAGTAATGTGCCGCTCAAATTCAAATTTCAAAAGAGCGGTTTTACCAAATATGTCGTTACTGTATATAGCCTCGCCTACCCGTAAGAAAGTCACCTTCGGGCATTTTTCAATGAGTTTTAGATTGCCTATAATTTTTTCGGGAGGTATCATAACGCTTAATTTGAGCATCTCTGAAATGTGGGTAGATAAATCCGAATGCTTCAAGGGGCTTATATCGTTAACAATTATACTCAGCTTCGTCCTCGAGATTAGCATAAACACAATGTAGTAACACGTACGGTGTTGCCTTTGCGCACTGAAAGTAAAAAGCCCTATACCTAAAACTAAAAAAAATAAGCATTTTTTTAAGACATTTTTATATGAGGGTAGACATATTTCCTTTTTTCAATAACTACCGTGTTATATTGCTCATTCACAGTTCAGTGCTCTGCCGGAGCGTACATAATTTTCTTAAATAATTATATTTAGTGTTATAATATTTTTAAAAGTGTCATGGGGAAACGAAAAAGTAAACACGATTACGAATATATTACAAAAAAGTTAAAGAAATGGGAGAAGAAACTTCAGCGAGAGACAAGATCGACGTCGCATTCCAGAGGTTAGTCAAGTGCCAATCATACGAGTATATTGCGTAAAATCGTTGTATTAATAACGTTGCATAATCACATTAACGTTTAAACGTTGTCATAAGTCGTTGCGGTTAACTTTAGGGTTAACACTTCGAACTAGTAAACCATAAGTACCTACTTAACTCTTGTTTTATATCACGTGCAAGGCTAATATTGCGATCAGTTATAAGAACTGTTACCTTGTTAGTATACGTGAAGCTATACGGGTGATGCGGGCAGTCTTTGGGATTGTCACTTCACCGTAGATACTAAGCCGCACGCGGTACATATCTATATCCATAGATACACCTTGCCCACCTGCGTGCGTTTATCTTATTGTTGTAAACAATGAGGATTGATTATCTTCTTAAATAACTTAAGAAATATACACATTACAGAGAATACACCCTCTCCCCAATGTCGATATTACGACGAAGTGTATTTTGAGGAAGTAGTGGAATTGGAACCAGATTATCATGATGCGCCACCCATGAGCGCTGGGGATCCCATTCCTTCGAACAGTGCCTTGGACCCAGTTCCCTTAACTAGCGCTGCAGATCCAATTCCATCCACAAGTACTTCGCAGCAGCAGGTCCCTTCCTCGGAGACTGAAGTCCTTATTGCAACTGACACACCTTCGAGCATCGAGCTGGACTCTAAAATTTTAGAGATATTTGGAGCGGATCCGTCTGTGGAAAAGATCTACGGCAAAGAAATTCAGATCGACCTGGCTGTTCGGCTACAACATCTGGCTACTATGGGCTTGTCTAGCGAAATTCGTAAGGAGTTGATAGAAAGATACTTACCTCCTAGTAATTGCAAGCTAATTGACTCGCCGGAACTTAATTTAGAAATAAAAGCAGCCATATCAGAAGTAGTCTTAAAAAGAGATAAGGGTATTGAGATGAAACAAAAACAGTTAGGTTGTGCCATTTCATGCTTAAGTAATGCTATTACCCTTATGATAGCTAAAGAGGACAAGGACACAGAATTAATACAAATGATGATGGACAGTGTACGCCTTCTTTGCGACAGTCAACACTCGGACTCAACACTCCGCCGGAACTTTATTTTACACAACTTAAAAAAGGAGATGAAAGAACAACTACAGAAAACAATAATTGACAAACACCTTTTCGGATCAGACTTAGTTGAAACATTAAAAATTGCAAAGACTATAACAAAAACAGGAGCAGAATTAAAATCAACCCTAACTCGGCCACCCATCAACAGAACGAAGACAGCGCCGCCTCCGCCTCAATCGACGTTCCAACAACGGAACAATTTAAACTGGCGGGCTCCTCCCCCGAGTCGCAGGCAAACGGGGACTCAGAGGACGAGGGAGCCTGCACAGAGATATCCGCCCGTGAACACCTCGCGCGGGTCTTATCGAGGTCGGCAGCAGACAACGCCCGCAACACGGGCGAGCTACCGCAGTCGTCGCTAGCTGTTACCGGGGTAAGCAATTATGCTGGTAGACTGGCACTTTTTTTATGACACCTGGTCAGAACTAACTTCTGATCGGACTGTCCTATCATGGATTTCTGGATATAAAATACCTCTTTCAGCTCGTGTTATACAGTATACCACCCCAATAAAAGAATCCACTCAACATCTGAAAAACTAAATTTTAAGAAATGTATTGATGAATTGTTATGCACTGGTGCTATCTCTCATTGCAACCCTTGTGAAGGACAATTTCTATCAAGCATATTCTTAATACCTAAGCCCAACGGTAAACATAGATTCATACTTAACTTAAAAAATCTTAATCAATTTATAGAAACCCAACATTTTAAACTCGAAGATTTACGAACAGCAATTAAACTTGTATCGGAAAATAATTTCATGGGAACGGTAGATTTAAAAGACGCATATTTTTTAATAAAAATTCATGATGATTATAAAAAATACCTTAGATTCGAATTTGACAATGTTTTGTATGAATTTAATGTGTTACCGTTCGGCCTAAACACGGCACCTTTAGTATTTACTAAGATAATGAAACCGGTTGTCGGGCTGCTCAGATCCTGCGGTTATATGTCTAGTATATATCTAGATGATTTGTTGCTTATTGGTAATTCTTACGATGTTTGCTTAGAAAACATAACGGTAACTCAGCGACTATTGTCAGCTTTAGGATTTATTATAAATAAAGATAAATGCAACTTATCGCCTACGACATCATGTAAATATCTTGGTTACATAATTGATACTAAAAAATTTCAAATCAGTTTACCTACAGAAAAATCTAATAAAATTAAAAATAAATTACAAACCTTTCGAAACATGTCACGATGTAAAATAAGAGATTTTGCAAGTTTAGTAGGTCTATTGTGTTCTGCTTGCCCTGCCGTCGAATACGGATGGCTATATACAAAAGAATTTGAAAGATGCAAATTTTTAAATTTAAAAAAAGACCCATTAAACTACGACAATTATATGAACATACCATCATACTTATCGTCAGATATAGATTGGTGGTTTAATGCATTAGATAACCCAATTAGTAAAATTAAATATGATGAATACTGCCTGGAAATTTTTAGTGATGCTTCGACTACGGGGTGGGGCGCGGCGTGTGGGAAAGAAACAGCTAGTGGGGCATGGACAGTTGAAGAACGATCACATCATATAAATTATTTAGAAATCGTTGCTGCCTTTTTTGGCTTAAAAGTTTTTGCTGTAACAATGAAAAGTTGTCAAATATTACTTCGCATTGACAACACTACGGCCATATCCTACATAAATCGGATGGGAGGCATACAATATCCCCATCTTACACGCATAACAAAAGAATTATGGGAATGGTGTCAGTCTAGGAATATTATTGTGTATGCATCATACATTCGTTCGGCAGATAACACAATAGCCGACGCGGAATCACGTAGAATTCATCCAGATGTTGAGTGGGAATTAAGCGACTCAGTTTTTTACAATATAACAAACAAGTTTGGTTTCCCTGATGTAGACATTTTTGCAAGTCGTGTTAACAAAAAATGTCGTAACTATATATCCTGGTTCAGAGATCCTGATGCTATGGCCATAAATGCATTTACCTTATCATGGTCACAAATTTACTTTTACGCATTCCCTCCTTTTTCAATGGTCTTAAAAACGCTACGAAAAATTGTTAAAGATAAAGCTACAGGTATTGTAGTGGTCCCCTTATGGCCCACCCAACCTTGGTACCCTCTATTCAGGAAACTGCTTGTATCATCTGTTTTGTATTTTAATCCGAATAAACAAACAATTTTATCACCTTCCAGCAACAACAACGCACACCCTCGGTTTACCCTGGCTGCCGGTCTCTTGTCCGAGACTCGTGGCTAAGAAGAAATGTTCCATCACCTGCAATTGACATAATGTTGGCTTCCCTCGCCGGTACATCAATAAAACAATACGACACCTGTCTTAAAAAATGGTATAATTTTTGTTTATCTAAAGATATCGACATTTTCGGGGCATCAATCAATGATGCGATCCTATTTCTAACAACATTGTTTGATTCAGGAGCACAATATGGGACTTTAAACAGTTGTCGATCGGCTTTAGCCTTAATTCTGATTGAAAAAGTCAGCGATAGTGAAGTTGTAAAACGCTTCTTTAAAGGTATCTTTAGACTTCGGCCACCCTTACCGAAGTATAATACAACTTGGGATACGTCTAAAGTTCTAAACATTTTGTCCTCTTGGTATCCTAACGATAGCTTGGGTTTAGATAAACTTTCACGTAAATTAGCCACTTTATTATCTTTGGTTACTGCACACCGAATGCAAACTTTAGCAAAAATTAGTATAAATAACATCCAAATTCATGCTGATAAGATCACTATTAAGATACCTGATATTATTAAAACATCAAAGATAGGAACCGTGCAACCAAATCTAATTCTACAATTTTTTCGCGAAAAACCGGAAATCTGTCCAGTCGTGAACCTTTTAGCTTATCTAGATTCGACTAGTTCACTTCGTGGTAATGTAAATAATCTATTTATCGGTGTGAGGAAACCACATAAATTAGTTTCGGCACAAACGTTGAGTCGGTGGGTTAAAACTACGCTAGGAGAGTGCGGTATAGATATATCTATCTTTACAGCTCACAGTACCCGACATGCTGCCACATCTAAAGCCCACAAATTAGGAATTAACTTGGAAACGATTAGAAAAACCGCGGGATGGAGCGGTTCGTCTCAGGTTTTTATGAAATTTTATAATAGAAATGTACATATTACAGAAAAAGATGATTTATTTGCAAGATCAATACTAAACAATTGTAATAACAATTAAGTGATTATTATTAAGTTCATGATAATTTGGTAATTATGTTAGATACTCATTATTTCAGCCGAAAGACGTCCACTGCTGGACATAGGCTTTTATGTTAATTAAGTTAATCTCAACTTAAAATTCTATTGTAAGCAGAACTATTAATTTATTTAATTACTGTCTTAAACGAATATGTGTTACTTTATTTAAATAAACATCATTTATGTTTTTAAACTCATACCAACTGATTAAAATTGAATGCCTTGTTACACAAAAGTGTTTAATTGATATTTCAGTTGCTCTCAAATTCTACATTGTGTTTATGCTAATCTCGAGGACGAAGCTGAGTATAATTTATGATTAAACGAACTTACCTGTACGTGAAGTTCGATCATAATTATACGATGGCTTCGTCCGAAGAGATTAGCAACCCACCCTCCCATATTAATTTTTTTCCCCAAAAAGAAATATTCCCTGCTTGTTCCTGAAATATCAAAAACAGGAATCGAAAATTTAGGCTCTGAACTAAATGAGCAATATAACACGGTAGTTATTGAAAAAAGGAAATATGTCTACCCTCATATAAAAATGTCTTAAAAAAATGCTTATTTTTTTTAGTTTTAGGTATAGGGCTTTTTACTTTCAGTGCGCAAAGGCAACACCGTACGTGTTACTACATTGTGTTTATGCTAATCTCTTCGGACGAAGCCATCGTATAATTATGATCGAACTTCACGTACAGGTAAGTTCGTTTAATCATAAATTATCTAAGCACTGGAGCCAATGTCTCAAAATTAAATATAGTTATTAGAGTGTGCAAAAGTGTGAAAGCGGCGCGGAGGTTTTAACATATAATACATCTATTTTATGTAATAATTTTATTCATAGAGGAAAAGGTCGTGTATATGGATGAATTTTAATAGACGATGATGAGGCTCGGAGCGCGGAAGAGTAATTACGACGGTCATCCGACACAGGCGATACCGGGCCGCAACCTCCCTATACGTAATGTTATTTACATTTTTTAATTCAAAGCGCTTCAACAATTAGGTTTTTATTGTGCTTATGTGAACATAAAACAAACGCCAGGAGCACGATCCTAAAACACTTTTTATGTTACCACGTTACGGCCACAATTTTCATATTTTGAAGCTATTTAATATCTAAGGTAACATTATTTTAATGGACGGCTTTGTGACTTAAATTACTTGTCAATTAAGTATCAAAATAATTGACAAGCGTCGATGGAAAACCGTTCGAGGCATGATAAGTGTATCAAAATTTACAATAGCGTAGGTTTTCGGGCGTGCACCTGCGACAGGCATTTGATACAATATCACACAATATTTTAATATTCGCCGGTGACAGCACGCACACAGTCGTCTGTCCAGCGGCCCATGGCGGCCCGAAAGCCTCTGTACTTGATATTTTTATAGCCCTCCCGTCCCCCTCATATTATCATGAGTTACTGCCAAGTAATTTAAATATGAATGGTGGTTTGACAGTTCCATGTGTCCTGTAAGATGAACAGTAACGACGCACAAAATTGCGAAGAGTTTATAGACTTTGTCACATAGAATGAACCCACTGTCGTTATTAAAATTATCATATTTGACGTGAAGTTAATTAACACGTTAATGTCACAGTCAGGACAAAAGAAAAACCAAATATCCGATAAGAAAAATATTATGAGTTACATTTTGTTTTCGCTGTTATTGATAATAATAAAACGCCTTTAGATAGGTTATATTGCTTCGACTGTAAACAATATGCTAATACAAACAATAAATAAAAACAATTTAGTTTGTAATACATTCGTAACATACCCATTAAATCCTAAATTGTTTCCAACTCAGATCTATTCTTGCCCAGTTTAATATCAAAATACATAAGTACCTACGTAGGTATTTGTTTATGAAATAGTTTTTTTCTGTTGGAATAACTTGCATGCATATTTACGCTGCACAAAATCAAACTAAGGCTTCCACCTACTTCAGTCTTTTAACACTTTCGACTCCACCCACTTTTCATAGAATTCATACGCCATGCCGCAATACATATTGGAAGTGAACCCTCCGGGAGGGTTGCCGGCATTACGTTTGCGCAAAAGTTAACCATCGCGGACGGTCTACGGCATTAGGTTTAAAACCGTGTTAAAAAACATTGTAAAACGAAGTAAAATGGTGTTTTCAGGGAGTATTGTCGCTATACGTAGTTTCCAATCTTTTAATTTTTTTGTTATGTATTTGTAACCGTGAACAAAAAAAAAATATTAAAAAAATGTTTGTATTTTAAAACCAACACTTAAACTAATAAATCTTGTTAAAATATGCATCAGATTTTGTTTTCACAGTTTATAAAGCTATATTCGCTAAGAAAAACTTACGCGAGGGCTCCCGGCATCCCATATGCGACTAGGTGAATCCTCCATGAGAGCTACCGACACTGAACGTGTTAAGTCGGGTTTTGGTCAAATCATATTTGATAATATTCGCGTTAAGCGCAACTGGCAACAACTGGCTTCAACTTATAATCATGATTTCAATTAGCTTTAACTGTAGGTCTAAAGATAGGTATGTTAAATATACCTTACAAGGTTTATTAGAAGGAATATTCCAAATAATTTAATCCGTTTTTGCACCTCAAACATACTTTAGCACATTGCGATAAAGGCCGCAGGGAACAATTCCACAACTTTTAACTTTATTGCTTACAACAGTCCTAATTACCTAGCTGGAATAACAGACCCTACTTCCAATGTAAGGCGACGGTTAAGCTTCATTAACGAAACGTGAATAATGAATGTTTGTACTAATACCTTTTTCTTAGGCTATAATTTTTGTGGTTTTATAAAAAGCATAATCCGGAAATCATGACACAACTCTATTAACAAGAGCTGTTAACGTCGAGAGTTATTAAAGAATGTGAAATTCCCATTTTCGTATGTGGCCTTAATTTTGAACATCAAACGAGCACAACTTGCGTCGTTTAGGGGAACTTCCCCAAAAATTCCACCACTCTAATTTTGTGCCGTAAAACATTTGACACCGCTTGTCGGCCTAACGGATTCCGAAAAAACACTCGATAAGATTACAGAGCTAAAAGAATTCTTGCATTTTTTTGTCGTACGATTCGTAATGGATTTATCACGCTATCAACGTTTGGTGTCTGCCACGAAATGTCTAATGATTTGGAAGACTAAGTGGTCCTCAAGATTGCCACTTTTTTTCTGTATTTTTTATCCTGATACATGTCTGCCATTTGTAATGTACGATCCTGGTCCCTCGAACAATAAACTAGAGCAATGAAGACACGATAGTACTAGAGCCCGTTGAAATAGCCCATGAACTGAAATGAGTAACAGTAAACGAGTACATTACGGTACCTTTTATTCGACCCGAGTCAATATAATTTAAGCCGATTCGTATAATTACATTGGTGAGGTGAAATTTAATTAAATATTAAAGGAGATATAAAATTCTATAATTTTAATATTACTTCAGGCTTTGGCTTTAAACGACCACTTAATCAATATTGCGGTTATTATTAGTCTTTAATGGTGTTTTGTGTGGTTTGGGTTAATTAGTTATATCGAAGTCCAAGTTGGTTCAACAATACAGGTTTTCAATCAATGAATCAATCATAAGTTGGTCGTTTTCCATCTCTTAGCTGAATAGAATCGATAATACCGCCTAGTGCTAGTGCTAGTAATCTTCGTCAGCATCCGCATTCAGACTACAGACGACGCTTTTCAAGTAGCAGATCTATTCCAATGTCTAAAGTATATTGTTTCTTTTTATGTCAGTAGGTTTCTTGATCCCAATCATATCTACATGTTTTTATGCTCTATACATAAAGTTTGACGTGTATTGTAGTGAAAGCTAGATACAACTATCAGATAAGTGAGTTTGCCCTCGCCAATAAAAAGAATACAGATATTTGTCTTTGCTCTCAATTTTTATGGCCTCAGATTCGGCTACGACAGCTACGAGGTTTGCTACGAGCTGGCTACGAGTTAGCTACGAGCTTGCTACGAATTTGCTACGAGTTTGCCCTCCCATCCCGGTGCGAGGCGTACAAGACTGCTGAGTACTACTTCACATGACCTATTCGTATATTTTACCAACCGTTATTGCTTAAAATAATTGCAGTACTTAAATTTTGCGATATCCATAGGGTATCGTAGTAGACCTTCGCGTAAAATTCAATTAAATTTCAATGCAAATGTTTTGGTTTTAAATTACGTTTTAATCTTCGATATGGGAATATGCATTAATAATGTACAAGATTATGCGTTAGGCAATAAACCAGTTAAGCGACCTAATTAGGTTTGTCTAAGATACGCAACAAACATAGAGATGGAAACAATGGCCTATTTTTGGCTTTATTTTAGGTACTTAAGTATTTAATAAAAATAATAATGAAAAAGACTTAAATCAAATTATTTGTATAGGATAATATAAGTATTATCAAATAAGTAGAGCGTTTTAATGACAAACATGAACGTGTCAATATAGTGATTCATGCAAACTCTGCCAAATCTTGACATTGAGATTATCTCACACATTTTAAATTGTACATTATCGCGCTGACATTTAGTAGCACACAGCTCGGTAACGACTAGTGGGTCCCGAGTTGTTAAGCCGAAAGGGTTCGTATATTATAATTGTTATGGGGAAAAGGCCCACTTTATTGTACTAATGTTGTGCCTTTTACGTGATCATCATTTAACGCCCGATGGGTGGGGAACCCTACGACCCTAACGATGTTATAGTTAGAATACATGATTAAATCATGGCTTTGAACAAAGTTTTGCGTGACACAATCATTTGGAGATATTCTATTTAATAATTTTGTTGTTTGTTTTAGAGTTTTATTAAGTCGTGCAGCGAATAATGTGAAGGAGAATATTTTTTTATCCTGTCAAACGAATTCTGTCCGTCACAGCTAGTTAAAATGTTCAAAAGCTCGACCTAAAAAAGACAGTTACAAATAATCCCCGACGATTCCAATTCTCAATACTTTCATTAGCCTTTACAAAGCAAACAACAGTGGAATTGTACACGCTAGTCCATTCTGTTGACTCGTATCGATTGGAAAGTTGAAGCCCAATCACTCAACAAGCCCCTACGTACAACGTAATCAACACGGATATATTACTATAATGTTTACTCGGGGCACCTAACAAACGCTGTGTGTGTAATTTCCATATCTTCTAACTGTGCGTTACAGTATCCACAAAATTACTTTCGACTTTGAGTAACATTAGGTACCTGGTACATAATAATTAGCTCTTAGGTAATCATCAATTTGTCATCAATCAACAAGAGTGGAACATAATAAATGAATTACTTTCGAAGATATCTACCTCTCAAAAACATTGAAATAAAACAGCTCGTAGAACAGCTGCTCAAGCCGTTATCATTAATCATCGTAACTGGAACGTTCACATTATAGCCTTTCAGGATTTAAACGAATATCGAGTTATTTATGTCACGCGATGTCCTGTCATTGAAATGAAAAACGATTTTTACAGCAGGACCGAACATAACATTATCAGATGACAAGGCCCGGGGGACAGTAAATATTCCTGGACGCCGCGATTAGCCCGCGCCCGCGGCCCTACAAACATGCAACACATTTAACCTCGCAAGTCCTACATCACTATATCCACCAACACAGGATCTGAGAACGTTAACCGACAACAATGAACTCGACACATTACCTCTTGCGAGGAGCGAACAAAGAATCCAATCCAAATCCTACCTCTATTAAAGTTTCGTAACAGGACGCTATCGGCAATAGGAACAATGATTTTTTTCCATGTCCTTTGGGGCAACAAGTTGATGAAATATTTGCTCAATCGGCTGTGTAATATAGTTTCATTTATTTCACTTCACCCCAGTCACTCAACTGAAATAACAACACAGTATGGCGGACGTGAATCAGCAATAAATTTCAATGGCGATACATACGCGTATACCTCATAACTGCCGCATTCATATACCATTAATATGTAACAATACCAACATTTCTTTTCGCCGCACAATTTGACGTAACTTCGTCTCATCAGTTCTACTTTACAAATAATATAATTTTCATTTCATTATTGTAGAAATTCGTACAGTTGTATATTTTCGTATAAATAGAACAAATTATACAGAAGTAATAACATTCGGAACTGTTCCAAATCACATGTTACAAAATGAAGCGCTAATCACGAACCGCGCCTAGCAAATTACCGAAATTAACTAAATGGTTTATGTTAAAACAGAAAACTGTAGCTGTCGGAATATAATTATTTTGATATGAGTTTCTATTTAAATAATAGTTCCTATGCACCGATAAAAGCAGTTTAATGACTTAACTAAAAATAATACATTAAATAATAATATTGTAGTCGACGCAGCTATAAAAAACAATCTTCGGAACTGTAAGTAGAACCAGTCGGTCGATTCTGTAAAAATATTAACGTGAAGCTTAGGTGAAGTGAGCGTGAAGTGAGCTGTCACTGCCACAGAATCGACCGGCAGGATGCTAGGGATTAACACTATTGACAGCTCACTTCACGCTCACTTCACCTAAGTTTCACGGTGATATTTTTACAGAATCGAACGGCTGTTTGGTCGCCGCCTACGAAAGAACCACCCCAGCACTCTTGGGAGAAGTAAAAGCCGAGAAAAGGATCCTTTATTAATACTTGCCATATTTTGATGACTAATCCGACTGCTAAATGTGGTAACTACCCCTGAACAGTTTTTGTTTTTAAAACAAAGTTAAATTAAAATACACCAATATTACCTAAGTGCTCTGTAAGATTTATTTATATTTTAGAGGATTATACTTAACCACGATATTTTTAGAAACAAAAAATGCTAGTCACCGTCGTATAATTCTAATAGTTTGCCATTACAGTACCTACCTATTCTTTCATTAATAAAAGCAGGGAGGAGTTCATCTAAGTAGCGCGAACTGTGCAAATTACAGGGTAAAGCAATAATAACAATGAAGTGCGTAGGGAAAGTAATTAAACAGATGTCAGAGCACAAACAGTGGAATAGGAAACTAAAGTGTCACCCGTCCGGTACATCGGCGAAATTAGCATCGAGCGAGTCGCCTTCATTCAACAACAGGAACCGGCCATTAATCTTACACAATGTGATTGCGGTCCGAATTTCTCTTCATTATTCAATCATCCAATGACAAGTAATCTGAATGTTCTGATAATCATGTTTTCGAATTAAGGAAACATTCCATTTAGCCAGCTGTCCTTGAAACGTCTGAAAAGGCTGAGAACAACTTGTTTGCTAATGGTCCCAATAAAATTATCGATAAACTTGGGATTCAGATGTTTTCCCTTTACTTCCACTGCGTACCACTGTACAGGTCATAAAAGTCAATAAAGGATGTTTATACAGGCCAAGACTGGGGAACTTTTACTACTACTAATACTACTTACAATAGGTACAGTTCACCCTTGCGACAGTACTCATCTTTTAGCTCGAGTTATAATTTTATCTGCATGTAAACGTGACTTTCTCGTAGTAACATCAATTCAAATGGTATACAGCCCTGTTACACGTTACACGAAATTTCTTTAAGAATTTGTTCAAAAGCTATATGCAAAACTCGCCGCGAAGTATCAGCCTCCTAGTGATACATAATGCATAAACATCGCACCTTGGCGTGCAGAAGGCTGGGGGCAAGAGCTCTTCATATCTTGAGCATGCCTCCACTTAGCCGCATACGGCCCGTCCGTGTTACACTCACTCGCCACCACTCACCGATCTAATGTATTAGAATCAAATGGGTATGCACAACAGTCACCTACCGGAATAGGTTAAACGGTACGTACATAAATCACGTGTAGTTTGTGATTGTTGTACACTTGTGCGGATAAATGGATTAGTATTTATCTATATCTAACAACTAAACTATGAAATGAAATAGCATAGAATATATCTTCTACTCTTTGAATAAGTACTCATTAAATTAGTTTGCAGGCAAAGAAAATTAACGGTGGGTATATACCTAGGTATCGAGAAATGTATTTTTAAGTTTTCTCTATGTACCCTGAATTCATAATTAAACTTTGTATGGCTGCTGTCTGAATTCTAAGTGTTAAAAAGCTAAAATAAATAATAAATTAGGTCATAAAATAAGAAAGGAGTAGGTAGTTACAGGCCGATTGAAAAAAAGGGAGGTTACTGCGGATTTTTTAACTCTAAATACAGTATAGAAATGACAGTTTAATTCTTATAAAATATTTCAATCTTGGTCATGATAAAAACAGGCACAAAATCCAAAAAGAACATATTTGCTTCCAGAAAAAGTATCGCAAAAACGCATTCGATATTCAAATCCAAACAAGCGATGTCTGCGGCTAAATGTAAGTTTCTGAACCGAACTAGAGCATAAACAGTGCGTACTTGAAAAGTGCATGAGCGCGAAGCAGCTGAAGCGTAGAGTGCCCTCGAGTGTTGTAGGGTCGTTAGAAGCCGCACTGCACGCTGCACCTCCTACCAGGATTATTTAGTTAAGCATCTTTTCACTAAACCTTAATGAGACTTCTTGCCGCTTCTACGATTTTTTTAACTCAATTCTGAAATAATATAAAATAAAATAATATTAATATTTGAATAAAGTCACAACAAAATATTACTTTTTGTTGGACGGTTTCCGAAAGTTTGCGTTATCACATAAGCTACAAAGTATGACAGGATGTTACTTTGACAAATACGGGATCCAAACTCGAAGTATTAGCACGAAGTACACGTAGTTACTTTACAGCCGATCGTTTCAATTTGCTAGAAGAACCTCCCAATGTGCACATTTCATAACTATCTATCGAGTTTTCCAATAGTACTTAATCTTTGCTCCTGCGTGACTAATCCATCTCCCTCATTCACAATATTCAATAACAACGCGGTCTAGAAAATAGAAAACAGCATGAAAATACCCATTGCTCATTTTCTAGCGCTGTAAAAGTCAACTGAAAGATTGATTCGAAACTCGTTGCCTGGCTTACCAATACAAACTAATCTCTTTACTTCTGAATTTTATTATACTCTAGGGTGCAATATACATCACCTATCAAGAATTTTATATTAAAAATAAACTAAAAAGATCTAAACGAAAACATTTGTTCAAAGAACATCATTTTTGCCGTTTTAATGGCAGTTGATTTACGCTACTGGCATGGAAATCTCCTGGACGAGAGTCAAAGAATTCTTTGAACGAGGTTTCCACTGCATCTTCGGTCTCTTTTTTGCCCTGTAAAGAGCTATCTGAACTAAAATAAAATGACCTGATATGTTGATGTCGCTTTGAGTTGAGCTCTGTACTTGCTCGCTAAGTGTAAAGTAAATATTATCTGAAAATAATTCTGCCAATTTTGAATAAATATTTTTGTGACGATGAACCTGTTAATGAGTGTTGTTTTTTACAAATTGGAATATGGTGAATACGTAGGAAATAAAATTTAAAACTTGTATTTAGTACAGAGACTGTAATTTTGAACCCTGATAGTTTTTGAACGATATGCGTATAATTTTATTTAAGTTCTATTTCCACTCATCATGGCGATTCGGGTGTAGGGGTTGTCATGTAGATATGACAGATTTGCGATACAATCACTAAAGATAAGCTTCTAAGTTAAGGCTCTTAAGGTTCTTAATAAATAATCACAAAATCTATTTACGCAAATGATATTTTTCTTGCCATCGTCACAGACTTGGAATATATATGAGAGATATAGAACCCACCATGAGTTTGTAAACACGAGATTATGCCTAAAAGCCTCTTTATGGGATAAAATATATGCAAACGGCGTCTGATGTGCTTCAGTAAAAAAATATGAAAAGTCAAAAAGTAAGCCAGTTACGTCTTTCGTTCATTTATAAAAATAGAGGCAAGGCAGGGTTGTTATAATATAAGTATTTCTATATTACTTTGACCCAGGTTTTGTATGACATTAGTCATATTAGGGATCCTGCGCCCAAACGGCCACGGTACTAGTGGTATTGTATGGTGTACGGCTTGTTGGGCAGTTGGCCGTTGCGACCAAGTGCGCGATTCGTATGGGTTTCTATAGTTTACCTGGTCGCAGTCGTGGTCGTGGCCGTCTAGTGTACAAGATCCCTTAAGATTATTCGTTTAGGCTAGTTTTTCCTTCAAAGTGAGTGAAGTTATTGAGTTCTTAATTAGTACATATTTATAGACCTCGTTATTGCTCTATCAGGGTTATGGCCGCGGGACATACACAGGTGGCATGCGGGCGACGCGCGGGCGCGAGCATTGCGCAGCCCGTTTCATATTGCATACAAAACGTATAGGAACGACGTGGCGCGGAGTACACAAGAGGCGTGGCGCGGGCGAGGCGACGACACGGTGCGGCGTGGGCGTTGTGTGTATGTTCCGCGCCACGTCGTTCCTATAGATTTTGCATGAAACAAGCGACGCAACGTGTCCTGATTTATTTGATTTAATTTATAAAATGTTTTACTTTAGTATCGAAATATAATATCCTCTGTGGCAACACTGTCAAAGTACAAATTATTATTATAACAGTGTTTTAAATGTATTTTCCTTATGGCAACTCAATGTATTATTTTACTTTGGCAACACTCAGAAATAACGGTTATGATAATATCGTTATTTCTGGGTGGGGCAAAAGTTATCCAAAATGGAAAAATGTAATGTAGAGTCAGTCGTCATTGGATTGTAAAATAGTACAGTTGTGCTGATTAAAAGTATTACCAAGGAAATAGTGTTTTCTTTACAAGCCCGCGCCACTCGCCATTTGTGTATGTCCCGTGCCTAAGGTTGAATGAATGCCACTTACACGACACGACAAGGTTGTTTGTTTATGTGACAGTTAGATAGTTTCAACCTTAGAGAAATTTCAATTGAATGGGAATTGTTGTCAGGTATAGCAGTTACAAGATCCACTATTCAGACAGCCACTAACTACTCAGCCTAATGTTCAGGTTCTAAGAAATATTTACATTAATTTTATATTACATATTGAAATTGAAACGATAATTTCGTTTCAATTCCAATATGTAATATAAAATTTTGCAAACTAATATAAGTGATGGTATTCAAAAAATGTAATCAGTGCTTCTATTAAGAACAAAGAAAAAAAACCTTCTCATCATCAGCTATATATCAGCTATGTCTGTCAAGAAATCTCAACCTGCTGTTGCTGTAAAACGTATCACAAATAAAGTTCCCTACAAACATACTATCTGAATAAATAAATTGGAATTCGTGGCATTAACATAGGAACCCGGAAAATCCGAATCGCTGACCGTCTTCGAGCCAATCCCTTTTCGTCACTGTTTAATTTACTCAAAACTACTTCGATTACATTGTTTTTTTCTGACTCCATAAAAGGTTTTTGCTTTATTTACACATGGCCTGATACGGCTCTTCGACGATACATCGTATCAAAAAGCCAGTGACGGCCGATGACAAAAAGAATATTTGTATTGGTGACACGTGAAACTATCTAGGGCTGCCTAAGGTTAGTAGGCATATACTTTGCATACTTTTCTAGCTGGCACCTAAATGCTGAATAAATCGAATAAATGCAAATTGACATATAATTTGTTCAGACAGTTCTATTAAGTTGATAGATAGCTTTCATAGTGCTGACACAAAAATAATTAAATGAGACCTAAAAATCACTTGAAACAATCTTTTAATAGGAAAAAAAACTAAAAAGTTATGTACATAATGTGTCCGAAATTAGAACGGTAAGAATAACTTTGTAAGCGGAAACCAGTATTATGTGTGGGCAAAGTATGCTGCAGCAATAAATATCAATTGCGCCCGTGTGCAATTAAATTACATGGTCCCCACTAATGTTCCACAATTATTTTACCATTCATTGGTTGCGGAACGGAATAAAATGTACAAAATAATCAATTAATTCCATTATTTTTATTAAAAACAGCTAGTAACAAAACTATAATAATAACGTTTGTAATCCGCGCATTCATTTTGAATAGATGATGATTAAAAGCAATTGTTTTCAGTCTATGAATTCAAGTTGGCTTATTAATAATATCAATGTGCTAATTTAGTTAATGAGTCTAGTTAATTTCTGCAGATATCAATTCTTTATTATTGTTTTTCATTATATTTTTGCGTTTACGTCCGCCAATGAAACGTAATTGGTGTGATTATACCTTAATATCAATAATTATTAACGTCACTATCTTTGTTATTTTCTTATCCAGATCTTGAGTCATTACTCGAACTCGAGGTACAGCTTATATTAAAACTGTTAAATCTATCACACGTTTCACTTTGAAGCATACATTCGTCACAAAACTTGAAGAAGTTAGATTTTCGGAGTCCTTCATGGTTGCAGTCATCATTATTATCTTCGTTACAACTAACAGAATAGGTACTCGTCTGTAAAATTAACTGCCTCCATTGCACAATGTTTGAGTTAAGGATCTTAATGAAGAACTTCCATTTTATTCGACACCAACATTCTCTTCATGTTATCCAGGCACCTCAACCGCTACCTATCGGATTTTTTATCATAGGAATCATCACAGTCTATGCCACTACTGTCAGTGTTATCCTCCGGTTCTGAAGACGAGTCATCAGAATCTGGGTTAACAACAAAAACTCGCGAAAACCTGCCGCCGCCACCCCCAGAGTCATCTGAGTCTTCGTCTGACGTCACAGGTTCCTCAGGAACGCCACTTGAAAGGCCGTAACTTCTTCGAGCTATCTCCTGCTCCGAGTCGCTTGAATCAGTGGACTCATTTGACGGAGGGAATACTTTCTTCGGTTTCAAATTACCCGGCATAGCAATTGCTGGATTAGATAACAACGATAAAGAGTCCTCCTCGGCAATCACCTTGACGCCGACTGACGGCACTTTATCAACTGGCCGTTCGATACCCTTATCGTCTTTATCGTTATCGCGGGACTCCGGCGCTTATGACGTCTCGGGCTTATTGCTCTATCAGTTATTCCGACGGTGGTCATCGCTAGGTTAACTGCTTGTGATGTAACAGAGAAGGTGGTGGCGGCGGCAATGGTGACGGCTTCAGCCACGGTGAGCCAAGCGAGGGTTGCCGCATGTGATATCATTCCATTAGATTTATTGTCACTAAATAATATTTACTGCATTGCTAGATCGAAGTGGTTAAATGTTAATAATAAGTAGCTTTAAATTGTGCAAAAATAAATAAGAAAACAAACAGGTAAATGAATCATGAGACCAGTCAACGAAACATGAGGCCAAAATATGTAAGGTTTACCACGTGGTAAACCTTACATATTTTGGCAGAACAAAACCAAACTACGTATCACATTTCAAGAGAATCTCACTGCGAAGGAAAATAAAAAACGCACAGTAGACGTTTTGTGATCAGATCACGAACATTCAATTGGGTTATCGTCAAAACATTGGAGTGCAGATATCCGTGACAAAGGCGCAACTAGAAACATCCGGCGAGCCATACCGCGCGGTGTCACCGCCTCGCACCCGCCCGAGAGCTTCATATAGAGATCGGGAGTTCGCGTGAATGTACCCGCTGTAGTATAACCCCACAGTATTCGCTGTATCGAGTGTATCGAGAACAATATTCGGTCGTGTATCGGCAGTAATTGGCTGGGAGTGGGCGGATCGATCGCTCGATGTGACACAAATACCTCGTTCCGCGACGCAATCACCCTCAGTAATCCACTTCCGACCTAATTGTTTCTTCTAATGACAATTGAGAATCACTTATTACGACAATTATTATCCGATGTTCTGTTGTAAGTAATGTCTTATTGAATAAACGTCACGTAGACTCGATAAGAGAAATAATATTAAAGTTACGTGAGTTTGAAACATGTACGGTCGTTAGGCTCTCCAAATGGTTTACGTTATTCCGCGCGTAGCCTGCAGCAATCTCCGAGGATTGCACTTGACCTGCAATGCAAAACGCGCAACAAAAGCCTGCTTCAGCGAGCGCTCACAAAACACACGGATCTTTCTGATCTAAAGAACCAAGGTTCAGACTCACATACATATGTATATTCTAAGTATCATAACATATGTATGCATGTAAGTGTTCTAAGGAAACGCCGCCAGATGAAAATGCAACAAGCATCTGGGTCATTGCACACTTCTCTGTTGGTTCGATATGAGAGGCTTACCATATTTCGCACTTATGAAAATAACACACTCAGGTGCTTAAATAGCTTAAACAGCTTAAATATAAATTGTATGGATACGTGAGATAACAATAGGTACCTGCTTTGTTTTGCTAAAATGAAAAGAAATAAAATTAATCTGCTTAAGATCACGGTTTTGTAATATCTAACGCGTTTCACTGTTCATAAATTATAATTTTGTCTCATTAAAGCTCATAAAGCTAAGGAACGTAAAATTAATCCAAGAAATGCTGATTATAAATAAAATAATGTAAGTACCAAACAGAGCGACCCCGCACTAACTTTCTCGCAAGTCATGCAGTTTTGTACGTGGTAGCTATTTCAGATTCTTTCAGGAAAATGAATAAAAGTGTGTTATTCGACTTGTAGACTCTTACATGCCGGAAGTTTGAAGAAAAACACAGGAGCCGTTTCCGAAGTAAATTTTTTCTTTTGTTACGTTTCGATTTTTCCTGTAATAACAATGTATGACATGCTATTACCGGGCTTTGAAGATTTAAATGAGCTTTTAGATTTTTTATTTGTAATAAATAAATAAACAGCCTTTAGTGAACCTCATCTAGCAGTCTAGCTACTCACATTGACAAACCTAACACGCGTAAACTCTACAAAACCCATTTTCGTCGAATTTGCAAGATCACAAGACTTCCTTAATCTTTGTAGTCGCTCGAAAGTAAAAATGATATATCAGACGGATAAAAAATTAATGTGTGCAGAGAAGGATTAAGTGTTAAGCTTAGCCTAAGGGGCTGAAATTGCAGTTATTTGTTTAAATTGGTTTGTGCTACACACGTATGTGTATCCGCACAATTTGATCAATACCTTCGGATTGGATTGTTCTGCAGAGTGTGGAGGAGCGCCGCGGCGGCGCTCGGGCCGTAAACATCGCACGGCGCTCCATTGAAATGTTGTCTCAGAGGGCTATGTTTTATTGAAAAACTTTTCGCGTTGCTCTTCAATACTCAGAGCGCTCCACCCGACACGCCGTCGTCGCCAGACTACCAACGTACTTCAGCGTCTAGTATGCCAATATAGCACCACAGGATATACATTATTCATTCAATTTGAAGATCACGGAAATATCCATCTTTTTCTAACAGGTACAAACAAGAATTAATTCCACCGTCGTTATCTGCCCAATTCGGCGTGCTTCAATGTAAACAGCGGAGCGGGCGCAAGGTGGTCTGAGTAAATCGCTCCATTAGGCAGTTAAAAGCTCGTCGCTATCGTCGGGACATAACTCAGGCACCCGTCTCCGCGCGGCCCTATAAATTACGCCTTTGTGCGAACGGGGCGTGCCCGCTTAAAATATGTACGACATTGTCTTCCCAGCGCAACTCCCCTTCTCATATCTCCCACTGAAATCCGCTGAAGGTCACCTAACAGTAAATTATCTATTCGTACGTTTTGCCAGCCGGCTGAGCTGCGTTGTACTTAATCCAAAACTTTTATGTAGGTCACGCCCGTGTCAGAATATGTTAGTTATACTTGTAACAGGAAGAGGAAATGAGTTACGGATCTGGCATCACCCAGTATTTGTTGATAGTTTATTTATGGGAGCAAAAATATCATTAAATATGATTAATGAACATCAGTAAATGCTGTTGAAATTTCTTTTTGATTCAACTGGCAATTTTCCACCTACACATGTAAAAAAAAACCCTGTCCAATCCGAAAGGGCACTTGGGTACTGCAATAAAATTACATTGAAAATAAAAAGTTATTGGTGTTTAAGTTAACATTTTTTGTATCAAAATTATCCCAAATACATTAAAAATTAGCAAATTTTCAACAGGTGTTATGTTAAGTCATCCACTAAACAACAACCCTCATATACCCGGTAAAATTCCCCATTGAAAAAAAAAGTGTTTTTTACTTTTTTACTTAAAATTACCTCATAAGTAAACTCTCAATACGATAACAACACGCTCACGGATCGGGGATGATTATTTTACATGTCGTAGAACAAAAATTGTTTTTTATATTTGTGTATCTATTAATCCCTGAAAAAAACCAGATTAATCCACTTACATAAGCGGCCGAGTTAACTGATGTACGTAGGTAATATGGCTTAAAGCTTCTCCTCCTATCTACCCCTAACGAACATACCCACAGGAGATTAATGCTTGACGCAATATGGCAGCACGATGCAGGATAAGCGCATTAACAACATAGACAACCACCAAAATACCTTCACTGGATTACGTCATAACAAAGTCAGACGAAAAAAAAAACTAGCAACACAAGCTAGTTATCGAAACAGTCATGCTAAGCCTCCCGAAACGTGTAGTTAATCTACAGTTCTAAATTGACAATACGTTCAGAAGAAAAATCCGCATTACAAATACCTTGAAGCTCGTGAACAAAGTATGTGTTTGTGAAACAAAAAAAAATACAAAATAGTCCATAATTTAGGTGGAGGTACGCCTCCGTTCGCGCGCACACGGGACATTTATTAGATCTACGAGGTAGATGATATCTGTGTTTGATTGCTGGCACAACGTACACCAACTCTTTAGGCGGTACAGAACGTAAATATTTGAACACTCTATTTTGGATCTTGTGGTGCCATCTGTATGGTTTTTTTCGTCATTATAAGCGATAATACAAAAAAAATTATCAAAATTATATTGAAGTGTATTTTCTTTCGAGTTTCCGCTACAAACGACATCTCATTCGTTATTTCATAATATCCAATATATCGTAAAAGATTACTAAGGGATTGATCTTTTAACTTTACCTACGTGGGCCCAATATTGTAAGTGTTCATAAAATAGTAGTTTACACGAAATTCGTGCAAGAATGACAACAAGCGTTCAAGTTGTTGATATATTATTATGTTAGCCCCTTGAACTATCTCTACCTATAACAAAGCGTTCACTCGATTATCACCTGAATCATTTCGAGAGGTATCTTAGCGTTGAAAGGTATAAATAAGTGAAGATTTCGGTTGTGCTCGTGTCATTAGGCCTTAACAAGGCTTTGGGAGTCGTCGAAGCAGTGATCGAAGCTCGGTCAAGCGCGAGAGATAATACCTCCGGCTGCGCTGGCTTGTAATAACCATTCAGCGATTGAAGCCTGATCGGAGCATTATTATATTTACGTTTTGTTCCGTAACAAACTGTAATACAAGCCTGTAGAGCTGCATATTATAGAGATTCTTCTTTTGGTTGAAAACAGTGTTGTCAATTAGAAATCGCTTAACACTTGGAAACTACTTCCAACGTTTAAATTTTTTGTGAATATTTGTAAACGAGAATAATTCTTTTGTTGTTTAAATGCTTGTATTTTAAAACCAACGCATATACTAATAAATATTGTTAAAATATACATCAGATTTTATTTTCACGGTTTATAATGCTGTATTCGCTAAGAAAAACCTACATTTAAAACGAGTCCACCGCTAGGGCTCCCGGCATTCTATATGCGACTCGGTGAACCCTCCAGGAGGGCTCCTAGCACTGAACGTGTTATATAGGTAGGTGTAAAAGCAATATTGATTTATATAATTTCATTACACTTTCGTGTTCGTGATTGCACCTCATACTTCACTTCATTTCTATTTTTAACCATATTTGACTAGTCAGACTGAAAGCTTACTTTATAGGAGAGTATAAAATGTTAATACTATGCAAACATTATGTTCTTTTTAGTTCAACATTTTTCAATGCAAAGTCACAAGTATCATCAAGTTGTAAAAATGAACGAAGGAAAACGAATTGTCCTGGCGTTGTTTGTGCACTGTATTGTTTCCAACTGTAAATCATTACAGCTGTATGACTTTGTGAGGGTGGTGATGCACGAAGAGTTGTTGCCATTTGAAATATAACTCAGTGTTTTATATCAAAATGTCAACCAAGTAACATGTATCTCCACTTAGCGTCACATATTCACCCGAAAGATGAGCAAAAAATCTATGTTCCAAAGTTACATACCTCATTGAATCTACGCTGATTCAAAATATTTAAATATTTAAAGTTATTCAAAAATGCACATAATTCCGTTAGTTTCTAGTAGCACCACGTACCTCTAGAATTAATTACTTGTCAAACTGCGAACTGTACCGAAGTGGTGGCAAGTTGGATCGTACCAAAGTCGATAGTAGTAACTCTTCGCACGTGGTTTGAGTCACAAAACCCTGTTAACTAAGATGTCACGATTTGACAATGGCACGAGATAACTTCTGTGTCGTTAATATGAAATGTTTCACCTACGTCCTTTGAGGTCACGTTTGTAATAAACAACTCTCTGACGGAGAATATTTTAGCGGTAGCATAATTATTCTATTAAATCATGTGTGATGTGAGTAGACATGACTGGCTATCATGGTATTGTTTGCATTCAAAGCATGGGAAGCATGAACCATTTTTCAGGAATTTCAACAAAGCTGAAAAAAAAAATATGTTCATTCCTAGATTTTCGGTTATTTGACACTGTAGGTAAATTGCAAAGAACCAATTGGAGACTAGGGACCTATATCATGCATTAAGTAACCTACTTTTAAGGGTTCTGTAGTAAACGAACCCTTATAGTTTCGCCATGTCCGTCTGTCTGTCTGTCTGTCCGTCTGTCTGTCCGCGGCTTAGCTCAGAGACGGTTAGTACTTGAAATTTTAATTTGACATATGTATACATATTAATCATGCCGACACAGTGGTAAAATAAAATCAAGAAAAAAAATTTTTTTTAGGATACCTCCCCTAAACGTAAAGTGGGGATGTTTTTTTTTTTCCTCATGTACCCCATATTGTGGGATATCGTTAGAAAGGTCTTTCAAAAATATTATTATTATTCAAGGATCCGTTTGCGAAATATTAAGCTTTTAACAGATTTTTTTGTGAGAGTCAAGTGTCTCCCCCCCCTTCTAGCTAAATGGTTGTTCACAGCAGTAGTATATATAACAAAAATAAAATGATAACTATGACAGCTAAGTAGGCTGTACAGGTTACCGAGTAATAATCAACCAACTCAAATTTGCGGTTTGAAAAACATGATCTCCCATACATTCCGTATGGGAGAACATGTTTTTCAACTACAATGTTAAGTTTGTTCTTGGGATAAATTCATCCCAACTGCGGAAACCTTCATTGTGCGTGGTCCGACACGCACTTGGCCGGTTTTTTTCTAAGTTTGGAAACGATGCAGTTTGTATGCCAATGGTGGAAAACCCGTGAAAACTAAAAACGTATCCATTACCTACACAAGTACAGTACAACACAATTTAGTTGTAGCATCGGCAAAATTCGTAAAACCGATCACCATCCGAACTGAGTGCGCCTTAAAAATCACTAATCTTTATTACTTCTTTAGGGGAAAATGATCTTTACGAAAACGCAATAACTTGTAAAGTCATATAACCAAATACATACGTAAAATTGAAATGAATGAATGAAAATTCTCAAATTTATGCTACATCTAAGTTGTGTCGTATTGGAAATACTTCTTCTTCTTCGTCGCGTCATGTCGATGATTCCATTTATCCTAAATAAGCTTCGACCAGAATTCCGCCACTTCGACAGCTTTAGCGTTGGCCTCGCAAAGGTCTCCATAGGTACTTCCCCTTACATTCCAAAAAACTATAAGAAAAATAGGTGACTACTTACAATGTATAAAGGTGATGCAGCTAGGGTTACCACCTCTCCCGAAATTCCTGGAGTTTCCCGTTTTTCAACAATGAAAATTTAAATCTTCCGGCTCCCGGAAGGAATTTCAAATAAACAAAATTCTACCGGAATTTAAAATTCACGCGCGCTAGCGGAATAATTGACAGTGGCGAAAATCATACGCGCGCTACTGGCCAATGCTGGGTGTCTACTCATAAGCGAAATCCGTAGTTTCGGCCGAAGTTACGGGCGCTACCCTAGTAAGACGGAGCGCGATGCGCCTAAATTTGTTCGTTGAAGACCAGATATTTTGAAGTCTGTACGTTCAAATGGAAAACATAAGTACAAAAAATAATATAAAAAGTAAAAAAATCGCTGTTTTTTTCTCCCGGATTTGACTAACAAGAGGTGCAACCCTAGATGCAACGCGTAGGTACCTATTAGAATTCAGTACCAGGTTTTTTCCTCCTTACTATTAGGTAATCACTTTATTAATTAAGGTAAGACAGTCCTCCTCTTCCTTGACATCAATATTATCACGCACCTAATCACTTGCACTAAACACATAATTTTTAGGGTTCCGTTGTAAACAAGGAACCCTTATAGTTTCGCCATGTCCGTCTGTCTGTCTATCTGTCCGCGGAGATATACCCATGCCAAATTACAGCTTTCTAGTACTAACATTCTCTGAGCTAAGCCGCGGACAGACAGACAGATAGACAGACGGACATGGCGAAACTATAAGGGTTCCTTGTTTACTACGGAATGATAAAAACGGACCTATTAGGTAGCGCTGTATCGGCGTAGCGTATTCGCAACGCACTCTAATTATATTTCGAACGAACTTCTTTTTTTTAACGTTAGTATATCCAAGTAGTTCAATATTTTCTTTGTATTTAATAAAGGCAATAAAGGTTACAAAATATTAAAAATTGCCATTCTTACACAAAAGCATTTTTTTCTTGTATTTTCTATTACTCAAAAAATTCAAAAATTCAAGTCATTTATTCAAACTAGGCTGAGAATCAGCACTTTTCGAACGTCAAAATTACATAAGACAGTCCCCCAAAACGCCCACCCTTCACTAAGTTGTACTATCACTATCTACCTAGGCATCCAACAGAAACGTATCTAAGTAGTTGTTTGTCTTTTAATTTATTTTCGTGTTGTTTGTTTTTATTTTAACTAATTCAATATCAAATTGTTTTAACAGCAGATAATCCAAAATTAGCTTCCATCCAGATAATATGGTCATCATCTTTTATGTATTCATCTTTACTCCATATAAAATTCTGTCAACTGAACGACGCTGTTTTAATGAAAAAAGTTCTATTTGATAATTCGATACTTTTATAGTAATTTGCCCTAATTACGCAAGTTTTAACATCGGCGTGGCATTATCCGATAATGATTGTGTTGTCGGTGGTACCGTAGCGTGGCTACCTACGTCATACCATTATACCGCTTTTATTAACAGTGCGTATCTATAAAATATTAACACCTTCTGTGAAGTGAAATTAAGTATTCATTTTTAATCAACGGCCAGCTTTTATAGGCGGAGTAGATAGTTCGGTGTACCTCTACTCAAGATCGTCTAAAGGGAATTCCAAAGATTCAACATAAACAAACGTTCGAGGAACCTTTCGAAGTCCTGATCCAAATCCCAGCTGTAAATCGATCTTTATTGGCTCAATTGACCACCGTAAACCGATTCTGACATGTTTACCACATCAGCCTAAATCGCGAATGTTGAAATTCAATGACCATCTTTATGTTTTGATCAAAGCACCGTACTAGCATTCAAAACGACCCGCGTATAGTTTGCTTTTTGACCTGAAGGCCCGTTGTACCCGGAGCGGTTTCGTTTACGGTACGGCGTGCTAGCCGCACCGTAGAATAATCGTGTTAGCTTGTATATGACACGGCAAACCAACGGACGACGTACACGGCGACGGAGGATCCATACAACACTGACGACCTTGCCTATACACGGCAAATCAACCGTAGTTAGGCCTTACAATACTTTCAACCGTCTCGGCTGATTTACCTGATAGAATAGACTAAACATTTACTTAGATACCTAGTAATAAAAGTATCTTAGCTTAGGGTCTACAACTTACCTATGGTCCTTACATTAAGACGCAGATATATGCCAGTGACCTTGAGTGGTTATTTTGCGTGTTCTGTACAGAGCTCACGCAACACGTCGTACGTTCAGCCATAAAGGAGCGCTGTCCCAAATTAGACGCATTATTAATTAATTATACAAAACAAAGGGTATTTTGATAAAACACGTATACTAAAGATCAATAATTAATTTATCTTTAGACAACTAAATTCGGAATTCATCGTATGGTATTTGGATGACGGAACCCTAGGAGGTGATGTAGACACAGTCTTAAAAGATTTAACATTTATAAAAGAAAAATTCAGTTCCATTGGCCTAGACCTTAACCTATCAAAATGCGAAATTTATCTTCCCCAAACCACTGACAGAAAGACTACCATAGCAAAATTTAATACTGTAGCACCAAACATCAAAATTACAGAGAGAAACTCTCTGCACCTCCTGGGGTCCCCAATTTTTGACGAATCCTTTCCAACGTTCATTAAGCAGAAAATACAAAATTTCAACGATGTCTCGGAAAGACTTTTCAAAATTAATATTAATATTCATTCGGCCTTCACACTCATTCGATACTGTTGCTTTGGACCAAATGTCACGTATAACCTCCGTTCCTCCCATCTGTGGAAGCATCCACAACTTTTAGAAAAAGTGGACCAAATTATTAGAAATACATTAACCTCAATCCTAAATGTGGCCCTGGACGACCGAGCGTGGCAGCAAGCCACACTTCCCATCCGCCTGGGTGGTCTTGGTGTCCGCAAAATTTCAAGTATAAGTTTACCGGTCTTCCTCTCCTCGGTCCACAGTACCGATAAATTAACCAGGAACATTTTATCTTCCTCACTGGTCGATTTTGAGGTACCGTGTTTGACCGATGCGTTGAACGCTTGGAAAATGGCTTGTCCCAATACGGATTTGCCTGATAACCCGTCCTCCCAGAAACGTTGGGACGTGCCGTTCTGCAGTATTATACGGAATTCCCTGGTAAACACGTCACCTAATACTGTTGAGCGTGCCCGTCTGCTAGCTGTGAGAGAATGGGAGTCAGGCTTGTGGCTTCAGGCGATCCCGTCATCCACCATAGGCACCATGATTGATGACTCATCCTTTCGGCTCGCTACGTGTCTCCGCTTGGGCGCACCTTGTGTTGCTCCGCATCGGTGTCTCTGCGGTGAAGCTGTAGACAGTCTCGGGTACCATGGCCTGTCCTGTTACAGGAGCGCAGGTCGCATTGCACGGCACGCCAGCATCAACGATATTATTCGTCGAGCCCTTGTCACCGCCGGCGTACCAGCGGTATTAGAACCAAACAGCTTGGTACGTGACGATGGGAAGAGACCAGACGGCATGACGTTGTTGCCTTGGAAGGTGGGTAGGCCTCTGGTGTGGGAAGCAACCTGTGTCAACACCCTTGCACCATCTCATGTTCCAAGCACGGAGGGCTGTGCTGGCGCCGCTGCAGCGGCTGCTGAGACCCTCAAGCGGCGCAATTACTGTAACCTTATGGGTAACTACAGTTTTGAGCCGTTTGGGGTCGAAACGCTCGGGTCGTGGGGTCCGAGTGCGCGTCTCCCTTTTAAGGAAATTTCTCGAAGACTGGTCGATACTTCACGCGACCAGAGGGCTGGCTCGTTCTTTGGCCAAAGAATTAGCATTGCCATTCAACGTAGCAATGCTGCCAGTCTTCTGGGCACGTTTCCGGATGACAGCGATGCGGACGAATACTTCGACGCCTAAGTGTCCTTTTGATTTTTGTATTTATTTGTGTAGTTAGTTATTATATTTAGTACCTAGTGTAAATAGTTATTAATATAATTTAAAAGATGATGTAATAATTTGTAAAATAGATAATGTTAGTTAATTAATTGTATATATTATATTTATAGTTTTAATAGGTGTATTTATCTTTAAAATGGTGAAGGTTTCAGTAAAATACGCTTGATAGATTTTGTGTGATTCTCAGTTTTTTATCCGCGTTAGAAATAACTTTACAAATTAATTTCACAAATATAATAATATAAACATAATCTAAAATATTTTTATATTGAGTTAATAAGAAAACGCTCCAATTTAACATTTTTTTTTTCCAAATCATTAACACTAGGTACTCGTTTAGACGTGGTCTTCAGTATAAAATCATTAAAAGTCGGTTATCGTCGCCTTAATAAAATATAAACAGTCATAATGGGTATAGGTACCTACCTGACCTGAAATGTACGTGTATTGCGTATGTTTGATTGTGGCACAATTTATTCAACATTGTTATTACGATGAAACACGAACAATATAGATCCATTCACAGCAAAATGTTGACACGTCCAATGCACGTTGCAATACATTGTCGAGTTATGTGTTCACTGTTATTCAGTCGATCTTTTACAGCACGCTTACCATTTTTGTGTGTTGACCAAAATATTATTTTGAAACTTTCCCGCGAGATTTACAGGACTAAGAAGTATACTTGTTCTAAATGACACATTAACCGGTCCTTATATGTATTTTGAACATATGTAACTAACTGTAGGTATAATTCCAAGCTAATTAGGTAGGTACCTATATTAATATAAAATGACCCAAGGTTCAAGTAGTGCAATGTTCATATGTAAAAAGAATCCTTAAAACATACTGAAACAAGTTTCCAAGGCGTTACTCATTCCTCATAAAGATAGCCAAATTAAAAATGCATCTTTTCATACGTGTACCCAAGTTGTGCAAGTCACTGGACACATATACAGCTAATACTTTAACTTTATCAGGCGTCGGCGCACGGATGTAAATAAAGTTGGTGACACAAACGGAAGAAAGTCACGCTATTCCTTACTTTAGACTCTAGAACAGAATTCCACTATTTATGTTTACAGCCGTTGATTTTCCAAGCAAAGATAATTTTGTACGTTTTAGTGTTTCGGTTGGAAGTCAGATCAAAGACCCTCGGTTTTAAGGAAAGTTCGTGATTAAACGCCCACAGTACCTACAGAACTTTCGATCTAAGTTTAGCAACCCCTCTTTGCATAGAAAACACATCCACCTAGATATCCGCTGCTTCGTCGAATACGTCAAGCCGTCAGGCACAGCAAGCAATCAATCGTCATTGGCACTAGCAAATGTCTAACAGCAGGTTTATAGGTACTCTACCTACCATATTTCCTGGTATTTCCCATTAGACACTTGGATTACGAAGATAATCGGATTGTGTGACTGTAGGTAGTCACAATATTATAATCTGTGTTGACTCCTGGAAGTACAAACTACTGAGTAATTACTTTGTTACTAACCTGAGTCAATCCGAAGTGATGGCAACAATTGCTGATGGAAGAACTTCGAACTCTGCGGGTTAATAATAAGAAATATTTTTATTCAAACCCGTAACTGAATTGCGTCCGATAGATAGCAATGCCCAGTGTAGGGGAGGCTGGGGTTCAAAGTGCCGGGGGTAAGTTGTTCCGACAAGAATAAATTCTTTAAGAAAAAAAGGTGAAGGAAATGTGAAATGCATCACTGAACGTTGTACCATCGCGCTGCTTCAGCAATTCGGCATTTTAGTGACATTGTAAAGATGTGTTACCAAAATAACACGTAATTTATTTGTTACGAACGTAAATATTTCCGTTCTCACACTTTTTGGTCACTTCAATCAATTTTCAGCTATTTATGTGCGAGTTGCACTTATCAGTTGGAAAGACAAGATGGGTATATTTTTAAATCGCATTATTGATAATTTGTTACTTGTATTTTTTGCACTTGAGGTAACTTTGAAAACAGAATTTGAGGCTAAAAGTTCCGCTGGTTTGGGGTCAGTTATGCCGATAAAAACGTACACAAAATGAAGCAATGATTTTGATTTTTTTCAAAGAGTAAGCACAAAAGAAAAACCGTATGGGGCAAGAGCTCAGTTGAACTGCGGCAGCGGGTAGCTGATGCTGTCATCGAAGATGGTAAAAACCTCAAAAGGGTAGGTCGGGACCAAGATATCACTTGTTTGAAACAGTAATGCAAGAAATTTGCGAAAATATCTTCCAACACACGTCACGATATACTTGCGCAAACCAAAATTTGCGCAAGTCCCTGTATCGTTACGTGTGTGGCTACCATATTACTATGTTCCTTTTTTATAAATGAGACATGAATATATGACACTAGATCATTTGTGGCAATACACAAAAAAAAAAAAGAAAACTTCACATAAACCTACATGGGCACTTATGAAACGTCAGAAGCTAGGTGCACGGTTCCAATTGGTCGTTTCCTATGGAGAAGAGCCAGCAAGAAACTCCACGGTTACTCTTTTAAAAATAATTGTTTTTTAAAATATTTTCATAAATAGGTATGGGAGGACAGTGTAGGTCTTTCAACAAGTACCAGGTACTTAACAAAATAGAAGATGGTCAATAAATCCACAGTCCACTAAGCCTACAGCGTTCTCACATTCACAAAGTAGAAAAAAGAAATCTAAGTAAACGAAATGACATGATTGCTATTACAACTGTATCAAATCTGAATAATTATCATGTACACAAAAGCCACTAATAAAGTGTTGAAATTAAACTCAAGTCAAGTAATATTTTCAGTTACTGCATCATTAATTAACACAATTGCTACCGGAACGTCTTGCCTCAACGATGGAACACCAACCCCGTGATGGGTCGATTGTTCCTTCGACTTATCGCAAAAATATGTTTCTGGCCAAGAAGATAAGTAAGTACTCGTATAAGTTAATAAATATTATATTAATTTGATTATTTTTGATTATATAATATGATATTTGACATTATATACTTAAAATATCCTATGTTTTTTATTGAATTTTATTTGTTACAGCTGTAGTGGCAATCATGTCATTTGGTTTAAATAGGCATTTATTTTCTTTTTCTTTTATATAGATTCTTTTCTTAAAAAAATTGTGAATATGAGAACGTTGTAGGCTTAACAAACTGTAGATCTGTGGACCATTTATATTTTGCTAAGTACCTGGTACTTGTTGATAGGCCTACACTGTCCTCTCATACTTCTTACACTGTAATTTGAAAACATTGTAAAAACCATTTACTTTTAAAGAGTAACCGTGGAGTTTTTGCCGGCTCTTCTCCATAGGAAACGACTAATTGGAACCGTGCACCAGACGCGGTCGCAGCCTAAGATTTTGGGGGAGGTCACCATGGGTGCCGAGGAATATGGGAGAAATATTTAATTGTTACTCTAAAAACTTTTTGACTATCATCTAATGATGCATACTTTAAATAAGTAACTTTATTACTTTCTGATCTTTTCTCACAGTTGGTCGCAGTAACTAAGCTAGGATACTTTAAGATGCTGCCAAATTGGACACCCTGGCTTTTTGATAAATAATACATATTAGGACAGTAGACTATGTAGGGTGAGAAGAGCGAGCGAAGCTAACTCGATTATTTTAATACCCCGTCTCGGATAGGTTAGGATTTGATATACATTTTCAAACAGAACTAAGAGTTACATTGTCGATTTATGCAGAAAAGGCCAAGCAAATATGAAAATATAGAATATAAGAGCGAGCGAAGCAAGCTCTAAAATTTTGCACACTCGGATACGTTCGATTTTCTTTTGATCATTCTAAAAGCACAAAAAATTACTTGCTTTGTCTACTTATGAAGAAAAGCTCAAGAATCAAGACAAGCGAGCGAAGCGAGCTTCAAATTTAATCACCCCGCCTTGAATACTATATACAATATGTCCGGTTTCGGACTGTACAAACTTAAAGGGGTGGTAGTTTGCTCTATTCTATCAATAAAATTATTCTACATGTAGGATCGGAACCCATCCCCACCTGAATGGCAGGCATTTTTGTGTTTTGATCGCCTTTTATGGAGCTTGCATACTAAAAGTACAGTAACTTTAAAATTTAAAGCCCAATTGTCATAAAAAAAAATCTTTTAGCAACGGAAAAGTATTAACAATGGGTTAAATAACTCAAATAATAACATTAAATGCTGCATCATATTGAAATAAATGAAATAAAAAAAAATCTATAAAATATCAATTTTACGTTAAAAATAACATCGTTTTTTTGTTAATCAAGCTTATTACAAAATTCACCCGGGGAACTACCTTCTTTATCTACTCGTCTAGCAGATGTTTAGTTCACCTAAATAATGATACCAAAATATTGATTCTATGACTAATGGTTTAAGAGATATTCTTGTTGGAACATAGGTTTGCGTAGGTAGTGAGTTCATAACGATTTGGTTTTTCTGTAGATATTTACAGTCATCTCATCACAGATCAATGATAAATAAATAACAAGTATTAATTACTATTTATTATTTACAACACACAAGAAATTATAAAAGTTGTTCAAAATGCCCCCCGCCATTTTGAAGGCACGCAGTAGCTCAGATCGCCACCTGCTGTGTTGACCGTCTTAACTGGCTCGCATCAGCCCTAATTTCTGCTACAGCAACACGAATACGCTCCAACAGCTCTTCCCTGGTGTTGGCTGGCTCAAAATAAACTTTTTGCTTGCCGAGCCAGTACGAAGCAACGTCTTATAGCACAGATAAAGGAAAAATAGGGATGATGCCGGGGTAAAAAAAAAAAAATCTAATTAGTCCGTCATTCAGATAATAAAAACATATTAGACACGTATTTTTTGCTTTATCATATTAATAAAAATTTACTTAGATAAAACGCATTTTAAGGTGGGGAGTGGGGCTCGATACGTCACTAGTACGTATAAAATCTACATACTCGTGACGTCATGGCACATTTTACCTCAATGTATCGCCGTAATCTTTAGATTACGTAAAAAAAGGAAAAATACGTGTCCAATATTTTTTTATAATCTCAAAGACGGACTCAAAAAATTTTTTTGTCATCATCCCTATTGAGAAAAGCATAAATTTTTTGTTACATCATATAATAAAAATATTTTTAGTACGGAACCCTCGGTGCGCGAGTCCGACTTGCACTTGGCCGGTTTTTTTTTTGTATAGAATGCCCATCGCGGTCACTGTGGCTCAAGTACCTACAGTTTTTAGTTAGTAAGACACGTAAATCATTCAAGTTGTCGACAGCTTCAATGATTTTGGGGGGGGGCATGACCCCCCAGGACCCCCCCTCGAACCACGCCTGCGTGCACCTAGCTTCTGACGTTGCATTAGTGCCCTTGTAGGTTTATGTGAAATAAAATAATTTGAATTTGAATTCGGATGACCATTTAATTTATAGCTAGGATACATTTTGTCTCTCCGAAAGTCTTGGAGATCAGACCTCGTTGTAACGATTTTTTTAACGTGTTGTTTGAAAATCAGTGCTTTGAACCCCGGCCTCCCCTAGTGAAATGGAATTCAGCTCTGAGAATGTTGATGAAACCGCAATACCTGTCGAGATCATTGATTTGCGAGTATTTGCCTATTCTCTTCCTGGTATTAGCTGTAAGATTATTAGATATCATTTCATGGAAATAGTCAATTTAGATTCCAGTTAACAGTTTCCAGGAATACTTGGCATTCTATAAATAAATTAGTAACTTGATAAGGGTTTCAGTACTTAGGTAGGTGTCTTAATTTAGAGATAAGTATTAATTGTCTTTTAATGTTGGTTACAATGACCTACAATAGAATAGTAAAATTTAGGTACACTACCAGTTCGCACTTTTTATTTACCTACAATGTAATTTTAATTTTGATCGATGCAGTTAGATATACATCATATCCTCAAAATTTGTACTAACGTTATCAATATTAAACTCGACTCCTTTTATTATAGACTAGCTGACCCTTCAGACGTTGTCCTGTCAAAATTTCAATTTCGATTTTTTGGCTAAACTATTGTGTTTTACCAAAAAATTGTTTTCCTAAGCCACCCCTGTATTGAGGCGAACAAAACAAAAAAATATGATTCAAATCGGTCGAGCCATTTTCGAATTTTTGCGAGATTAATGCACGGCAATTGACTTTTATATAACCAGTTTTTTTTTTTATATTTAGATGTTGCACGGCCAAACGAAAACCAAGACCGAGTGGGAGCTTCAGCTGGACGGCGCCGCAGCAGACCCCGTCGAAACAGGGCCGAATTTTTTATTTTGTTTTAGTAGGTCAAACGGGTGTCATATTTTACACATTCTAACGCCCCCTCCTCACAAAGTGAGCCGAACGCCTATACCCAAATGTACCTACACAAACATTAGGTGGGTAAATAAAATAACATAAATACCTACTCTTCGTTACTTCGTCTTTTCTCTTAGATACCTATAGATAAGAGCGTTTATCCTAAAAGATGGCAACGTCGCAGATAGCTGTCAAATGTGTACCTGTTTTGATTAATTTGGCAATATTACTGTATTAAAATAAGAAATGTGGCTAACTAGCGAACTAGAATATTAATAATGAATTGCAATTATAACATTGAATTTGATGTTGTACCCGTTTTAGGTGTAAAAAAACCGGCTAAGTGCGAGTTGGACTCGGACCCAAAGGTTCCTTACCACCGTACAATATTTAGCAAATATGACGTATTACAAAAAACTACTTACTAGATCTCGTTCAAACCAATTTTCGGTGGAAGTTTACATGGTAATGTACATCATATATTATTTTTAGTTTTATCATTCATACGGAACCCTAAAAAGGCATTTGAAAAGTTTCCAAATACTTTTTTTCATCTTAAACTAAATATTCGATGGTACAATATTAATTATTGCATTTCAAAATCAATATTTTAGTTCGCTAGTTAGCCATATTTCTTATTTCCATAGTTTTATTGCAAAACAGCTAACTACATGACATCTATTTGCGACGTTGCCCACTTTCAGAATAAACGCTCTTAAGTAGGTAGGTGAAATTATGTTCTTAGTTATATTTTAGCCCTACTACGTAGCCAACTTAGAAAATATTGGTAAGTAGGTACCTAAGACATACTTAGGCGTAGGTACTATACTTAATGCACCTACTACCTAACCATTGCCGACTTCCCATTACACAATGGTCTCATAGGACATAAGGGCCTAACTTGGGATTCTCTATATCATGACCAATCAAATAGTTCCCATGGGAGAAACCAACAAAAACTTTTCCACTTACAAACTGAGAATAGATTGCTGATTTCAAACAAACTGTCCCACTTTCTTAAGTTTCCAAACTATGCTTTATTTCATTTATTGTCAAAAATTCAAATAAATATTATACTAAAGTACCTAGGTACCTATTGAGTAGCTAGACATTAATTACAAGAACATGATTAGTTTTGGTTGCGACAAAACTTAGAAGTTTACAGACCAAGAGTCTACCATGGTCAATACATAACTGAACCTTAGTCTCGAGGACCATACACAGTCTTAGCCGGAGGTAAAGTGTCACAGTGTTGTCCTCGACGTGAAAGTGAACTTAGTCCCTAAAGGACACTAGAGCACGACCCTACAAAATACGTCAGGAACTCACACGTAGGCGCCGTAGCAAGCGTGCTACGAGTAGGTACCTATTACGGACAGTCGTAGCGGTTTCGTAGACAACCGCGTGCTACAGATTTTCCCACACGTTTCGGCGAAAATATGAGTCAGACTTATTTAAAAAAATCTTACCTGCTGGCATTACATACAGCCATGATACTTGAAAATAAATGTTTTATTATTATTATAACCTTCGCTGTGTTGAAAATTGCTGTGATGAAAGTTGAAAATTTATCGCAATCGGATTAACGGCATGGCAGCGCCTAACAAACAATGATCTTTATATATTAGATATTATTAATTTGTATTAATATTATCTAATATATAATACAATATTATCCGATTACTGGCCAATGCCAGTAACCGGTGGTGTGTTAGATTAAATTCCATAGCATTTATACCTAAAGTTTTAATTAGAGACAGATAAGTCTTTATCTGTAAAGAGAAAGTGTGTAGCTTGAGAACAACATCCTACCATTGGGTGCTAACGTGATTGGCGCAGATGGCTGCATACGCTCTACGCCTATGACTTGAAAGTGCAATATCTCACACAGGTAGATATGACACGTATGACGTAGAAGACGAACACTTAATACAGGTAGTAAGGCGAGATGTATCTGTAATGGATTTAGCCGTACTAATGGAAGTGAACCGCAGGCTTAGCGTTGCGGCCGGCGTGCACACCTCCGCCCGGTGCCACATCCTGCAGAATAGTGACATGCGTTAAGTAACAATGTACCTAGCTACGTGCAAAATAGAACGATTACATTATTAAGTGGGAAGCAAGCAGAGACATACACTCCCAATGATGGGAATACTCTTTGATGTGCCTGTCCCCGAGATTTACGCAGCTTATACAGCTCCTGTTACATAACTAGGATAAGTTAGGAGCTTACCCGACGTTTTATTTTTCGATACCTACCTTCCTAACAAGGATTGCTAGCTCATAGACGGGCATTTCTTGTGGGAATTGAGAGAGATAAGATGGGTTTACAAAAAAAAAAATTGAAATCCTGAATCGCTTTTTATTGTTCTGAACTCAAAGGTGGCAAAGAGGTCCTGTTACTACGCAGAACTACGCCGTCTGTATGTCTGTCTGTCACAGGGCTGTATCTTTAGAACCGTAACAGCTAGCCAGTTTTCACAGAATACGTTTTCAATTACGTGACTGCTATCAACTTTCATTATAAAGAAATAACATCCATGCATGAAAACTCAAATGAAAAGTAGAAGTTCAAACCCAAAGGACGCATCGTTTATTTCACAGACACCTTAAATTCTAAGATACCTGTAAAGAACATGCACTGTTGGTCTTTCAGCTCTTTCTTATGATGTTTCTAAATAACTGTGGGGACTGGTCATCTCTTAGCTGCCACGGCTTATTTGAATTTATTTTAATTTTTGAATTGTTTCTGATTTTATTTTTATTACTGACGCTTTTAACGTGCACGTCTTTTTACATTGTTCTCACATGTATAATTACAAAAATGGATGATGTAACCAATATTTTGTAAAAATATTCTGATTGAAAAGAGTGTCCGTGGAGTTTCTTGCCCGTTCTTCTCCATAGAAACCTACTACGCGGTGGAATGGGCAACTAGCTTCATATTTCTGACTGAAAGACCCCTTGACAATTCAAAAGTATCTGTAATTGGTTTATTTGAAATAAATGCTTTGAGTTTTTTGAGTTTTTGAGTTTTAAACTTTGCTATTGAATGTTAAGTCAATCGTTTTTCAAATAATCGTTTTCGGGATATATTCGGAACAAGTTACACCGGCAGTTTTTTTTTTCCCGAGAAATACCATCTTATTTTTGCGGCCGTTATAATCAATACTGTGCATATGTAAATATTTATCCTGGGAACGAAACCCTTCACTATGCATGGCCCCGGGTCCGACAAGCACTTGGCCGGTTTTTTGACCGACTTAAAAAAAGAGGTTATCAATTCGACACGTATAAGTAATATTATTAGAACTGCAAGATATTCACATAATATACACAATTGTAAAGGTTTATGTATGTTAGTATGTATGTTTGTTTGTTTGTCCACGCATTTCTCCGAAACTATTAATCAGATCGTGATCTTTTTTTTTATTGGCTTACATTTACTACAGGGAACAGTGCAAGTTTCATCAAAAATGTGCCGCCTTCCAAAAACAACACAAAAAAGTGAAAAAAACTTTAATTTCGGAATTCGGTGGCAAACACGAAAATACAGAACCAAACACACCGACTTCCGAAATTAAAATTCTTTTTCACTTTTTAGTGTTTTGTTTTTGGAACTCGGTTGCTTTTTTTTCCATTTTTTTTTTCTAATAATGAAAGAAACAAAACTCGTCTAGAGCATAAAGTCCTCCTTTTTTGAAGTCTGTTAAAAATTATAAATTCAAGTTTTGAAATAAATCGTATCTTTTAATAGCCGAGTGATGACTTTTATCAAATAACTTCTCCCGCTCTGGCCGGAGCGGGAGGCGTGTCAGACTCTTACTGACTAAAACCCACCCGTGTCCGTCAGTTGCCTGTACGTTGCCAGGGGCCACAGTATCCCTTTCGGACGATATATGTAAAGGTATCTTTTTTTTTTTTTTTTTTTTTCAGGATGGGAAATCATCAAATGACTTCTCCCGCTCTGGGCAGAGCGAGAGGGTGTGTAAGACTTTTACTGACTAAAACCCACCCGTGTTCCTTCCGTTGCCTGTGTGCCGGGGCCGCGATATCCCTTTCGGACAAACCCGCAACCCCAGCAGGCATTGGTCTTTCGACCCCGTCGGTTGGTATTGACATCTCTTTGAGGCGCGCGTGGAACACAACGCGCTGTCGACCCGGGCCTAGTTCTTATCGGACGGCGAGCTACCCATTGCTCACCGTCCGCAAGCCCGCGCCTACGGTGGCCGGGAATCGGCCTGCGATTCCTGACGCCCAGGGAGTCTCCTGCGGCGGCTAGGGGCGTGAGGGCGCGACATTTGCCTCTCCCTCACGCGCTCCGTCTCCTCCTTCGCGAGCATTACTGCTTCGCAGAAGGAGGTGACGGCTTCCCACGCCCTCTCGCTCCGTACCATGGCCTGGACCAGGGCTGGCCGCGAGAGATCACTGCCGCCGATCGCCTCTACAAGGACACGGCAGTGCCCCGCCCAAGCCGGGCAGATCTCCACCGTATGCTCCACCGTATCCTCCGGGCGATCCACACAGTGGTGACACCCGGGCGTTTCCTCCCGCCTTATGCGGAACAGGAACCTCCCGAAACAACCGTGTCCGGTGAAAACCTGCGTCAGGCGGAAGGTGAGGACGCCGTGGCGCCTCTCCAGCCACTCTTCAAAGAGGGAACCTATCGCCACAATCGTGGCGTGCCCAGCACGGGGTTGCGACAATCGCACTCTCCATGACGCCATGAGATCCCGCCGCAGCTCTGTCCGCTGTGCCGTGATTTCTCTCGCGGCAGCCGAGTTACGCCCCGGCGTTTCGCCTCCTCGCGCCACTCCCAAATGTGCGCGCGGACTTTCGCCTCCAGATACCATGGCGGCAATCGAAGCTCGCCGCCTCCCCGGGGACCGTGCGGTATCCCCGGACCATCCGGATGGCCATGACCCTTTGGGACGCGTTCAAGCGGCAGGCTGGCCACAGCCTCAAAGAACGCGCCCACACCGGCGCCCCGTAAAGAGCCATGGACCGAGCCGAGTGATGGCTAACGTAGTGTTTGATTCACAGCTTACACAGGGTGGATTTTTAGGTGGGACAGTAAGGGCAGCTACCTGAACCGTTGTAGCTACAGGAAAACGGTCTTAGGAGACTCCTTAACTTTTTGCGACATTTTGATCTGTATTCACAGCTATTGAAAAAAAATTACAGACAGCAAGAAAATGGGCGGCTTTCAAAAACTTTTTGATATCAAACGATCCGGCTTCCTTTAAGGATAAAAAACTCTATGAGGTGTGAGTACTAGAAAAGTCAGAAATTGCAAAAAAACTTTTCCCTTACATTTCGTAGGAAATGAGACTTAAACAAACATCAATAACAATAACATACCCTCACTCACACACTTACACTCCTGCACACTCACTCACATTAACTGTTTTGTTTGTAATCTGTTGGTTTCTTTGTACTCACATTTTTGTAAATTTTGTAAAATGTTGTTAATTTATGTAACGAATGAATTTTAATATTAATATAAATTTCAGTTTTGCTATTACGCTAGCAGAACACGTTAAATTATTAACTTATTGTATAATTTGGGTCACCAAGATACAGGCTGTGCCTAGTTTGGGACCCGCAGTTAAATCTGTCAAAAGTCTTCTGTTAGTTACTATTTTATTTTGTTACTTGTTTGGTTAAGAACTGCGTGTAAGTTAAAATATAATAAATAAATAAATAAATAAATAAATAAATAAAAAATAAAAAGTTGATTTTCATGATGAAATTGAATAATGTTGATGTCGTTGTTGAAAGTCATAAAAAAATATGAAGTTGTAGCACAAACTGAACCTATGTATACGCATGACAATTGTATTTCCTAAAACTCGTGTTTGTTTACATGTTTGGCAACTAAAGCCAGTAAAACTGATGCAGTTGGTGGCAGTTATTTTTAGTTAATTGATTTAGGCGTGACTTTGCGGAAACCCATTATAAAATACAATACACGACGTATATTTAGTAACCTAATCCGCGTAACTGTTCTTAAGGAGTCATAAAGAACCCTGTAAGAAATCGACACGTGTTTCACCTCTCAACGAGGCATCCTGAGGATGGCTATTGACTTGTTGCAAACCCGGACCCGACGTGTGGACACGTCAAGCGTCGAGAGCAGTGCATTTTAGTTCAAACTCAGTTTTGATGTTACCAACTGCATCAGACTGCTTCAAAAAGTAGACTTGTTTTGAACTTTTTCTTTTCATAAGTAATGCAATAATATTATTAGATTCTTTGTCAATAACTGGTGACGGCGACACGGTTGGCGCAGTCCTTTAAAAACGATAATTTTGCATGGATAGAATAGTAGCTCTGAATCAGTGTGTCTGCATTTCAGATTTGTTTATGACTTTATGTAAACACATCTACAGTACATAATACCCGCACAATTTGATAAGCCTTTGTCCAGCAGTGAAAAGCAATAGGATTGAAGTAAAAGTGGCATCCCCACTTCATTGAACTTCAATAGAATCAATACATCATACAGCACAAAACAATTAATTTGAAATAGTCCCAATGTTTAACCCTTTTCTACATACATAATAACTCACACATTCTTCCCAACCCTTTTCTATTTCTACAATAATATTTATTGTAGTTCAAATACTAGGATGTGAGTATACCATAAAAATTAAACCTCTATTCCTTTATTCTCAAAATGTAGCAAAATCTAAATTATGTTGTTCTAATAAAATTCATTTTGGTAATACATCCTGCCACTCATTGTTTTTAATGAGGCGGAATGCAGCATGGTTCTTCACTTGTTCGCACATTACTGTCCATTGAAAGGTCTGTCATGTTAGTGATTGCTAATAGTGACAGAAATATTACATTTTATATTGAATCTATCTTGAACTACAGTGAAAGTACTACCCAGGATTTAAAAAGAAACTGCAGTAATAGCTTAAACTTAGTGTTTATTCTTGGCTAGCGTCCACATTCTCTGTCTGCAAGCCCTTGATGGAGGCTACTGGTACGTAGGTAACGAGCGTGAACAGTTTGTGCGCAGAGTCCTCATCATCATTACGTCTGCGGGACAGCCTCACGCGGACGCGGAAGGGGACATTTCTGAAATAGACATAAAAATATCATTAGGATATGAGTGTATGACCATTCTTCCGGTGAAAAAATATGTTTCTATGGTGATCATGCTATGAGTGCAGATGTATGGACATAAACAAAGCAAAAGGAGTATGTAAGGTTCGTAGCAGGGGACGTTCTGTAGTTTCTGCCTTCCTCCATGGGAAGAAGGCGTGAGTTCATGTATGTATATCTTTACCCTTCAAACTGCACTAGGCGATTAGCCTTTTCCCTGTCTAATGAAACAAACATGTTTAAAAGACAACAGACAACCCCTCTAGGGTTGTCTGTTGTCTTGCGGACAGTACAGAAGTATTAAAACGGAAGCTTCTTTTCTTGAATTAATTTGCCAGAGTCATCTTGCGATGAGATTCAGGTCTAACATAATTATTGACAATACCAATTTTAAATGACCATTATTGGATTTAAAAACAAGATTTTTATTTTCTTTGAATATAGGTATGATAATAATGTAGATTCACTATTCCACAGTTTAGTTTTAGGATTCAGAAAACAACTTTAGTGACAGTACAGTACACTTAAAAAGCAGTAGTAGGTAATATTTGAAAACATTGCAACTTTTAGGTTACTTAGTATTTACTTTATGTTTGTAGTGTTATTGCAGTTTATTTCTAAAACTACGCTTCTATATCGAATACCAAAACATAACCAAGAGTTTAATTCCTTACCTGACTCCCTTTGACCAAAGGAATTTGTTTAGACGAGTGTCCACACGAACATCGGGAGTTCCCATTTGTTTCTCTGCGAATTTACGGATTTCCTTGATGGCACGCGGAGCGCGTTTCTTGAATCCTACTCCATGGAGCCGTTTATGTAAGTTAACCGTGTATTCACGAGTTACAACTTCGTTGATGGCAGATTTGCCTTTCCTCTCTCCCTTAGGTTTTGCCATTGTGATCTGAAATAATATCACAAAATAAGACTCACAGGACCTAAATCAGCTACTAAGAACACTTTCTATAACTAAATCCTGTTATTCCGGCATTGATATTAGACGATTAAATTGGATTTTATCATAAATACACACACCTTGGAGCTTCGTGCACCAAACCGAATCAAAAAAGAAACGTCAAAATCAGATTACACCTGTCAAGCGCTTTTGACAGTTGTGAAGGTTCGTTTTTAGCGATGTCATTAATTGTATTTTCTTTGACTCGTACTTGACTACATGATTGTAATTGGGCTGCATTAAAATTTTGGGGGCAGAGACAAAATTCGCAAAAATTAAATCCACACTTCACTTAAAAATACCACCGTTTTATAAAAAAAGTCATAAAAAATAATAAATTTTTTAAAGAAAGCTTACTTCGCAAACTCTTGTTTCGCATTCTGCAATAATTTGGTAACTGTGCGTTTGCACTGGCGAAACATCGCAACAAAACATGTTGAAATCTCTAGTTCCTGTCAAAAATTGTATAGAAAATTGACAGATTCTATAGATTTCAACATGTTTTGTTGTGAATGTTTCGCAAGTGTAAACGCAGTAACGCACAGTTAGTTGAGATTCCCTGAGCATTCTCTGTGTGCTTTATAATTCCAAAAGATCCTCTGTGTGCTTTATAGTTCCAAAAGATCCTCTGTGTATGTTATAAAGTACTCTGTGATCAAAGAGTAAAGTAACTATTGTCTGTGATTCTCTGTCTACGTTCCTGTGACTGCGTCTGTCTGCGTTCCGCTGGGGAAAAATTCACAACAAAATATGTTGAAGTCTCTAGTTCTTGTCAAACATTGTATGGACATTGACAGAAAATAGAGATTTCAACATGTTTTGTGGTAAAATACAAGAGATGACGTATATTTAGTAACCTAATTCGCATATCTGTAAACACACAGTGTGTACAGTTATGCGGATTAGGTTACTAAATATACGTCGTCTATTGTACTTTATAATGGATTTCCGCAAAGTCACGCCTGAATCAATTAACTATGTTTTGTGGTGGATGTTTCGCCAGTGCAAACGCACAGTAAGGCTGGCAAATTATTATTTCGGGTCGTATCTCCGTCGACGTTCTCATGCGCCGGTGGAACAGACAAGATATTAATTTACGGTAAAATATAAATTTTACTGCAAATTAATAACTTGTCTGTTAGAGTCTGTCAAGCGAGTCGAGTCCACAACCATTTTACTGATTTCTTATAATGGCAATACTATTATCTGTCAAACAGATTGTCACAATTTCTGTTCTAACCTCGAAGCATTCCGGTTTTTGTTGAATTTTTTAATGTTATAATGCCAAAACCTATTAAAAGTAGTGTCAGGAGCCTGCTGTTTACAATGATTAATAAATATAATCATGTAAAGATTGAATCTGATGACGTGTTAACAGAAAAACGACGACTTTTGGATGAAATTGTTTCAACAACAGGTAGGTTGGCTACAAAATGTTGATACTTTTAGCACAATTGTCTAATTTTGTTTATTTTACTATGATGTGATCACGATTTCGGTTTTGGTTTAGATTCAGACGTCGTATACATGACATTGAATCTCAATGGGGCACCTATAAGTGAAAAGTATTATAAGAGATTGTTGTCATCTTTTTTCAGCCACCTTGGATGATGAATTAATAAAAAGCACAATTGATAATTTAGTTAAGAAAGTCATAGCCATAGATGAGAATAAAAAAATGAAATCTGAAACAGACTATTTGACAAAAATTGCTGCTATGACAGGTTAGTACAGATTTATTTGTTTACATTGTTTGCATTTTCTACAAATATTATCATAAAATTTGTGCGTTTGATACTGAACTGACATATTGAACTTTCAGATTTAAGTGTGAAAACACTGCGAAGAATTAAAAAAGAAGGTGCTATTAACCAAGGCGAGTGGAACACACCGGGGAAAAAACGTCCACGACAGCCAACTGTAGCCAATCTGGATAATTTTGACTTATCAGCCATACGCAATAAAATTAATGAATTTTACTGTGTGAAAAAGCAAGTTCCAACTCTACGAAGTTTGCTTGCAGATTTAAGAGAGTCAATTGGATTTACTGGATGTCATGAAACATTGAGACAATTATTACTCAAAAATGGATTTGAATTCAAAAAAAATAAAAATGAGAGATCTCTTCTTATTGAAAAGTATGAACTAGCTGCATGGCGACATAGGTATCTCAGAGCTATTGATGAAAAGCGGAAACAAGGAAAATTAATAGTTTATCTTGATGAGACCTATGTCCACCAAAATTATAAAGTTAAAAAATCATGGCAAGGGCCATCAACAAGCGGTGTAATTGACAAAATATCGTCAGGCAAAAGACATATTGTTGTTCATGCTGGATCCGAAAAAGGTTTTGTTCCCAATGCATTATTGGTATTCAGTACTAAATCAAAAATGGCAGATTATCATGATGATATGAACAGAAATAATTTTATGAAATGGTTACGTGAAAAATTAATACCCAATTTAAGTCAGCCCAGTGTCATTGTTATGGACAACGCTAGCTACCATGTAACACAAATAAATAAGCCACCATCTATGAATGATTTAAAGGCTGACATTCAGAAATGGCTAACTGAAAATGGAATTCATTATGAAGAATTCTTTACAAAGGCTGAGCTTATGTGCCTTGTGAATGAACATAAAACAACTCCAATGTATGAAGCTGAAGAATTTTTGAAACAACATGGCCATGAGGTTTTGAAACTTCCGCCATATCATTGTGACCTGAACGCAATTGAACTCATATGGAGTTTGGCTAAAAGAAAAATAGCCAGCAAAAACTTAGGGATTCCAGGTAAAGAAATGGAGAACCTTATAAAAGAATGCTTTAATAGTGTCACAGCCAATGATTGGAAAAAATGCACAGATCACACTATTAGTGTCGAAAATAAGTATAAAGTAAGAGACAGGATATCCGAAACCGAGTTGGAACCCTTCATCATTTCTGTGCGTAATGATTCTACTGACAGTGATTTCTCATTTGAAGGCATTGAATTTCTTGATTCTGATTTTAGTTCTGATGAATAAATACGTACATTGAAATGCTTTTTTTTTAATTTATCCCAAGTAATTTTTTTATCAAAATTCAAGTATCAACAAGTTTTCAGCGTGCTATATCAGTGTTGACACCTGAAAGATTTTTGAATTTGCCGCCTTTTTCATGGGACTAGACTCGCTTGACAGACTCTACAAGCTAACACAAATATATATAATAAGTAAATAATAATTATTTACAAGTATGTATAAAAATACCAGCCAAGTAGGTGTCGGACCCAGTCCAGTGAAGGGTTCCGTAGATAAGATGAATATTTACGCATGCACAGTATAGATTTTGTCAACGGCAAAAATAAGTTTGTATACAACCGTACATAACTGAAGACAATCCTTATTTATCTCGAAAACTAACTATTGACTAAATTAAATTTTAAAAAGTCACCAAAAAACACCATAAAATATAGAATTTTTCGTTCCTCGGTACATCTTGAGGGGCTTGTGGCTTTATTGCAGTCAGTAGCTTCTGTAAAATATTCAGGTGCATCCCATTAGTCTGGAAGCCGATCTCAACTTATCTGGGAAGACGCTTGATTGGTGACTTTAGTTGGGGCCAAATTAAATGTAAAAAAATAAACTAAACTCATATGCACCCGACACGCTACACATGCATGGGGAGAGAAACCCATTTTTTTTTTTTTTGTTTTTTGTTTTTTTGTAACTTCTGTACACCACAGTGACGTAACTATACAATCTGAGGCCCGTGGCAAATTTTTTGAATGGGGCCCTCCAGCGTCCCAGTAAAAACAGTCACGTTAGAATTTAATTATAATAAATAAACCACTGATGTAAGTAGTTACCTAAAACTATTAATAATATTATGTGCATTTTAGTTAAATATCTAATAAGTTTTTTTTTCAAGAGCATAGGTTGATACAAATATTTATAATTAATTAACAATTTGACGACACGGTTGGCTGAGCGATCGACTGCTGCGCAACGTGTCGCGGGTTCAATCCCCGAACGGAACAAATATTTGTATGATCTGCAAGTAGTTGTTCCGGGTCTGGGTGTTGTTGTATGTGAGTTTGTATGTTTGTAAACGCACCCACGATACAGGAAGAAATTCTTAGAGAGGGGCAACGTTTTAAAAAAAAAAAATACTTTCAATAAGATTTTTTTATTAATAAAATTATTTTCTCCGAGACACTGAAAGTACCGTCACGTGGATTTGAAAAAATTATATGTAAATCAATAGTTAATGGTACGCGTTGATTTAGTAAGCCGAAAATATGTTAAATAAGATTTATTATTATAAAAAAACAAAAATGTTTTACTTTACCACAGTTTTAGATGAATTTTAGTGCATTTAATAGGAAATTTCGTGATTTAAGAGGATTTTTTTGTACCGCCTATAACACTGTTCAAATAGGCACGTTGTACCCTTCCGGCCAAATGAAGTTTGTCAGCAAAATTTTCGGTTAAATCGCGAAATTTCCTATCGAATGAACTAAATTCCATCAAAATCCACGATAACATTATGATACATATTTTTTTTTTTTAATAATAAATTTTATTTATCATATTTTTGGCTTACTAAGTCAACGCGTACCAAGTTGATTTTATTCGTATAATTGTTAACTATCGATTTACATATAATTTTTTAAAATCCGCGATGAAATCATTGTGAGTGCCACTGGCTTCTAGCCTATTTGGTTAACAAAATGAGGGAATTCCCCGACCGTCACTAGCTCGCACGCGTCACCAATGTACCGCGACAAAAAATGAAGCAACCAATGGATGCGTTCTGAAAATAGACATCTTTTTGTTTTGAATTGGTTGAAATTTTAAGGATTAGTTTGAGTTTGTATTATGGTCTTTAGTTGAGCCCCACTTTGATTAATTTTAAGTACTTAAAAAAAATTTAATTTTGCCTCTTGGGCCGGGGCCCTCTAGAGTCGCAGGCCCGTGGCATTTTGCCAGCCCTGCCACCCATAGTTACGCCACTGGTACACCATTGGTTAGCGGTGCACAAAATACACCTACTTTCCAATTTTCATAGGTATAGTGCAAATAGGCTCCTAGTAAGTAAAATGGATGCCTAATAACTGGACGGACGAACAAACGGACGAGCATAAAAAATAGTAAGGGTTTCGTTTTTGTCATTTGGCTACGACACCCTAAAAAGGGTAAATGTAAAGTTACATGCTCTCTGGGTAAATGCCTGACAAGTTGCGACGTGTAATCTTGTCATAGCGTGCATATTTTTGCAGAATTGGCTAGGTCAACTGTCAAAGTCAAGTCCAAAAACAACAAAACACGTTTTTGTTTGTCAAAAATCAAAATCTTGCTTGAGAACGAGAAGTGGAAAAAAGTGTGACAAGAAGTCAAGAAGTATTGTAGTTGGGAAGCTAAACAGCGTGAAGGATTATCAGATTATTTTTAACAAGATTATGGCTGAAATATACAAGTGAGTAATTTTTTCTGTCATACTTATTTATTATTGTTTGTATCAACAGGATATACTAAAACTTATAAATTTTACAGACTTATTCACCCGGTCAAGTATTTCAACGACTATTTATCGAGAAACATACGGCCAGACGGAAGATCATTTCATGAACAACGAAACATTAAATTAAATGTTAATTCTATAAAAGCATCAGATGCTTCGGCTGTAGTCAAATGTGGGAACACTACAGTTGTTTGTGGAATCAAGCTGGTACTCTTCATTTCAGTCATATTAAAGTTGCATTCAAGTACAGTGTACAAACTTGAATGTCAATAATATTCTTACCTACTTTGCAGGAACTTGCAACACCGAAAGCGGAAGAACCAGATGTGGGTTTCCTTGTTACAAATGTGGAACTACCACCGTTGTGTTCATCGAAATATAGAACTGGACCACCTTCAGATAGTGCACAAGTTGCCAGTACCCTAGTCTCAGACGTCATCATAAATTCAAAATGTATTGATCTAAAAGACCTGAGCATAGTACATGATAAGTTAGCCTGGGTGCTATATTGTGATATGGTCTGTATTGATAATGATGGCAGTTTGGTTGATGCTTGTATCATGACATTGATGGCTAGTTTGAAAACACGTAAGTTGAACTTCACAACAACACATAATGTTTTTCGAATCCATAAAGAAAATGAGATACTAATAAATGCTTAGAAATTTATAATGTACTTATGCCATTTTACAGTTACTCTTCCAACTGTGACATATGATCCAGAAACAGAAGAGATCTCTGTAGATGCAAATGTACGGACCAAACTAAATGTTCATGGATTACCAGTGGCAACAAGCTTTGCTCTGTACAAACATGACCAAAGGTAAATACTTCACAAAGGCTAAAATGCCTATAGATAGTAAGTTATAAACTTATAACTCAAAAGGAACCTAACACTTTATTTTTTGCAGCAATATTGTTTTAGCAGACCCCTCATCGTATGAAGAAGAGATGTGTGGAGGCATTGGTGCTAATTTAATAACTTGCTATAACAAAGGTATTCTTTGCGGCTCTCAAAAGTTTGGCGGCTGTAACCTTTCTATAGAATGTGAGGTAGAGGCTCTTAAGATAGCCAAACAAAGAGCACAAGTGGTTGAAGAAGTTATTGATGTCTGCATCAAAAATTATGAATTAGAAAGTAATAAATAGAAGATAATCATAATATCAGTATTATTTTCATTATCCTTATCCCCGTTTTACATCAAGCTCAAGCTCAACTTTTTGTATATAATTTTATACATACTTTTATATTTTTGAGCCATTTGGGGTTGAAACACTAGGGCTATGGGGTCCGAGTGCTCATCGAGTATTTCGGGACATCGCCAAGCGCTTGGTCGACTCTTCACGTGACCAGAGGGCTGGCCAATTTTTAGGTCAAAGAATCCACGTTGGATGGCAATGCTGCCAGCCTTTTGGGCATTTTTCCAACTGACATCGATGAGGATGAATTTTTTGATGTCCAATGAGCTCTTCCTTAATTTTATTTTTTATTTTTATTTCCTCTGTATACTTGCGACATCATTTATATATTTTAGTGTTAGATGTACATTCAAATGGTTTATTTAGTGCTTAATCATTTTATAATTAAGTTGCAATGCTATCTCTGAAAATTAAAAAACTTTGTATGCTCTTTGCAACCAGTAAAACTACCCTGGTACAATATGGTAAAAAAATAGTTATTTATACTACAAGTGCGGAAGGTAGGTGAATTCCGACGAGTGTATACGACACGAGTCGGAAATCATCTTACGCTCGTGTATCATACAACGATGAAATAAGGATTGAGCGAGGAGAAAAAAAAAAAGAGCGCGCCTTACGGTAGTCGCCTATGATGTGTAACATCTAACATACGAGTATGACGACGTATATAAATGATGAAAACAACATTCATGACTTTTATTTTGACCATCGTCATAATCATCGCCATTGCCATCATCATCGCCATCGCCATCGTCATCGTTATCATCATCATCTGATTTGTAAAACTTTTCTCAAATAATAAAATCTCTGAGACGGGCTGACGACGGCCTCAAAAATAAAAAATAAACAGAAAAATAAAAATAAAAGCACTAGTGAAAAAACTGACACTTTCCTCACAAATTGACTGCTTGGAAAACGCTCTTTTTGAGCAAATGCATTGTAGTCGTAAATGATGATGATGATGACTAGCTTCAGCCCGCGGGTATAACAAGGACACCCATAGCAAAAAATCTCTTTCTTTCTCTCCCTCTCTTTCTCTCTCCCCCTTACTCTTTCTCTCCCTCTCTCTCTCCCTCTCTCTCTCCCTCTCTTTCTCTCTTTCTCTCTCTATCTCTTTCTCTCTCTCCCTCTCTTTCTCTCTCTATCTCTTTCTCTCTCCCTCTCTTTCTCTCTCTCCCTCTCTTTCTCTTTCTCCATCTCTTTCTCTCTCTCTCTTTATCTTACTCTCTCTTCCTTTCTCTCCCTCTCTTTCTTTGCAAATAAGCGGAAGCGAACCTATTTTTTTCTATTTACGTCAATAAATGAAAAAAAATGCGGTAAAAGCACGACGACAAAAAAAAAAGAGGCTCTTCATTGGGTTTCGCGCAACTGCCGAGGTTCGGCGCGGCTCTGTGTATGCCACTACTTCACTATTAACGGATAAATGGAATGAAATTTGCCAGAGATATAAACAGTATAAATTAGAACTTTAAAAAAAAGCTGATAATTGGGCTTGTGCGACTCATGCGTACTAAAAATCACTAAAACTTATTCTCAAGTCAAGAATTCAAGATATGAATCGCACCATGTCATGGATTATAATAGTATCATCTATGTGCAGAGCAGAGGACAGCAAAAAATTTAAAGTTAAGTTTTAGGACTTTAATGTTTTATTCAAAATACTGTAATACACCATCAATCAGAATCTGAATAGTTTTGATACAGATTGCTAATCCATTGCTTCTTATGTTAGAAAAATAATCTGCTCAACAACGTAAATAACGCAATGAATGCTGTTGAACTGTCAAAATGAATCGGATTAGTCTTAATCGTCTACGAAAATATGTTACGTAATTAGATAGCAGTTCTCACTCACAATCAACAACAATATGGATACAATTGATGATTATAACAAAAATAAGAAGAGAAAATAATTCCTTTAAAGTGCAAAAAAAAAACAAACAACTTCGAAGTCACCGGTAATTTTACCGTAATTTATATAAATGACCGTAAACGGTAAGATACCCGTATTTTATCAGCGTTTTCAGTAAAATTACGTAATTTTGCTACCATAAGCGGCTTCTCGGGCCCGAGACCCCAGTACAGATCGTATGCAATGCAAGCTGACTTTCGGTTAATTGAATTAAATTCATTTCTTTCAATTAACCATTCATTTAATTGAAATTTCGGGTAATGGTTACGTTTTACCTATTTATTTATGTGCGAGTGCTTATGTACACACGGGAATATTTCACCCCAAGGAACATAATACTTGCCTTACGGCGAGGATTTCACCCGCACCGATTGGTACTGGCTCTTTACCAAGAACCCGCTTCTCTATCTAGCACTCTACACATGTTATTATAAATGGAAACTGTAAAGAGAAAATAAGTGAGAGTGAGATAAAGACGTTTCGCGCCGACAGAGAGGATGAACAATCATCCTGTCATATAATACACTAGATTCCGCCAGCAGCGACTTCGGTCGTGTGATATCTTTATAAATTATAGCCTACCAGCTACTGCCCGCGACTTCGTCCGCGAGCCTATAACCTTTTTCAAGAATTGCGCTATCCAACGCAAAAATATTTTTTAAATATTACTGGTAATTCCGGAGATTAATACAAACTTATAAATAAACAACCAAACAAACGTTTACCTCTTTATATTAAATATTAGTATGGATGTTACTCAGTATTAAATAGCACTCTACTGGTGAAAAAACTTTTTAAATCAGTTCAGTATTTTTTGAGTTTATTCATTACTAACAAACAAAAATACTTACAAAAAATCTAATCTTTTATCTTTAGATTAACATATTGACTTCTCTCATTAGTTTTACTTACATATTTCAAGTAAAACTAATATTTTTTTGATTCAAAAAATCTATAATAATATGAATACATAAATAATATGAATAGAAGGATTTCAATCTGCCTAGCCGTTTCCCAACTATGTTGGGGTCGGCTTCCAGGCTAACCGGATACAGCGGAATACCAGTATTTTAAATGGTGGGACTGCCTATCTGACCTCCACAACCCATAATCTGGGTAATAAGATACTCCTTGGTAAGACTGGTTGTCAGACTTTGAGGCATAGATTAATAAGTTATACTTTGAGGCTTCTGACGACCCTTAGGGCCGAGTCACACCGGAATGGCAGCGGCCCCCGGCGTCACCGCTGGCGGACGCTGGTGGCTTTGCGCGACCTACAGACCCTGCGCGCCTAGTCTCTTCTTGACTAGTTTAAATGGCGCGCTCAGTGTAGTGGTGGGGGGAGGAGCGCGGTGCCGCGAGCGGCCTCGCATCGCTGCTGTCAGCCGCGGACAGAACCACCGACAAGATGCGCGAGGAACGCGGCTGCTCGCGTCACCATGGGCGGCCTCGCGATCTTTTCAAGCGATACTGGTCTTTTAAGTATGTAGATAAAGTTTAAAATTATTTCACACTGAAAGTGCTCGCCGCGTCGCTGCCGGCTGCTGCCATTCCGGTGTGACTCGGCCCATAACGACTGTCAAAGATCCACGAATGACAGCCGGGACCAAACGGCTTAGCGTGCTTTCCGAAGCACTGAGGAGTCTCGGTATGTAAACACACACGTGTCACCCATCGACGGACAATCAAGCAAGCATAGCTTAACCTGATGGATCGACCCGTGCGACTGTTATTACTTAACCCTTTATAAGGATTTATTAACAAAAAAAGAATTGGTTTAAAAAATATTTCATTAGCTGGCAACCGTGGTTTTGTAATAAATGACAGCAACATTTAACAGTATATCCGCTGGTAACATTCAATTAAAATGTCACCACGTCTCAAAATATCAAATTATGTTATTGAGGTAAACTATTGTATTTAGTTTAAAACAGTGCTTTGAAAAGTATCGAATTTCAACTTGATTAGAACAAAAAGTGTTTGCCTTTCATTTAAATCTACAATTTTGCCATATAATTGCTTCTATTTATTGTTTAATTACATACGTCATCATCTCAAGTCACCACATAATTGGTTTGATATTTTTAAATATTTTGTGTTATCAAATACCTCCTAATGACGCTGATAATTGTTGTTTTTAGAGGTTGTCTAATATAGACACGAATGAAACTACAGGATGTCTGTACGGCCTCATGTACGATGGCACTTTGCTCGTGGTTGGACTGAGCTTAGAATTATTTGAAAATGAGAAGAACACTTATAGGCAGTTGTTGCTCAACCTTCCTGCCGAGATAGAACTATGCGGCGTCGTAAGGTTCGGCGAATCTTTGACTACTGGGACTACAATGAAAGAAATATTTCAGGTAAATAATTTTACTGCCTTGTCATCCCCAACTGGTGTCTTTGATTTTGATTTCTGCTCTATTTCTAAATGATAATCACTTTAATACGATTTAATAGGCTTTTACACATTACAACTTCTTTCTTTGAAATGGTTGAAATTGAAAAACATACCATATCCATATTTAACTACAACTTTATGCTTAACAAGTGGATCCCTCAATTCCGTTCCTCAGATTTTTATGTATATACTAATCATATTACTTCTTTTTCAGGATGTTGATATAACAGACAATCCCCTGGTGATGATAGTCAATGAAAAGAAAGAAATGAAAACTCATTTTCTGGTCCATGACAAGTTCGAAGAAACCAAATATGAAGTTTTGAGCTCAGATGACATGTGCAAACAGTTTCTACATGTGCGCTTGAATACAATATTACCACTAACCTGTGAGGCAACAATATCTGGTGTGAAAAATATCCTGCAGAATAAGAGGAAAAAGGTGGTTAATTATAACATAATATGTTTGCCTGCAACATGTTTGCATGGATTTCAAAAAAAGAACCCATAAAAACCTTCTCTAAGAAAAAATACATAAATGTGCCAACTTTTATAGTGATTGGTCAAATGGTGTTGAAGTTTATCAATCTCGTATACAGCATGTTTGGAAGCTTAGTGAAAAGCCTTAAGGGGGAAATAATTGCCCCATTTGGATCATTTTGGGCATGTTTTCAAAAAAGTTTGAACTGTTGAGGCTATTTTATTTAATTTTTAAATTAAATAAACTACACAATTTTTACAAATTTTATAAGTGTTTGACAAACAACTTCAAAAGTGTCTAGTATTTTCTTCAATTTTAACTGGGGCACTGTTGGCAATTATCAGTCATAAATTGGGTTACATATTTCTGTCTATCTAACTAGCCTGTATTGTCCCACTGCAGGGCAAAGGCCTCCCTCTCACTTTTTCATACAATTCTGTCTATTGTTAGTGTCGCTAAGTCAATTCGGTAGGAGACAAGCTCGGCTCGCAATCTTCGTCAAAGCTTGCCGCGATGTCGTCGAATAAAATTAAAATAAAATGGCAGTAAAAAAAAAAAGAACACATACTCGTATGTCATGTCTCGTAGACATGTCTCGTCTAAGACATGTATGGCTTAAAATGGTCTAAATTGTGTCGACTATCACCTCCTTAAAGCTTTGCACCTAGCTCCGAAACACCTTTTATACTAACATCTATTTTAATATATTATGATAATTTTATCTAATGTCCTAAAATTATTATATAGAAAGATGGCTATGTGTAGAAATTAAGATGCATACAATAATAACTTATTTTACCATGGTGCAAATGTGTGGGTATCTTGGCTGTTTATTTATCCTTTTGTTGACATTGTTTGTCACAGATTGCCTCTGGGCAAGTGTCATTCCACGTTGATGGAACATCAGTGTACCTGTTTGGTGTTGCATCAGATGTGGGCCTGACTGGAACCAGCACAGAAGCAACCATAGGAGAATTGGTTGACTCAATGAGCCCAGAACAGCCTAAAAAAAAGAAGCATAATACAAACACAGTAGTAAGTATGACTTTAAAAATTACGTAAAAATACATTCACTTATACTCCATAGATTTAGGTAGTTAAATAAAGATAAACAAATCGTAAAAAGGGTTTTTATAGATGACACTATAGATAAGTGTATGATTAATATTTGCACACCTATTAAGGTAGGATATGGTTAAAGATCTTCAGTTTTATGTGTCACCTCATGTACCTACCCATATTCAAGCAAATAAATGATTTGATTTGATTTGATTTGACACTTTCTTGTTTAAAAATATGATAAAACCAAATTTAATTTATTTTATATTTTTACAATAGTTTAGTTTCCTCTTTTATTAATAATGTATGTTAAACTTTATCATTTATTCTTACACTACTCTTCGTAGATGTAACTGCTTGAGCACATTTTTTTTGTTGGGTTTATATTAATAATATATTTTGTAATCTGTCTATTGTAAAGAGCCTAAACTCTAAACGTCAACGAATTATAATGTTGCTAAATTGAAGAGTACAACTGTGATGTAGCATGACAACTGAAGTGACAGGTATTATGTTTAGTCGGTTACTTTCCAGCTGTCATGTGGTTTTTTTGTTTACCTTTATATAGCTACCTAAACCTATGCAGTATAGTAATCTACCCCACAAGAACTTACCAGAGCAAAAATAGAAATAATAATTAGCTACATCCAACACCAATGTGACTTTATCTTCAAAAAATGGTGTGTTCTATATATAAATATCTCATGCGTGCAACAGTACATCATAGCAATATTGTTTTAAGATAAACAGCCTAACACATAACATGCATAGGTATATTTTAATATGTATTCTTATTTATTTTCAGGAAATAGTACCCATAAATCTTGTATTGAAGACAACAAAGGATATTTTGTCAGATAAACTTGTCAAGACTGCAGTTAAAATGATGACAACTCAAAGGAAACGTAAGAAATAATTAATGCAATCTAAATAAAGTTAAACTATTAAATGAATGTGACAAAGTTAGGGAGGCATTAATTATAAATATTTTTATTATATTTATTTCAGCTGCATTTTGCATCAGTATGCCTTTGAGAATAGATACACTGGCAATAATCCATCGCAACACAAAGTTACTGGAACTTTATACTGTTCTTGTCGAAGCTGCCTGCAGGTCACTCAGATTACTAGAAAGTATCTTATTAGAACAACTAGGTTTGTATATTACTATTAAATGAATGTAGGTGCATGTATTAAGTACCGGGGCGTTTTATAGCAGATCAAAGTTTTTGAAAGAGTATTTCATACAGTTTATGACGGGCATAGCTACACTCTGCAAAGTGTGCTTTTTCTAAATCTCGATGCGCTACACAGAAACGGCTGGGTACTAACTGCAGATTGTTATGATGAGTAGTGTTCTTTGTAAATCATTTAAATAAATATGCTTCAGGGCAAGAAGGCATTGGAGATGGTGCTGGACTACGTTTACCTGAAACTTTCCACTTCCTGCCACAAGAATTGGGACATTTCGTCACTAGAGTAGTACCTAAAGCCATACCAGATGAAAGTATGGGTAAGTTTTGATAATTTTAGTAGTGACAGCAATAACTCACCGCTTTTTTAACACTAGCTTCTGCCCGCGACTTCGTCCGCGTGATTTTTTTTGTTTTAACATAAAATATAGCCTCTGACACTTGGCAATACTGTAGCTTCCCATTAAGCTGTAAATACAATTACCTGTAACTTGCACAAAAGTTTGCAAGTACCTTGCATGAAGTTGTGCCATAATTGGTGAATGTCACCATGGCATGCAAGCTAGTTGCGTACTTTTGTCTAAGTTACAGGCAAGTTTAAAGAATTTTCGCAATCGGATCAATAGTCCCAAAGATTACCCTCTGCATACAAACTCGCTTTTACCTCTTTATAATAATTATTATTTAAATATAGTACCTATAGGTAGCCAGAAATTTTAAAGTCTATAAATAATTTCAGAAAAGGAACGGCGTTTGTTGCACGAACAGTTAGGTTTGGCCCTGAATAGGCCTTTATTCCGTAGAGGTAATGCGTACTCTGATAATAGCGGCGGACGTTTAGTAAATCCTCACGAAGCTATATCACAACAGCCATTAAAGCCTGATGTTACTGTGGCGCTCGTCCGAGGGCGGTATACCTACCATCATTACATGCAGGACAACTTCAATGATGATGGATGGGGTTGCGCCTACCGCTCCATGCAAACTATATTTTCGTGGTTTAGGTAAGTTTTTACCGTACCTCTTTCAATGAGAGAATGTATGTCTTCCATTAATAAAAAATAAAAAAAACAATATTTGTGATATTTTCAGGTTCCAGGGATACACAACCGTTGACATACCAACTCACCGAGATATTCAACAGTGCCTGGTAAACATTGGTGATAAGCAGCCCTCGTTTTTAGGATCAAAGCAATGGATAGGTTCCACAGAAGTGATGTTTTGTTTAGAAACACTTTTAAGTGTTCAATCAAGGATTATATTCGCTAATACTGGAGCTGAATTACAGAGTTATGCTCATGATTTAGTTCATCACTTCCAGACACATGGAAGTCCAATTATGATTGGTAAGTACATAAATATATATTATGTCACGTCTTCAAATTCGGGAGTACTTCTACCAGCACGCTTAGCATGACCACAATAGAAACGGGTTTTGTCGATGGAAGAATAGACAAAATGACAGATAAACAATCACAATCTGTCAATTTGTTTATTCTTCCGTCGACAAAAGCCGTAAAAACCCATTTCTATGAATAGAATAGAATAATTATTTATTTGCATAGAACGTAGGTACAAAAAAAAATGCAGATGTTTTATAATAATTAGAGATCCTTATACATTCTACCTTAAATTAGGCATGCAAACATTTAGTACAAGTGCTTAATAGTCTAAATATACTGTCAATATGAAAATTCTTATAATACGGTCAGTAAAATAAAGAGTTAAAGATGTCAGGATTAATTAGGTAATTATAAAGTTTTATCATTTAGAAATTCAGAAATGGAGTAATAACATTTATCAATTAATAAGACTGACAATTTCTTTTTAAACAGTGGAATCGAATCGTTTTTTATTCCATCGGGTATTTTGTTAAAGATAATCGGGCACATACTTATAACACTTTTCCTTAATAATGCAGTGTTATGACCACTAACAAGTAGCATGTTTGTATACTGCCTTCTAACTGGTCGTGTTCTATTGTCAGACAATTTATTAAAAAGATGCATATTTAATCTTACAAAAACAGCTATTTCGAAAATGTAAAGTGATGGGAATGTTAGCAAATTTAGGGACTTGAATACTGGTACGCAACTATCTGTTACTTTCATGTTACACATTGCCCTTATGTATCGTTTTTGAGCCTTGAATACCTGTTCTCTCAGACTACAATTTCCCCATAATATTATCCCGAATCTCAGAATAGACGCCACTAAACCATGGTATGCAACTAATCTGGTGGGAATATTCACTTTCCTGGATAGATTGAATTGAATTGAATCACATACGCTGCTGTACTTAATTTTTTGCATACTTCTTCTGTGTGTGGTTTCCAGGTTAGCTGGCTATCTATCATTATACCTAAAAATTTGCAACTTGCACTTGGTCTATTTTTTGTCCATTGTAATTTATTTTTAAAGTTTGCGGTGGTATCCGTTGATAAAAATGCATAACATTAGTCTTAAGTATATTAATCATTAAATTATTTTGATCAAGCCAGTGTATAATGTCTGTTAAAGTATTATTTATGTCATGTTCATACGTTTTTAGGTACATTTAATCAAGGCAGTACTATCGTCAGCGAATAAGACCATGGGATGTTTTATGCGTCGTGGCAAGTCGTTAATATAAATTAAAAATATTAAAGGGCCCAATACAGTGCCCTGTGGTACGCCATACTTAATAAGTCGACACTCCGATAAGAATTTTTCCTCACGCTTAGTTTTTAAACATATTTTTGAAATATCTGTTTTTGTGAAAACTTCGTTTTCTAGCTGACTGGAACGTTTCAAAAATCGCGGTCCAATAGAGGTTTTTGATCCTTAAAAGAAGTAGGATCGAGTTGCATCAAAACCAGTTTTTGTGAAAACTGGTCATTTTCTTGCTGACTGTACATTTTTCAAAATCTGTGAATGCAGATTAAAATAACTCAAAAAGTTAAGGACAGTCTCCTAAGATCGTTTTCCTGTAGCTACAACTGGGTACTGGGTACTGTGGGAACTTAGGTAGCTGCCCTTACTGCCCCATCTCAAAAATCCACCCTGTACCTATATTTCTGACAGTAAGATGGTTATAGCCGCGATATAGTTATATCCCTAGGGATATAGCTATATACCGTAATATAGTTATATGAAAGCGGTTCATAACTGTCTTAGTAGGGATATAACTATGATACGAGTACGATCTAGTAATATAACTATTAGGGCACTCCAACCAAATAAGTTCGGTTAGGTTAGAACTGTACCAACTACGTCGAAATTGGTCGCAGCAACAAAATTAGAGAACTCCGACAATAGGGGCGATGACAAAAAAAAATTTAGTCTGTCTTTGAGATTATAAAAAATATTGGACACGTATTTTTTCTTTTTTTACGTAATCTAAAGATTACGGCGATACATTGAGGTAAAATGAGCCATGACGTCACGAGTACGTAGATTTTATACATACTAGTGACGTAGCGACCCCCACTCCCCAACCTAAAACGTATTTTATCTAAGTAATTTTTTAATGATAAAGCAAAAAATACGTGTCTAATACTTTTTTATTATCTGACTGACGGACTAATTAGAATTTCATTTTTTTTACCCAGGTATCATCCATATTATGAACCGCTTTCTTAGAACTAGATTACGGTATATAGCTATATCCCGGGATATAACTATATCACGGCTATAACCACCTTACTGCGACATATTAATTGGATTCTACCTGAACTAGGAATAAATGTATCTCGGATATCTCACTCAAATGCTTGTACATAATTAAAATGAAAAAGATTATAATGTTTCAAAGGGACCTTGCTATTTAAGTCAATAGTTTTTTAGTATATTCGGTTACAATCTCAGAAGTAACATTGATTTTCATAGATTTTCGAGAAATACAAACTTATTTTTGCGGCCGGTAAAATCAATACTTTTCATCCCGACTCCCTACTCTTTGCATGGTCTGACACTCACTTGGCCGGTTTTTTTATTTGTTTACTTTGTTCTGTGGTTCTACAAGTTACGTCCTCAAAACAGGTCCTATTTATTTGCAGGTGGTGGAGTACTGGCGCACACAATTCTGGGAGTGGAATACAACTCTGCGACTAATGAAATACGCTATCTTATCCTAGATCCTCATTACACGGGCGCGGAAGATTTGTCGACAGTCGTCAGCAAGGGCTGGTGCGGCTGGAAGAATTCCGACTTCTGGAATAAAACTGCTCACTATAATCTCTGTTTGCCACAGACAAAACCTGCTATTTAAGAGCTCAATCGTAGGTATTATAAACATGTCAAAATAATGTCTTTGAACATAATTTTCCATTATTCTGTTTCTAACTGCCAAAAGTTAGCTATGTTTGTAAAGCTGTGATAATCGGCTTCTATAAGCCCTTAGATTCCACATACGTGCATTTTTTTTTTACAGAAAGCACCTAGGTTTAAAACCTGGTTTGAACATTACGAACTTTTAGTCGATATTGAGATAGTTATTTTTTTTTAAATAAGGTTGTCTCTGTTTTCATTTTTATACCGTAGGCAATTCAAAACCATTTGAAACCCACATTTGAAAAAAAAAAAGACTATAAGCTCAACTCAGACGGAAAAATTGTGTTTTTTTTTTATCAAAAGTTTTTATCTAGGATTAGGTTACAATAAACATGTTTTTATATTTGTTCAAATGCTTTGGATGTTTTGTTAGATTCCGTCATATTTAGCCACTATGATTTAAAAATGTCGCCCAATAACAATAATTTAATAAAACCACAATATTTATTAATTATGTATACAACATTGAATTTGGATTATGTTAAAAGTCCTTAATAATACGCCAGTCTTTTAATTTGCTTAACGTCATTTTAGTATCGTGTTTAAATATCAAGCATGTAAGTTAAATGGAATTGTTATATTTTATACTAAATAAAGTACCTATAAATTAAAATTTAGGTTTTATTATTTTATTAATTATAAAGTTATATATTATATAGACGTATAACTTTACCAAATATCACAAAATACACACCCTGGTTAATGACTTACATAGTAGAACGGATAATTTCATATTTTTTTTGTAAAATTTGACCGCGACCGCGCTTTCCCATAGATGTCGGAAAACGGCAATGTGTCGCTTAGAGAAAGTATACCAGTCGCCACTCCTACATTCAAAAGAAAAGGAAGGATGCTGTTGATCCCCCAGTATACGTTGGGCGAGCCCGTTGGCCGAGCGCGGCAAAATACACGCAAATCAAACGGCAAATAAAAATAAACAGGTTTAGCGCACGTTCGCACGGAAGTAAAAATATCACGGCGGGATTTTATCGCGCACTGGATTTTCAATTCTCGGTGTTGAACCAAGCGTTGAGAATCCAGCGCGCTGGGATGGACTCGTCTCAGCGCGTTGAAAAACCACACTGTTGGATCAAAGTCAAACAATATATTTCAATTAGGCACATAAAAAGCACTTTTGAACAAAATTTAGAATGTAATTTAATTGAATTTAGAATTGAAAAAGAAAAGAAAGAAAATACATTATTTAGCACAGACACGCACACAAAAGGCACACAACACAACATATTGTACTACAAACAAAAATCTAATTAAAAAAGAAAGAAAACAAATAAAAAGTGTAAATTGCGTTTTATGATACTAGCAGGAAAGTGTGCCTTGCGGCTGCGCCAAATAACTAACTAGGCCTTAGTTCAGCAAAAATGCCAGACAACTAGTGCCTGACGCTGGTTTTCAACTAGACCTGAAGTGAATTGATTCTAGTCGCCCTAGATTTTCAACTCTAGGCATTAAGCAGAGCGTTGAAAGTCCAGTGCACGAAAAAAATACCGCCGCTGGAAAAAAATCACCCGTGCGAACATGAAAAGAAATAAAGACAATACTAATAAATATCCCAATAATTTATATTTACGCGACGTGCGTATGACAACTAGCGCCGTTCGTCGGCCGATTTGCTCATTTGCGATTTGCTCGGTAACGATGTATAGGTATATATATATACATATACATCGTTACCGAGAAGTAGATATCGGGTAGAGAAAATCTAGCTAGTAGATATGGGGTATCTACTAGCTAGATTTTCTCTACAAGGCCTAGATCTCGAGAGATCCTAATATGTTGAGATATCGGCATGGTAAAGGAATTTCCAAAAAACGCATTACTAGTCTGTAAATTCACTAACGATTCCCCAAAGTAGTAAATAAAAATAAAGCAAATAATGAACATACCTAATTACTAATAAAAAATATAAAGTCGCAAGTACAGCTAATAAAAGCTATCTATCCACTCATACACACGGCTACACACCGCGTCCGCCGGCTGCCGGTGCCTGTTTTGTCAAACAGAGATAGCAATATTCCAAACGAATTTTGCACACATCTCGACTTGTAGTTGCGAGCCGTGCTCCCCGCTCTCTAACATAAGTCATTCGTTTATTCAATGGCGGCGCTAGGCGACCGACGACGGCCTCGCGCCTCGCAAAAAAGTTTTACGACTTATTAAAATTATTTAGTTATTCATAAGTATTTATTTCCCCCCGGCCCCCGGTTCCAAAAATCTCGAGGAGTACTTTTCAATCAAATGCCAAACTAGCCCACAATTATGTTCAGTAACAAAGAGGCAGTTTGTGGTTGGAGGTCCCTTAGGTATGCAAAATATAAACGTAGCATGTTAAAATTTTCGACCTCGCTCCGCTCGCTATTCCATCTTCCATCAAAAGAAAATTTTACCCAGCTGAGACTGGGTGCTAAAATTTTCGAGGTCGATTCGGTCGTTCTTTTATCCCATATTTTTATCATACCCTTCTCAAATCTTTCTGCATAAATTAACAACGACAAAGTGTCTCCTATTTCTGTTTGTAGACATGGTCAAAGAAAACCTTGCGTTTCTGAGGCGGGGTGCTAAAATTTTTGAGGTCGCGAAGTTCGCTCTTACGTCCTGCTTTCTCCTAATTCTCTATATATCTGTATAACTTAACAAAATATTTTCTATTTCTGTAAGAATGGAATACAACTTAATTTAAACCATCCGTGGCGGCGTGCTAAAATCAAGCTCGTTTTGCTCGCTCTTGCATCCTGCTTCTCAAACTTGTCTGCATTAGAAATAGCGGCTGGTGTTAGCTATGATATAAGTTGAAAAATAAAAAATCTGTGAGACTAAAACCCGAAAGTTCTGTTTAATTCATCTCATTCAATTTAACGTTTTTCTTTCGTCTGGGAAAGGAAAGAGGCCTCGCAAAGCTGATGTTGCCGACCGACGTCCACGTTTGGTCCGCCGCCACTGCGTTTATTATGTCTCTACCACTTTCAATTAGTAATATGCAGTGCACCGGTGGTGTTTAATTTTGACATCTTTTAATCAACTGCTTAGCGACCTCTTAACGCTAAATAGCAATTTTAAATAAGAATTTTGCATAACAATTGATTCAAATTTAAGAAGTTTTTAAATAAGACTGCTAATTATGTATGTCTATGTACCTAAATTTTTCAGCGAATTTAAGTTGCATACCTTTTGAATAGGTGTGGGGAGTAATCCCTATCTTTACACAACTTTCGCAGTAGACTGACGCGGGTTGACCCGACCTCAACAAATAATAAAAGATTTGCCAAAATCTTATTGTATAAAATATCTGCGGTAACATATTCTTTTTTCTTAATAAATTTGAATGCTGAACTACTTACTGGGGTTGGAATACGTGCGCAGTTCGTTCGTCACGCTCCTCCGGCAAGGTATTGGCCCTCATGACTTCAGTTTGGATCCCGTTTTCCGTCACATTTCCGTGCGCACAGCCGTCTCGGCGACAGACTGTCCTGAGACACGCCACCCAATAAACGCCACGCCGCCGTAGAGTATTACGTTCTGGACATAACATCCCCCTAAATAAGTTTGCTTAATTAATGGAAAAAAGTTCCTTCCCCCCAACTACACATAATGTGGAAAAGTGGAAGACGTTCTTAACATCATGGTAGAGTGTGCCCGGAACGAAGAACTCAGAGCCGAGTTGGTGTTGAGATGCAATAATATTCTAGCATTCCTCTTGTCAGAAACAGTAACGCTATTGTAGGTATATAAACTTGTGCGTATTGGTATTCGAAGATTAAAAAAAAAAAAAGATTATGCGACCTTCTGCGGCCAGTGCGTCTGCTGCGGGTAGGGATGAAGGTTGTGGCCTCCTATTCCCGTTCCATCGCCTCCTTTGCGAATATCATTTCCTCGTAAAAGGAGGCTACGGCGGCGTCCTATGTCTCGCCTCCCGACCAAGGACTGAACCACGACCGAGAGATTATCCGCAGCACCGACCGCCCACGACTAGGTCAGGGCACTGCACTGCCTAGGTAGGCACTCCTCCAGAGGGTTGTACCGTGCCGTGGAGAGTCATTACAACGGTGGCTTCTAGCCAGCAGGCTTCTAGCCAGCACCAGGAACTTTCCGAAACAACCATGTCTGAAGAGCGCCTGTTGTCAGCCGGAAAGTAAGGGCGTCATAAACTTAAACACGAAATAAATATTATAATATTTTATTTACACAAATACAGAACATACGGGGCTTACAACTTTTACTTTTATGCCTATGCAGTACTTATTTCACTATAGATTACATACATAAAATACATTCCTAGATCACAGAGAAATACAACAATTAAATCAGGAAACTAAATTTGAGACTAATGAAAATCAAGGCACACACTGTTACGAGAAAAGTGGAGAAACACTACGCCTACGAGTTTATTACGAGCGATTGATTTCCTGGAATGTCTTCCAATCTAGCTAAAGTTTACAAATGATATAATTAAACATGCTAAGATTTGTCTTTAACATTTACAAACAAATAATTATGTAATATCATTCAGTTAGCAGCCAACTTTATTTTTCTTACAGACATTTTTATCACTGCTCCAGCACTACGCGTTATTACAGCATGGCCATGACCGATTCAATAATGCCGGCCACGACTTTCTATAAAACTAGCTTCCTGAAGGCAAATACATTGAAAACGAGATAGGAGCGCCCACCGCCATAGAGAGAAAAGTTTATATATGCTAGTTGCTAGACCATACCTAGTCCGACCGAGCCAAGACAATAGCTTATTTATCAGACCCCAAACCATATTTTTTTAAATCAATTGCTGCCAACTATAATGTGCGGTTTATGGGAAACCTGAATTCACTGTATAAGTAGATGATATTATTATATACAGGTCATAGATTTCCATTTAGCACCAATGCTCCATAACTTAAGGTTACCAAAAAGTTAAGCTGTACAAGGTAGCATAGCAAAGCTGTTATTTCTAACACTCCTAAGATAATTATATTACATATAAGGTTATTGGATGTTTTTATTCAATAGCGTTAGTCAGAGTTCAAACTGTCTGTAGGTATAGTTTTTTATCAATCGAATTGAAACATCTCATACTACATTCGCCGCCTTTTTGCGGGGATTGTTTCCGTTTGACTAGTTTGCAGCTCTCGTGAATATGCAATACATTAATATATGACTAAATCTTAAAGTATTTCTAAATCACAGTGTCGAACTTGCGGAAACTTTTTCTGAAAATAAAATGAAAATTAGTATAAGATGGCACTAGAAAATACATAAGATCTGAAAAATATTGCAACACATAATCTTACCCGTAATTTTAATTCTATTCTGTCAATCTCTCCTCCCAGCATATCTACAATATTTTCACCATGTTTCAGTAAGAATGCTTCAACGTCATCAATGGTTTTCACTTTATTCATGTCCTAAAACAAATACATGGTTCATATAAAATAAGATTCACAACGAAATGGCAATCCGAGTTTCCGGATTGAGAGTGCTTCTCAGCATTAGTGAAGCGCAAGCGGGTTTGTTATTTGGTTACCTAAAAATATTTAAAAAAAAACTGGCATAATGCATGTCATTAACGATAAATAGTTTCCAGTAAATATTATGCAAATAAAAAACATAAATTATTCATAAGACGTAATGTTCCATTGAGCTCAAAAATAGCATTTATCAAGATCAGACCCTCACCTCTATTAATGTGTTCAAGTCATGTTTCTCTAAATATGACCTTGTTAGTGCTCTGCCGTCGAAATCAACTTCGGCCTGAAATGCAAAGATTGGTGTAGTAAAAAAGGTGATCTGACATCTTTAAAATACAAATAAGAATATTTTAATAAGAGTATTTACCTTATATCTTATTAGATTACTGCCTATATCTATGCCCTTGACGTCGTGAATAGCTCTTATCATAAAATCTCGTTCTAAAACACTGTTTATTTCATCCAATTGCTCTTGAGGTATTGATCTGTTAGAAATTAAAATAGATATTAAAAAATAAATAAGACTTGCCGTATATATACCGCGATTTATATCAATAATTACCTGCCAACCAGGGCCCCCACGTTCGTAAGAATGATAAAGGACGCGACTCCACCAAGTAAGGTTCCGACTAACAAGCAACCGATAGAATCATACAACGGGTTCCCGGTGTATTGTGTTAAAGCCATACAGCCAGCCGCTAGTATCACGCCTGCTACAGCTGCAGAATCTTCCAGCAGAACCACATTTACAGACGGATCTGAGCTACGCATTACTGAAATATAAAATAAAGACAACTAAACCCTAGAAAAACAATAGAGATGTTGGCTAAAAAAATTTTTGTTGTCCCTCAGATGGATTATAAAAAATATTGGACACTTATTTTTTATTTTTTACGTCATCTAAATATTACGGCAATACATTGAGTTAAAATCTAGCATGACATCACTCTCTGGTAGAATTTATACCGACTTGTGACGTACCGAGCCCCCACTCCCCAACTTTAATGCGTTTTATCTAAATCAAAGCAAAAAATACATGTAATTTTTTTTATTATTATCTGACTGACGGACTAAATAGTTTTTTTTTTCCCCCAGTGAACATCCCTATTGTTTGGAAAAGAACTGTTACCCTATTATTAGGTTTACTGATTTCTTTGTTAAATAAATAAAATATCATGTAGTTACAACTTTAGATATCAAAAGCTTACTGTATTCATATAATGACGTGTTGGCTTCCTTAGCGCCTTTCCGAATGGCATTTAAAGCTACCATTAAGGTAGCACCTTCTGACACGACAGCGCCACCAAGAACGAAATAAGCCTGAAAGTAAATGAATTTCAGAAAAAAGTTAAAAAAAATTGGGTATCAAACGAGCTTATGTACCTGTTAAGCGAAGTCTTGATTCTAATCTTATGAGCTGCAATTTGAAGTATAATTTTAACACACACATCGTTCTCCTTCAAACTTTGTAGACAATCGTGTTCGTTTAATGAGAAATATATTTACAAATTTAATATTTAATTTCATCTTTCATGTCTTGGCAACACCACATGTCACTTGATTTAGAGATCCTACGATAAGGAACAAGAGGAAGAGAGGGTCTTTTTGTACAGAGTAGTTCCACATACTTACAGTCGTTATGTTTTCCTGAAAGGTTAACATTAAATTAGGTCGACTTAGATTATTTCAGCTAACTAGTGGTGGTTGGATTAAAATTATACTTCAGATTGTAGCTCATAAAGTTAGAATCATGACTTCGCTTAGCAGCTAAGCTCGTTTGATTCCCAATTTTATTTCGCTACAATCTGAAGTATAATTTTAACATACAGGTAGATATTTAGAGTTTGCTGCAATAATTCATTAATAGTAGATTGTTTGCCTAGAGAGCAAACAACAATTTTTAAGGCGAGTGTTTCTTCGAATCCAGAGCGGAGCGAAGGATTCTAAAGTAGAATCCTGAGCGCAGCGAAAGATTCAAAGTACGTCACTTGAGCTTAAAATAGTGTTGCTCCCAAGGTGAACACTCTACTTTTTATGACCCTCTGTAAGAAAACAGAATGTGTGCGGTTCGACCCCAATCAGGAACGAAGTTCCTTCTCACGTATGATTTAAAACCAAACAAAATTTTGGATTCATCGCAGCCGCCATCTTGGATTTACATTTTGACTCACTATCGGCTTTAGCATACTCGAAAACTATGAAAACGACACCCATGACGAAAAATTTTAAAATTTTCGCAGGTGCCATCTTGGATTTACATTTTGACCTCACTATCGGCTTTAGCACCCTCGGAAACTATGAAAACGAAACCCATGACGAAAAATTTGAAAATTTTCGCTGCTACCATCTTGGATTTTGACCAAATTCACACTTTCCACTTTGCCAGCAGATTGAAACTTGCTAACAATATCCACATTCCAAATTCAAATCAGCTTTAGTCCCTAGGGATTAAAAAGTTATTGTAGTCCCTGTTTAAGAAAAATAAACTAGCTCTTTTTGAATAGAAGTGATAAAAATTAATATAAATGGTACTTGTCATCTATATGATTATTTTTAACTAGCTTCTGCCCGCGACTTCGTCCGCGTGAAATTTCGGCGCCCCATCCACTGCGTCGCGTCCCATTGCCTGCCCGAGCTATTACTTCGTTTTCGCTTAGCGTTCTTTCTGACTTTTTTTTCTTTTTGCTCGGCTCGTAAGGGTCGTCACCGTGATGTTACATAGTCTATAGCCTTACTCGAGAATTGGGCTATCCAATGCAAAAAGAATTTTTCAAATCCGACTGCTAGTTTCGGAGATTACCCCCAACATACAAACTAATAAATTTTACCTCTTTATAATATTAGTATAGATATAGATAGTATCGAATAGATGATTATTATTTCTTACTTTCTTTAAGAATATTACAACTTTAAGAATATTGTGCATGATGCATTAATAACTAAGTACTTAACCAACATTGTGTATGTTTCAATTGAAGTGAACTCTGAGTTGAGCTGCTGTATGCGTTGTACTGCGAGAGGTGAAGTATTAATATCACTCCCACTGACTACTTATCACACTTGACACAATCAATCTGCCTAACCTTTTCCCAACTACATTGGGGTCGGCTTCCAGTCTAACCGGACGCAGCTGAATACAAGTATTTTAAATGGAGCGACTGCCTATCTGACCTCCACAACCCAGTAACTGGGTTATACGAAACCCCTTGGTAAGACCGGTTGTCAGTGAGTTTCGAGCTTCTGACGACCCATAAAGACTGTCAAAGATCCACACACAACCTTGACACAACTTACAATTATAAAAACTTAACTTTCTCAATAGTTGTTTTATTAGTTTGCAGAGTCGACGTTAGAGTTAGAAGAAGGGCAGTCAACTTCTCTGTAGGTCTTCCTAAAGTTTGTTCTGTATTATCGCACCAAGAAGATATTGTGAGATTTGAAAGATCTTAGAGAACTTTTCTCTCAGATCTCGCCGTAAATAGCTTAATTATTTGAGATCATCACTGATCTGATTACTGAGCATCATTTGTTCAGTCATCAGTTAAAGCCAGGCATCACGCCTTAAGGTATTGGGAGGCCTCAAGACTACACCCAACTTGTGGTCAGGACTATGAGTCCTGCTTCTGATGTATTTATCAGCTTCCTGTTGATGTCGTTGATGAAAGCCAGGGCTGCGCGAGCGTAAACCTGTTCTTGCTCAGATTTTTGTGCCTCAGGTTTTCGGTTTCTAGTAACGATGCGCTCAATACACTTGCTCTCATTTGGCATTATGTTATTTTAGTAAAAAATACCGTAAACTTATTTTAAATGAATAATTTGACGAGGATGAACATTTTTTTGCTATGTAGTGTACACGGGAAAATAAATTTAGAAAAGTAACATTTGGTGTGTTGCCTAAATATAAAAGACGATAGTAAATAATTAATTAGTAAATTTATTTCTCTTTAAACGAACGCGTGAGGAGAACTACCTGTATGTTAAAATTCTACGTCAGATGGCAGCAAATCGTGAATATAAATATTGCATCAAACCTGATATGCCCCTAATGGTACGACTACATTGTCGCGATAAGGCGAACTACAATTCGCGCGCTGACTCTCGCACACCGCTCGACGTCTCTCTGCGGACAGAGAGTGCGCGAAGTATAGTTCGCTTTATCGCGACAATGTAGCCGTAGCATGAGGGGTAGGGGCATATTTCTGGATGTTTTAGTGCGGCCAAAAATATTGCACTCACCCAGAAAAAATCATGGAGGGGTTGGGGGTCCAAAATACCAGTAACTCCATGGTAAAAAGATAAGCCACATCCTACACAAAATATTCCAACGCCGGATATGAGGGAAGAGACATATCTCATGTTTGTATACCCATATGGATGAGCAGAATCTGCCATCTGAAATATTAATAAAGAACATCTTAAAACCAGACATTGTTCTGAAAACTGTATGAAAACGTGACACAAAAATATAAAATTAATAATAAGTACAGAAATAAACAACATACTTGGACAGATTTATGTATCCCATACACGAGGATCAGCTGATTCACAGTATCCGCAAGAGAATGGATGCATTCCGAGAACAAACTGTGTGACCCAGTATAAAACCAAGCACAAAGTTTGAAAACAAAGTTACAGCCATTTCTGTAAATTAATATAATCTTTTGAGATCCTAGTTCGAATAAAATGTTATGAGTAGAACGTTTTTTCTGTAACTTACATCCCCACAGCTGTAAGTACAACCCTGCCAGATCTAGTTCTTAATCCTAATTCTTCTACTCCGTGTTTACGTTTGTGGCTCATTTCCCTCCTATAATTTCTTAGTCGCCTTTTCACGGTAAACACATCTGTAAAATAATAGTTTTAGTATTTTGCCTTCTGATGATAAGTAAGTTTCAGCATCGCTTTGATTATACCATACTACTCTTCGCACACGACTTCTTCCGCGTGGATTTCTTACTTATCCCTTTGAACTACAACAACGGCGGATAATGGGTAGTTTAAAAATAAAAGTTCGGTCTTTATTATTTACCTAGATTAGTATTTGAGCCAAGTTTCAAGTTCCTAAGTCGAAGGATTGAGATTTTTCAGAGGCCCATGGGCGGGTTTAAAATTCTGACACTAGGAGGTCTACTCCCTCAGCGAAATTAGTTGTGTCGGCAGAAGTTACGGGCGTTTTGTACTCCGTCTCACTAACGGTATGTCCGTTAGTGAGACAGAGTACGAAGCGCCTGGGTTAGTCACATGGAAAGAAAATCAAAACTATAATGAAAAAGATCTGTTCTCAAAGTTGCAACTTTTATTTCACGGGAAAAACGCTACTGAATTTTGCATAACAAGATAGATACGAGTATATATTTATGAATTTTGCATAACTGCAAGATAGATATTTATGAATTTTGTATAACTGCAAGATAGATATTTATGAATTTTGCATAACTGCAAGATAGATATTTATGCTCGTCACTGTAAGTAGCTATTCTCTCTTTTCCAAACAACAGGGGTTGATTTTTTAATTTGTTTGGTACCCTTACATTATTTAACTCTAAGATAATTTATAACAATGTTCGAGTTTATCAAAGCAAGCAAAATCCTCCTTTGATAACCCCTTTTGACGCACTTAGAGGTTTATTTTCGAGAAATTCATTAACACGTAATTCTTATTATTTTATTAAGATGGTTAACACCTCTCTTTAAATGAATCGGACCGCATTTAAATTCTTCCATACAATCTTGAACACTCCAGATATAATACCAATCAAATCTGCGCATCTTACGGACCGATGATTAAAAATGTTTGTTTCGTAAGACGATGCTTGACGTATACGTCGCCATGGTTGATTAAGAAATTTTAGTTTCGCATCTTGTAAGAGTTCTCTAATCCCTCATCCAATGATCTTGGGATTGATTTTGCACAAGCGCACTAATCGTCGAAAATGAAGAAAAGTTGTAACTGAGGACCCCCAGGCCGAGGTTCTTCTGCGTAAAATAATAAAAAAGAGTGAGTGAAAGAGTTCTAATTTTTTTTATTATTATCACACATGTGAAATATTTCATCCTGGTTCGTTTAACAGGCCCAGATCGTCGTCTCTGACCCAATGACCCAAATTGCCACTGAATCTCAACCAGGCCATACAAGCCAAATGTCTTCCGCCCATGATCCCGTGCCACCTTCCTGGCAGCAAGTTTCACCACCAAAGCGTAAACAAATTACGGAATCCCCACCTAGACTGATTACCCCAACTGCAAAAGGGGTTCAGTGATCTACCACTAGGTACAGAAGACTATACTAAAGTGACCAACAAAACCACCGCCAAAAGTCCAGTATGGCAATGAAGACGTCAATGAACTCGCAACACTCCTACTCACAGTGACGGACAAAAGTAATTTTAAGCTTACAATTGTAAATAAAAATGTCCAGAGGAATACAATAATGTTAAAATAGAAGAACCCGAAAGTCTTCGGTAATTATACAGTGCCGAAGATGCCAGTAAGAGCCAGGCCATTCGAAGAACAACTGCAAGAGTCATTTAGATGCGTCAAATGTGCTGAAAGACATAAAACAGCTGCTTGCCCGAAAGAAAACCAAAATACCCCAGCAAAATGTGTACTCTGTCTTGGGAAGCCATCCTACCTTCACTTCCCTCATTTCATAAGGGATGTGAAGTGTATTAGAGAAATACTAGCTCGAAAACAGACCACCAGGCGAGAAACACCGACAAAGCAACAGAGCGAAGAAAAAAACCAGACAACGATGACGGATAATTACTCAACAAATAGAACAAGCAAGTTACATGATAATAATATAATGTAATAATCACCAAAAAGACTTACAATAAAGTTTTAAAGAATGAAACCCGTCAACTAAACGTAGAGCCAACTCAAATAGTGCAGGAACTACTTATAAAAACTCAAGTCTAAATCGACATGCTAGTACAACAAATAAGCACCCATAAGGTACTTATGACAAAGTTCATAGAAAAACTCTTAAAATTACTAATCTACGTATCCGCCTAACAAATCCGAAGTGGAATTACTCCTGAAATGCCACAACATCGACATACTATTAATACCAGAAACCTACTTTACCAGCAGAAGTGTATATAGTCACACACAATACCTGGATATAATAAAGCGACGATTGCGACGAGTCTGGCAGATGTCATAGAAGACAAGACTGCTCTGAACGAAGCGATTGTAGACCTTGCAACTTTTAAAGCACAATTAGAGTCCATGTCAGCCACAAAAGCTACAAACTATTCCCTTTGAAAGGCTAGTGGCATGAACCAGCCACAATGTGCAAAACCACTAATTAAATTGGATAATGGATGAATGGACGATGGTCGAGAACTAGCGAGCAGAAAGCAGATGTATTTGCAACGCACATAAGAGAAAGTTTTCACACCGAATGAGGCAGAGCCTGGTTCTGACGACTCTGATATTGAAACCATATTAAATCAGCCGTATCAACTTGATCTACCCATTCGACCTATAACTCCCAATCCCAAGGCAGTGGTTCGGCGGATAATAAAGTTTGACAGTAAAAAAGCAGCAGGCTTCCATCTTATCACTAAGGAAGTCCTAAAACAACTATCAAAGAAAGGTATTGTATTTTTAAACGCACTCTATAATGGTATACTAAGATAAAACCACTTTCCAGCATTATGGAAAGTCTGCCAAGTAGTGATAATCCTTAAAGAAGGCAAACCATAGCATGAGGTAACCTGATATAGACCCATCAGATTATTGCCTGTAATATTTTAAACTATTACTGAACAAATTACTCCATCGGTCTATCATACCTGACCATCAATTTGCTTTTCGTCAGAAACACGCTACGACAGAACCAGTCCACAGGATCTATGACAAAATAAGAAAGTCCTTGGAAGATAAGGAATACTGCTCGGCTGCATTTTAAGATATACAACAAGCCTTCGATAGGGTATCGCACTGCGGGTTACTCTGTAAGATCAAAACATCCCTGCCGTACGTACTAGAAACTGCTTGAATCTTACCTCTCCGACAGAACTTCAAGTTAAGGAAAGAGATGTTCCTCTCTCAACAAAATAATTGCAGGGGAACACCATGGCTCTGTACTGGGACTAGTGTTGTACATCATATAGGTATACAGCAGATCTGCCACATACTCCGGATATTACGTCAGCAACTTACGCAGATGACACAGCCGTTTTGGCCAGCCACAAACACCCAAAAATTGCATCTAAAATACTTCAGAATAATCTGAATGATATACACAAATGGCTAAAGTGGCAAATAAAAGCAAGTGCATCAAAGTCAACCCAAGTTACCTTCAGTCTGAGACAGCGTAAATACCTGTGAAACTAGGCGATCACGAACTTCCGCAAAATGACTCAGTGAAATACCTGGGCATGCACCTTGACCACAAGCTAACATGGCGGGACTCATATACAAGCGAAGAGAAATCAGCTCAATATTAAGTACAGGAACCTATACTGGCTCCTTGGAAGAAATTCTATCCTGTCGATGGACAATAAACTGTTGGTATACAACACTATCTTGAAGCCAATTTGGACCTGTGGCATCCAACTATAGGGAACTGCTAGTGTCTTTGACATCAAAATTCTCCAAAGATTTCAAAATGTCATCCTAAAAAACATTACAAATGCACCATGGTTTACAAGAAACTGCGAGGTTCTTGAACCTTAATCAAAACACAGTGCAGTCACGCCTGCAGAACCATCCACATTGTTTGGTGAAAGACCTTACAAAGCAAGACCATAAAAGGCGGCTGATATGGTTAGCCGTAATGGACCTTGCCAATGCCAACTAAGACTTGCTGCCATAAAATATAAAGAGGGTAACCGCTGTAGAAACCACTGTGCATGACCAATTCCAACCACGAATCTGCAAATAGTCCTGGGAATATTTGCAGAAGAAAACAAGAAAAACAATTTGTTGGTGTTAATAAAATAATACAAAATAGGAATCTCATGGCATAAGGAAGAGGAACCCAGCTACTGATTTGGTGGTCTGTCCTTGGTACCAGGACTACCAGGAATAGAAACCTCAATTCCTCAAACTTCATCATATTATGAAGAAATGCTCTTGGTATACCCTTCCCAAAGCACTAAACGAGGTCAATGCTTAAAAATTACCTTGTTCATATCTTCGTCTGTCTAATTCTCTTCTCAAGAGTTCCTTCTCAAGTGCTTCTTTTGATCCCCATACCTAATAAGGGTTTATAAAATGAGTTACTACAGTTTGTATTACATAGGTAAACATAATCGTTTTGAGAATGCTAGAATAAGTGTAAATCATGTTTGTATCCCTGTTTTTTCGAAATTATTTTAATCATCATTTTAAATTATTTTGTTTTTTTGACACTTTTATAATCTATGGCCGCATCCTAACCAAAATTCAATAGTGATTGAATCGCTTTTTAAATGAATATGACGTACTCGCGCCATCTATAAAGTCGCGTTTGTACGTCATAGTTCATACAAATTATTGCGTAGAACGCGTACTCGCGCAACTGTTGCTTTCGGTTAGGACACGGGGAGAACTTAAGATCGACAGAGAAGACGCTCTCAGTTTTTTTCATAAACTCTGTGCTGTATCAACAGCCAAGTACTTTACATACTTAAACCACAACAATTTAATGAAAAAATAATAGTACATATTCCACTTTTTATATTTGTGTTGTCCTTGTCAACACCATCAACAATGCCATAAGGTTTTCACTTATTCTTGTAACAAAATAGTTAAGGACATACCTCAAAGGCTTTTGCTTCAACATCCTTACGATAATACACAGTTATAGGTGGTTCTGCTTCATATGGTGACCTTCTAAGAACTTTTGGTAGTGACTCCAAATCAGACTGCTTCAGTAAATATTCTGTCATTGCTCTCATTGGTGTTATAAAGTTACGCTCCGTGTAAGATGCAGAAAAGTCAATTAGGAGCCTTTTTCTAACTGGAAAATTAAACAATTGTCAGTTGCAAGCACTTGTTTATATCAAGTTGTAATTGCCTAAAATAATGTAGAAGGAACAAAAAAAAAAAAATAGATTATGTAATCTATCTTTTTTGTTTTACTTGCCTCTGAATTATTTTATAGGGTACAACAATAAACCCTATATGCTAACTCATTTTCAAAAATTGTTTTTAAGTAGGTAGCAGCAATGTTGGAATGGGAAACTAATTTGTGCAGTGGCATAAGTTACATAAAACCATGACATTAATAAACATTTTTAACTACAACCAGAATTGAAAATAAATCAGTATAATAAAAAAGTAACCTGGTTTAGGTTTGGGTACATCTGTTGATTTATCTGGTGGTTTAGTTTTCTCAATTGTAACCTTAGTAACAACTTGGTCGGCATCAGTTTCAGTCTTAACTATGATGTCTCCAGTTACACTCTGCTTTATTATTTTATTTGCATTTTCACTGTCAGATGACGCTTTTTTCGACTGCAGAGCATTTTTGGATATGGGTTTATCCAACAAATACGCCGAAGTGTGCACACATCTCCATAGTTCCTTGCCTTCGTGAAAAATGTCTTGTCGAAATACCCTGGGTGCAGCAAAGCATAATGAATGCAAATATTTTATTTCAATAGAATGTCTACTTAGATTTCTGTAGAAACACTTCGCGGCTACCGAAGGCAACATGATAGTTTGATACGAAAAGTCCAACCTTGAAGGTAATAATGTCACATGAATTTGAGAAAAACTAAAGCCCCTATAAATTTATGTATAAATATACATTATAAACTTAAAGTTTACGTTGGATTATCGCCTAACTACTAAAATGAACGATAACATAGTTTTATTTTATTTTAGATCGGTCTAAAATTCAGGAGTCGTAAGCTGATGACATCAGACAGACAGATGACATTGCCATGATAGACTGAAAGTGACAGTGACAGCCCCATGGATTTATTGTCCATGGACAGCACTGACAGATCACACAGCAAAGACTCCGGCTGCGTTCCGAGCTATGTCGGAACGGGTCAACGCTGTAACGATGTCCCGTGAATTGTCATAGATGACGTCATGACCGAAAGACGTCCACTGCTAGACATAGGCCTCCACCAAGCACCACCACTTCGAACGATTTTGTGCTTCCCGCATCCAACGGTTTCCTGCGGACTTCACAAGGCCATCGGTCCATCTTGTGAGAGGCCTTCCAACACTACGTCTTCCGGTACGTGGTTGCCACTCCGGAACCTTTCGGCCCCATCGGTCATCTGTTCTGCGAGCAATGTGCCCTACCCACTGCCCATTGCCACTTAATTTTGGCAATTCTCCAGGCTATGTCGGTTGCCTTGGTTCTCCTGCGGCCCTCCTCCAAGCATAGCTTTCTCCTTTCTGATAAGGCCCATTGTGAGCGACCACGTTTCAGTGGTCAGGTCATCACTGGCAACAAGCACTGGTCAAAGAATTTTGTCTTGAGACACTGTGGTATGTGAGACGAGAAGATTTTGCGTTGCTTCCCGAACGCTGCCCAGCCGAGGCAGACTCGACGATTGACCTCTTCTTCAAAGTTGGACCTACCTAGGTGGGCAGTTAGTCCTAGGTAAACATACTCGCTCACAACTTCGAGAGTCTCCGATCTTCATGAAGGTGGTTATTACATGGGCATTTGACATGACCATTGTATTATCCATGTTCATTTTAAGGCCCATTGTTTCGGAGGCTCTATTGAGATCATCGAGCATTGTACTTAGGTCCTCTATGGTCTCAGCCATAATAACTATGTCGTCGGCAAACCGAAGGTTAGTGATATACTCGCCATTGATGTTGATGCCTAGCCCTTTCCAGTCCAGAACCTTGAAGACATCCTCCAGTGCAGTGGTGAACAGTTTCTGAGAGATAACGTCTCTCTGGCTCACACCTCGTTGCAGATGGATAGGTTTCGAGGTCTGTAGAGTCGGACTGAAATTGTGGCGATTTCGTACAGACACTATAGCACCTCGATGTACCGATAGTCAATCTGACACCGTTGACGAGACTGCAGCACAGCCCATGTCTCGATCGAATCGAAGGCTTTCTCGAAGTCCACGAACGTTAACAAGAGAGACAGGTTATACTCTTTGGTCTTCTGTATAACCTGCCGTATTGTATGTATGTGGTCTACGGTGCTAATGCCTTTACGGAATCCGGCATGTTCGGGAAGTTGGAAGTCGTCTAACCTGCGCGCGAGACAGTTCGTGATGACTCTTGAAAATAGCTTGTAGACATGCCTCAGAAGTATGATGAGCCTATAGTTCTTAAACAGCACTGTTGACCTTAGCGGGATGCACAGCAAGATGGAAAAGCGCCAATTCACCATCCACCTTGCTGTACGTCCCGCCAAGGGCGAGGTGCGTCACCTAGCTTACACACGATAATGTACACAACTCACATCCAGCGTGCTGTACTTCCCCTCAAGGCGGTCAGTGCTGCCAGATTGGGGGCTTTTTCGTGATTTTAACAACGTCTCTAGGAAACCACACCAACTTACTTTCATAATCAACGTTTCAATGACGTCATTCACCGTAAATTGCGGACACTACGTGACGCTTTTCTAGAAAACTGTGGCTTTAGCCATGCTTATTAATAATTTTACCCTAAAAAAGGGAGAAATCCCTAAAAGTGGAAAATCTGGCGGAATCTGTTGTACAGCAAGTCTATACACGATCCACACACGATCAGGCACGATGCATGATCGCTTTGACGTACGTCCATGTAAAGCGCCTGCTACACGCCAATGCGGTAGGCGACCGCGAGCTGTTTCAACTATATGGTCACCAACATGCCATTATGTCGTGATATTCGAGGAGTAAAGACGTCATGGATCGTCGCTTTTGGATCAATTGTTTTCCATTTAGAAACAAAAACCTCCCAGGCTAGCCGCTTTTGATTGTTGTCTTTTGATGGTTTCTGTCCGCTGCTGAGATCCCACAGCCAGGCTAAGGTCTCTGTACAGCTCGATCAACTCAGTAACAATTTGTTTTTTCTTCCGCCATTTTACACTTTTTAATACATGGGTCAACTTGTAAAACTTGCGCTCGTAACATTTGTCCCTCGCGTGACAAATAACAGCGAGCATCTGACGTTCTCACGGTTGGCAGCCGCCGTCTACACGGTCGGCCGCCAACTCAACCGCCCATTCGCTCTTAGGGCTGATTTCACCAATGAAACTGAACGCGATCAGTATTTCTAAAACGCGTTTAACAGCTGTCTATGTCAAAATTGTTATGGAATATTGTACACCGACAGCTCTTGAACGCGGTTAGATGTGCTGAACGCGTTCAATTTCATTGGTGAAATCCGCACTTAGTCGCTAGCGCAGTTCTTTAAACCAAGGTCGTTGGAAGATCAAACGAAATTTGATCGTAAACCATCATCCACACGGCTGTAAACCACCAAGGCAACCTCTGTCGAGACGCGTTTGGCACTGTGTAGCAGGCGCTTTATTCACTCTCTGCACGACGGCGACGCTCGTAGTGTTGGATACAAAATTGCGTCTTGCAAATCCAGCAAGCAATAATAATTATGACGTACGTCAAGAGTATTCACTAACTGTTTTTTTGTCGTCGGTGGTTGGCGGGACATGCAGCAAGATGGATGGTGCATGGTCTTACTGTGCGTTTGCACTGGCGAAACATCGCAACAAAACATGTTGAAATCTCTAGGCTGTCAAAAATTGTATGGAACACTTTTGACATTTGACAGAAAATAGAGATTCCAACATGTTTTGTTGTGAATGTTTCGCCAGTGCAAACGCACAGTAATAAAACAAGGTCCGGCATTCCGGGACTAACACATGCTTACGTCACTATCCAGTTGCCACTATATTGCAACAAAACATGATTAAGGATTTTTTTTTTAAACCACAGCTCTTAAATTGTCGTTTCGTGTGTCTAATCAAACGAAACAATTCAATTTAAACATAAACCAACGTAATTGTTAATTGACCTCATTGTTTTATCAGATTCGCGCAGGTAATAAAGGTGGTTGGGGAGTTATTATTACAAACTTCTGGTAACACAGATGTGATAACGTAGACTTGTTGCCCACGTGACCACTGTGTTTCGGAATGCCATACCTGGTGAAGTATATTATTATACCATGGGATGGTGAATATGGCTCTTACAGCTTACAGCATTATTCTCTCTATGGTTACAGATAGCTTTAATCACAGGCTTTAATTAAAGTCACAGACTATATAAGTTAGCTTTTGAAAATTATTTATCTGTGGTCATAGCAACTTTATTTCGCTTCGGCTTCACCAAGATTTCGCCCCATAAGAATAAAAAAACCCGCTACTGCGATAAAACTTGATCAGTCACAAGTGTTACAAAATCATTGACTTGTATGAGTGAGCAAATAGTTTGATTTGTTTAGTTTGCTGTGCAGGAACTTTAATCCATCTCACTCACTACATCACAAATAAATAACAACTTTGGAAAATGCCGGCGAGCAACATCGGATCATACTTGCAGAACGCTAGAAATAGTTTCGACGCTGTGCGACCCGCCCCAATTTATACTGATGCCAATCAATCAATAGTCCAATGTCAGAATGTGCATATATCCACAAATTGCTACTATGGCTATCACGACCTGAAAAAACCTGAAAATAACCACGTTGACACTGATTGCGAAATGGTCGAATTAGAATTCCCTGATGGAAAGCCTTCCAAAACAACGTCTAGGAAGCGGAGCGCTGATGAAGAAGAGTATCCTCAAAGAAAGCGTCTTCGAGAAGGTACGTTTAATAATGGGAAACTTACTGAATCCATAAAATTTTCAAGGTTATTTTTAAAAATGCAATTCAGTGGGGTTCATATCCTAATATGCTTCTATAACACAAGTTATTGCATAAAGTTAGAGCAACAAGATTGTTCTGTAGTTTTTGCTTTGTAGGAAGTCTCCCATTGCCATGTTATGTGCAGATGGTACCTACCGCCTATAGTTAATTATTTACAGTTTTGTTGCAGTTTCACACAAGCTTTATTGTTATAATATGTAGATTATGTTAAAGTTGCACCTTCATTCTTTGACTCCTAACTTGTAAAATTATTGGGCATTTTTGAAGATTTGTGCTGTTGTAATAAAAAAAAAATATAAGATGATCTTCCAATAAATTATTGAAATAAACATTATCCCCACATAGGATGGGGTAAGATTAACCCACACTTTTCCGGTCAGTGCAAATCTATATAAAATACCTGATAGTAGTGCTAAAAAGTTTAAAAAATTCTAATGTAATGTTTGACAGATCTGATAGTTATATATGACAATATTTAATATTCATTTATCAAGAACCATCATATTTCAAAAGACTTGTTATAATACTGTGTTAGATTATACATAGATTAAGTATTATGTATGTATTAGGAACAAACAATGGTTTACATAAGGTGATTTTGAGATGGGACTTCGGGGTGTAAACCCAGTAGGTACTTAAGGCTCAACAAATTCAGCAACACTATCACTCAGTACAATAAAACAAGGTGATATTTTTTGTATGTATGTAAGTTTACAGCTTCAGGAGCGGAGGGTAAGCAGCACATTGTAAAAAAAGAACTTGTTTTTGTTTTGGCTGATCTCTTGCTCTTTTGATTAGTTGAAGTTCTAGTGTTCACTATGAAGTCTAATGCCTGGTACAGATTGGTGAAACATAATGTGAATACATTTTACATGTTGAAACAAATTCGCGTAGTTGTTGTTGCATAAATTTGGATACCTTGTTTGTGTTACTTTTCACCTATCTGTACCCATCATAATTTAATTCACCCTGCATTCCTCTGTGATGTGACACTCATTTGCATAATACCTACAGTCAAAACATTGTAGCGGTTTGTTTTTGCTAATTACTCTTACTGCTACAACATAATGGCTGTCAAAGTCAAACTGTTACCACTGGTGTGTGGTTAACTGTACAGTTATGATTGAAAAAATAAAAGGGGTTTGTAAGCTTTATTAAATTATAATTTTCTGTTTGATATATCTACGATAATGTCATACTTACACTTCATTGGTTTAGGTAATTAAATAAAGGTAAGTAAACAAATCAAAAAGGGTTTTTATAGATAACACTTTCTCGTTTAAAAATACATTGAAACTTATCACCAATTTTTTTTAAATATTTAAGAATAAATGATATAATTCAACATTCATTCAGTGGTTTTAAAATAAAAGATAAAGTTTAACATTCATAAACTACTCTTCGTAGATGTAACTGCTTGAGCATTTTTTTTTTGTTAGATTTATAATAATACTCTCATATTTTGTAATTGCCTATTTTATAGAGCCCAAAAAGACCTGAGGTGACAGGTTTTTTTTTACTTTTAGTCAGTTTCTTGTCAGCTCTCTCGTTAATTGGTTTTTGTTGTTTACGTTTATTTTACTATCTAAATCAACTGACTATACAAATAGGGTTGCTAGATCTCGTTTTAAGAATGTGCTACCATTATAATATAGTACTTAACAACTTATTAAATGTTGCGTCTATCGCTTACATAATTTGGTATAGACTTCACACACACAGCAAACAGCTGTCGGAAGAATGGCGTGGGTGGTCGTCTATTTATTTTATTTTTTAACTTACGGTTCTCAAGTCGGACAAGTATTTTTTTTTAATATTTTTTTTTATTTATGACCAGGCATAACTTTTTATTGAGTAGTCCGATTTGAACGATTTTTATTTTATTTTTTTAATTTTACATGGGACCAACTTCGAGGTATAGGGTATACCTAAATTGAAAACTAAAATCCACCCCTAAGGGTAAAAAAATAAAAAATTGGGGTTGATTGATTTTCCACCTGCTGAATTTTCAATTTCGAACCGATTCTGTTGTAATTTCGCGCACATGTTGTAGTTCTGATGACACAACCATATAATAAAGACCTTTTTTTTTTTTTTTTTTTTTTTTGGATGGGAAATCATCAAATGACTTCTCCCGCTCTGGGCAGAGCGAGAGGGTGTGTCAGACTTTTACTGACTAAAACCCACCCGTGTTCCTTCCGTTGCCTGTATGCCGGGGCCGCGTTATCCCTTTCGGACAAACCCGCAACCCCAGCAGGCATTGGTCTTTCGACCCCGTCGGTTGGTGCTGACATCTCTTTGAGGCGCGCGTGGAACACAACGCGCCGTCGACACGGGCCTGGTCCTTATCGGACGGCGAGCTGCCCATTGCTCACCGTCCGCAAGCCCGCGCCTACGGTCTTTATATAATAAAGACCTAGAGTTGATCTGATGATGGAGACGAAAGGCAGTTGCGAGAGCTCCTTGCAGCAGTTTGCTGCAGCTACATAGTGTTTGGGCTTATTTCATTCACCTTGATGAGAACTTTAGACCTAGCTGGGGTATGAAAGGCTGTTGAGGAAATTCCTTACTTGAGAAAAACAATTAAATTAAATGGTAACTCAAAAGCGAAAAATAAAAAACATTTTTTACAAAAAATTAAACCAATGAAAAAAAACTGAAACGCGAAAAATAAAAAATAACCTTTTTGGTTACACAAAAAGGTTATTTTTTATTTTTCGCGTTTAAGCTCCTAAATTCATTTAAGTAACACATTTTGAGATGAGGATTTTTTTTTTGTAATTTTTTTTTTATATTAACAGCCTTTAGAAGACTCTTTTGAAAACATTGATTCTATTTCGATTCGGCACGGAAGCACATCGAACGGTTGTGATGATAAGCTAGCTATGCTGGACCTATTTGGTTATTTTTTTTTTGTTTTTAATTGTTCGTAATAATCAGAATTTTAATTTTAGTTTACATTTTAATTTTTTTTTAAATTCCAGAAACCCATTAATCTATGGGATTTTTGTATGTTTGGACAGGACGTCTGTCGTGTCACCTTGTAACAAAATAATGTCGGTTTCGGTTTTCGTATACTTTATCAGCAGTGATCGGAGTAGGTAGATTGAACTGGGGTCATTGATCCGAAACGTATATATTACTATGGACATTCCTCCGGAATTGGTGGATTATTAAAAAAAAACCGGAACTTATGTAGGAATTGTTTTCTGCCAGAGTGGAAGGAGTCATTTGATGATTTGCCATCCTCAAAAAAAAGGTAGGAATTGTAATAAAATGAGCAATTTTATTCTTTATTATTCCTATTTTTTTTTTGTCACGATTTGACAAAACCCAACGATCAATCAGAACAAAGGATCATGGGTGGTACAATAACCGGTTAGGTAGTAATAATATCACTACCAACATTAACAATATTTAATTGAATCCGGAAATACCGGAATTACTTTCCGGAAAAATGGCTTATCCATGTTATTCTTTCTGTGTGCATTTATGATACAAGTACTAAAAATCAATCTACCTACTCCGATCACTGTTTATCAGTCATACGTACATTAAATAATATTTTGTAATAAGTAGTGTGTAGTAGTGTTTAGTATATGTACTCGGTAACTCTTTACATCCGCTTTAAGCTGCCATGTTATATGACGTTATATTATTGTCTATAACCCGCAGAACAACATGAGACTTCTAACGATACCTCGTTTGTCAAAATACAACGAGTAGTTTAGGAGTTATGAGGGAAAAAATAAGCATACATACACAGCCTGTTTAAATCAAAACCTTCCTCTGGCTTTAGCGTAGTTGGATAACAACGAATTGGCATAATGTGAGTACAGGTGTATCTGCTTGGGTGAGAGCTCGGCACAAGTCACCATAAGTGTAATGGGCATGATAACTTAAAATATATCATTAATTTAATTTTATAACTACCTACTTATTGTAAAGTTCTCGTGGTTCGATACTGTACAGACCGTTATTTAATTGTATAGTCGATCTCGTAACTGCTTTATCACCCCAAGCTTGAATATCACTTGAGACCTACATCAGCAATATCTGAATGTTGTTGATGAACGCGATCAACTGAAGGCGGTCACAGATGGTTTCAGCAACTGTAGTAACTTGTATGAGGAGGCTTTAAGCAAAGTTAGGGACCTAGAAGACGAATTAATTCATGCTAATAGTCATATTATCCGTTTAGAGAAAGAAAAAGAATGTACACAGGTTAAAGAAACTAACCACTTATACAATGAATTATTAAATACTAATTGTAACCCTCATTCCATAATAACTATTGACCTAACTGAAGATTCCTTGCTGAAACAGAATTGTAGTTATAATGTTAGTCATAAGAAAATGAAAAAATATGCAAAATTGAATAGAATAATTAAAAAATGTAATCAAATTAGGAAACAACAAAAACACTTTTCCAAAAATATTCCACGGAGGAAAGAACGTGTTGATTTACTCAATAAATTAAACAAATATCAAATAAAATTAGAAGACAGCAAAAAAATATATGAAATTGATACACAGCGCTTACAGTCTGACATACAGTTACTTGAGGGAAGACTTCGTTCCCTTTACATTAAATATGTGGGCTCTCAGAACCAAATTAAAGAACATATTCTTGCTGCTAATGAGTTAGTTATGTGTCAGTGTTCTTGTCAGAAGATTTCAAACCCTGATGCTGTCCAGCCTGAGGCAACGGAGGACCCGTCCCAGACTGAGAGTTTGACTCAAGGCTGTATCCTCAACCAAGATATATCTGATACAGTACAAGATCTATCTCAAGTAGTACAGCCTGAGATTGTTAGTTGTCCATTTTTCAGTAGTTATGATTGTTATCATTCAGTTATGTTCTCAGATAGTATAGGAAGAGGTATAGGTAAATTAATTAGTAACAATCTGTGTTATTCTACTCAAAATTATTGTATGCCAGGTTCTACCTACAAACGAATAATGGCATCAGTAACAGCAAGTGTATACAATCCTAAAACCAACATTACTGTATTTGTAGGTAATAGTTCTAAGGTCAAAAAAGAAGAAATCACTGACTGTGTAACTGAATTGTTAAAGTTAAATTGTAGTAAAATAATATTGTGTGCTTTCCCATATTTTGAAAAATTGACAAATAGACAAAACAATTATATTCATATGCTTAATAAGCATATGCAGTTCTTAGTTAGCCATTATAGTGACAAGCTTGTATTTCTTGACACCAACACTTTTGTGGAAACTTTAAAATCGACTAGGGATACTGTGTATCTGCCTGTTAGTTTTAGACACATAATAGCAAGGCTATTAGCTTTTTATATAAACTCAGACATAGGTAGTATGTCGAAGTCTTGTATTATTAACACCACAATGATTAGTAATAATACTAATAATAAGGTGGTGAACCTAAATAAATGTAGCTCAAATGCTACAAATATTTTTACAAATTGTACGAAGGAGGTTCCATGTCCCTCACTCACTATGAGTTCACTGCCTCTGGATAGTAATTTAAACTAGTTTGTAAGACAACAGAAGGTACCTGTAAGAATATTCTTATACCTAACAACAACAAGGTATCTTCTTGCTCTAAAATAAATAATTATCAAAAAGGAGATCAGCAGAATGCCTTGAAATTATTTCATCAAAATATTCAAGGTATTTCTTCCAAATTATTAGAAATTGAAATGTTTTTAGAAAAAACTAAGTTTGACATTGTTTGCTTTACTGAACATTGGTTAAAGGATTACCAAATGCTAATTAATTATGAGAACTATAGTGTGGGCAGTTGCTTTAACCGTAAATCTAAGCTACGTGGAGGTTCTCTTATCTTGATAAAAAATTGTTTAAAATCGAAACAACGTAATGACATAGTTGGTTTATCAGTTGAACATTGCATTGAACTGTCCTGTGTTGAGCTGGATAAGCATGTTGTAGTGTGCGTGTACAGACCCCCTAATTATCAGAACTATTCTTTATTTGAGTCAATAATGGAAGATGTCCTAGCGAAACTTGCATCTAGCAACAAAGCCGCAGTTATTTGTGGTGATTTTAATATAAATATTCTGGAAAATAATTCAAATAGCAGTAGAATAATAAGCCTTTTTAAATCGTTCAATTTGTCTAATGTTTTTACAGAACCGACTAGAGTAACTCCAACTTCTGCTACTTGTATCGATAATGTCTTCTGCGATTGTGATTATTTAGATAAAGCCATCGTAAATTATTTGCCGTCTGATCATAGTGGACAAACGGTAACTTTTAGGTTTAAAACACTTAAGCAAAAAGTGCAAATACAATTTAGACCAATTACAACTGGCAAATTAAATAGATTTAATAGTACCCTAAATAATAAGTTAAATGCTCTGGGCCATAATATGGACGATGCAAATAAATTGTATGAGGGTTTCTTTTCAGTAGTGCACACAGAATTCAATAAAACTTTTGAAAAGAAAACAAAAAATATTTGCCCTAACTTTATTTTTAGCGACTGGGCAACTAGAGGTATTAGGATAAGTAGAGAAAGACTGTTCGAGCTGTATGGCCTTAAGCCTTACATTAACACTGAAACTTTCAACAAGTATGTTGCTACATATTCCAAAATTTTTAGAAATACCTGCAAGATAGCTAAAGCTATGCATATTAGCAACAAGATCAAATCAGCAGAAAATAAAATAAAAACAGTTTGGAAAGTTATAAATAATGAAACTAATAGGAAAAAAATACGAAACACTGAGTTCACATTGGAGACTTCACGTGGTGTCTTAAGCTCGAATTTAGAAGTAGCTCAAGAATTTGTAAATTTCTTTACTAATATACCATATAAAACGACGGAAGCTTTAAATTCCTCACCCGATGTCTCAATAGATTTATTAAAAGCGAATGTTCCAGGCTGCCCGGTTGAATTTCAATTTAAACATATAAACCCTATGATAGTTATAAAAGCTTTTCGGCAAATTAAAATCAAATTGACCGAAGATCTATGGGGATTATCTATCAAAGTTTGTACATCCATAATCGAGACTATAGCACCATACTTAGCTTTAATATTTAATTTGTGCGTGGATCAAGGAGTCTTCCCTGATTTAATGAAATACAGTAAGGTTATACCCCTTTTTAAATCTGGGGACAGTAAAGACACTAACAATTATAGACCAGTATCCGTGCTGCCGGTATTCAGCAAGGTGTTCGAAAAGGTAATGCTCAATCAAATGCTTAATCATTTTAACACCAACCAAATCTTACACGATCAGCAATATGGGTTCACCAAAGGACGTTGTACGACTGACGCCGGTGTAACCTTATTAAAACACATATTTACAGCGTGGGAGGGGGCCCAAGACGCCATAGGAATTTTTTGTGACCTCTCAAAAGCATTTGACTGCGTAAATCATGAAACCTTACTCTTGAAACTTGAGCATTACGGTCTAGGTAAACTTGCGCTCAGTTTGCTAAAATCTTATTTAAATGATAGACAACAGCAAGTCCAAATTAATGGGGTCAATTCACTCGGTCTAAAAGTAAAAATGGGTGTACCACAAGGCTCGATATTGGGTCCTTTCCTCTTTTTAGTATATGTAAATGACCTACCCCATTTATTAAAAAACCAACCACAAATGGTGTTATTTGCTGACGATACTTCTCTAATTTTTAAGATAAATAGACGTGCATCAAATCTTGACGACGTAAATAACGCCCTACTGCAGGTCCAAAATTGGTTCACTGCTAATAATTTAGTATTAAATGGGAAAAAAACTAATTGCATTAGATTTGCTTTACCGAATGTTAAAAGTAGTGATTGTGACATAGTATTGAATGGGGAGAAATTGGAATTCATCGATAAAACTGTTTTCTTGGGGATCACGCTCGACTCCAAGCTGCAATGGGGTCCTCATTTAACATCTCTTGCAGGACGCCTAAGTTCAGCAGCATATGCTGTGAGAAAAATCCGTCAAATCACTGATGTAGATACCGCGAGGCTGGTCTATTTCAGTTATTTTCATAGTATTATGTCTTACGGTATTTTACTATGGGGACGGGCTGCAGATATCGACTCTATTTTTATTCTGCAGAAAAGAGCCATCAGAGCAATATATGGCCTCCGCAGACGCGATTCTCTAAGGGAACTGTTTAAAGATATTAATATCATGACGGTACCTTGTCAATATATCTATGAAAACATCATGTACGTTAGGAAAAATCTAAGTCTTTTCAGTAAAAGAGGTGATAGACACAATTATAGGACTAGAAATAGGGACCAATTGATTCAACCGGGTTTCAGACTGGCTAAAGTAGACTCATCCTTCATGGGGTACTGTTTGAAATGTTACAATAAAATACCTCCCCACATACTCCAATTGAACGAAACGAAATTTAAATCTTGTATAAAACGCACACTATGCTGCCAAGCATATTATAAGTTGGGGGATTACATCGACGACAAAAATGCTTGGCTCAGCGCTGGTCCAGCTCCACAAGGGCGCATAAACTAATTGATTAGCATTCAAAATATTGTTGCAGCTGCTGAAGATTGTAAAACTATCTTTAGATTGTATAAATTCAATCTCTTAGTATTATATAATTGCATAGCACATGTGTGAGCACTATGTCCCTACTTTACAGTTACCATTTACTGGGTACGTCTTTCATTGACTTGAGTTTGCCCTGGCGGTTGTGAGTATGTCATGCTCACTCAAATGTCTCGCTGGTGGTGGCGTGTGTGTTGGATCGTTAAGTTCCCTTCAAAATGGTTGAGCTAAATGGTGCTGATGCATGCGTCATGTTCGTGAACGGGCGCCGTCAGTGGGGACTGGTCATCTCTTAGCTGCCACGGCTTATTTGAATTTATTTTAATTTTTTAATTGTTTTTGATTTTATTTTTATTACTGACGCTTTTAACGTGCACGTCTTTTTACATTGTTCTCACATGTATAATTACAAAATAGATGATGTAACCAATATTTTGTGAAAATATTCTGATTGAAAAGAGTGTCCGTGGAGTTTCTTGCCCGTTCTTCTCCATAGGAACCTACTACGCGTTGGAATGGGCAACTAGCTTCATATTTCTGACTGACCGACCCCTTGACAATTCAAAAGTACCTGTAATTGGTTTATTTGAAATAAATGCTTTGAGTTGAGTTGAGTTGACTTGCGAATCTTTAACGACAAGGTCTATTTGCCTATGCGATTTCGATTTTGTCAAGTCAAGTCACTGATAAAGCAATAAGGAGGTCGAATATAAATTAAATCAGTCCTTGTAAACCTATTTCGATCTAAAACTCTCCCTCCTTGTAATTCACATTTTCGATATTCTATATGTATAGGCCAACCTATGACACATCCAAAAATTTATTTTGTAATACTACTGTAATATAAATGCTTCTATTTGTAAGTAGAATTACTGTCCTGTAGGCTAAGCTCATTTAAATTACTTTCGATTTCAATGACACGGTTAACATTAGAGGAAGACTAGATTAATAATTTGACACAATAAAATATTTGACTTGTGATTAGTTCGCTTTCGCGGATGGTAAACGCTGATAGACGTCATATCAATAAAACTTCTATTGTGTCTCGTTCAGTGTCCGCGAAAGCGTTAAAAGATAGTTTACGTTAATAATATAACAAGAACCAGGTAAGATTCATATTTTAATCAATTATTTTACAGACTCCTGTTGATTTCGAGAAGTATCTATTATATAAAAATGTACTCAAGGCAACATGTACAAAAAAAATATTATTGAACAATAAATACAGCTATACCAGAGTTGTTGGGGAGTTTGTTGCGCCACTTCTTCCTAGCTATTGCACTAGGAAGTGATGAAGGGTGGGCGTTTTGGGGGACTGTCTTATGTAATTGACGTTCGAAAAGTGCTGATTCTCAGCCTAGTTTGAATAAATGACTTTTGAATTTTGTATATGCATGAATGATCAAACCTACTGATTTTATAAAAATATAGAACGATCGCAAGTTTTAGACTACTAAGAGATTTTATAATAGCGAAGGGGTATTTACCTACTAAAGACATGAGAGCTTTCTTGAAGTGTGTTCCTCTAATTTACCTGTGTCAGTATTAAGAGGAATATTTAATGCTGACCGCACATTGGATACCATTTTACCGCTCAACAGATTCTTGGGTTGTATATTGGACCAACCCATCGATTGAGCTGCAAAACGTTTCTCACGTAGTTATTATCCATATTTGTATAATTGGAAGAATTCCATGCGTAAATAAACGACAACCGCGCTTGAAAAATGAAAAAAGTTAACGCAAACAACAATGTACATCATCAGCCTTTAGTTCAGATGCTACCTCTAGTTGTGTTCCAGCAGAGACAATACAAATTCGAGTAAACGTTAGAGCACACTGGTGCGGGCGGTACGATGCGACGCGTGTTTATTGTACTAATACAGGGCTGTCCAAACTACATACCTTTGCGGGTTAATTAAATTTACTACAAAAGCTGGAAGGCCGCAGAATCAAATATTTTCAGTTTTCAAGTTAAAAAAAAAAACAGAGTAATCATTTCTTTATACTATTTTCTGATTAATTTACACTTTCAAACATGCGTCGCGGGCCGCATGAAAACAAGCCGCGGGCCGTTGTCTGGACAGCCCTGAACTAATAGAATGTGGATCAGATACTTATTACATCGTGAAAGTTTTTAGATGATTTGGATGCGTGGTGACTGGTGACACATGTGATATCGCCAAATATTTCCGCGCAGTACAACGTGCATTCGCGTCAGAACACAAAAGAAAAAAATTGTTCGGGACTGTTACCCCATGCAGTAACGCGCGGCATTTATCCTTGGCCCAGTGCGTAAACTACATGCAACCGCTTGTCTCCGTTGTCGCCAGTGAGCACGCAACGCTATTGCGGGTACCGTGTGCGGTGAGCCTTAAATGTAGTCGCAAAAAAAAAAACTTGGTCAGAGATCTCAATTTAAATTTGCTTATCCTTGGGACTAAGGGCAAGATTCACACACTGCATTTTGACGTTACTTTGCTAAGTGTCGCATACGAATATGAACATTATAAGTATAAGGTTCATTTGGAACAAGTTGCCCTAAAAGATGTTTATAAGCTTATCATTTTACAAAATCATGATACACCGAAAGTTGAAACAGCAACAAAACTTGGCTTGGAGGCTTCCTGTCTGAAACTTGAGGCCCAGTGTGATGAGGTTCGAATTTATTTCAGAGGGTATGGTGCCATCGACTTCCAACTACAATCCATGTTTACTTCGTCCAACACACAACAATCCAGACATATCTCGTTGTCTCATGGTCCATATGATCTAATCTCTACTGCAATGTCTCCAAAGACAAAAAATAATTTAGAAAATTATCATTTTATCTGCAGAAGTACAAAGAGAGAAAAACATTGAACCTGAGACAAATGAGACAGTGAAATTGGACACAAGTACAGAAGATGTCATGGAATCTTTATATTGGAACATTCACGGAGGAAATATATTTCATTTGATACAGTGTCTGTGACTCTTGATGTGTGATATTTTTAAGATTAAAGTGATTGGGACCTTAAGAAATATGAAACAATTGTGTACACTGAATAAAATATGTGCATAATTTTCTTATTAGTGTAAGATTTTTTTGAATAAAAATATAATAGGCAAAGGGAGGGTGTTTTTTTAAATATAAACATAATTATTTGTTTAAGATAATTTATTAATATATTATATATATACTACACAAAGTATTTATGTAAAGGATAAGAGTAATTGAATAATAATAATGGGATACAATAATAAAATTCAATAATACTAAAGTCATCAGGGGATCATCAAACTTCTCAGTTCAATCTGGAAAAAAAAAAAACACTAATTATTTCAATTTACTTTGTTTTTCTGTTCCAGATGCTGGTAAAGAAGCTTTAATTGATGTATTTCTGTTTCAGTATACGCTCAAACGACATAATAACCGAAAGTGGTTCAGTTTGGGTTTTGGCCCTGCTTTTACAGTGTAATAACTTCACCTTTCTGTTTTTCAGATGATTCTTCCATGTGCAGCCTTGTTGGCACACGGTCAAGTCCAAGCCACTCAGCTTCCGCCTTTAATGCAAACATACCAACAATTTACAGTTTGTCTATAACATACAGATTGGTATTTAATGTGCAGGTGTTATATAATTAAAGCTATAGGTTAGAACCAAAATCCCATTGTCTGTGATATAATTATGTCTCTGTACCTGATTGTGTATTAAATTCTTTTAATTCAATTTGTTTTTTATTTTTGTTCTTGGTAGTGCCTCAGAAGTGAAAATGCAATTATAAATATTTCAGTTTATTAAAAGAGTCCCATATTACAAATTAAAATAAACACGTGACAAATATGCATTCACATATTAAAGAGCCTAGAATACAGAATTGGAGATATGAAGCTTGGGCCACTAAGATAGTGAGACGTGTAAATAGTGCTGCTAAGGTCAAATTCGAATAAACATTAATGTTAAGATTAAGTACCAATTATATAAGAATAGCAACCGTCACCATTACAGGCAAAGTAAATGACTTATTTTGACAAATATGAATAAATAGATTAAAATCTAAGTAGCCTCTGCAATATAGCCCAGGAAAATAAGATATTTTCTGCGAAAAAAATCCATAACGAATTCTGATCGGAATTATTTTGATTTCGTCGTTAGCTCATTGAGATAGCATGTGCGAAAAAAACAATTTGCTGTCAAAGATCAGTTATTGCAAAAATCTAGTAAAAAACATTCGTTTTTCGACAATTTATGCTTCCACTACTTTATTCCTTATTCATTCTGTACAAAAAAGTCAGTCTGCGTCAGGATGACTGGGCCAAGGGAGATTTTGGAAGTTTGAGCAATACCAAGTTTTAGTAACTATTTTGTACCAGACATCAAATAATAATAATAATAATAAATTTATTTATTTCAAAAAAAGTGTGGTACAGTCTGTTACGATAAATATAAATTCACAATTTTCGGATAATAAGAAAAGAGTAACAATAAATAGAATTGAATCTGGCGTCCTAGCTAGGTTACATGGTAACCTGTATTAAGGATCGCCAGCCCAGGTTCCCACAGAAGGAGCACAAATAATTTATAATAGACTGCTTAGAACTACAAGGTGCAAACGTATGTTTACTTAAATATACTTACTAAAGTGTTAGTATGTGTATTCTGTGATGTAGATGTGGTGTGAGTGTGTTTTGTGATGTAGGCGTGGTGTGTTTGTATGTGTGTAAACGGAAGGGAAAGAGGTAGAGTTTAGAAACGGAGTGTTAGAGAAGTCACTACGATTTTGAGGTAAGCAGAAGTTCAGTGTCGTCGTAGTTTAAACTGGCTAGAAAGCATGTTATCTGTCTTTTACACATTTCGTAAGAGGATTGATGTACATGGATGGTTTTGTTTATTCTGTTATATAAAAATGGCCCAAGGTAGTAAAAGAAACGTTTAGTAAAAGCAAAGCGTGTGAAGGGTACTTTGCAAATTTCGTTCTTGCGCCTAAGTGAGGATTGTGTTTGTGTAAAAGGAGTTTTTGTGTGTTGATGTAATAAAATGTTGAGAATAAAAGTTTGGCGGACCGTGAGGACTTTGCATTTTTTATATAGATCAAAGGTTGGGTAGAGCATTGGCCGGAAAGTAGCAACCTTAAGAATGGCTCTTTGAGCTACTTCCAGAGGTTTGAGTGTAGTTTTCGCAGCTCCACCCCAACTATTAATACAGTACGAGATGACTGACTGACACATGGCGAGATACACGGTACGTATTACATAAGTATTGGCAATGTGTCTGAGTGTTTTAAAAAGATATATGAGCTTACGAACACGAGCAGTAAGGTGGGTGATATGTGCTTTAAAGTTAAGGTGTTTATCTAAGATAATTCCGAGGTATTTCACCGTGTCAGTAGACAAAATTGTAGGACAGTTGCAAGAGGCGGAATTGGGTTGGCAGGTGTGAGCTTTTAGAGTAACGGGTGCCAGGGGTTGAGTAGTGGAGTTTAGGGAAAATGTAATGAGTTTAGTTTTATTAGTGTTTAGCGTGAGTGAGTGAGAGAAAATAAATATAGATAAAATAAAGAAATAATTGGTACCTCGCTAAAGAGGGAAAAATGGCCAGCCATTCTGACTTCAGAATGGCTGGACCAAGCCGGTTTCACCTAGTTGTAGGCGTTATAAGTAGTTCATCTTTTCGTTAATATTTAGTACCTCATTGGTACCTCAATATAATTATGCTTTTCTTAGATTTTTTCGATAAGCCAAAAAAAACTTACACCTAGAAGAAATTTTGCATGTAATCTGGAGCACGTTGATTTCACCTCATATTTTTGGCTTATCGAAAAAATCTTAGAAAAACATATGTGGAGGTTCCAACGAGGTACTAAATATAAAAAAATATATGAGTGTATATATACATGCTGTTCAGCAGCTTTTTGAGCACAAAAACATATTTTTATTAGCATAATGCAATATCTAGAACAGGGGCTGCAGTCTCGACATAGATACCGATCTTTTTACGACCGAATTCGGTCACAAAGTCCTAATGGGGTCCCTAGACGGTCAAAATTGGTTAACAAACGCGTGATTTTTTTATGGTTGCGACCGAATTCGGTCGTAAAAGGATCGCTATCTATGTCCAGACTGCAGCCCCAGTAGTTCACGCTATACATGACATTTTCTGAGCAGTATATTTCGAAAACCATTGGTCCTACTCCTACAAGAATCTTGTTTAGGACTTTTGATGCGAAATGAATTAAGGCTCCGTGCACGCAAAAAACCCTTTTTCGTCAATAACTTATCTAATTGTAAGAAAGCTTGAAATAATTGAAACAATTCATTTCTGTGTAACTATAAACGTACAGTTTTCGTGATGCTAACCCATTCGTGTCAGTCACAGCACCTGTTAATAGTTGCATCACTTTTGCGCTCTTGAAAATATGGTTTATTACGCCTTTGATTTAATTAATATAATTTAAATAAATTACTTAATGAAGATATTGTATAATCATAAATCAAATTTTATTTTATCTCAAGGACAGCTAGACTTGTGTGCGATTTAAAAAAAAAAAATGATATGGTTTCCTAAACAGTAGGAAAAATAGGTACATTACTGACGGGTTTAAAAAAAAATGTATTTACAACATTATTTTTCTGCTATATTTTGTATCAAAGTAGAAAAAACCGGCCAAGTGCGAGTTGGAGTCGGACCCAAGGGTTCCGTAACACCGTACAATATTTAGCAAATATGACGTATTAAAAAAAACTACTTACTAGATCTCGTTCAAACCAATTTTCGGTGGAAGTTTACATGGTAATGTACATCATATATTTTTTTTTTAGTTTTATCATTCTCTTATTTTAGAAGTTACAGGGGGGGGGGGGGGGGACACACAGACATTTTACCACTTTGGAAGTGTCTCTCGCGCAAACTATTCAGTTTAGAAAAAAATGCTATTAGAAACCTCAATATCATTTTTGAAGACCTATCCATAGATCCACACGAATGGGTTTTGATGAAAATTTTTTTTTTAAGTTTCTGTTCTAAGTACACCCCCAAAATTTATTGCTTTTTTTCTATTTTTGTGTGAAAATCTTAATGCGGTTCACAGAACACATCTACTTACCAAGTTTCAACAGTATAGTTCTATAGCAGTTCTATAACACTATAGTTTCGGAAAAAAGTGGCTGTGACATACGGACGGACAGACAGACGTACAGACAGACATAACGAATCTATAAAGGTTCCGGTAGACCATCATAACGATGTTGATGATATTTTTAGTTCAAAATCAAAAGTAGTTTCTTGTAAAAAAGTGACCAAACGTCAGTCTCGCGTCATTTTTCGGAAAACTTGTTAGTTTTTTTTTTAAATATTATTTCCCTTTTTCACAACTAATGAACAAAATTGATAATAAATTGTCGATTTCATTGTTCTAACATATATTGGCGTAAAGCTAATGTTTTTTTTTCTTATATTGGCAGAAATACAGATTTTTGGTATCTATGACGGTCGTTTTTTTTCGCACTATGTATCAGAATGGTCCTTTCACACAACATTTTTAATACCTGAATAAAGATAATCCCGGTGATAAATCTTAACTAGGATTTATTTCCCAGATTTACCTTTAATATAACTTACTTTCCTGGGCAAAATATTGTGATATAGTTAAGTATGTAAGGGTGTGTACATTATGAACCAAATTATGAATAAGGCAATAGTCCAGAAAACGAAATCGAAATGGTGCAAAGTAGAATAACAATCACAAGCACATGACTAATTTACTATATTAGGGCGTATTCACAGATGGCTGGTAACCATAGAGTGAAGCAAATTATTTACAATTGTGATTTTATATTAGTATCTTACCACTTTAAATCCTATATATACCTTTATACAAGATTTAAAACCAGTTGATTCGATTGAGTGATTGATCAGTTCGATTTGAACAATTTGATATAAAGTTGATAACCCATCAAAGACTTGGTACATAACATACTATAAATTTTTGACAAACTGTATAAAATTAAGTACTTATTCATTGCGGTTAGCACAATTGATTAATGGCAGGCATCTACAATACAATACGTGTTGCATTACCTCAGTCGGGGTGACCTCTTCAGTGTCTACCACGTCCGGTAGAGCTTCTGCATTAGCTGCAGCTTCGTCATGTCCGTTAGCACCATCTTCCACATCATTGTGACACGTTTGGTCAGCTTCTGCCAAATCTCCGTTATGCATTTCGGAACAGTTTATGAGATCGACTTTTCCTTCTTGACTAGAACGTGGACTATTGTCGTTCATGTCCGAAGTCTCAATATCCATATGGACGTGTCCCGGCCACAAATCGTAAGGACAAGCATTTAGCTGATGCAACTGGCTGTCGCTTGAACTAAATAAATTTAATGAACCAGCGACATCTTGCAAGATGGACGATTCGGATAGCTCGTTAGTGAGTTGAGTAGGTTCGCTTTCGTTACTAGCTGGTATAAATACCGGCAAATTTTCAATAATGTCTCCTGAAACATCACAAACTCGCATACCTTCGTATTTAGAGAGTAATTCTAATAGCCTTCTCTTGGCCTGTTGAGTATACCTTCCGTCGGCAGCATTGCTTAATATAAGAGATACTAATGTCTCTAAAAAATCTGTCGTACATGTTTCATCGCTTTTTAACAACAAAAAGCGAACTATTTTATTATCAAGTTGCAGAGCATTTCCACACATATTTTGAATTGATAATGAATTGCAGTCATTATATGCGCTAGGGTCACCAGATGCTGTTGAAGTTGATTCTTGTCTATTTTCTTCATGAGCACTTTCATTGCTTTGACTCTCAATAATAGAACTGTACTGAGACAATACATTACGTATTGATTGTAATACTTTTTGTCGTAAAGCATCAGAACTAATTAATTGTAGCTCTCGGAACAGCTGGATCAAAAAATCCGGGTGAGATTCATTCACATCAATCAGAGCTGTCACTTCAGAATACACGTTTTCTCTGAGCAGATCAAATAACTTTGAGGTAGCCTTATCTTGAACTTCGCGACTCGTTGACGCCAAATTGGGATTAGGCATTTCGGATGTACTGGCAATGTTAATATTGCTCATTTGTGAATAATCCAGTGAGTAATTTCTTCGATTAGTTGAATTCTTAGCTGGTAATTTTGAAGATGATTTCTTTTTACTATTAGCTGATGAGTTTAAATTATTTGCATGGGCTTGTATAATCTCAGGAATTGGATTTGTTATATTTAAATTTCTAAAAGAGTTTGATGGAGCTTCTTGGCGATTTATATTGATGTTACAAACGTTAGTAACATTGTTTTCATCGATATTTCTTGAGTGACAAGCAGAAGTCGTGTCGGTGTCTGGGTTCTGATTGACGTTCAGTACGTCTGGCGCAGATGAGAACGAAAGGGATCTTTCGTAGGCAACGTTTCTTCGCGTATGTCTGTTGGGTATATCATCGTTATTTGCTTGTGATGATTGAGCGCCGTTGTGTGATGAGCTAGCAGCATTGGTATTTCTCTTGGGTGTGATGCAGGGAGGGGTGGCCGAGGGGGTGCGATGCAGTGTGTTATGAGATCTTTCGACTAAGGGATTGGGGTTATGAGCGGGCCCGACTCCTAAGTGCCCGTCAGCGTTTGCCTTGTTATTGGCGGACAGAAGATTTTGACGGGAATAACTGAAAAAGAAAAATGTACACGCTTTTACTTTTTTTTTCTTATACTAGTTTTATGGTTTAAACAAACCGAATTCAATACCACTGTTATGTTAGTATACACACGTCATGTAAGAGTATTATAATATCACACAGGCATGTATGATTAGTCTTATTACAAAGCATGAAATAGAAATCGATTGCAAACGGAAAATTCTAGGGCAAACACTATTCTCACCCTTAGATATTTTTGAACTGAAGTATATGATAAAATACATAAATACGGTGTATGTACTAATATGTATAATTAAATATAAATTATAATAAGTCAAAACATAATGCGTGTTTCCTAATATCTGAAAAGAGAAAAGCAAAGTAAATAAATACTTTTAATTTTATTTATGCAGCTCTCCCACTACATTTCCACAAAGTACATAATAACAATAAATATTACCTGCGGAAGTTATCCCAATAGTTGTTGGCTCTGTTTCCCGGGGGTACTTGATTATTTAGCGTATGTGAAGCTGTTTCAGCACGCCAGCGTTCTTCCATCTAGAACACAAAGTATGTAATTTTATTTAAACAATTTCTAGTATTATAGTCCAGGATTGTCCCCGTTAGTGCAAACAGTTGTGTCACGCAATCTACGGTGTCCTAGAAGATCGGTGGCCGCAGTGACGGTTGTCATGAAAATTATGGCAGCAGCATAGATTTAAATCGTTAGATTCGCCCTAACGCGTCAAAAGATAGTCGCGTTTCTGTTTCGTTTTGACACATCTGACACACAATGACAGGAAACATTATTAAAAGCTTTTATTTTTGACGTTGTGAGCATACGCTTCAAGAAAAAAAAATTAGAATCACACATTAATATTTTATGTAAGAAAATGAGTAAATCCGCATATGCACTACATACATTATCGTCAATAATATACACGGAGGCACTCCTTACTGCTTACTATGACTACGGTATGGCAGAATCCCACCTACGATATGGAATAATATTGTGGGCTAACTTAACCGAAAAAACAAACAACTTTTAAAGGGAAAAAAAGATGAATACGGGCGACGTTTAAGCTAAAAACTACCGATAGTTGCATGCCATACTTTAAACAGTATAAAATACTGACACTACCATGTTTATAAATACTAGAAGTAGCTGTGTTTGTTAAGTTGAATCCAAATCGTTTTAAACGTCTGGCCGATGTAGTTTTACGTAATAGACGCGACAATACCCTACTGTGTCATCAGTCCGCTAAGACAGCACTAATGCGCAAAAGTATTAACTGCATGGCTCCGGTCATATAAGATAAAATACCAAAAAGTTGAAAAGAATTGCCGCTATCATTATTTAAAAAACCGGCCAAGTGCGTGTCGGACTACGCACAATAAAGGGTTCCGTAGATGGGATGAATTTATCCCAAGAACAAACTTAACATTGTAGTTGAAAAACATATTCTCCCATACGGAATGTATGGGAGATCATCTTTTTCAAACCGCAAATTTAAGTTGGTTGATTATTACTCGTTATTACTTTTAAGTTAAGACTCTAACAAAAAAAATCAGTTAATAGCTTAATATTTCGCAAACAGATCCCTGAATCCAAAAATGGTTTTCACAAGCTTTAAATTGAATGCAATTAAATGCATTCAATTTAAAGCTGTATTTCGTTACGATATGATTCATATTTGCGTAACGAGGTCATTACTATTCGTCTTCCTCTAGGGAAGTACCACTGTCGTTGACTTATTTATCGACATTCCGTTTTATTTTCAAACAAAATACAGTCAACAGCTAGAGTCGATAAATATTATTATGTTCGAAATCGAGTGTTAATATTTTATTTTAATACATACATACTTATGATTTATAGAAAGCATAATTAAGAATTGTTATGTTAAACTACTGAACCGAATTTGAAAATTACTACTTATTGTCGATTGAGAGTATCCGGTCAGCACCAAGTGCAAAGGCTAGATAGAAACCAGACGACTGACGAAACATGAAGTTTGCCGAGGGACATTAAGAAAATAATTGTACTGTACATATTTATTTTTCACTTTGTTGTAACTTAAGTTAGTTGTAACTTAAGTTAGTAATAACTTAATAATAGTTTCGACAAAGTGAAAGATGATTACCGTATAAGTATATTGTAGATTTTGAAGGCGGTTGTCTTTTTTATCACGATGATTCATGTCGTCGTTGCGACTAGACCACTTATGTGTTACTTTTGGGAAAATCACTTTTTTTACGCCAGCTGATCTAAATGAGATGTTGATCTAAATGTGATTCGCGGCCGTATCAAATATTAATTTATAGAATTATAATCAAAAAACCACCAATACAAAATAATCCCTCTATGTTCATAAAATCCTATTGAATGACTATTTCATGAAATCATGACATTTTAGGATTATTCTAACATAAGAGTTGTTATTCTGTTTGTTGCTGATTCTAATGTTTATAATTCTCTGAAGCCATATTTGTTACGGTCTCGAATCATATTTTAATCAACATACAACCTGACCCTGACCTACACATTGCATGAAACGTAAGGAAATTTGAATTTCGCGGGCTACATTAGCGCATCCCCTTTTAAATATCGATAACGGTAACCTCTAATTGAGTAGCGGACTGTGACATGTGCATAGTTGGAATCTTCGCGAAGAATATGCTTGAGTTTAAAATAAAGTAGACCATAAACCGAACAGTATAAAGTCCACTTTTACTTGTCTTGTTTAATAAAATGTTATTTTTCAAATTTTTATCGAAATAAAATCAATTAAGACTTATCAACGGTATGACATACCTCTATTTGATATATTTTTGGTTTTGCTATCGTGTTTACATTCTAAAACAGCACAATAGGGCATTTTTGTAATTTTTTTCCAAGTTCTTTTCACCGCGACGGTTGTAACTAGACTGATTTGCGTGGTGTGTGAGCGGAACAGACTTATGCGGATCTCCGCAAAACTCGGGGTACGCGGGCGACTTCTACTGTTTTTTTCTGTTCTGTGGTGCAGAATACACAATTTTTCTTTCTTTCTTTCATCTCTTTCTGTTTCATAGAAAATTGCAATACCTACGCGGTCAAAATTGCAATACCTACGCGGTCAAAATGTATGGAACAGCAGATTTATTTTTAAATAACCGACGAAAAATTTCTACACAGGGGGCCCCGGGGGTTCAGAATCGTGTACTGTATCCGTAGTAACAGTTTTCGCGTCGATGTCCCTGCCTCCCTGTATACTTATAGATAAAAGAAAAAAAATGTTACGTGATTGAGCTGGTCTCTCAGCTGGTGTATCTCCCGCTGCTGCATGACGAGCTGTTGCCAGCACCACGCGCCCCAGAATCCACATCCACAACTGCAACCGCCTACCATGCCTGGGGGTTAACCATACAGTATCCACTTTTATAGCAGCTCAGTATTATAAAAAAGAAAACTAAACCGACATGAAAAATTTCAACTCTGTAGGACAAGAAACAGTGCATCTAATTCAGCTTGCAAGAATTGACCTAAGCAGGCAAACAAACTTACATTGCACGTTAATTAAAAGCTTAAAAAAAACCGGCCAAGTGCGCGTCGGACCACGCACAGTGAAGAGTTCCGTAGTCGGGATGAAAATTTACGTATATTATTTTGTAGTATTGATTTTACGTATTTGTAGTATTGATTTTACTAGCCGGAAAAAAATATGTTTGTAATTCATAGAATTTCGCAAAAAAAAAAAAAAAACTGCAACAAAGATGCTACGGTTGTAACCGAAAATATCAGATAAGTCTATAACTATTGAATAAAATAGCAAATTCGCTGAGAACAGAACCATCATAATCTATTTAAGTATGGAATCCAGCAATACTCCACACGCTTAAGTGCATTCAATTTTTTGTATCCCTTGGTTACATGTATGGGAAGTGTCCGTCCAATTCTTTTTTTTCATACCTTCTCTTTTAACTTTGTTTAGTAGTGCACAGAAAACTCCTTTCTCATTTTCATTATAAAAGTACTAAAAGTCTTCAAGTAAAATGGCTGTCACATCCGGACAGACGGACATAACGAAATTATAAGTGTTCCCTTTTTGCCATTTGGCTGTTGAACCCTTAAAAGTGAAATCAAGCGCTTTTATACCATGCGTAGTGCAAATTATAACTGTCACTTTGACTCGCCCTGCAAATGGTTATGGTTATCTGGCACATTAATAAATACAAGCACTCTCAATGCTGTCAAATTGCTTACTGTAAGGCATCATCATGTTGAACGGCATAGATGGCGGGTAAGACAGTTGTGGTGTCCCCATCAGACGCTCCATAGTTTGAGAGTGACTGTTCTGAGTGAATTGGTTACGCATGTCCTGGAACAACAAACTTGAAGTCACGATTTATATCTATTTAAACTTAGGGCGAATTTCACCAATGAAACTGAACGCGAGCAGCACATGTAAATCGCGTTCAAGAGCAGTCAGTGTCATCATTGTTGGGAATATTGACGCCGACAGCTCTTGAACGAAGTTTCGATGTGCTGATCGCGTTCAGTTCCATTGGTGAAATCAGCCCATAGAATTCTAGATCGCTACAAAAAGTTTTTACATAAAAAAATAATCATAAGATTTATCATAGAACTATCAGCATTTGGAAAAACACCATTATGTACTTGAAACAAATAAAAATACTTTACCACCATCTCCTTAAATTAGACAATGACCCAAACGTGTCGGACAACGCCACGAATAGGTTCTTCGCTGATGTCGGTAGAAACCTGGCTAACAACATCCCGCAAAACTTAAGTAACGCCCAGTGTATTCTTGCCCGCCCAGCCGCGATGCTTAACCCAATTGCGCTACTCGAGACAGACGAAGAACAGGCCTAAGCTATCATTAAAGACCTCTGCGCGGACTGTGACTTTGGATGTGATGATATCTCTCCCAAATTGATAAAGAGTCTACCAGTCACAAACTAGTTCCGGCTATAACGCACATTTGCAATCTCGCAATATCCACTGGGACTTACCCTAAGACCCTCAAAAAAGCCATTGTTCATCCACTCTTTAAAACAGAGGCAGATTAAATGATTATCGACCAATCTCGGTACTTCCAGCAATTTCCAAAATACTGGAAAGAATTATTCACAAAAATCTCCTCAACTTTCTGAACAAATATAAAATCATTGCTGAAAACCAGTACGGCTTCAGAAAGGGGGTATCGACGGAAGACGCTGTATTGTCTCTACTGGATTCTGTTATCAACAAAATTGACTGTGAACACAAATGTGTCGAACCTGTTCTTGGACCTCTCTAAGGCTTTCGACACTGTCTCTGTCCTTATTTTACTCCGAAAATTACAGCATATTGGAATACGCGGTACAATTCCCAAATTGCTTAAGGATTTTCTATCGGACCGGACCCAGTAAGTTAAAATAGGTGAATACATCAGCAGTGAATAACTACTAGATTTCGGTGTGCCACAAGGAAGTTTGCTCAGTGCCCTCCTCTTCCAAATCTATGTTAACGAACTCTGTCTACTTAATCTTCCTTCTACTCACATTATAGCGTACGCCAATGACCAATGCCATGCCAGTAAAACGTGCATTTAACTGAGTTATTATTGTGTCTAGTATATTATTGAAAATAGTAATTTTAAATATTTCTTCCCTGTTTCAAAATTCAAAATGTTTTTTTTTTGTTTTAATTTCCCTTTTTTCTTTAAAATGGGGACCTATGCCATATTTTGTTGCAGTTTCACTAGCTTTCCGTTTAAATGATTCAAAGTCATTTCTATAACTTGGCATCTTTGCATTTGTTTCTTGTAAAGCTCTACCTGCTTCGTCCAAATCAATGTCGCATTTTTGCAAAGTTTTAGATGCATAATTGATATCATATGCAGTGCATGAATTCACAAAGGAACACGAACTCGAAATTTAGCACTTTTGTTTTAATATTTTCTGCTTGACTACGCGCTTCTTTACTGGAACTTTTGAGAATGATTTCTGATAATGCTTTGATTATATCGAAATAACGAAGTTTTACTGCAGATATCGTATTGACCCTACTGGACCATCTAGTCGGATTTAGTTTTTTTAAAGTGGTGTCCGATTCGCCAGTGAATTTTGACAGCAGATCCCAGCGTTTGATGCTAAATTAAAAAAAATAGTTAGTTAGTAAAATTCCCCTGTATTTTTTCAAATAAGTTGCCATTATTAAAGTCGTGTTCCCGGAATTTGGTTTATTTATATTCCGAATGTGGGAGAAATGTTCACTAGTTCAATTTATAGTTTGTAAGTCAGAGTCCGAGGGGCCCCCTGAGCTTGGGGGCCCCAGGGCACTGCTCCGTCTAGCCCTCCTGTAGCTACGCCATTGTAACAGGCTATTTCCACATTTAATTAAGTGTAACCCTGTTCTAGGGTGACCTGTATCTGTGTACTTTTTACATAAAATAAAAAGATATATATATTAGTCGAAACAAGTTATGATCCCACTTATGAAATAATAAGCGAATCTTATCAAATTCTCTTTACCTGGTTGGATTTATTGTTAGTGTTCCAGCCAGGTGGTGGCAGATGCGGATACGGCATGTTTCCAGGATTTTCGCCAGCTAAAACAACAAGAAATTTAAGATAAACGATCGAGACTGAATTCTCGACAAAAACTTTAAAGTTTTTGGAATAACAACTTACTGTTTTGGGAAATTGGGGGAACCATATTGACGTTCGACGATTCCACTCTAGGCTCGTGACGGATGTTTTGATTCGTATTGTTCGACAGGGATAACTGAAAAAATATCCAAAGGTTAAAAATGTACCCTTAATTGGACTGGACCATATAGTAAAAGAAAATTAACTAACGCTGCTCTCATCTGGCTGTCTCTCTTGGGGTTGTCTCCGTCGCACTCGATTTCTTTGATTGGACTTATTTCTGGACGCACTGTGGAATATAAAACCAACATGAAACATGGCGGGAATTCCATGGGTAGCTCGCCGTAAGGACACAGGCCCGGGTCGACGGCGCGTTGTGTTCCACGCGCGCCTCAAAGAGATGTCAGCACCAACTGACGGGGTCCGTAAGGACCAATGCCTGCCGGGGTCGCGGGTTTGTTCGAAAGGGATATCGCGGCCCCGGCACACGGGCAACGGAAGGAACACGGGTGGGTTTTAGTCAGTAAGAGTCTGACACGCCCTCTCGCTCCGCTCAGAGCGGGAGAAGTCATTTGATGATTTCCCATACTCAAAAAAAAAAAAAAGGGTCGGGAATTCTATGCTCTGTGGCAGTGCCGCATGGATCAAAACTCGAGAGTTTAACACTTATCTGTGCATGTAAAATAATTGAACTGGGCCTATTTAGCGCAGCCGTGAGGCACACCTTCCTGTTAACACACTTTTTATTTTAGTTTGCAGAATATGTAGTATCCCATAGTCTGAGCTAAATGCTGTGTACATGTATTTTCTTTCTTTCAGAAAGTGCTTTCATTCATAGTTACCTGTCCGTGTCGCTCCCGTAAGCGCTGCTCATATGAGGCGGTAAAACCGCCGCAGATCTCCCGCCCAAGGCGCTGTCTCCACCACCCTAGATGTTAAATACATTAATATATTGATTGTTATCACTAACGCTAGGCTATAACACAGTCTTACCTACATAATTATATTGGGCGTTTTTGCACCCGAAAACACCCAACAAACTTTTTACAGTAAGTTAACGCAAGCGGTTTCGCAGAGCGTATGGGGGGAAGAGCTTACTTGTTTTGGGACATATTTGTAGGGCAATTCACAACGTAGCAAAAATACACAGTGGCCATACTATCAATCCTTAGACCTACCCTAAAGTTCTCAGTTTCTCTGGAGTCCTGTGAATCTAAAAGTATTTGCTCAGATCTGGATTCGGGTTCACTGATGCGGTCTTGTTCACTAAAACATAATATTAATTTATACATTAGCTCGGCGGTTATTTAGTATTGGTAACGTTCAGTACAAAGTTCTATAACCGAAATTAAACGTACCTATTATATGATTGATTGACGACTGAAGCGCTGCGTGATTCCGATTTCATATTTTGGGGTTCAGGATTCGAGCATAACACTTTCTGTAACAAACACAATTGCCCCATTACCCACTGATGCTACTGCGATGATACTAAACTATAGTTCGAAAATTTCTGATTATTAGTTATGCTATGAAAATGAAATTTATATTAAAGCGTTTTTTAAACACTGCGGTTCATCTAGTGACATACTTTCTTGCTTTTTAGGGTTCCTTAGTCAACAAAATACCCTTATAGTTTCCCGCGGTATAGCTCAGAGACTCTTAGTACTAGAAAGCTGTCATTTGGCATGGGTATGCAGACAGCAAGAAAATGGCAGTTTATACAAAAACGTTGTATAAACTGCAATTTTCTTGCCAACTGTATTTATTTTTCAAAATCTTAAAAGTCGCAAAAAGTTAAGGACAGTCCCTAAGACCGTTTTCTTAGAGCTACAACGGTTAAGGAAGCTGCTCTTACTGCCCATCTAAACTATACAAAAATCCACCCTGTATATAACGAAAACTCTAGAAGAACAACGGGGTCATACAGACAGACAGGTTAAGCCTCTTTTATTTATAATATAGATTTCAACGAACCTCCTTGTTGAGTAGCGCTTCCAGTTCGCGCTGCTTGTCGGCGAGCAGCGCGCGCAGTTGCATCTGTCTCCGCTCGGCCGGCCCGGGCTGGCCGCTCGGGCCCGCCCGCACTTCTTCGTTCACTTTCTTCTGTTTACGGCTCACCTCTGAGAAAACGCAATTTAATTTAGTACAGTATCAGTCTATTATCGACTTAATTTAGTACAGCAAAAAAGGTCACATTAAAAATATGCAACCATTTCTTTGACAACCAACAAATAGTCTTGACTTTTGTTTACGTAAATTTAAATCAACAATATTTAACACTGTCTACTACCCATTAAGTAATAAAGACGTCCCCGGGGAATAAATCGGTAATCGCAAAAATAAAATTTTACAGGAAATATGATTTAGTGTTTTTGGGAAAATCTTCAACAAAAGGCAATTATGACAACATTGTTATATGACGGAAAAACTATTTTTTACACGAAAAGTATTCAGTATTCAGTGTAATTATTAATTATACACAGAATTAGCTATTCACCAAAATACGTATTACCGAAGATGGTTTCATAAAATTTTTAGGGTATCTTACACACTGACTTATCAATATTATTCCAGTAATGTTTACTTACCGAATTATTCTTGTAAATTTCTTTAAAAGTCACAGGCATAGTATTGCTTTACTGGATTATTAAACGTGTTTTTTTCATTACAGAGAGAGATTGTAATGTTCAGTTACCGACTTATTATGGTAAAATTTTAAATAACCATAAAAGGGTAAAGTAGTGTAACCCGTATTTTATAGAAAATGTTGGTCATATTATCGTAATCATTGAAAACCGATTATGTAAAATAAATTTATCGTCGGTATCTTCGAGGGAATAATAAAAGAAAACTCACAAAATTAGTAACAGTGCATTACCGAAAATGTCTACAACATTACGATAATAAACCTGTAATCGCGTTAACCAGAAATTTTGCTGAAATATTTTACAGTAATATTACTTTACCGAAATGTAGCCGCAGAATTTAATTTGTAATAATGTATTTCGTTATTTTTCTAGTAAACAAAAAAGGGAAAATATCCAAAGAACAAGTGTTATAAGGAAAACCGTTGGAAATTACCGTAGAAAAAAATTAAAAAAAAAATCATAGGTGTATCCCGACCCATAGATACCGTAAATTGTATAACAGTAAAAAGTCAGTAATAATTTAATACAGGTTTATTCCTTCGGGGCGTCGTAAATATTTGTTTATCTATTTGTGAAAACTTGTAACTGGCCATATTCTTCTTAACAAATGCACTATTGTACATACCCAGCTGACAGTTATCCAAAAATTTTAAAATAAAATAAACAATAAAAATATGACTGCATTGTTATAAATAGAGACAGATACACAATGCACTTGTAAAAAGCTGAAGGTTGAACAACATTCAGCATACGTATAGGGTGACCGAATATAGAAAAAAAAACTCATTTAGAGACACATGCGTATTTCAGAATCGGAGCCAAAGAATATGACCAATCTAAAATAAGACCGGCCAAGCGCGAGTTGGACTCGCACACGAAGGGTTCCGTACCACCGTACATTATTTAGAAAAAAAAAGAAAATACTAAACGAAGAATATTTTTGTTTTTCATCTTAATTAAAATCGCAAAGACAAATTTGTATTTCATAGCTATACTATAAAATACAAAGTTATTTTTGCAGTTGCAGAAAATCACCAGTATTTAAATAAATACCTTATCAATCGGCGTTTTAGTATTTGTTGATTATATATAGTACGTGGTACGTGATATACAGAAGTTTCAAATTCCTAACTTGTTTAGTTGTTGAGATAGAGCTCGTACAAAAATGGTGTTAACCTGACAACTTTTACGGCCCCCTATTCCACCAATCTTGACGACAAAAAAAATACATATTTTCTCCACTCGATGACTTCTAAAGTCTTCCCGTCACGAGAAGCTACATTTTTGTAAACAAAGAAATTCTACTAAGTTACGTAACATATGTGTAATACGAAACTAAAGAGCAATTTCACTTGGTTCGGGTTATATTTTATCGATATAAAGCGCTGTCATCTTATGTTTTGTGGTACTGGAACTCAGATGCGTTCAGTGGGGTTAGTTTTTTTTTCACAATCTCAAGTTTATTGTATGCCATGCCAACCCTTTAATTTTAAAGGAGATCACCCATTCTGGGTTTTTTTTTTGGCGGCCTGGCGGCCATCAAAATAATTACATGTTTTTAAAGTACACATAAAACGCATTATTTTTTACTAAGGCTTGACGCCTTAGTAAAAAATTATGCGTTTTATGTCGAGTCGAGAATAATTTGGATTCGGAGTTAACAGGTTGGATTTTTGAGATGGGGCAGTAAGGGCAGATCCCTTAACCGTTGTTACTACAAGAAAATGTCTTAGGAGATGGTCCTTAACTTTTTGAGATATTTTGATCTGCATTCACAGATTTTGAAAAAAAAAACCGTATGGTCAGCAAGAAAATGGGCAGTTTTCACAAAAACTTTTTTTGATGCCAATCGATTCTGTTTCTTATAAGGGTCAAAAAACTCTATTGGACCTATTGAGGTTTGAGTACAAGACTGGAAAAAGATTTTTGAGATTTCTTGCAAAAATCTTTTCCCATACATTTTCTAGGAAATTAGACTCCGATCTACTTTTTTACGATGGATGGACTGGCTGAAAATGTTGTATTGTATTGTATTTGTGAATTGGTGCATACAGGATGTTACGTGAAATGGCGGGAGGTCATAATTTATTTAATTTAAAGATCTTTGTATAACTATGTTCGCAAATAAATTACAGCGTTGTCGCAATACAAAGAAATGTTTTACTATTGCCACCATTCAAATAAAATGTAATTCATTCCTGGCAGCCGAATTTTACATAATGGGTGATCTCCTTTATTTATTTTTTTATTATTTGTTGTTATAGTGGCAATAGAAATGCATAATCTGTGAAATTTTCAACTGTCTACCTATTACGGTTCATGAGATATAGCTCGCTGACAGACAGACAGCGGATGCTTAGTAATAGGTTTCTTTTGGTCCCTTCGGGTACGGAACCCTAAAAAAAACGAGCAAGCTTTACAGTAGTCGCTTATGATGTGAACCATCTGACACCCTGGCTGACAGTACCAACCTCTCGGAAAATGGGTTGGTACCATCTGAGGGCCAAATCTAACACCGCGCGCGCTCATTGGTCAAACCAAATAGTGCGCGCTTCCCCGGCTTTCTTCCGTCCCTTTTCACGAAATCGCTCCCAGAGATTGCAGGAAAGCGAGAGGAAAGATGTTACACATCATAAACTGCTTCTTTCAATAGATTGATATTTTTAGGAGCGAAATAGCTATACCTTTGTTAGAGATCATATCCTTGATGCGTGCGCGCTCGCCCATGATCTTCTCGGTTTCCATTCGAAGCTCTTGTGCTAACTCTTGTAACGTCGCTATGTTGTCCTCGTGACCTGAGGTGTGATTGTAAAAATACCTTTTTTTTAAAGGTAGTATTGTATCGTATTGGCATCTGTTATACGATAAATCTTGTTGTTTCCTTTTCAGTTGAACGCTAAAGTCTCGGGACTCCGCACCGCCTGAGCTATCACTACCCGATTTGGAGCCGTGGGTCACACACACTGCAATGCCGATCATTTTGACAATTCGAAAACATTACTTGCGTTATTAACGTTGTAGAACAGACGATTTTTCCAACATAATATGAAGCAATAGTGTGTAACGTAATTGTGGTGCCGGCTACTAACTAATTATTACTTACTTTGTTGTTGTTGCGCATGATGCTGCGGTTGCGCATGGTGTTGTTGCGCATGATGTTGTGGCTGCGCATGATGTTGATGCGCATGTTGCTGATGTGCATGCTGTTGCTGCGCATGTTGCTGATGTGCATGCTGTTGCTGCGCATGCTGTTGTTGCGCATGTTGTTGTTGCGCATGTTGTTGTTGCGCATGCTGTTGTTGCGCGTGTTGTTGTTGCGCATGTTGTTGTTGCGCATGTTGTTGTTGCGCATGTTGTTGCACATGCTGTTGTTGCGCATGAAGTTGCTGTGAATGTTGCTGCGAGTGTTGTTCGTTGGTGAACTTGTGACGCTGTGGCAACGAGTTCCGTACACGACACATACTGCCGTCATTAGACCAGCCACCCATGCTTCCACCGCCTTCGGATTTACTACAAAAAGAGAAAAACTCATTGAAATATGAAACATATTATCCTTGATTTTATTTAAATTGAATATATTTATAATCTCGTCTTACTTGTCATGGATGTTCGAATGAGTCGATAACTCTCTGAATGAATCATCGTGAGCCGACGAAAGATGTTCGGCCTCGTAGTTTTCTACCGATCTCATCAAGTCTGCAAAAAACGGGTTTGTATTTTAGTAGGTAATATACACACTGACGTTTCAAGTAGGGAAATGTTATATTATAATTTTTTTGTACCTTTTGTTTTTTGAAGAGCAGTCTTGATAGCCTTTATTTCCATTAGTTTGAAAGGATCTTCATTCTTGTTGTTGCTTCCGGGTTTATTACCTGAAAGAAATACAGGAAATAGTTTAACATTCTTTCAGCAAACAGCATGCATAATTATACTAGTAGTGATTTTAAAGATATCTACATTTTCGTGGCAATTCTTCGTCGCCACTTTCTTCGCCAGAACTAGAATACGTATTATGACCGGACTCGAGATGTGTAGCCATTTGCAGCTTTTGAAATTCTTGAACCTACAAACAAAAAATTAAATAAACGTTTACGTTCCACATTGGAGATTGATGAAAGAAAAACGAATGAATGTGTGCACACCAAACTTTCCATGTGTTGTTTCTTCATCTGTAACTCTCTCAGTTTGAGTTGTAGAATACGGCTTCGCTCATTGAGCAGTACTTCGTCTTCATCTACTTCGCTGTCTCGTCCTGCGCCTGCCGCCTCCTGTAACATTACAAGAGCATCGTGACTTGAAATGATTCTGAGAGGAGATATCCCAAGTATGCTCATTTCATTCACCCTTGAAATTTTTCTAAAACTTTTTGTACCATATTTATGGCCGGATACTGTTGTAGGTCTTGATAACTTACCTCACTTCCAGTAACATTGGTGTCACGATGTGAGAACCTGTCATCTTGGCTATGTGTAGAATGCGTTGACTGTCCGTGGTCAGTGTCTACACTAGCCGACATGTTCTGGGGTACATGCAGAACCTCTGATGAATGAGGCAACGTTGTCGCAACGCCTATCTGTTGATTGGCGGCGTACATTCGATTCGTATGATGGTAATTACCGCTCAGTGATTGGTTCTGAAAGTGGCAATGATAGATACAAGGTGAATTATTTGAATTGAAAAGGCTGAAAACCCTTGAAAGAGGTCACCGTACTCATCTTTATGAACGCGCCTTTAAAACGTGAGAGTCAAAATGGCGGGTGTACCATAACGAATTAAATTATACCAATTACCAAACAAATGTACTTAAAACATACTATTTTGTACCTCTAAAAAATCTGTTCCTCCTTCAGAACGAAATTATTTCGAAATTAAGGTACACCCGCCATATTGACATCAAGATGGTGGGTGTTCTATAATATTTTATTATTTAACCATTACTCATAAAATGTAATTACACTAAAAAAATGTACCTAAAAAGTACCTCAAGTAAATAGAAACACACACTATTGATCAGTGGGATAGTTCCTGAGAAATAAAACAACCGTGTCTTGTGTATAAGCAAACACGATAATTATCATGATATATTGATATAGTTATACAGGGTGTGACAAGACCCTTTACGCAGCCGTCAACCAAGCATTATGTACAGCAAACTAAGTAACTTTACGCAAAAATTATTGCTGGGAAACGACTTTTTTGTGGAGGGTGAAAAATCACGTTTTGCGATAGGACTCAATATAATGCACTCAAAATATCGTGCTGATGGATGGATTGAATAGTATGGGCGTCATAGAAGTGTTTACAGTCTAGTCTCAACAGTCAGTCAAAATCTTACGTTTAAAACATGTATTTGAAAAAAAAAACGTGAAAAAGTTGAACTTTGACTCCCAATATCTCCGTAACTAGAAGGTTCCTAGGTATGGTCTAGAACAAAAGAAAAATCGTGTGGGGAGAACAAGTACCTCTTAGAATTTATAATTTACTAATTATCCCTAAAATACTCGTATATATGAATATGTACCTACATCAATAATTCATAATAATACTAAACATAAGTAAACGAGACACGGTTGTTTTATTTCTCAGGAACTATCCCACTGATCAAGCGTGTGTTTCTATTTACTTGATGTACTTTTTAGGTACAATTTTTTAGTGTAATTACATTTTATAAGTAATGGTTAAATAATAAAATATTATAGAACACCCGCCATCTTGATGTCAATATGGCGGTGTACCTTAATTTCGAAATAATTTCGTTCTGAAGGAGGTACAGATTTTTTAGAGCTAGGTACAAAATAGTATGTTTTAGGTACATTTGTTTGGTAATTGGTATAATTTAATTCGCTATAGTACACCCGCCATTTTGACTCTCACTTTAAAACGATTTACGACGTGTGTTAGAATCGATTTGAAAGTAGTTTTTATGAACGCACTAGAACATTTGTTCTTGTACTTTTACAGACGGGAAGTGTTCGTAAGGCTTCTCCAGTGTTATATACTCTAAGTATCTAGTATCCTATCTTACCTGCATTGTTATGGGGATAATGATGTATAAGCTTGTTTGATGGGAATTCTTGAACAAAAGGAGTTCATGGGGCGATGGCGCCATCGCTATGATCATTTGTATGTTACGGTTTTGTTTATACCCTTTAATCATCGATTGGACGGGTTAAACTTTGTTTTTTACCACATTTTTTAGGTAGACTTGCATTTCATTATTATTGGTTTCTCCAAGAAGGTATGCTTGTTTATGTTTGTGTTAAGAGTGGATCGAAAGTAAGTATGTAGAGTTCATTGTTCATAAGATCTCACGTTCTGTCGCTTGAAAGTCCACGTTTTAAAGCTAGCAGTATAGTAGCTAGTACAGAAATGATAGCCTACTTGTGTGACCGTCAGACCTCTCACTTTTTTGATTCATGTCCCTATTGTATAATTATCACCTGCTTCGAAAATGGTGAAAGAAAACATCGTGAGGATACCTGAGAGATATTTCTCGACGGCACGGCCTGTGAAGAAAAGTCAGAGGCCCATGGGCGGCATAAAAACTCTCACACCAGCCGTTAGATTCTGTAAAAATATCACCGTGAAACTTAGTGAAGTGAGCGTGAAGTGAGCTGTCAATAGTGTTAATCCCTAGCATCCTGCCGGTCGATTCTGTGGCAGTGACAGCTCACTTCACGCTCACTTCACCTAAGCTTCACGTTAATATTTTTACAGAATCGACCGACTGGTTAGTCACTAACCACATGAAAATGAAGAAGAAGGAGCTACTGTTTTCTAAAAAAGCGGTGGCCGCCACATAGCGGCGTCTGCAATTTACCGGCGAATGACGTCACTGAGACGTTATTTATTAAATGAAGTGGGTGTTTTCCTTGAGAGCGTTTTGCGACACAATAAACCCCGCTGCCATCATTTTCAGGACGGCCGTCACTGCGGCCAGCTGTTATGTGGCGGCCATTATTTAGCGGCCGTTATTTGGCGACCGTTATTAAGTGACCGTTATATGGCGGCCGGTGCCATCATGACGGCCAGCTGTTATGTGGCGACCGTTATACGACGAATTCATTGTGTGTGGTCCAACACGCACAAGGCCGATTTTTTTAAATATACATATAAGATTAAATAATTACTTTTAATTTAATATAGTATTATAATTAATAAATATTTTAGTTGTTAATATAATATTTTGCATTAATTGTCTACTCTACTCCATAGTTCGCTATGTGCAAAAATTTCATAGACCGAGATAAATTAACGTTACTTAGCACGCACTTTTTTCGGTCTTTATCTTTGACAGTAGTGCGCAAGGGCGTCGCCAACCAATGGCCCAGGGGGGGGGGGCAAGTTGATATGGATATGGATGATGGGAAGAGTATGATTTGTAGGGTAGAGGTAGAGTCAAAAGCACATGAAGTTTTACACTTGTACGAGTGCCTTTTACGGCGCACAATGGGGCCAAAATCGGCGCTGGTGGACATTTGATTTTTGACAAATCAGTTACTACTCGTAGGTATTTTCAATGTATGGATTGGAAACGGACCTTTCGGGACGTTTTTCCCAAAACTATTTAGAACTGTAGAGCTGAAACCTAATAGGTATTATGACTGGGTATAACACCAACACATAGATACGAATTACGTTCCCGGACTCCGGATTAGACCCCGTTTAGAAGATATGGATCTTCAAAAAACCAAATAAAGCTTCGTGCGGGCTACCGCGACGCGACACCGGTTATTGTTAAACCGTGAAGTTTTCTTAGAAATTGTATTGTTCGAATCGCGTCGCACCGTCGTGTCGCGCTAGTCTGCACGAGGCTTAAGGGTCGTCAAAATAAATAAAAAAGGCTTTATAGATATGTAGTTTCTTTAGATTAAAATGCCTTGTATTTGATTTTAAAAGTTTGGATCTCTAGGGTAGGGCAGCTGCCCCCTTTGCCTCCCTAGGCGACGCCCTTGTTCCTATTTCATACATGTCCCGGTACTTGTTAGATTTGCGGACTGTAGTGTAGAACAACTTTTAGCATAGATAATTTTCTCATGGGAATGTTGATTTGCTCAGCTATTTATATTTTACAAAAACAATTGACGTGATTGTACGGAAAATACGAAAGCTAGACACAGTATAAGTCACCAAAAAGCTTTCTGATTAATGTGGTGATATTGATGATTGCTGACCCAGTATTTTTTTTTTTTTAATCTATCTGGTGCCGATTCTCTTGTACACCGAACTAAACTAACACTAAAATTCCTTACTTTTGGCTATAAGAATTTTAAAACTATTCTGCAAAAAGAAATTTCTAAATTTAAAAATCATTTTAACACAACTAAAATAGAATTTGACAATCGCGAATCCATGTGGTACCCGTGGTTTGCCCTAACCCGTGATTTTTTTAGAGCCGGAGGCGCGCATAGTTTGTTGCCTCAGCGTGTTTTAAGTTTAAGGAATTCTTAATTTTTTTTAATGGAAAATATTACCTAGTTTTAGGGGTGTATGAGTTATACAAAGGGGGTCGAAATTTTCATTATTTTTATGATAGGACGCACCATTTTCGAGATATAAGCAAAAGAATAAAATAATACAGTACTGTTTTTGCACGTGAAGTCGAAATGTTGGTGTGAATTTTAGTTCAAGACAACGTATTTTATCCCACACATTTTTAATCGCGATTATAATTTCAAATTCAGAATAGAAAAATTGCCATTTTCACTAAATTAAAAACTCAGTACTATCTTAGTGCTGTCAAACTTAAATACAGTTAAGTTGTGTCACTTTAGTCTATTTCAGAATGGTAAATCGTCGTTTGACAGGAATAAACTAAATTTTAGTGATTTTTTGTCTAGTTTAGAGCCATTTGTGACAAGACAATCGGCACCAATGACAAGAATAATGCTCAGCCAAAGTCCATGCTAAGTAACGTTTTTAAATTTCGGTCGTTGATTTCGTTAGTTCGACTTTTGGCCACTGGTTCAGATAATTTTGTGGCGGCGACGTAGCGGCTGACCGTATAAGATGGAACTGCCACTCCCCGCGTGCGGGGGAAATAAGCCACGCCCATCAAGCTACCATTTATTTTCAAGGTAGGGCCTTAACTGGAGCATCAAATTTTTTACGTGATGTCAGGGTTGGTCCCTGACCCATCAAGAAGTTTTTAGTTATTGCTGTCCAAAGCGATGGTAGTATAGGATGCTATATAAAAATGTCTTTAGTGGTATATTTACTTGTGCTGCACCAAAATTGTCATGTGAAGTAGATGGCTGTACTTCCGGGGCTTGTCTCTCCCTTTCCCTGTCTCTATTCATTTCTTCTAGTTGATGCTTAGCTTCCTCCTGTAGATTATTTAGAATTCAGTCTTATGAATATCTATACTAATAATAATAAAGCTGAAGTACTAAAAATAAAGCTGAAGAGTTTGTTTTTTATTTGAAGGCGCTAACTAGGAACTGCCAGTCGGATTTGAAAAATTATTTTTGCATTTGATAGCTCAATTCTTGAGGAGGGTTATAGGCTAACATCACGCTACGACCCTTAGGAGCCGAGCAAAAAGAAAAAAGTCAGAAAGAACGCTAAGTGAAAACGAAGTAATAGCGCGGGCGGGCGAGGCCATACGACGGGGTGGGACGGGGGAAAAAGAAACACGCGGTTGAAGTCGCGGACGGAAGCTAGTATTCTATAAGATTTTACAGATTCTCACATTCCCCTCCAATTCATTTTTGACTCACCTGATATTTCAGCAGCCTCCTTTGTTGTTGTTTCAATGCTGCCAAACGCACGTGCGACATTTCCATTTTATTTTTAATTTCATTTTGCCACAGTTCATTGTCACTGTACGTCGAGCCATTGCTTTGTGCAGACACCGGCCGCGTCACTACATCCTGCCGAAAACAATGATGAATTCAAGTAACCATTGAGCCAGAAAAAAGAAATAACACTAAAACACATCTATTGGAAGGGTAACACAAAAACAAACAGATGTGTAGTACCTTTTTGAAAGGTTTCCATGAATCTTTAAACTTTGTATTTTAGGGACAAAAGGTGTTGACGAGTCTCGAGTACTATGTGTGCGGTAAAACTAAAGATTTAGCAGTTTTTTTTATTTTTATTGGCATCTCGTAGTTGCCCTTGATAGATCGTAACTACTTTACTGCTCGATCCTCTGGCTGCGGCTTAGGGCGTTGCTGGGGGGAGGGCAGCAAGATAAGACAGGCTGGATCATAACTGGATAATTAATATTATCGGGGAATTTAAAGCTGCAGGCTCAGGTTTGGCTCGAGCTGGTACTTCGTCGAGCAAGGGTCGGGGCCAATTACGTCGGGGAGCAGAAATTACGCATGGTACGTAGACATTTATGCAAATAGCGGACTTTTTGCCCGCTGATATTGTATGCATGTGAATTGCTTAAGTGTTTAGGTAATTTGTGTTAAACGTATGGTGAACACCTTTCGTTAAAGTTATTGTTATAGGTTAAGAATTAATTCCTCGATTGGACTAATTATATTGGATCATTTGTCTCTAACATGCACAAACTGTACAGTGATTGTTATAAAATTACAATATATCCACATAAAACAGCAGTAAAACTATGAGTACAAATCAAAGCTGAAAGTCTAAGTTAAAGCTAGAAAGCAGCTTTGACACAATAGAAAGTATCAAATGACGATTGGCGAGTCTGGTAATAGGTATTAGAGACGGTTATTCTCTGCTCCAAGATTGCATCCATTTCATGCTATGGATCTTTCGGCTCACAACATAGGGACACACTCCATAGTTCACAGTAACAAACAAAAACCTGATTGCTGGTATTGGGATCTTTTTTTTTAGTTTTCATCTCCTCTATCCGCGTTATTTTCTCCACACAAGAGAGTATGTTCTTTCGCAACATAACTTTTAATTCTTGGTCATCCTTTCTTATTTCGCTCTGATCAACAGCTTGTATTCCATTCTCTTTATTACCTTCTTCAGTTCCCACGAAATTGTCAGGGGGCCCTGACAAGTGCTGTGCACTTTCAGTAACGCCATCTGAAAGCTCATTAGTTTCTTGTTGTGAATGACTTTCTTCTTCATTTCTAATGTTATGCATTGATTTATTTATTTGTTCATTTTCAATATTGGTAACTTTTTTCGACAAGTTATTGTTAATGACGTCAGGCGTATTTTTAACATTGGAAACTGTGCTCAAATTAGTTTCTGAGGAAGGTTCTGTTTTGCTCTCTGCATCAGCATCAGATACTGGTATCTCTACAATAACAACTCCGTCCGTTTCCTCAGCAGGGACTTCGACATTTTCGGGTGTACTGTCCACTAACATACATTCCAGTTTAGTTTCGCTTTCCTTCAGCTTCATTACCATCTCTACCAGTTCATCATATTCTTCTTTAGTATGTTCGATAAAAGCCTAAATTAAAAATAATATCAAACATTTTTTACCATGTTCTTATGTCTATTTTTTAAACATGTTGGAATTAAGTACATACCTCTTCTTCGGAGTTACGCATAGTATCAACGAGAGACGAAGTAACTCGGATGTATTCTCGTATCTGTCCGAGACGACGTTCTACAGCTGCTGCATCAGGACAAGCTGCAGCTATTGCCTCTCCTAAGGCTCGGGCCGACTCTCTGTGAACCTAAAGAAAACCCCAAGATGATCGTCATAAGCTTAATAACGAAAATGTACAGGTGTGTTTTTTAGTTTATTACCTCTCCTAAACATCATACTCGAGTTTCCAGGATGAACTCTTTGTACAACAATAAATGTAGAACCTTTTGATTCCTGAATAAGCACCTAAGTGTGTGAGTATGTATTTGTGGCTACTACTTACATGATTACTCTCATTGAGATTATTGAAACTTCCTTGTCCCTGTTCATACATGTTGTTGATTAAATTGACAGTCTTTGTCCCAGTTCTAGAGTTAGATATAGGAGGCGTAGTATTATTGTTGCTTGCGTGGCTTCCTTCAAAATTGTTTCGAGAAGGATTCAAGTTTCTTGTTAAATTGTTTCTGTTTTGATTAGGTGCCTAAAATTTAAAGAAAATGGTAAATTGGATATAGAACTAAAATTAAAGCTTTTCAAGTTATTGCTATGATCTCCTTTATTTAATTTGTAAACTTATAAATTACATTTTTAAATATTAGAATATAAAGAAATATAAAAACATTTAAAAATATAAATATATTAGCCCACCGGTATCGGGAACAGGGTCCAAGCTACCGGCGGTTAGGGCTCCAGAGAGAGGGACCTCCTAACAATGCCAGCCGTGTCCAGAAGTACCGCTTTCTGAATCAAGCCCTCGATCCAGCAGCCCAACAAGAGCCTCCTCACGTGTTGGTCGAGGCTCTTGACTATTAGGCCATTATTGCTATCATTATTATAAGAAAAATACTTACATTGAATGGTTGAGACACATTTCCAGTAACAGCATTAGGCGTAGTTGGATTAACTATCATTACAGCAGCAGATGCATGGTTGGAGTGAGGAATTAGGCCTAAAAATGTTGCCAAAATTATTATTATTTAATGATCCAAAACAATGCCTCAGTTATTATGACATACAACCAATTACAAAATTTTTGAATAAAATATTTTAGTTTGTTAGATTATTTGTCAATATCCCTACAACAGCAACCAGTATGGTTTATGGTGTGAAATATCCATGATCAACAACAACAATAACAACATAATTACCATTCTGCATCTGATGCACATAGGGGTGCAAAGTGTGTCCTGAAATTGATGAGCCAGTGCCATCGTCATGCTGTTCAGCCGATATATTCTCGCGGTTCTGCACGTTGAGAGGTAACGCGCGTGGCTGCGGTCTGACAGGAACAAATCTTCCAAATCCACTCTCAAATGATACAGAATTGTCTAGAAAAACACGTATTTATATTCCAGGATCCGAAATCCAAATTTGGTTAAATGAATATATGATAAAATTAGCTTACCCAAATCTGTTAGTTCATGATCCGATGTATTATTTGTTGGTTTTCTTGATTGACTGTAGTTAGTGCGACTGTTGTATTCAGAGACAGGCACCCAATCAAGAGAAGTCTAAAAAATAATTGTTTTCAAAGTTCACATGCCACAAGTTCTTAAAATATGTTGTACAATAACCAAGTACAGTTCACACACCTTAGGTGCACTAAATTTAGAAAAACAACCTCCCATAAGGTATTCCAATAAATTCTAATTAAAATCACTATAGAGGACTTTATGAAATATCTTTAACATCAATTTATTAAGAATAAAAGGAACAGAATTGTTGTCTGTCAGTATTATCTGTGTCACAAACCATAGCAGCTTGGCACCAATTCAAATACATGAATCTTTCAGGTTTCCAAAAATAAACCCATACGAACTTCACATGTGTGTAAGCTTTGCTTAGAGACACATCAGTTGTTTTTATGCTTTCATTGTTCTAATAATTTTGAAGTTTATATTATCATCAAATGTGTATAAGTGTACCATGTATTTTATTGCAGGAATACTAAATAATGTATATATTTATTGTTTGTTTCCTCGGTGGAGGTTTTAAAGTGTTATTTTTTTTTACTATTTAATTTATAGAATTTGAGATAACCTACTTCTCATGAATAATAAAACTCAATTCTATTAGAAGAAATAAAGCAAGTGCTGTTATGTTGCAAATGCTGAAATATACTGAGAATTATCAATGGCACAATGGTGGCATTCATTGTTTATAATGAAGGACTATAGTGAAAGTGAATTGTTGTAATGCTTTTAAAAGCACAGGCTGTAAATAACTTACTTATGAGCTTAACTGTCACTATTATGAGACACAACAGATTTTTTATTGTTATGGACTTCAAAAGGCAAATCGACAGTTGAGAGGTATTAATGACTATTGACAATATCATTTAGAAGATATCAATAATTGAATTGTAATATATACTTTATTCCGATTTAATTTGTTATTTTAATGGAAAAATAATTAAAATTCTAAAACATAAGAGAAGAGGACAACATTCAACAGGATTTTGTTGACAGAATTTAAGAGAACAATCAGAGAGACACCAAAAAGGAAGAACACATTTCTTCATTTAGCTTGCTTACCTTGATGTTTCTAAATCAGTGATATTTGTTGCAAGATTGATCATAGTGTAGCCTTATTTTTTATCTATATCAAATACAGACCTTTTTTTATCCTAATCCTAAGTAAAAAGGGCTATGAAAGTATTTTATACAGCTTGTCTCTATTGTTCTTGTCAATTATTTCTCTTAGAACATCTTGCACATTTTGCTGCCAATATTAGTATGTAATTATGCCCACTGCAGGCCAGAGGTCAATTACAATAATACTATTGTTGCAGAGCCATGTAGAAACATTTGTAAAATATCGTGAAGACAAGAAAATGATGTTGGCATGCAAACAGTGGTAAAATGTGTTATGAAAGTAGTTGTGTTATGTAGTAGGTAGTTCTCACCGTTACTAGATTGGTCGTCATGTCTCTCCTTGTTGGGGTAACTGCTTCTTGTGGAACATTACAATTATTTCTCACTTTAGTCTTGGGTATAGTTCCCGTATGACCTGGATGCCGCTCGTTGTTACCAGGAGCCATAACATTCAGTTTTTATTTGCTGCATTCAGTTTATAAGATTCATAGCATTAAGTAACTGTTTATTGTAATAAAATGTCGAGGAAATAAAGCAATTTAGAAAATGTATTTTATGCGAAGGTAATATTACAAACTTTTACAACTCACAAAGCTTTAACTTCTACAAAACCTACAATCACTTAGGCCAATAAATTCTATTACATTTTTTCTGGGATTTAACTAATTTTCGTAAATTACTGCAGCAAAATCTTTTGCAAGTTTTTTTAATTTTTTTTGTAGGCGAAGCAAAGTATTTTATTGGCTGGCCAACTACTGCCGGGGGTTGCCAGCTCTAAAACTAAGCTTACCTGAAAACATAAGAACTTTAGGAGGTAGAAAATAAGATAAACAGTGTTTTGGGGTGAACTTCAAAAGTTCGTTCTTATAAAATTCAAAGCGATCGGTTAGACATTGCATTTTTTTCAAAGCGATGCAAACTCGTAGCTAGTAGCTGTATAGCAATCAATTTAAATGTAGGAGCGACTATATTGCGAATTCGCGACTGAATACATAAATTTTTTTTTTTTTTGGCAGTAAATCTTCGGAGACTGTCTCGTTGGTCTCGTGATCGCAAGTGCTACTGCTAAGCATGGGTCTTGGGTTCAATTTCCGGGTAGGGCAAAATAATATTGGGTTTTGCTATCTAGAATTTTCGTATGGATTTGTGCCCAGTTGAAGGCAATGAGCTCGCCCCCTATTAAATGCGAAAATACTAACTGGTCAAATGTGAGTGTACTTTAAGTGCACCTCTGCCTAATCCTTCCGGGAATACAGACGTGATATTATAAACCTTTGAAAATGTATTAGTTTCATTAAAAAAAAAAACCGTACTGTATTGACGCACCAGTGGAATCATTGTTTAGCCCCGGACAAAATGTAAACTTATTTAGGAAAAAAATAATACATACACATAGAACTATTTTAAACTTTTTTTATCAATGAACAATTACTTTTAATTAGAACACATAAATTATGAAATTCCTATTGATAAATTAATCGTTTGCTGGTAGTTTTTTTTTTGTGATATCTGAATTTAAACCAATATAATCGTGTACCAGTTACATAATTAGATTACACCTTAAAGTGTTTTTTTTTAATTCTGCCGGTTGTTTTTCCCTAAAGAAAACACAAATTTTTAATCGACTGTACACGAATTCTACAACGCAATTCCATGAATTTAGGGGAAATCCAATAAACTAGTAACCCTGCTGCTGCCATTTATAACTTTTTAAATCCCCACAATGTGACTACGAGGCTTTTCATCTGTGTACACAAACAAAAAAAAATTGGATAAAAAATTCTACAGATGCTGGCATGGCATTGCGGCCTATTGGACCAGCCATCACAACTTCCATTAGCTTGCACTGGTAATTTTAGTTTTGCTCCCTATGACAGCGACAGATTTCCTGTCAAGTCCTGTCTTGTAAATGATAATAATGATCGCTAAGGGTCATATATATAAGAAAGAAGATTTCTATGGTAGTGGTACTTGCCTCGTTGGGCTCGTGGTCGCGCAACCGCGACTGCTGAGTGTGGGGTTTAGGGTTAGATTCCCGGGTCGAGTAAAGTTTTATTGTGAAAAATCTGTAGTAGCCCGGAGTCTGGATTTAAGAGCGGTTGACAGTAGATACACTCCTAGTATTACCCGGGGCGTAATCGGGAAGGTGAACATACTAGCTGACAGTGGTGGAGCGAACGTGGACGTCAGCGACATCCGCTTTACGAGGCCCAAAAAAATAACGTTAATTGAATGAAAAAAAATATCTTTGAACATGTATACAGAAATACGAATTATTTCGTCGAAATAACCAGAAAGGTTTGAAAACTAAGAAAATGTACGATGGAAGACCGAGCGTAGCGAGCTCGAAAATTTTAGAATGCTACGTTTATATTTTGCATACGTAAGGGCCTCCAATTAGATTAGTATTTTTAATCAAATATTATTATTAGTATTTGATTAAAAAGTATTTCTCGAGATTTGGGGGTCCCCAGAACCCCCGGGGGGGGGGGGGGGGGGGGGGGGGATAAATACGAATAACTAAACTTTTTATAACTTGTAAAACGTTTTTGCGAGACCCTCACAGACGCGCGGCCGTTGGCGGTTGCCGACGTCGCCGACGCTGCTACTGGCAGCCCAAATTTAGTCAGTAGTCAAGTTCAAACGTAGTCAGGGGTTCCCAATTTGTTAACATACGTACGTAACTCCTGTAACTTTCACTACGCCCCCTGAGTTACCTACTTTTCCGAATTGCGGACTTAGATATACACAGAAAAGCTTAGACTTTCTTTTGATCATTAATTTTGAAAAAGGTGTTACTTTGTCAAGTTATGCAGAAAAACTAAAGATTTATCTCATAAATCTTTAGGTTTCCTTTTTCAGAATGCTTAATGTTAGAGCGAGCGATCGCTTCAGATACCTACTCATTAACTTGTAGAGCCTACTTAGCTGTAATAGTTTTCCTTTTAATTTCGTTATATACAATACTGCTGTGTAGTTATCCAGAACCAACCATTTAGCTGGCAGGGGGGGGGGGGGGGGGTTACACTTGACACTAACAAAAATTAGCACTATAAGTATAGCTTAATATGCGCAAACGGATCTCGGAATCCAAAAATGGTTTTCACAAATTCACAATATTTTTGAACGAGCTTTGCAACTGCACCCCGCGCCAAGGGATAGACGAGAAAAAAAAACATCACGACTTTACTTGTAGGGGAGGTACCCTTTTTTTCATGATTTTATTTTACCACTATGTCGGAGTGATTAATATTATGTATATCCATGCCAAATTACAGCTATCTAGTACTAACCGTCTCTGAGCTAAGCCGCGGACAGACGTAAATGGCGAAACTATAAGGGTTCGTTGTTGACTACCCTTCCCAACACATACGCACACATACACACACACACAAACACAAGCATACCAGTATTATTGATTTTTATTTAATTTGGTTTAATCCTGACTTTATTATTGTAATTTGTTTTCGTTCTAATTTTATTAATATTTGCTTCGATCACTAATACACATTGTGCATTATTGATCGAAGAATATTTGTTCTCGATTTTTAAGCACATTTTGTTTTGATTTAATGAGAGTATGTTATTTGCTTTAATTCTATTTTTTAAATTTAGTTTTAAGTAAGAAGATATTACAACCTTTTGCTGCTTATACTTGCTTAATTATGACCTAAATGTAAGAAGTCTTGGGTTTTGTAATATAGCCTTAATTTTTTCTAATTCCAAGAAAATATTTAATAGTTTTTTAGAGGTATGAGGAATAGGGTTTAAAGTTTACTCATCCTCTATAGAAAAGGAAGGATCCTCCGACCAGACGTGGTTGAAGGGTGTCGTGTCTGGCGGGCAACTGCCCAACAATTGATGTCGGAAAGTTATATGTATAACCTATCTGCGCCCCGTGGTTTCACCCGCATAAGTCTCGATCCCATGGGAATATCAGAATAAAAAGTATCCTGTGTCCTAATCCAGGTCATGGTCTACTCATGTGCCAAATTCCATTAAAATGTATTCAGCCGTTTTAGCGTGAAAGCGTAACAAACAAATTAAAACTTACTTTTACAAGAAGTTAGGATGTTGATCGCGATGCAAACAGCTCTATTTCCGCGATGCAGGATTTTGTGTGACGTCAGGTTTTAACGCGTCGTTCGCTATTTTTAAGCTTAACCCCACCTCCCCCTGGTGATACGTGAGGTACGGTGAGGTTTTAGACTAAAGGCTCATGCAGACCAGCGCGACGCGACTCGAACAATACCATTTCTAAGAAAACTTCATGGTATAACAATAACCGGTGTCACGTCGCGCTAGTCTGCACGCAGCTTAATCCCTCCCCCTTACCCTGGGTCACGTGTATTTTTAATGTGCAAAGTATCTTAAAAAAATACAGAATATTTTAATCTTTAAATAGAAACAAAGAAAGAAAAATATTTTATTCGGGGATCGCTTTTCGTTTTAGAAATGCGCGTTAAACGAAAAAATAAATACACGTGATATCTCACTACACCCCCCTCCTCCTTGTGATATTTCGTGATTTTTTCCGAACCCCTCCCCCCTTTCGAGCCTCACGTGATTGGACGACCCCCTAGTTGAGGTATTTTATTTCACGCTGTATGAATAGTGGAGTCCTACTGCCACACCACAGTGAAGTAGCAACAGGCAGTTCCTTCTACTCTATGTGGCGTATGCTAGGCTTGTAGGTGAAATGAGTAAAGAACTTGAGGAACGGTGTCGCACAGGCTGAGTTCTGGAGGCTGTCTAGTTTTGGGGTCACGGGTTCGATTCCCGCTCTCAGCACGGAACTGTGTTTGTGTCTGTAACCATAACCGCCCTAGACATGTACACAAGAATATTTAAAGAAAGGTGATTGAATGGACCGGTACCCTAATTACGTAATACACAATCAATCAGTATCTGAATCGTTTTGAAACAGATTGCTAATCCATTGCTTCATAAGGTCGAAAAAAATTCTGCTCAACAACGTAATTAACGCAATGAACGTTGTTGAATTGTCAAAATGAAACAGATTAGTTGTAATCGTTTACGAAAATGTGTTGCGTAATTAAATAGCTGATCAATCTAAATCAGAAACTCTCTGTATACCTACTTACCTTATCGAACCGAACTATGTTCGGAACCAACGACACAAGAAAGCAAGCCTCAATGGGGAACGGCTACCTGGGTTCTTTACTATATTTAATTAATATAATTTTCATTTGATGGACTCAAAGATTGATAAAGATATAAATAATTTTTGAAAGAAATAATGACGCAGCCGGCGAATTGCATGTTATACCTTCACCAACGATGTAGGGCGCCCAAGCGTGTCGCGCAGTGAAATGCTGCCATGACTTGTTGGCCCAGTTTGGCGCTTGGATTGAGTCCATTGCTTTGTTCTCAACTACTTTGATGGTGCGCTCGCGTACAAGCAAAGCGATGGACGTGTATATTTCGTTTAACGTTGGCCGACTACTCCGACCAGTGTGTAGAGGCAGTGTAGCATTATTTCAGATTTTCGTTCGGCTCATATTGGACTGGAGTCGTTCGTAGCTTAGTGCGCGTTTGACCCGCCGACTGGCCGCGCTTCTTTCCTGTGTGACCGTACGGTATGCGCGAACAATACTTTAGCGAAGTTAGGTATATAACTGGATTCTCCTACACATTGGACGTTGAATTTGTGTGCTAAATGTGTGTTACGAATGTTGCAAATTTAAAATAAAAGTGTTGTTCAGTGAATGAAAGTTGTCTTTAAAAACATTTATCGTTCTTGTAGTGAGGTAAATATATTTTGTTTTCATATAAGCGCGTACCATGTGATATTAACTTTAAAAAAGTTGGGTGCGTATTTATATAGAGAGTAAGCATGTTCTTTTTTGTTTTGCTGGTTTATTGGCAGGTGGGAAACTGGAATTGCACACCGCTTAACATACAGGGGTAAACAACTTGATAAATACAAACACCTGTAAGATTTTAAAAGTAGATAGGGTGGATAGCTAAGTATTAATGAGATCGACATTTAATATTAATTAGTATTTTGCCCATGAAGACAATTTATGTAAGTTTATACTATAAAAGTGCTCTTCTTCGTTTCATTTCACGTAATTTCCTTTTGTTTAATTAAACTAATTATTTAATAAAGATTGTGTTTCTCTCCTAAACCGCGTGCCATAGGATTGATGAGCCACACAATTCGGCTAGGTAAAGTTAAAATCTGTCTATAATCGCATAAGTCCCTGCATGTATCTATTTACGTGAAATCTCTTCAAATGTTCTTCTGCTTGCATATGGAGAAAGCAGAGTTCTGAGAAATGGTCACAACTTTGCATGACACGAGCAAAGAATTATGAAGATTCGTTTATATTTTATTTGTCATTCATAAGTGATATCATCACTAAGATGACTGTTAATTGTTAGCTTCTAGTTGAGAATGGCCTAGACCTACCTAGTAGCCTCAGATCAAAGGCAGAGCAGAGGTATAAGTAAGTATTTCTTTTCAAGTTGCAATTTTGCGAAATAGTTACTTACATCTCTCGCAAGCTTCAAGGCTGTCAATGCCTCTGCGGTGGTTGTTCATGTACCTATTTAATCTTAATATTGTTCGTTATGTGCCATTTGTAGAGATAAACAACTATTTAGGTACCTACTTACAGATGAATTGACAAAGTAGTATGTAGAGCGCAACATCATTTTTAAAAGACGTTAATATAGTAGGATATTCTAGGCTGAAATACCTACATTGATAGACTAGATTACAGAGGAAGCGGAGAATAATAAAACTCAAACAGGTTTGTAACATATTATACATATAGGTACCTACTTATTTATAACAGCAAATGCTCCAGTTGGCCGTTAGTCAGCAGCTTTATGTGCGTCTGTCTACATAAATTAAATGTTTTGAATATAGGTACCCAGTCCGGGCCAACAGAACTAACAAACATAAAAACCATTAACCTAATTATAAATATAATTATTTAGACTATCTTTACTTATTGCATGTAAAAAATGCCAAATGGGTAACCACCTAAGTATTGTGTATTGAGAAGGCCCGCCAAGTTTTAAGGCTCGTGCAGACCAGCCCGACAGGACGGCACGACGCGACTCGAACAGAACAATTTCTAAAACTTCACGGTATACGCTTTACGTTATAGCTTGTCCACTCTGAAATGACGCGCCCCACTACTGCATTAACCATAGAAATCCTTATTACCGTGTGCGTAATTGCGGTAGTGGGGCGCGTCCACAGAGTACTTTGTAATAAGGGCGCGTCATTTTCATTTCAGAGTGGACACTGGAAAAGCTGGTTTGGCAGAAATTTCGTATCCTAGCACCTAAGTACAATACTGCAACACTGCAGTGACTTCACTTCTTTAATTGATTTAACTATTCCGCCTCTATTTTCGTTCAAAGTAGCAGTAATGATTTTCTTTTCAGCTTTCAGAAATTCAGCTGGTTAGCTACATATTCTTTTATTTTGAGTATATCCGAGGAGTAGGTACCTACTCCTCTACATCGACGTGGACGTTAATAATCTTTAGATTTGTTTTAATAGTATAAATTTTTCTGCGCCGTCAAGCCAGCTTCATAGGTACTTAGGTATCTCATATTCCACTTCTCAGAATAATTAAAGATGCATTATCATCGCTCTGGAATTTGTAAGAAAAATACAAACATTCACTTTCAGGCCAAGGAATGGCTTGTTGATCCTCATCATTGACCTAAGTCATTGACCCTTTATATTGAAGCCATAAAATCACAAAAAAAATAATTATATCGTCGTTGTTCGATTACCAGCAGAACCAAGGAAGTTTTCAGCAGAACTTGTTACCTTAAACTATTTATTTTCAAGTATCTTAGAGATTTTTTTTCTTTACCATCTCTTCATTACCGACCGTCTACCGATCACTTTTTTACCACCCTGTATAATAGCACAATTTTCTATAACTTCATATACCCTACTTCGTAGTTTGAACCACATTGTTGACATTGACACTGACTTTACTTCTGATTCAGCAAAAAAAGAAGACCCAGAAGCTAGCTAGATAGCTTCAAAACTTGGGTAACTTCTATAATTAGAAGTCGCATAACAGGCACTATAAAGTTAATAAGCTAAAGTGGGATACTTTATAAATTATTACAGTATACTTGGAATAATAACAACAACATGATTATTATTTCTATGGTCCCGTGTATATGTGTACCTACGATGTTTTGATGGCGATGGGGCGGGTGGCGGTGGCAGTTCTGTAGGGTTGGGCCACCTCTATGGGCCGTGGGTGCGCCGACCTAGATACCAGATTTTCTGTTGACTGTTGATGACAGTTTAATTAATAAAAACTAGGTGGTGGAAGGCCGCACCTTGTATTACACGGCTATATTCATTACATGTGGGAATGTTTTCGGTGACTGCGGGTGAATCGTAGATTATTCACAGGAGGGATCATGAATGGCGATAAATATTTAAAGTCGTCGACTAGTCAATTAATTAAGCGAGAGCTTGCTCAATTAACTAAAAATAAAACAATTGAACACAGTGAAACCCCCCGTCTTTCTGTTCAATTTAATTAAACTCTAAACAACACACATACAACCTCTACAAGTTACAAGTCAAGTTTTATTCGTTACAATTCGCTTCGATTTCTGTTAACAGTATCCTTCAAAGAGAGGATATTTTATTAGCCATCAGTGTCTTTCTTCAAGATCTACGTAAACCACGTAGGCGTGGATGTTCATTTAAAAATTATCCTTCCAATAGTCCTAACTTTCATAATTTTTATGGAATTGGCGTTTGGTGATGTCAGCGATGACGTCATATTCGTACCACGAACTAACCGGTTCCGTGGCTGCGGCTGCCGACCTCCAATTATGCTAATGCCGTTGCCGTTCCAGTCTACTCCTCAGCCATACACGTCGTAAACAGAAACATATACCTAAATTGGGGTCTGACAAGCCCGTGAGGTCATCTATGTCCATCTCAATTTGAGAGAATTCATACACTTTGTGGCGTTGCTAGTCCAGCATTACCTAATAAACAAAAATAGCAAGAACAATTTACGAAAATTATAGTCTACAAAATGATTTATTGGACAAGACACGTGTTCAGTTTCTCACGGCTTCCATATTTGTGTCGATTGATTAAAAAAATATAGCACATTTTGTGTAGTAATGGCATCACGCACGACTTCCGTTCAATGTGCTAATAAAAACTTTGGCGGTTGCCACTGCCACCGTAGCCACCATGCCATGCCATGGTACGCTTATACGTACCTATAGGCACACAATGTGGTTTATGTTATGTAACTTATAGTAATATGATACACGTGATTAGTAACTGGGATTTAACACTATTAATTAATACTTAATGATTAAAGCCACATTCATACTCTTAAATCGACATCTCTTCTTTTTTGAATTGCTACATTATGGTGTGCTACAGCTGAGGTACATTTCTTATGATGTCACATGATGTGTAACATCATTTTGATTTATTGTTTGATTTGTTTGGTATACTTATATCTAAACCGTCAAAAGCTAATGCACCTTACCAGGAAAATTATTTTATAAAAGTTTTCCTTGGTTTCTCCTTATAAACTCTAGTTTCTTGTTGATCAAAAGTAACCCAGAAATACTGCAATAAATACGAAGGTCTTGTACCTCTTGGATTTTTGTCTGATGGCCTGTAATGTGATGTGAGTGGTCTTCATATCACATAGGCATTTGAAGTGAGTAGATACAATGTCTGAAAACGATTTAATCTCTCTATTTATTATCTACTATATTTGATACTTCGATAGAGACAGGTTTATTAAGGGTTACACCTACAGCAGGCGCAATGGCAGTGGTTAACCCCCTGACACAGATGAATACACGTACACAAATGAATAGATACTTAGTCATGGAGAAGTTAATGATCCTACTATAACAGTCAATACTGCGCTGTTAAAGTTATAGGTAGGTACAAGATCGAAATAATAAATCATTATTGTATATTCATGGAATTTGTCAGAGTCTAACTGATAGCACATAATACCAAATGAATCACTTGCATTCATAACAATGTTTGCCGACCTTTTCTTTTCGTCTCCAATAAATCGACCATGTGTTACAAAAATAACAATGATGCTGTTGAGCAATACGTGATGTATCTCTGGACACCCACGATGAGTAATAAGTACCTAATTGTAATTCCAATCGTTATGAGAAGTTGCGACTTGCGAGATTAACAGTTGAAGTAGCTACTACTAAAATAATTAAGTGGACCTCCTGGAGTCCTTGTGATCGTATAATTTCAAGTACTTATATTTAAAAAAAGGGGGGGGGGGGGGGTTAAAGGGGCTTGTGGCTAAATAATAACAGCCGCATGGGTCGATCGATCAGGTTAAGCTACGCTTGCCGCGGTTGGCTCGCGGATGAGTGACCATCTTTACATACCAAGTCCCCTCCTTGGCTCGGAAAGCACGTTAAGGTCCCGACTGTCATTTGTAGATCTTTGACAGTCGTTACGAGTAGTTAGAAGCCCAAAAGTCTGACAACCAGTCTCAGCCGTAACTACATAGGTTGTGGAGGTCAGATAGGCAGTCGCTCCATGTAAAATACTGGTATTCAGCTGCATCCGGTTAGACTGGAAGCCGACTCCAACATAGATGGGAACAGGCTAGACAGCTGATGATAATTAAAAAGTATTTAACATATATAATATGCTCTCTTGGAGAGTTCTTCTTGCGAAGAATTGCCTGCATTTCTTTGTACCTAAGTAGTTGTAGGTGAAACAATGCGACGTATGGCCCAGATGTTCGCAGCGTGACGGCGAGTTCTTATCGGTGCAAAGACGCGCCCACCTACACTCTCCCCTGGGTATTATAATATTATGTTTCGTCGCGTCTCGACCGGACATGACAGTTCAACGAACTGCCAATTCAGGATCCATCTTTCCCATTCATTTATTCTAATTTTTGTCGTTATTGTATTGTCGTCTTCCGCTTAAGTATATCTGACTGACAACTGTTTATTTTCACTCATAGCTATGTTCCTTGCTCGCATTCATTTCGTTCAATCTTCCGACTATAGAAGCTTTTCCCTAATGCCTAGGTTATATGTAAAATCAACGCTGATGCTGAAAATAGTTTTAGTCCGTATCGAATTAAATGCTGTCCCATGAAGAAAAGAGCATCGGGAGCATGCGGAAGAGTGGCCTAGCAGGAATGTTGGTGAATCGCCAAATTGCATAATAGTCGCGAAATATAGGTAGGTACCGTACAGTCTGTCTAGACTCTAGATCTATACTCTACTTGTCACTACTTCATCCTCTCTTGAGTCTTATTTCTAGCCATAGGTAAATCGACCGTAGAGACCTGTATTTTTTTTAGATAACCTTCGGTCTGATACTACGTGTATTTAAATTCTCACCTATCAGAATTATGAATATTTTTGCTCTGAATGAAATAAACCTAAAGAACAGCTAAGTAGACACTGTTCATCTGAGGCTAAAGGTTATCATTATCGGGTACACTTATAATGTTTTACGTAAGTATGTAAATACTCTTAATACTCTGTATTATTATTATGTACTTATTATGTAGAAAGCCATCATTGTAGAGACTAGAGACAGAAATAACGATTTTTCATAAAGTATTGAAGCATAAAGTGTAACCCTTTTTAGGGTTCCGTAGTAAACAAGGAACCCTTATAGTTTCGCCATGTCCGTCTGTCTGTCTGTCTGTCCGCGGCTTAGCTCAGAGACGGTTAGTATTAGAAAGCTGTAATTTGGCATATGTATACATATTAATCATGCCGAGAAAGTGGTAAAATAAAATCCTCCCCTACACGTAAAGTGGGGATGTTTTTTTTCCCCTCATCTACCCCATGTTGTGGGATATCGTTATAAAGGTTTTTCAAAAATATTGTGAGTTTGTCAAAACCATTTTTGGATTCAGGGATCCGTTTGCGAAATATTAAGCTTTTAACTGAAATTTTTTGTTAGAGTCAAGTGCCCCCCCCCCCTTCTAGCTAAATGGTTGTACTTGGACTTGTGAATAAATTCACAGCAGTAGTATATATAACGAAATTAAAAGGAAAACTATGAAAGATAAGTAGGCTGTACAGGTTACCGAGTAATAATCAACCAACTTAAATTTGCGGTTTGAAAAACATGATCTCCCATACATTCTGTATGGGAGAACATGTTTTTCAACTACAATGTTAAGTTTGTTCTTGGGATAAATTCATCCCAACTACGGAACCCTTCCGGTTTTTTAAATTCTCAATTGAGAATACTGAAAAGGTAAATTATGTCATTACATAGATGCACTTAGTATCAAACGATGGCAATGAGAAACGTGATTTGAAATTAAATTGTCAATCCATAGAGTTATGTATCATAATAAGCTGTTTGAATGCACGCTACGAAGAATGGCAACTCGGTTAGCCAAACATTTGACTTGTTAGCTTGTTTATTAATGAAGGTTCCTGTTGCAGGAAAACGAAAGTGGGAGTTTTACTTTCCGACCTAGCCCTTCATAGGCCTTCACTAGCAATTTGAGAACGTAAGTGAGGACGTTGTCATAGTTTATAAATGACCGTTGATATCAGAGTCGTTTACATCATACTTGATTGAATTATAGTGTGATGTGATGATATTTGTGAAGCGACTCGCGCAGGCGTCACCGTCGCGTTCGGGCACAAGGCAACAGACCTTCGCCGTTTATAGCGGTGACGCCATCGGGCCCGGCACAACAGACTATAATATAACAAGTCACCACACAGCATGCCCTAAGCCTGTTGCAGTAAGCCTCTCCTCCTTAAACCTGTCCTTATTCAGCCGGTCAAAGCACGTTCAAGGTGCTGTACTATATATTGTATTGTAATGTCAGTAATACGTGGAACTGTTTTAATTCTACAATTGTTTCTATGGTCATGGTATCCATATATTTTAATAAATACTTTATTTATTCATTCATTCAAAAGCCTCATTCACTAACGTGGCTAGGTAGAATTCTATTTAAGCATTATACCTAGGTGCACCAAAAGTATATACCTTACAATTTGTTTTTTTAATCAGTATTCCGCTGTATTTTGGTATCTACGTTCGCCATTTTATATGCGTAGAGCTACATTATAAAGTAAGATTAGGTATTGAAACGCAACTGAAACCTCAAAAATAACAGCAAGCATCATTATCGACGTTAACTTTATTATTTTTGAGCATGAATTCATAATTACAAAAAAATGTTGCTTCAGTCTTTTCATTCGGCTCATGGAAGCTAAAAATAATTAATAACCGACCAATGAAAAGAATAAATTAGCACGGTTGGTTCACTATGCCCATTATATATTTTTTAAATTCTTATAATAATGCGAGTGAGTATAATTTTTTTTATTATTATACATAGCTTGAGTATGAGTGTGCAGTGAACCTGAGGGGTGCGTTTATCACCTAAGTAGGAACATAAATATTAATATTTTATCATATATAATTAAAGGCACATAACTAGTTATTAAATAATGTAAAGGTTCACACCATGCATCGTCCACTGCAACCTGTGAAAGGAGGCCCAGTATTGAACCTTGGGGAACGCCAGCCCTTAACTCGATTCGACTCGAACCTAACTCGGATTTAAGAAGTGGTGATAGTTTTTTGAAGACTCATGCGGTGGGTTAGGGTTAGATTAGGACTAAATAGCTCGTAGAATCTACTAGCTTTACGACGCGGCGAGGTAGAGGAATGAGGAGATGCCTAAAAAACCGGGGCACCTAGTTTTTTTTTTAAAGATTTTACTTTTGGAATTAAAGATCAAAGGTCAGTCACTGGGCATATGATATGATATAATATGCGTATTAAGGCAGGTAAGTACTGGTTTATCTATTCTTGCTTAATTAAACCATTTTAAAACTTTAAGGAATTATGTATTTGATAATAAACCCTTATTTTTTTTCCAACCCCTGCTCAGGCCGATTTTCTAAATGGGGATTTGAAATAATAACTTTGCGTTGATGTGGTTCAGTCATGCGATCAGACTTTCATTTATTTCGTAAGTCAATCAAGTTTTGATTGAAAGGATAGTCGCAAAATCTCAACGGATTTTTTTTGGGTCTTTTTGATGATAATAATACTCTTCCAACGTGATGAACGTTCAAGTTCGTTCTGATTTTAAATATCTTGCAATTTGATAGTCGGAGATCTGTAAAGATCATGTGTGAAAAAAAATTGTTGTACACAAAAAACTTTGTTTTAGGATAAGTCTTTGCAAAAATAATGAACTAATAGCAAACATTCAAATGATTTCATAAGCTTTACCTATACTATACTCTAAAGTTGAGTACTTACCTATGCGTTGTATTGTAATAATAACTTACAGCTAAGTCAAAGTATGGTCTTCCAGTTTCTATCGCTTACTTTATCGATTTTTCCTTCCACTTCATGTAATGGTGTGCCCGCTACGTACTTACATAACTTCATGTAGACATAAGTCACAATTCAACTGGCGATGTATAAACAAGTGGCAGGCCAGACTGAATTAAATTGGTCCGACAACTGTGACATCTCCGCTCAATCAATTACATTGACCTAAGTAAACTATATGTTCTTATATCACGCATTGGGTGAATGAACAGTGGTCGTCTTTAGAAGTAGATACGTAGATAGGCATACACTTATTATAACTTTTAACTTTTAGAATAGTGTAAAGTTTTGATTCTTATTTTAGTTACACTCTCCATTACGAAATACTATTTCGTAAATAGGTAAACAGCCTTTGCTGCCACTGCCTTTCCCGTATTAACATCTTAGGTATGTACATTATTTACTTGGTTGTTATTTGAATAGGAAGAGGTTAGATATCTATCTCCTCACTAAGTTGAGATTTAAATATTGGGATCAGCAGGTTAACATGTAACTTTATCAAGATGAGAAAGATACTGCTGAAGGTGCTCATAGGTACGCTTGTTTTGGTGCCCTCGGAAAACAACTTAAAAATAGCATCATATTCATAACGACGTCTTGTTGTTTAGCTTTTATTTCCTTTGAATGCATTGTAACATTGACTCATAAAGTCATAACGTAAACGTTGGTGCTACTCTGATGGCTCTACATTTAGCGCTGCTGTTTGGAATTAGCCCTTTGAAACCATCCGCAAAAAGTTTGTAGAAAGCTTTTTTCCGTTATGAAATAACAATGAGCATGGGTAAAAATGTTTTATGGTAAAAAATCTTATCACAAACAGCGGTTGCGTCGTGTCATGCTCGTGACAGTTGGTTACGGTGACTGATCATGATTGCAGTCTGTGTTTATGCGTTGCCACTGTTTAGCTTGCAAACCACAATCCTCGAATAACGAACATTCATGCTAATTTAGTTCATAGAGTGTCAAATTCACATGTCTCGTTTTATTTTAGCCACCATTTCGCAATGTCACTCAGTTTTGCCGAATTTCGGCCATCGACCGCTGCCGTGCCCTCTAGGTGCTTAATTTATCCAAAACAACCTTCTGACACGCAAACAGAAATGCCTAAATATTATAACATTTAAGCTTTATTGAATTTACGATATGTAGACTAGAAAAAATTGAACAGGATAATTATGTTAAAATAAAATTATGTTGCCTACATTTTCTTTTGATGCGGATCCGAGTCAGATGCGTGACCTCGTTGCCATGACAATAGCAATAGTCAATACTAAACTTATACATTGCAACAACGATTTGCACAAAATGCATGGGAGAAGAAAATAGGCACTTACATACCTATCCTATATGTTTTTTATACTTCTGAAAGTATTATATGGCAAAAAAATAAATAAGGCTAAGTATTTAAATAATTAAATGAAACTCAATATCAGTCAAAAATTCCATTCTGAATTGGCGGTTTGCCACAGGCAAAACAGCTGTCGTGAGAAAGTATGGGACGGTAATGTTTATGTTTACGCCATCGTAACCCAGTTACACACAGCGATAATGCGATACCCTTTAGTAAGAAGGCATCGAAATAATCATGAACCCAAACAATCGCCGTTTGACCCTCTTGAACCCACGTTTACGAAATGATGAAAGAAAAATTTACTTTCCGCTAATGGTTTTTACTGGACTAGGTAGGTCTACATAATTTTCTTTTTCTAAGCTTCTAGTTTCAGTAAAGTGTTTGTTCTTCGAGTACACGCTCATTTAGTTTAATTTTTCTTGACGTATATAAAACGTCTTTGTTTACAAACAAATCCAAATGATCCACAAATGATGACTAAGTATAGTAGGCGATGAAAAAGTTCATTATGGCACAAAAAAGTATGACTCGAAGAAAATTTACTCCCAGAAGAGTGGTTTCAATACATAATCCAAGCTTACTTATTCGGTCTAGGGTATGTATCATCCGGTTGACCAATACGAAAAATCTGTGCTAAGTACCTATATGTACTGGGGTGTAAACTTTTATGGTAGGTACTTAGAAAAACCTTGTCTTTCTCGTAGGGTCAAACTAAATTAGCTAGTGAAACTCCGCGGACGTGGTGGGTTACATACACAGAACAGAAAAAATCTGGTTAGAATAAGCAAGTAACACCTGACTTCTTGGTCAACGGGTGCTAGTTTCTTAAAATTATGCGTTCAGAAAATTTTATTTGGTTGTTTTATAGCCATTAGATATTTATACCGAGTACATCTGAGGAGTTGTGCTAGCTAGCTTAATTTGACCTTGATCGGATCGAAATACTCACTTAAATTCTTTGATATAAGAGGTAGGTAGGTACTTAAATATAAAACTGACAACATAAACACCGATAAGCTCGCATAAATTATGCCGAGGAAACTATTTAATAAGAACTGGAAGATTAAAGAGTGACTAATGTTATATTTTCAAACTGTGATGTAATTTAAATATGAGCCCAGTTATAAAATGAAATTCCGGACATCGCACTGAAAATGCAATTAATTGCGTGTCTTTTCCTTTCGATTACAGCTAGGTATTATTAGGTTCCTTTTACCAGCAAGTGAAGCAAAAAAATGCAGCACTCTATTTTCAAATCAAACGGATTGAGCTCAAATTAGATTCCCGTATTCCGCTGAGATCAGAACAGAAAAACAAACAGCGATGGAGAGAAGCTTATTAAATATAAGGAAAATACACAGAGTTAACAGTGAGTACGTATATATTAGACAAAAAACCAAGGTAACTGATGCACCCACGCAAGCCCTAAAACTGAAATGGCAATGGGACGGTCATATTATATGCTATACAGACAGCAGGTGGACATTCAGAACTACGCGATGGAAGGGACCAATAGAAAAAAGAAGAGTAGGTAGGCCGAAAACAAGGTGGGCTGATGACGTAATAGAAATAGCAGGGAAAGCCTAGCAGACTACTGGCAAAGACAGCGACACACGGAAGAAGTTGGAGGAGGCCTTCATCCGAGGAGAGGTCGATATCCGACAAACTAACTAATCTGTACTAATATCTAGAAAATAAGTAAAACAGTAACTACTAACAATTAACTACTAATAACATTTGCAATGTAATTTATGGATACGAAAATAAAAGACTTTTTTTTTATTATTCTGAGCTCAAATTAGATTCCCGTATCCTGATAGATGTTCATTAAATGTGATAAGATTTTATACAAAATAATTTTGAAGTGCAACAATAGAAATACAGCGGCTGGGCAACCCATTCATCTTTCAACACTATCATTATGCTCTGCTTTCACCGTCTTAATTGACCACATATATATACCGTATTATTAGTGTTGTGTTACTAGAAAGTAACAACGATCGATCGTACCTACATACGTCGGAAATATTGTGAGGATTATATTATTTGATTACATCAGCCTGCATATTAATGGCCCTATAGGTAGCTAGGTTCAATGAGTGTCCAGCCGGCATGCAATACTTAGCGAGCTTTTTACGAGCCTGTTTGTCCAGTGTTGTGTTCATGATGAGATCACTGCAACCGTCATCTCATGGCATCTATTTTAATGCTATAACAGTTGGCATTAGGTTTGTCACTACGAGACGCCGGTGATGTAGGCGTTTTAATAAGTGACCGTGGCCCCAATTCACGCGTCGCATCGATTGTTTGTTTGAGTTTTTTTTTACGATTTCTAATAACCTGTCAATTCACACGTAGTTAAACTAAATCTCTAGATATAGCATAGGGCAAGGCACGCGTTTAAATAGCAAGTCTAATTAATTATATATCTAGCTGTAGGTACCTGTTCCTTCGTCGCCTAATTAGGATCATACGATTTTTCGCTATAAAACTATATAACACTTAAAATCTCACAAGTACAGTACAGACACATCAGTCTGTTTATTTATAGATATAAACAAACAGTCCGAATATTTGTATTTTTTTTTGTTCCAGATGCAAGATGCCTGAATAACTCGGAACTCGGAATACAACAAAAACTACAAAGATGAAGCAACTCGTCAATAAGAACCTCATCACGCTGAAATGCGTTCTCTTCTGTTTCCTCTCGGGTAAGGTTTCTAAGGTTGCCCAGAAAACATGATAGTGTAGCTGCTGAAGTGTCAGAGACCAGACATTTATCTATAGTATAATATTATTGACATGCTGTTCTTTGGTTAGCGCATCCCTTTAGAACGGCTGGACCGATTTGGACTTCGGTATTTTTTGTTTTAAAATGTTCGTAATAGTCCGAAACCGGAAAGAAAAATTGGAAAAGTTCTCCGAAAAATCTTCAAATTTGGGAAAAACTGAACATCCTATTTTGTATGAATTATTGAAGTTTGGACAGGACTTCTGTCGGGTCAGCTAGTGCTAATGACATCTATTTAACTATGTTGGAGGTCTCTTCACTCTGGAGTCTCCAAAACAAAAACCTAACAGGTTTTATTACAGTGTTGAGATAAAATCTAGACTTTTAAATCACTTCGCAGTACTAATAAATAAACCACGCATGTTTGCTCCTTTCTTGGGCAACGAAATAAGAACAAGACTGTCACAAGTCCCAGTTGGCTTGCCTATAAAAAGTGGTCCAAGTCATCACGGACGGTTAGGTACCTATGTACAGCCAATAATTCAAGTCGCTCTGTTGCAAGCTGCCTTCTAAGGAGCGGCGACTGCTACCTATCGAATGATTTAGGGACCGTTCACCTCGGTCTTGCCACTGCATTGCGGCCAGTACGACCCATATGCACCCACTTATTTCTTACAACTCCTTCATTGAGATGTTTGCGCGCACGCAATTTAATACTTAAAAGTTTTTTAGCGGCGGATTATAACTCGTTATACCAAATTGGGTAATTAATGGCGGCCCTTCTTCAATTAAATTCATTTAATCTCGATGTCTTTGTGTTTTTTATCTAAATGATCTTGTCCTTGCTTAGGTATTGGCTGCATTTTCCCTTTTCTGCCACTGCACATGCTATCAGTGGGTTTAGACAAGGGCGAAGCTCGGCTCATTTCAGCCGTCGCACCATGTATCGCGCTGCTCGGCCCAGCCGTGTTGGGACCTCTCATTGATAAGTAAGTATGATGGACATCCATTATTTTTCTATTAGGCATTAGAGACCAAGGCCTCTTGTGACAAATTGCTATCGCCTGGTTTTCATCTAGTCGCCTGTTGTTCTGTGAGGTTTAGGGTATTTTATGTACTAAAATTAAGCTTTTTTATGGTGCCAAATTACATATATAAGCCTGGCATCCTCTTCCGGTTTTATTAGAAGATTCGTACACATCCCTTTCTTCCAACTCTAGATTCTTTATTCGTGTGCAGGCTATCAGTGGGGCGAGGGTCTACTGGTGGAGGTGCCATTCCGAGCGGTTCCGGACGCTTGCTGCGCGTCATCACGGCTGCATGCCTCGTCCTCAGCGCTGTATTCTACACGCTCCTCCTCGCTGTGCCATATACGGAGCGACATGAGGTACCTACTTATCGACTGTTTTTGTGTTATGTTTTTGAATTTCTATGATTTCAGTTGTTTATATTCGATTTTTTGCTTGGCCGATGACGTAACGCCAACTCTATGCGCAAACTCAATAGGTACTGTGTTCCTATGTAATCGTCATTAATCCCTAAATGTGACATGGCTTCTTCGCAAAACCGCTAATGTGATACTGATATCCTACAGACATAGATACTGATCCTCTAGTTGCAATAAACATTTTAGTTTCCGATGCAACTTTTGAATCCCACGGATAGTGTTGGGTAATAATGGTAATGACACGCACAGCTTCTGAATCATCTAATTTTTCAACTCAGATTGTAAAAATTGCCAAAGATTCCCACACAAGTAAGTATTCCAGAGGTTGACGAAATAGGTACCACCTAAGTTCAAAGGCTCTAAAATGTAACGTAACTGTATCTCACAGGCCCGACGACCTCAAGTCCTGTTCATGTGCGATGAAGACAGCGCTTACGTCATGCAAGAAGTATGCAAGGAGGACATGCGCTGCAACCGCTGGTCCGGCGAGAAGGTCAGTACCGTTGTTCTTCTGAATAGTGAAATTTGTGTTTGAAACTATAATTGGATTCAGCAGTATTCATAGCGTAAATACACTTTCACACCACTTGCTCGATAATGTCAAAATATATGTTATGCAAACCTAACCAGTAAAGTATTATAGCACTGGGGTAGGTATAGTCGGGCAGCTTAAATCCAATTCCTGTATATGAGCCAGCACTGGATGGTGCTGAATAGTACACAGACATTGTCCTGCATAATTTTGAAAACAATCATACAAATCTGTTTCAAGCCAGCACCTTAGTTGATTGGTTTTTACCGCACAGAGTTGGCCCTCTTATGTTTGGAACAGATAAAAAAACAATCATGTTCGCTCTCAACACTTTTCTAAAGCTATACGCGATACCGCAACACGATTGTCCATTAAATAAAGTAAGTCGTCTAGGAATAAATCGGTGCCGAATATGGAGTGAGTTAGAGCGAGACAAGTGTATTGCATAATAGTTTACCTTCGTTTATTATTATTCGAATTTTTGCAAAAACGCTAGTTTTTAATTATCCGTGTTTTCGCAATATCTCTAGGGTTTTTGCGAAAATTCGAATTATCAAACCATCCTACGACATATAATATCAGAAAGGAAATAATATTTTAAATAATATTTTCAGTAACCATGAGTTAATTCGTAACAGGTTTGTCCATTAGAAAATTCATAACATCCTTAATAACGGGGACGCATAATATCGCGACTCTACGCCTAGAGCGCTGGTTCATACACAGATATTGGCTTCACTCAGCCGGGCAATTATATCGTACTGATTTTCATTAAAAGTTATAGTAACCCGCTGATGAATAATGTGATTTGAATTTGGAACCTTAACTAATTATTCGTATGAAAACTTTTACAAAAAATTATATTCGAAAATCGAACTGCTTTTTATTACCTTGCAGGTGTGAAAGTATTCTCCTCGGGGATAACGGTGTCTTCGTCTTGGGCATAGAGTATAGTAATATAGATGGTCTTGGGCGAGCATGAATCCCTAGCTGCACTCAGGATTCTAGTCTTATCTTTTCTCTCAGGATTCAAACAAGCGCCCGTGACATAAGACATTGCTTTGTGGAGTTTCTTGCCCGTTCTTCTCCATAGGAACCTACTACGCTTTGGAAGGGGCAACTAGCTTCATCTTTCTGACTGACCGACCCCTTGACAAGTCAAAAGTGCCTGTAATTGATTTATTTGAAATAAATGGTTTGAGTTTATGCTTTGAGAATAATCTTCTATTAATAATCTACTCACAGTCAGGAGTGCTGGCGGTGACGGCATGCGAGTATGGCTGTGCGGACGAGAACATGACGTGGGTGAGGCAGCCGTTCACCACCACTTCCACAACCACCACACTCAGCCCCATGTACCTCAATGTTGCCACGAACGCTATTGTGAACGACACGGTAAGTACCTACAATGTGCGCAAAGAAACCGCTGCGGTTGGACTTCTGGAGACCTCCCAAAATTCTAGGATAATTTTATTGACGACCGGGTTTGTTTACTAATAATATTTGAGGGATGTTGACGGAGATAACCACAGATATATTTCTATGGAGATAACCAATATATACCTTTGTTGCACATACATAATCAAGATGATTTTGCACAAAAGAAACAATCATCCATCCAGATACAATTATTATATTAGTAATTAGGGAGCAAAGATAACTAATATAAATAATACTAGTTAGAGGCAATAAAGCTCGGAACAGCTTCATTTCCGATGATAACGATGCTAATTTACTGTGTTCACACCACATGCGTTGTTAAACAACAGCAATAGAAAATCTAAACCAGCATTGAAATGCTAAAGAGATCCGTCATTATTATGGCAATTACCTAAGTACCTACTTGTACTTTGTGTATCGCTTAATTTGGGCGATTTTTTTTATTGTGTATGCGTGATTCTCATACTTTTTACGCTTTTAATCAGACTTCGGATCCAGCAGTGACGGAAGATGTGGAAGTAAAGCACAAGATGCCATTCGAGGTGAACCCTCCACACTTCTGTTACAACGGCCAGTGCCTGGTCTACATGCAGCACCAAGCCAGGCTCCGAGTACCTCTGTCGCTGTTAGCACCGGAGTTACCTGAAGATAACAGCACTGTCGACTCAGATTGGTGCACTTATCGGACAGGTAACTAAAAAAAATAAAGGCTTATGAACCTATTAATACCCACCCTATGAACCTATCTTCCATCTTGATAGTCTTGTAGGTACTTAACTTGTTCGCTGTCCACTCCCCCATTCTCATATTGCTATGCAATAGCTGGTGGACTAAATAATCCGTAACTTTTTGCCATGCGTTGAGAGTTGACCCACTTACTCACTTACCCGTCGATAAGTGCACTAGTATACTACCTACACAACCTGAAAAGCACAATCAAAGTACGAAGTACTAAATTAAAGCCTATTTCAAAGCACAACTTCATATTTTAGCGGGACCGTCGAACTGCCAGGTTCCACCGAATCGTCTGGCAGAGGTAACGGATGACGAGGAGTGCAGGCCAGCGGTGCGGTGTCAAGTCCTCGATCCTTACGACGAACCCGACGGCGTGTTAGCTGACGCCGAATGTCGACTTATCATCGGAGACCCGATTTCCACGTTCTGGACTTACTTAGTTATAAGGTCAGTCATTATTAACTATCTTATACTTATGATTATGAATCATAAATTAATATGAATCAAATGATTATTATTGAATGTGACTTTTAGAGCTTTTATGCAGTTTGATCGCTCAAAATTTGTCAGTAAGTAGGTAAGTACTTACCTAAAAGCTTATTGACTTATGTAATTAAGGAAATCATTGAATATTATTTATGAGCCCTTACTCATTGAAAGCCAATGCATGATTAGGTTAATAATAATTATAATAAAGAATTCTGAAAACACATAGTTCAAGAAAATAAAGCAACAAAAATGTGCATGAAATGACATTAGGTACTATTCACATTAAAAAAAATATGTTAAAAAAATCTCATTTAATCAATCAATTGTTTGTTCGATCAGAAATAAAATAATCGATCGTTTTTTCGAGTTCGCCTTTGGTAAACCCAAACGCATTAGAGCAGTGGCTCCCAAAGTTTACTGGACCGCGACGCGACCCACCTAAAAAAACTTTTTTTGTGTTTCTTGGCTTTCATAGAACTCATAGATACTAATGTAACTACTATCTTTTTGACGTAAGTAAGTAAAATCATTCCATTATGAGACCTTCTATAGGTGCTTCATACATTTTCAGGTCCACACATTCGATTTGGCAGTACTTATTTCTTGAACAACAAAGCCGAGAAGCAATAGCCAATTAGCTACACATAATCGGCTTTCATTCGGCTCGTACCGATTGGCAAACTCAGTTCGGCATTTATCCTCGCTAAATCATGTTCAGCACCATAGCGTAACACACGATCAATCACAATCTGTTTCATTTTGTCAGTTCAACAACATTCATTGCGTTAGTTACATTGTTGAGCAGACACATTTTTCGACCATAGGAAGCAATGGATTAGCAATATCTTGCAAAATGATTCCGAATAAGATTGATCGCCGGCTCAATTTGGGCTAAGCCAAGCGGCTTTTGCCGCCCGGCTGCGGCTGTGTCGAATCATGCCCACCACATGTCTGTACCACCCCTTACTCATAATATGAATCCAAAAAAACTGGATGATAGTTTTGTAACACCGAATGGCAATATTAAATTAGGTACTTAATTATATAAACAAGAGTGTGGCGGACCACGCACAGTGAAGGGTTCCGTAGTTGGGATAAATGAATCCCAAGGACAAACTTAACATTGCAGTTTAAAATATGTTCTCTCATACATTCCAACTGCAAAAAATGTAAGTTTGTATTGGGAGATTTACCATGTTATTGTGAACATAAATTTCATATAGGTTTTCCCGTAATCTATAAGTACAGAACTATTTTCTGTGTTTTTTCAAAATGTTAGGCTCAGTAGTTTCGGAGATAATGGATAATTTTCACCTATTTTCTTTATATCTATAAAAATTCGATTTATTTCAAAATTATGAAAAATATATATTCGAGATCAACAAGCCCTTTCATTTGATATGTTTGCAAAACTGTTTTTTTTTTTAAATTTTCAATTTGCTCCCGAAAAATGGGCCATATTCAAAATTCATTTATTTACGTTAAACGTCCGTGTTTCGGTCACAGAAATTGATTAAGTACCAAATTCGGTATATTAGATTCGGGGCAAATTGGCTGTGACAGACGAAACGGGCAGACAGACACAAAATTGATCATATAAGGGCTCCGTTTTTTCCTTTTGAGGTACGGAACCCTAAAAAACAATCAGTTATTTCCTCTGGGAATAAAGCATATTGATACCTATCAGTGTTAACTAGCGTCAGTCTGTCATTATTATTGCTAGATAAGAGCCAAAGTACCTAGCTCCACAGATACCTAACCAATAAACTTGTCATGATCTCCATTCTCCATGTTTCTCATATGCAACTTTACCGAGGTGCGTCATGAGCATTATTTGCCCACATCACCTACTTACTACTACTATTTTAGGATATATTTACAGTTATTTTTTTCTGGAAATAAATGGACAAACGTGACGTCCTAATTTCATGAGAAACATTTTGCCATCCCGTACTACATTGATATATTTACGGTAACGGCAAGGGCGGATCCAGAGGGGGTCCGGGGGTACGTGCCCCCCCATGCGGTTTAAGCAAAAAAGTGTGTGTGTCAGCTCCGACGCACGACTACGACCTGGAGTTTACTCCTTGTCTTTGAATATGCAATAGACAAAGAGGATAAATAAACGCATCTATTTTTAAAAAAAACTTACCTACACGCTCCGGTTTTTTTCGGTGAGAATGTTTGGCGCCGCGCCTTGACTTGATATAGCCCTTGTGTATTGTACTGTTCATGACGGATGGAGCGTGTTAATCCTTACTTACTTACTAAAATATTTAAATTAAAAGAAAATAGAAATCAACCTGGTTTACACCGGTTTGAAGTTCAAACCGATGTAAGCTATCATGATCTGAGGTCAGATTTTAATGATCGAACATAATTTTATACTTCTGCAGTTTTTATCCACTTAGAGAGATGTAATGATTCTAATTCTGTAAATACATAATTATTATGGTCGCGATCATATTTTGATCTTTTTTACTTAACTGAACTAAAAAAAAAACTATTATAAGTAATTACTTATTATTTAATCACTTATAAATGTTTTAAATCTGAGTTAAATAGGTAGTATCCCCAGCCCCCGCAGACAAAATATAAGTAGGTGTTAGTTCCTATAAAATCGTGATCCAACATTTGTTAATTTTTGTTTTTAACTTTCAGAATTCTAGCTGACATCTGGCCAACTGCAGGGTTAGCTCTCCTGGGCACGGCCTGTGTGATCGCGACTAGAGAAACGTCTCTAGGACGAGGAGATGTCGGCAGGCAGTTGGCATTTGGAACTCTCGGCCTTGCTATCTTCCCTCCACTCGCTGGTCTGGCTGCGGAACAAATGCCTGATACTCCATACCTTATCCCGTTCATTCTCCATGCGGTGTTCATGGTCACTGGAGCGCTTATTCTACTATTCGATAGGTGCGTAAACACACTCATATCGTATACCTAAATTACTTTGTCAAGACTTTAAAGCTGTTTAGTGTTTACCACAGTTAAAATTAGATTGTAAAACGTAATAAGCGAATTTCAAGAGCAGTAACTATGTGTTTATGTACTCTTTTATGTGCCTGCTTAAAGTCAATATGTAGGTAGGTACTTTTATAAGCATGAATCACTATTGGCTTAGATGTGTAGGAAGTGATGATTTGCTTCATTGCATCTTTTGAATGACTCACATTAGTTCGCAGTCATAATGTATTTATGCAAATTACATTAACATTGTTTATTCTCTAATGTAATAAATAGCCGACAATTCTTTATTTACGCAGTGCGTGCAATCAATCAGCAATACAGATCACTGATTAAACCTTATGCCCTATCATTATGTAGGTGTCATCAATATAGGCTGATAATAGACCTATTTGTATTCACAATAAATTATTTCTGTACAAATGGTAGGTAATCATGTACCTACTTATCTAATGATTGAATCTAATATCTATTTAAAACTACATATCAACCGAGTAGGTACTTACCTACGATCATATAACATGTCAAAAAGATGTGGGGATCGGTTAAGGTTTTGCCATTTAGGGTATTTTGTGTACGATTTATTATTGCAATAGGCTCTGATTGGCGCCCCCCCGTTACATGTAACTTAACCCCTCCGTGAAATACAAGTGCGATCTTATCTCAGATTTTCTCCCGTCGTCAAATTGAAACATTTGAACCACTTACAGCCACATGCCCCTGTCAACCCCGGAGTGGTGGTGGCACACGGCCACAGGCGTGCTGGCCATGCCGATGAACACCGTGCGCCGCTACGGCGCCGAGACGGCGGCCGTGTTCGCCGTGGTGGCGCTGCTCGGGACGTTGTGGAGCGGCATTGATGCTTACCTGCCTTGGTAAGAAAATTGTATTAAAGTACCTACCTAGCACATTCGCGGTGAAAACCTTTGTTAGCCATTGCAATGTAACTCTTACATCATTGTAATAAAGTTTAACTCACTTTACCAATACAAGAGTTACATTGCAATGATTTACGGTTTTATCTACGTTGATCGAGATCAATCATTTCTGACAATGTCGCGACGCCAATGGACCAACTTAAGCTTCATGCAGACTAGCGCGACGCGACAGCGCGTCGCGTCCCCGGTTATTGTTATACCGTGAAGTTTATTTAGAAATTGTATTGTTCGAGTCGCGTCGCGCTGGTCTGCACGAGCCTTCATTCGACCGATGATGGCAGCAATTCTTCCCACGAATAAGTAGGTACTTGGTACGGCGCAGCTCGGTAGGTATTCGGTAAACTGTGAATCGGTAATCCAGCTGCTGCACTGAAGGAATCATAGATATAAGAAAGAAGGTAGGAATCCTTTCTCCGGGTTCCGGCCTCTGGTTACGGTGTAAAAAAAGACCGTATGAACGATGTGTTACATGTACCTACTCTCTATTGTCCTGCCTCGTTATGATCTAGTGGTCGCAACCGTTACTGCTGAGCATTAGATCCTAGATTCGATCCCAGGTCGGGCAAAGTATTATTGGGTTTTGCCATCAGGATTGTCTCAGTAGCAGCCCGGAGTTTGGAATGGTGCCCGGTTGATGGCAATAGGCTCGCGCCCTATTACATGGGACTTAAAATATAACTGGACATTAAATGTGGGTGTTACGTGACTCCTCTGCTTACCATTCGAGGATTACAAGCGTGATGTTGTGATATGTTATTGAAATGTAAGTACATTCACTGAACTCTATCTGAAGCCTTGACAAAGCTTATGTAAGTTTACCTACACCACCTGGCTGTCATTATTTGTAACTATCCCATTCTATTCCAGGACGGTACAGGAGCTGAATGGCACGGTGTCAGAAATGGGTCTGACGCTAACGGCCGGAGCTCTGCCTGCCGTGCCCGCTCTGTGGTGGGCAGAAGCCCTCGTAGACTACATCGGACATTCTAACGTCTTCATCATGGCCTTTACCTTCTACGGTATTCGATATACTGGTATGTTTATGTTTACTCTATTGATTGAGTAGTGTGATTTACTGATTATGAAAAGTAAATAAGTATGTCTAACTACCTATATACCTAAATTAATTAAAACTTGTATACCTACGGTAAACAATTGGTAGCACCTACTTAGCTATTTATTTCTATGTGATGTAGGTACATACTCGTAGTTAATAACCAGATAATAATATCTAGGTACCTACTAAAACGACCTACCGGTTTCTAGAGGGTAATGAGTAACATTCGTTATAATACATGCCATCACTAAAGTGTATCTAATCTTCTTTTTATTACCTACTACTTGCTATAGGCTATAGTGGCCATAGTGTCACAAATTCTGTGAAGATTCGAAGTGGCTGGTTATGACGGTTAGTTATAAGTCTACAGCCCTGTGACAGAAAGACAGACAGGCTTAGGCTTAAGCATGGTCTTTACCAAGGTCTGGCATTCCGGGAGTGACACATGCTTACGTCACTATCCAGTTGCCACTTTATTGCAACAAAACACGAATTAAGAAAAGATTTTCAGTCACCATTCTGTAAAATAATATGTACCTACAAAGCATTTAAATTGTCGTTTCATTTGTCAAATCAAACGAAACAATTCAATTTATACATAAACCAATGTAATTTTTAATTATAACCTCATTGTATTATCGGATTCGCACAGGTAATAACGATGGTTGGGGAGTTATTATTACAAACTTCTGGTAACACAGATGTTATAACGTAGACTTGTCACCCACGTCACCATTGTGTCTTGGAATGCTATACCTGGCGAAGTGTATTATACCATGGGCTTAAGCAATAGGGTCGGTTCCTTTAACAAACTTTGGGTTCAGAACCCTAATAAAGAAATGGGGCTCTTAATTCTTACACATAGTACCTACCTACCTATATCTATCTTTCAGGTTTGGCGTACAGCACTGACTACACATGGGTGGTAGTGTGCGAGATATTGGAAGTGTTCACGCTAAGCTTGGTGTGGGTGACGGCAGTGTTGTACTTCCGACACTTGGTGCCGCGAAAGTACACAGCTACCGGCCAAGCTCTGCCCGTTATTGCCCACTTCTGTATCGGTAAGTCCTAGCCTAGTTTAGTTTTACTGACCGTAGACAGAGAATAAACTGTCACTGTTAGTGACCGAATGGCGCTCAAGGACTGAAGGTAGAAGTATCCAGCGGCAAATGGGCGAAAGATATTGTTACCATCGCGAGTCGAACTTGGATGACTGGCACAGGAGCGTGGAGATTGACACAGAGAGAAGGCTATGACCAGCAGTTAGTGAAGTCGGGCTGTGGGTGGAGTTGAAGATCGTCACCTAGTTTTAAAATATTATTTTTTGACGTGTAAAAGAGATTTGGTAGAGATAATTTACCAGTTTATTGTTTACCTGGCAATTTTTTATCCATGAGGTACCTAATTTTACTAATATTTATCATGCAGGTCGGTGCATAGGCGCCATAATTGGTGGCATGGTCTCGCTAGAGCAGCCCCTGGAGGCAACACGCAGCGTGTACCGCGCGCTCGGCGTGGTGGCGCTGCTGTCGGCCGCGGTGTACCTCGCGCTGTACCACCTGCTGCTGGCGCCCAGGTGTGCTTCTCCGGCTGTATCGCCACCTCATCATCTCCTTCAAGGTAAGCACGCAAAAAATATGTGTAAGTGGTGATTTTGGCAAGTGTGACCCGCACAAGAGTGAACAATAAAGTGGCGCTGCTTGTTAAGGCAAAGTTCAGCAGTACGGCTACGTATCATTTTCATAAACAATATGTATTTAGTTTTGGTTTGTATGCTAATACTTTCTATTTATTTATTTCTTAAAGCTTGCTCTATTGATGGACAGCTTAACGCTAAAGGTATGACGTAACATTTACCAGCACCAGCACAAAAAAAAAAAACATTTTAATTTCCAAAACACCCACTGCACGGCAAAGGCCTGTTATGAATGTTTAAGTAGGTAATGAATCATTGGTTTCTGGACAATTAATTTAAAACCCTACGTTCACAATAACCAACTGATGAACGACTGAGGCGAGTTATGTAAGAGTGATTTCATTTTACCAGACACTCGCCTTGTAAATCATTTCTATGGCTATCATAAAGGGGCTACCTAACAGCGTTGCTAGTGCAACATTCTGACTTTGCTCGTAAAACTTTACGAACCACGTCTCTAGAAGCGTACAGAAGTTAACTCAATACAATTTAACGTTTGTTTGAATTTCAGGTTTAAATACGAACGGAGCATCAAACGGAAACTACTCGCCTATGCGTGTCTACCACCAGGAAAGTTCCAGGAAAGGCCAGTTCCGTTACTAAGGAACACGTATTTAATTGTAAAAATAACACCTAAACAAGTTAGGGGTGGTAACTACATCACTTGCTTTTTGGTACAAGTGTCAAGTCACAAATCATACAATTTGTCTGAGTGACAATACAATGAGAACGAATTTTACTATTGTGAGGTACACTAAAAAAGTAACTGTCAATGCAAATTGTTTCTCTTTTTATAAGTGTTTTTTAAATAATTCCTGTGCCTAGCATAATATTTTTAATATAAATAATGTAAGTGTGTCTGTCATAATAAAAAAGTAGGTGTGTTACGTACCTATTCATCAGCTCTTAATCATTTCCACAAGCTTGAAAAGCCAACAGCGGGAGAACTAGCGGAGATAGTATGGTGCTTGTTTAAGGACTAGCAACTGGTCACTCTAGCTAGACAGAGCAAAAGTTGAACCACGAACCTCTAAAGGTGCATCTAGATACTGTCTATCGGCGTCGACCAGTTAGTCGTTATTGATCACCTAAAAATATAATTGTTGGTCGATCCATGAACCAATTGGTCGATGTCATTGATCGACCTCAAATCAAGCCGCACCTAATTCATGCCGAGCGTGTAATGAAATCACCATAGCTAGATGAATTTATGAAATTTTACTGTGTTTGAGAATCGATTTTTTTATTATTATGCATTAATAATAGTTTTACAATACATTGATTGATTTTAATTTGTATTTTTACTGACGAAATGGCATATGTTCACTTTAGGTCTATTTATATAGAGTGATTCAAACCTCTATACCGTGAACCTACATATTATTATCTAGTGGACATTAAGTAGGCATTTAATTAAACAAGTGCAGAATTGTGATATTATAAGTGCTTTTGTCATTCATTTCCGATAATGCTGTCGTAACAAATTTATAAAATTATGTACCAAACAGCTCCTTCTATTTGCATTCGTACTTTTTGTATATTAATTATGAGATAAGTTTTTTTTATTAATAAAATGAAGTCACTGCCTTAATGTTCTTATTTAATTTCCCCATTCAAATGAACTTTATTTTGTTGTTTACAAAACGTTATGTTTGGAAATTCGAGCATAATTTTGACAACCTTCTCAGAGATAAATAAAAAATACTGTAATAATGGTCATGCGAGCAGGCGGCCAGCAATGTTAGTATGAAAGTCCATATATCGGTCGGGTTTAGCGGCCGAATAAATTACTAAGAAAACTCATAACTGTCGTGTAATTTAAAAATGAAACGAACATTTTACTTCGACACGTGACTACCAAAGAGGTTACTTATCAAATATAGACCTGTTTAAAGTACAAAAGAAACAAATGAAGATATTGGTGCGTGAAAAATGATCGTTGTTCATCATTGGTTCTAGTATTTATAATTAATTTTATATACAAGCCGTATGTGAGCCTCGGTTTCACCTCTGCCCTCATTTTCACATTCGTCCATCAATGTCCCTCTTGCAGGCCGCGGCAGCAATGTACTTTTAGGCCAGTCATTTATGACATCGAAAGTTACCAAAAATTGCACTGCACTGATTTTTTGAGATGTTGTTTGGATAGTAGTACGTAGGATGCCCTACCTTTTAGAAGTTATAAATCAAAAAATGATAGGTAAGGTATAAATAATAAGGTTTTTCCAGCACCACGCAGTTACCACAGGTCTTTCGAAGCTGCAAACATCCCAAAAAATCAGGACATTGTTTTTTTTTGCGACCTAATGCGATTTTTGTGTATATGGCTTATTTTTTGTGTTTGTAACATAACGTAAATGCAAAGAATTATGTAGGTATGTTTTGTTTTTCTTGTAGATAAAGCAGTGCTTGTTTATTCATTTCTTTTCTACTACACTAGGATTTCGATTGTTTTTGAACGACATGGAAACAAAACTGAACTACACTCCCGAACTCCTAAATCGACCCACCATGCATTTTTATGTATATAGGCCTAACTAAAACATCAAAATAATGATAAGTCAGAGAAATACTTTTTTATGTAGTTTTGAAGCTGACATAGTGTCCATCATTCGGTATAATCATTGTTCCAAATTTGAATTCACGAATTTGAAAAAAAAAGAGAGAAATCTGATTATAGAAGAAAATCGGAGTTTGGTCAATAATAATGAGTTGGTAACATCGAAATTGTTTTTCCTTTATTTTTTTATCCATTCGCACGTTAAAATTATGGATAGTGCATCTGAAGTAGCCGCGCAAGCTGTGGAACTTCTTCATTCTAGGCTTAGTCACAGAAACGTAAGTGCACAACTTCATTTAAGCCGTTCTGCCGTTCATAAAATTTGCCATCGATAGCTTGCGAAACTGGCGGCTTCGTGTGCCATCCAGGAGGACACGAAACCGGGTCACTACAGCACAACAAGATCGGTTTATTCCTCTTTACCACGTAGCCAGCGTATCATAGAACAGCTTCGAGACTTTCATGGACTGACTGTTTACGCTTGGACTGTTAGAAGGAAACTCGAAGAACGTGGCCTAAAACCTCCTAAGTGAGTCAATGGTCCCAAACTGACACGGGCTCACAGATTAGCGCCTACAGTTCGCACGCGAACATTTGCATTGGACTTAACGTCAATGGAGCCAGCCGATGAAACCAAGATCATCCTGTATGGTAATGATGGACGTAGTAAATTCTACCGAAGGCAGGGGGAACGTTTTCAGCAATGCTGCATTGAAGAGAAGGTGAGTTACGGAGGGTCATAGACAGTTTAGGGCAGAATTTCCACTGGAGGAAAAACTTGCCTTGAGGTTATGACGGGGCCACGGTTGCCACCACTAAATAACGACCGATACATTCGTCAATATCTAGAGGCTCACGTAATGCTATATGTTGAGTTTGTGGGCCAGGATTAAATTTTTATGTGTGATAAATTGATAATTTAAGGGTTCACACCGTAAGAACTATTCAAGAATACCTGTATGACGTTAGTATCGCAGTAATGGAAAGGCCAGCAAGAATCCCAGAATCCTATAGAGCACTTGTGGGATGAGCTGGAGAGGCGTGTTCGAGCTAACAACCAGCTCCAGAAACTTTGTAGCTGAAAACTGCCATCTTGGAAGCAAGGGTACAGCACGTCATCGTGGCATTAATTAATTCCATACCGAACCTCATGGCGGCCGTCGTAAATGCTCTTGGAGATAACACTGGTTACTAAATAAATGTTTTCTCTATGTAAACCATAGTTTTCTTCAAAGATCCCACGCTAATTTTGCCCCTGAGGAATGCAAAAAAAGACCGACTTATTGCAATTGATACTGGTTTTTGTTAGCATTCCGATTTTAATTTTGGAATAATGACAAACGGAAATGGAGTGAGTGACTGGCTTCAAAACCACTTTTTTTTTTCTTTTTGCTACCATTATTTAGAAAAACCTTTAAACAAAAATATAGGGTGGCTCGATTTTGGTGTCCGGGAGGGATATAAATGGACAAATAATAAAAATACTTAATACTGAAATACAACAGCTTTGTATTTCTTGTTTTTAACAGTTTATAAGTTGTACTGATTTACCGACAGGTCGCAACTGAGGGCCGTCGTATCGACTATCACAATAACATAACATTAGAAGAAAAAAATAACCGTTTCTATATCTAAATGTTCTAGGGTTAGGTTTCCGCACTTAGTCCTTCAGGTGGACCATTGTGCATGATCTAAATGGGTTACATCGATTGATACATTAAGTTAAACCAGATTAATATTACCTTTCGTTTTTTCAAAAATACAAATTAATGTAAGCCAGGAATTTAGAAACTATATTTTATATTCAAATGTCCTATAATATAGTTAAAAAACTAAATTATAAATCGCCTTAATTCTACTGCTTAAAAGAAATACATGTTAAGCATAGTATCACCGCATCAGACATCACATAATAGACTAATGAAAATATATAGGTAGGAGCCAGCCAAACAAAAACATGTAAGTAATATAAGTAGATACCTATATAATATATCCGAACGAGATTCAACTTTCGACGCCCAACGCCATCAAATAAAGCTAATTATAAAGCATGGCTCAGCATTTTTTTAAATCGCCCGTGCGTACCTGGGTTTATCTCCTAACTTCATTCAAGATCAGAACAACATTTTTCTTTTAGGGTTCCGTAACTTTCTGTCAGGAGCGCGTGGAGGTATCAAGTTGAAATAAATATCAAATACGTAGATCTACGGTCCCTAAATAATCGGTCTGCGGTGCCCTTCGTATTTGATAATAACTTTCAACTTGATACCAAGGGACCGCAATAATAAAGTACAGCTATTCATGCGACATATTTTGGTACTAGCAAATAAATCAAAACATATATGGTACTTTCCGTTGACCTAGAATCGTGAAATTTTGCAAGAAGCAAGGTACTTATCGCAATTCGCAGCACCGAACCGATTTTCCAGCAGGAAAAGGTCCGAAAACCCTTAATTTGTAGTTTAAACACATTTATTGCGATTGCAAACTTATTTTTGCAGTTGCCAGAATTGACCGTGCGTGACGTATATCGCTGTATGGGAGAGCATATTTTTCAACTACACCATAAGCATTTTTTTGGGTTAAATTCATCCCAACTACGGAACCCAATAAATAAAAACTAACAATTGTTGAATCTTGTTTGGAATATACTAATTTTCAAGCATTGAAAATATATTGTTATGTTCATCATATCATCATAAACTTTGTGTTCAAGTCATACGTCATTAGTCATTGTTAACGTTAATTTAGATACAAAACTATTCAACAAAAATCAAGATACTTATTAAAATTATAATTCAATGACTTACCAGTTTTTAAATCAATAACCAATGCCTGGTTCCTATTTTAATATTGTATAACTAAATTAACGAAAATACGGTGTTCGTAGTAACAAACGGATAATAAAACAGGACAACTGCACCACCACCTCTTATAGCAATATTATTTTAATATTGTTTCACAGTGAGAAAGAGATGGAGCTATACGTCCTGCATAGCGTCATCACTTTATCACTCTCCTTTTTGGGCAGACGTGTAATAATACTGCTATAGTAATAAGACGGCTGTATATCAATAATCAGTACCTGGTTGATCGATCTCTGCTCGGGTGAAAATAGAGGAAACGAATTTTCCCAGATATGAGACCTAGCTAGATCGATTTTGCGCCCCCGTAAACCTCTATATTGCAACTTTCATCGAAATCTTTAGAGCCGTTTTCGAGAACGTGATTACAAATACATATATAAACAGATATTGCTCATTTAATAGTATAGGATAGGGCCTGCGCACATCTGGCGAGGCGCAGCGAAGCGCGGTTGTCACTGCCGAACAAATATCGTCCTTGCACTAGTTGAAATAAAGTCGTAAATAAATAAGCTTCTATTATTTATTTTCTACTTTATTTTAAGGGGCATGCGCTAAGGTAGACCACGAAATTCAAATTTTCTTTAGTTTTTTACATTTTGCAGGTCAGTGTGAGGTTTTATGTTGACTAAAATAAGATTCGCGACCGTAACAAATATGGCGTTACATAATTATAATCATTACAATCAGCAATACAACGCCATAAGTAAGCACAATCGTCAAATGTCATGATTTCATGAAATAGTCATTCAATGCGATTATATGAACTTAGAGAGTTGTATTGATCATTTTTATGATTATAATTCTTTAAATAAGCATTTGAAACGGCCGCAAATCATATTTAGATCAACATACAACATGATACTGACCTGCAAATTGCAAAAAACGTAAGAAAATTTGAATTTCGCGGGCTACCTTGACGCTTTCGCCTTAGAAGACAATTTTGCAACTTGCAACAGAGCTGAGCTGCGCCTCGCCAGATGTGCACTAGCTGCACAGAACATTTAAAAGGCCTCTTTTATCTGTTCTGTAGCTAGCTGCATTAATTTATTGTTCTTGTAATTTTTCTACGAACGAGGTAGGCACTTAAATCCAGCAGCCAAAAAGTGTTATGTAGCTTGCTGATGCGTTTCTTTTGCACTACCTGAGATGGAAACGGGAATGCTCTCATATAAATTGTTCAGTATGAACATTGTGTTGGAACGATAGAAAATATTCAATGAAAATGTTTAATAAATTAATTGTATTAAATTCAACATACATAACTACCATAGAATAATTAATGTCCTTGAGATTTGTGCCATAAATATTATCTATTTTATCAGACATTTACTTGCATACAGTTTTCTCCTGTTTAGTCTTATGTGATAGATTAGTTTTCAGATATTATTAACCTTAATCGAGAAACAAAAAATGTACTATTGTGCCTATAGGACGTAAAAACACCAATTAACTCATTAGTATTTATACTTTTATTGTATCTGTACTTACTTAAAACTAACGCATATATAACAAAATAATGGATATTGAATAAAATGCATTACAGGCTAGTTCTACTTCCGTATCAATGGCAGTAAATAGAGTTTTTCAATGTTGATAATTATATAATTTGTATAAACGTCTATTATTCTATAAAACGTTTAGTTCGCTATTATCTAATACAACTGGGCAATGATGAATTTGCAAATTATCATGAATCAATGCGGCGGAACTAGTGTTAATAACCGAAACATGCATCGAATTATGTAGGTACACCATTGACAAAAAGTATTTAATAAGTATAAAAATATTGGTAGTTATTGTAACTAGCGCCTGTGTCGCCCAAGTTGTTCCAATAATTGAATGTGGTTTCTGAACGGGCGCGCAGACAATACATTTTTTTTTTTTTGATGAACGGTTCGACTTAGGCTGGCCCTAAGTTGATCCGCTCGGCGTAGCAAAATGCTAGAGCATGTTTTTTGCAGACAATATTTTTGTAGAAATATATGCGAGTATGCAAGTTGGGATTAGTTTATTATCCATTTATCGATGAAAAATAGTTCTGAGCACTTCGCTGCTTTGTCTGCGTTGAGTTGCTGACCCTTATTACCTATGGATACAACACCGCCTCGAGAGTTCAGAAATGAGTACTTCAAATTTAAGACAGCATTTCAAAGGACACTTATTTTCAACTAGCTGTGGCCGCGTATATAACGTTAACAATACTTTCCTCTTTATTGCCACTGGCGCAATGTTGATATTTGAAAACCGCGCTCCACCACTTCTGCGCCGGTTTTGAACATGGTTCAAAAAGTCAACCTCGTTTCACGTCGCCATAGTGCAAGTATACAGGCAGTTTTTTTTATTGTTATTAAAGGTTTACTAATTTAATATTCGTTGCATTAGCAAACGGTTAATGAAGTTGAAAAAGATGGATAAAGAAGGTGATGACTTACGGGCCTGAAAAGTGGTCGCTCGCAATGACCGTCATTAAAAGGCTGAAAGGCACCCAAAGCGAAAGGGCAATGCAAGGGAACCAACAGTCCGAAGTATTGCCCAAACTTAAGTGGCAATGGGCAGGCACATTGCCTGCAGGACAGATGACTAATGGGGCAGAAAGGTTTTGGAGTTGCGACCGCGTATCGAAAGGCATAGCGTTGGAAAGCCTCGCACAAGGTGGACCGCTGACCGCAGGAATCCGCTGGATGTGAAAAGCACAGGACCAATCGATGTGGCGACGCTTGGGAGAGGTCAATGTCCAGCAGTGTACGTCTTTCGGCTGAAATGATGATGATGAATGAAGTTTTATCTTGCAACAACCTTTTTCCGTCCCTAGACCCGAGAACGGCACAGCTGGTTATGAAAATAACTCTCCTTTGAAAATAATTCTGTTCAAATAACGCTCTCTCCAGAAGGCATTCTTTTATCACCATGTATATGGAAAAAACATGATGAATCATTTCAGTCTGTCAATCAGGACTGTCTCACATCAGACTGCTATCGACTATACCTCTTTGCTTTAGCATTATTGAAACTTAGTAGTAATACAAACAACTCACACTTTGATGTAGGGCAACATTGTGTTATGTTGGGCACTCAAATGCGTTTCACCAACTACATAGTTAACAAACAATGGTACACCAATCGGTTACAAAGCAGAAACATTCGCCTGTGTTTAACTTAATATGTTCTTTTAATAAGTTGCTTAACAAATAAGCATTTTTATAGTAAGATCATATTTGTCAGGAATTTTGTTTCAATTGCTTGAGAAGCAAGTTCAAATATTTATATCTTGACCAGTTTTATTTATGCACTTATATTACTATCTTATCTGTGTATTTAGTACATATATATCTTAACTAAAACAAGATATAAAATGTTTACTATTTAGGTTTCTTGTAGTACTTCTGACACATCCATACTTTTTAAATTGGATGCTGATTCATCCCCTACATTATCATCTTTCAACAGTGTTTCAATCATCTCTTCACTCATTTCAGCATCTTGCGATTTATCATCACTATCTTGACTATCAGCCTTATCACTTAAATCTTTATGATTCATACTATCTTCTTCTTCTGCGATTTTAGCTAGTTTTCCTGAACTTTTCACGGTTTCTGGCATTACGCCATTAACCTCGTCAGCTGTTTCTTTGCATGCTAAATTGTCGCACAGGGGCGTTACGGCCGCATTGTCAACATTCTCTGTTGCAATTGTCTGTTTCTTGCAGTCAGATTCATTTGGGTCAGTGTCTACTTCCATAGTTATGTTTTCCTTTTCCTTAACTTGCTCCTCAGGTTCATTTTTGCTAGCATTGTTGTCAGTTCCATGTTTTTTAATATTTTCGTCTGGTTCTATTTCTTCATTGTTGATCCCAGTTTTATTTTCTTCACCATTTTTATCAGCTTCGTTTTCAATAATATTAGTTGCAGTTACATTTTCCTTTTCCTTGCTGTCCGTTTCATTGTCTTTAACATTGTCGCTGTCAGATTTTTCCCTGTTTTCACTGGCTTTTTCGGTAACTTCTTTTGCCGTAGCGGCCATAAAAGTATTATTGTGACTAATAACTGCTAGTACATCGCCATGGTCACTGGTTTCACTGTCATTCACAGAGACATTTTGTGGATCAATATCACTTTTAGAAAAGTTGTTATCTTTATTATTTTCTCCACTATCATTGTACTCACTACTGCCAGCGCCTGTCAAATCTACCTCATGATTTTCACTACCATTTGTATTTGATTCCACTGAATTTTCGTCTATAAATATTGGATCATCATTATCCTCCATGTCGGGCAATATTTCTACGTCATCATCGTCTTCACTATTGTCACCACCTGATTTTCGTATTACATACTGTTTAAGTCCTTTATTGAGATTTTCGCGGATTTCACCAAATCTACTAGCTGACGTACTCAATAATCGCTCCAATGTTCGATGAAGGTTTCGCATTTCATGAACGGTTCGTGTACGCAAGTATACCGTAGTAGCTTCTTTTTTCAGTTTATGAAGCCGTGAGAGAGCATATTCCAAAGCGTCAGCCGCATCAATTAAATTGTATCTATACCACTCCACAGGCACATTTAAATCACAATCCCTAGTTGACGGAATTTCAGATGATTTTGTTATCTTAATAGATTTTGGTGTACTTCGTTTCAAAATGCGAGGCATATTCCGACTTGCTTTAGGAGTAGCAACGGGTAAGGCCGACGAAACTGCGCTAAGTTTAGCTGCATATGTTGCACCTCTAGGTGTTGCTTTACCAGTGGGTTCTGTGACTGCTACAATAGTAGCAGAATATCCGCCAGGCATACTTGGATTAGCATTGATAGCAAATATGCGTCCATCAGGTAGGCGATACATTTTATTAGATGATAAAGTTTGCGGATCCACTCGAAATTTCAATCCTCCAGTAGATGCATTTACGGTTACATCATTATCTGTCATTTGAACGATATTATCTGATGTTATTTCAGCAGCTGAAGTATTTGTAGATCGAGGTACTAAGGGAGGAGGATTATTAATCTTAGGGGGTGCAACAGGACCTGGTGTGATGCATTGCACGTCATCATCGTTGTCTTCAGTAACCTGAAAATAATAACCAAATGAAGTTTTCATGGTTTAATTACTTCAGCTGTTTATGAATTTGTCAATAAAACCTTTATTTACCTCGCATAAAGGTTCCAGGGGGAAATCTGGAGTACATACAACATCATCATCTTGCATATTATGAGATGTAGAAGAAACAGCTGACATGTCTAATCCCTGTAACCAAAAAAAAGAGGAATAAGATTATTAAAATAATGAATTACAATTACTACCTTTTTTAAATGGGATTCGTAAGACAGAAATGTTATTTATAAAATATTTTTATATTATATTGTTTCTAGACAGTATCATAGAGACAGAGACACTAGGAACAAAGGTGAAAGACAATTCAAAAATATTACCAAAATTTCTGAATTGAGTGCACTACAATTCCCACAATATAGTGTTATACGAATATAATACACAATATTTAAATAATCAGCAGAATAATTATTTCAGTCATGGGACTGTGTCCCATGAATGAACAAGGTCAGGTTATATTAAATTAAAAACTAGAATATTTACCTGTGTTAAACTTTCTAAAGATAAATTAATATTATCGGCAACAGAGTTGTAAAGATTGGCTCCATACCCCGGGCTACTGCTAAAGCCATTGAAGCTACAATTAGCAATGGCCATCGGAAGGTGAGGTGGCTTAGGCCGAATGCGAGCATAAGTAGAAATATTTTGCTTCCTTTCATTTGCAAGCCGTATAGGTGTCATCATGGAAGAATTTGGTAACTGTAACAGTAATAAAAAAATATTGTAGAAAATGCAAGTGATCATAAATGGGGCACTAAAGGTTATTTCATATACCTGTACTGCACTTCGTTCACGATTTCGTCTGCGCGGTATTCGTAATTCTTTTTTCAACACCCCCTCAATTTATCATCACGGTCTTTATTATTTACGTAAATGAGTTTTTTTGGCAAAGTTTCTACATAAAATAATTTATTTCATAAAATTGTAAATAAACAATAACGTAAACAGAACTTTATCCCTAAATAAAAGCCTCCAAACGTGCTCGCTTTCATATAGCTAACACATGTGACAAATGATAAACTATGACCAACAAAGTAAAATAAATAAACAGTTAATTACTAATAAAATAAGACGACGTATATTTAGTAACCTAATCCGCTTAACTATTCTTAAAGAGTTCATAGAACCCTGTAAGACAACAACCCTAAAGACACGTGTTTCACCTCTCAACGAGGCATCCTCAGGAAGACGATTGACTCGTTGCGAACCCGGACACGGCGTGTTGCCACGTCAAGCGCCGTGCGCAGTGCTTGACGTCGTGTCTTATACAGGGTCCAACTACGCGAGGATCGCCGATGCGAGGGTTTGCGCCCCGCAGAGCTACGAATCTTCACCGACAGATCCAAAACAGGTAGTGGCACAGGTGCTGGAATCTTCTCGGAGGACTTCATACACATAGCCACACCATTGGGAGTCCATAACACAGTGTCCCAAGCCGAATGCATGGGTATATCTCTTGCCGCTTCAGCCATCATGGCCAGGGAAGTTAAGGACCACTCGATACGAATACTCTCAGACAGCATGGCTGTTCTGCAAGCGCTAAACAGTCACACTGTTGACTCTGGTCTGATATACGAATGCCACCATCGCCTAAATCGCAATAATATAACCATTCAATGGATCAAAGGACACAGCGATTCGCGGGGCAACGACGCAGCCCGAAGGGGGTCGAGCATGGCACCAGTGGGGCCTGCACGCGTAGCATGACAACCATAGAAACGGGCTTTCTACGGGTTTTGTCGACCGTAGAGTAGACAAAATGACAGATTGTGATTGTTTATCTGTCATTTTGTCTACTCTGCCGTCGACAAAACCCGTTTATATTGTGGTCGTGCTAAGCGTGCTGGACCCATCGCGCTACTCCCCTTCGGGTACCTACGTACGCACTCTGGTAAGAAAACGAACCAAGGACCAACATCACAAACTATGGTTGAACCATGGTGAGTGCAGGCAGGCTAAAGAGGCACTCCCTACAATCGATGACCGACTCACGAAACAGGTTCTCCGACTAAAGAAACAACAGCTGCGTACAGTTACAGTTAGCAGCTGTATCTGGCCATGGGTTATTTAATAAACACCTTTGTTATAGGAGTCATAGACAGTCCGCTGTGCAGAGCCTGCATGGACGACGAGACAGCAGCTCATGTGCTGTTGAACTTCCCGGTGGTCGCCGAATACACGGCAAAGTACTTTGGTAACCCAGGTATCCTACGTCAGATTGTCAGTGACACCAAGGCGTTGCTGGCCTTCTTTGAGGAGCTGGAGTGGATCGAATAATCGATTTTCCTACGTCCGCAAAATACGCGCTTTAACGTGGAGTTGCGGATGGATACCAGCTCGTATTACCTATTACCCTATTAGTATGCCTTTGAACAAAGGTTGGATTTAGCTTAAAACGCATTAAAAGGAAAATCTAGCAAAGAGGGTAGCTTGTTATAAAAATGTATACCAAGCCCAACAAACCAGCCAGTGAAATGGAGAACGTAATTTGTCTGGTGTTAATATTGTAAATATCAGTGTTTTTTGTGTATAAGTGTATATTTGCTCAATATATAAGATGTTGGCGACGATGAATTGAAATGCCAATGTGATAATACTAATATCTTTAAAAAATCCGTCAGGGAAACTGGCACCTAACTGGAATTTGCTTGAACAGCTCGTTTTTGAAAAACAAATATATTTTGAATGTCAGCAGCTGCCCCACAGCAGAATACCGTAGGACATACACACTATGAAAATAACGGAAATAGACTAATTGAGCTGTATCATTATCAGTATATTGTCTTAATTTCCTGAGGCGGACAACCTGAGCCTTCTTGCTAGGCTTGATATATGTGGGCAATTCTGAAGTTTGGAATCTACTGTTTTGCCCAGACTAATGCACAGAATAACTTTTATTTGCCCAGAACATCCTTTTAGAAACCGTCCAAATCTAAATGACAAATGACAAATTTTTTCTTCTTTAGTAATCTGCAATCAGTTTGGTACTTTTAGCGGATGAGTTGGATCTCCAATGTTTACCACATTAGAGATTTGATTATTTAAGTCATAATGTGCCCGGTCGCACACGATCATACAGAAACTAACACCTCTGAAGATCAGATTATTTTTGTCCATTTTGGAAATCTGAAAACGAGTCCCTGACCACAGGGTTTGTATCTGAAACTTTTCAAATATATTTTCGGTGTTCTCTCATCATCATCATGTGCAACTACTCAGCTATCAACTTTTCGCTCTGCATATGGATGCTCAAAAACACTCTGGACTCACCTACCAATAGTCCACACTTTCACTACTGCCCAAAATTCAAGCTACTATCTTTTTTTCTTTGTATCTCAAAACTTCATTTCAGGCACTCCCATCTGCAGCCCTTATCCAACTTTAGTAACAATTTAGCCAAAATTTAAAGAAATGAAATGACAATATTTTGGTACGATAGCAAAAGCTTCTCTAACATAGAGATAATAAAAAAAATCATACCCTCATCTTTTTTGCCAGAGGTGGTACACTAACAGGATTCAGCACTTTTGCACATGGTGTTATAGTTATGGGGTTCTTCACAAAAATAGCTTTATTTTTTGGACTTGACGATCTCTTTTGGGCCTTTTTCTCTGGTTTTGTTATGTCATCCATATTCACTGCAGCAAACTTTTTAACCTACAATGAAACATTCAAATTCATTAAGAGCTGATTTTACCTAAACCAGATATACTTTATCCCTGGTAAATTTATACCAACTGTTAAAATTCAATATTTATTTACAGGATAAAAAAGTTCAGTTGTATTAATTTAGTTTGAAATAATCAACAGTTAAGAAATTCAAAGGTACCTGTATTGTAGATGGAATTTTAGATATTATGTTATTAGCAGCCAACTTTGCATCAGTTTCCTTCTTGATTTCCTTCTTTTTAGTTTCTGTCTTTTGAATTCGCTTGTTTGTTTTATTCTTGCAACATTCTGAGTAATCAATAGAGCACTCCTTCTTATAAGCTTCTTTTAATTGAGGGTCTTGAGTTTGGTATGCCATTCTGTTAATAATGATCAAATATTATAAAATATCATTTACTCAAGGTTTGACAACATACTTTGTTTTTGTAATTTATATTCAGCATCTAGACATCTAGACAATCCCATATGGAATGGGAATGTCTTAAATCTGCCTGGAAGCATTAACTGGTAACTGGCAGTGGTAGTCTATACTAACAATATAAAGAGTGATTTTTGTGAGTTTGTGTTTATGTAGAGGGTAATCTCCAGAACAACATGTCCATTTAAAAGGTACATTATTTCAGATGGACATAGGCCACAACATAACATCATGCCTTGTTGCCCCAAAGGGTTGGGCAGACGTGTACCTATAGTACACCCACATTTCACCAGTTATGTTTAAGTCCCATGTATTAGGGGCGCCTATTGCCATCAACCGTGCCAGGGCTGCTTCTGAGAAATACCATATAGAAAAACCCAATACCAATAACACTTTGCCCCACCTGGGAATCGAGCCCAGGACCTCATGCTCAGCAGTGGTGCTTGCAACCACGAGACCAACGAGGTAGTCATTCATGCAAGCCTAGTACTTTTTGTTAGGTTACTGCTCAGAATTTGTGAATAGAATACCATATTCACATGTAAATTACACTTGTGCGAAGCCATGATGGGTAAATAACTTATAAAATAATAGTTAAATAAGGAAATAGTAAGTATTACTTATTTTTAAGATCACAGAAGCGCAAGACAGCCCAGCATAATGCTCGTAGATCCCACAGACATTTTGTGTTACACTTGAAACATTTCCAATCATCTGCATTTTCAATTTCTTTGATCTTGGGAGTTCCCAAATTGCGCTTTATGCATTTCTGTTAATATCAAATAATATTTATTATTAATCAGCAATCAATTAATATTTATAATATAGATAAATTGAAGTGTTTAAATAATAAAAATCGTTATTATTACCGCACAAAAGACATGAGGGCAGTCGGAGCAACAGTATACTTGACCACCTTGGCCACACCATCTGCAGTATAGTTCTGAGCCATCATCACCCTTTTCAAATTCTCCACTATTATAAAAAACGTGACAATTGTGACACACTAGGGTGCGTAGCATTGGATGAGCTCGCATACGAACTTCATTGCGTGCTGAACATCCCATATGACGATCACAAGCCGTACAATGTAATCTCATACCCTTTATAGTGTTCAGATCTGAAATAAGAATATAATAATATTGGTAAAAAACCTAGCGAGTTGTAACGTTAGCTAGAATAACTTCATGAGTGTATGTAAATTGGAATTGCGTACCTTTAAAAACAGTTTTGTAGTGACTTCTTTCTTCTTCCACAATATCATCGTCGAAATCTTCATCTTTAGGATCTAAAAGACAATGAGTTACAAATGATTTTATTTATGTTAAACTAAGAGGAAGAAGTATTCGGTTTCAAGGATTATGTGCATACCTGGGAAGGGCGGGAATTGTATAACATCATTCTGAACCGGCTTCTCAGATTCAGAAGCTCCTTCACTGTTGGCAATTTCGCTCATTGTGAAAGTTGATAATCATTCACATCAGTAATGCTCTTCAAATGTCAAAATATTCAATAAACAGAAAATTACGTTTTTAGATGAACAACGAACCCACAACCGTTATTCGCTAGCATACAATCAAACACTTTTACAGAATTTTATGAATCGAAATCGAAGATAGAGTCCGCCATCTTGCACGGTGCTTTTTTTTTCTGAATGTTTTCAATAGTGACGCGTCCCCCGTACGATTCCATGCGGATACTTGGAGTCTGGATGCAAGTATTTATTATCAGGGGGAAATAATTTTAAGAGGGACTTCAAACTCTATAAGCTAAGGGGTTTTAATTTTAACTGGAAGCTTGCTGCGTCGATAATTATGAGAAACCACAAAACTTTTCCTTCCAGTCCTTCAAGTTCAAGACTTTTCTAGTGCGATCCGATACGATTGGAACCGATTATTCTGTTTTGGAAAGTGTGTTACAAGCTTTAAAATATCCGCGGGCGAAAAGAATCGTTGCATAGCTATACTTGATGTAAAAGTATGGAATTGACAAAGAATCCGCACCACCACTCAAGTATGATATACGCGGCGCTAGTGTCCATGTCATTGCAACAAATTGCATTTATGAAAATGTAGTTCCACAACTTTTCCGCTGGACTTCAGTGGTAGCGCGGACTAGAGGCGAGCGGTTCACGGCTGAAAACCAGTACATCTTGACAGACGGCAGCTATGAGAAATATAAAAAATGTATAGAATTCGACATCAATGTGAAAATGGCCTTTGAGAGCAGCGCGCCCATGCTACCCATGAAATATTAAGATATAGTTGACATACATATACGCAAACGCTCTAACGGAGTATTTAATTATGTTCTGTGCTCTAAACATGTAAAAAGCATAGAGTAATAAAGAGTGTATTATGTTAAGTTTGTCTATAGTGCTCTGTGGTATATGTTGTGAAGTTGGCGAAGTTGAAGTTCATTCATTTCATTGTTGTTCATTGTTCATTCCGGTTAGGGTCAGTGTTTTGCAAGTGTGGTACAAAAAAATAATAATCTCATCGGAACGTGATAATGTGAGTGAGACACTATTTGATGATAGCAAAACTTCATCCTAACTAAATTAATCATTTTGACGAATATTAAATCAATAATTTATTATATACATGTTAATCACTTAAGTAAATAAAATTTAATTAATTTTGTTTATTTACAAGTACGGCGATGTGTTCAGTGAAAGTCAAACAATGATTTGTGGATTGAAAAAACTTAAAAAACTATTTTGACTGTGCCGATGGAAAGAGCATTTTAGTATTTCAATATACTTATGTGTTTCTGTGATATTTTTAATTAATTTGTAAACATATAAAAACAAACAATGACCGTAACATACACCGGTGAAGTAGCAACATGTCGCGGATTCGGCACATTCCTTAAAGTTTTATACAAGTAAGTGCACGCAAATTGTTTATACATGTACAAAATATTCGTTTTGTTTGAGTTGTTGTTTATGTAAGTACTACAATAGCGGTACTTACATAAACAACAATTCCAACAAAACTAATAACGACTCAAATCAAAATATCCAGTAAAGGTTTTTATGAAATTGTGGTAGGTAGCTAAGTAATGTGTCGTCATTCCAGAACTCTGATAGACATAAAAAAATTCAACTTTCGTCGGAAGATGAAGAATTTAAATTCCAATTATGTATGTACTTAGGTCAGTGAGTTAAATCTGTAATCGGCGGATTATGGATTCACTCATTGTACAGAACCGTTATACTCCGTGTAAACCTTTAGGTTCGCCACTACCACTATATTACAGTACCTAGGTAAAATCTACTGATTGATCATGGGCGTGATCAATGCCCATTCAAAAGATTTGTAAAAAAAAGTCTCCTGTAACTAATTATATAATTCATCAATCTGTACACGCCCTAAGTCCAAAATTACTGTCAAATAGCTGGCTCTGACAGAGTTTCTGTAGCAATCTTTTTATTTGTTTGTTTGTTATGCTTTCACGCTAAAACGGCTGATCGGATTTGGATGAAATTTGGGACATGGGTAGACCATGACATGGGTTAGGACATTGGATACTTTTTATCCCGATATTCCCATGGGAACGAACTTATGCGGGTGAAACCGTCTTCACCGCTTTAACAGTAACAGAATCAGCCTAATCGAACTGCTTAATAGTTCTCATTTATCATAACCAGGCACACACTATCCAAGTGTGTAGGTATCTTCCTTATACCTACGTACCTAATGAAAATGAATGTGCTTGTGCTAATAGGTATCCACATCACAAGGTGTCAGGGCGGCCGCCGGCCGGTATACTGGTACTGGTACCGGAACAAATATTTCGTGGTAATTAACTTAGTTAAAACACGCATCAGTCACGCATGGCGTTAGTAGTCCTGGTGGCGGGAGATGTGTATGAACATCGAATGAAAGAATCTACTATAATAGCAGTAATAGCTCACAGTATGAGGTACCTTGCTTTTACAATGTCATTTAAATGTTTATTTATATGACATTGTAAAAGCAAGGTACCTCATACTGTGAGCTATTACTGCTATTATAGCAGATTCTTTCATTCGATGTTCATACACATCTCCCGTCACCAGGACTACTTACTACTACCTACTACTTTATGTACCCTAATTTTTTATTGGTTCGTTCTTCCCCCAAAGTAATTGACCAAAAATCAATTGCATTACATACCTACCTTTCTACTCTAAGACAATTTACTCTAATCTTAACCTACTTATTGTCGTCCTATAATTACTTTCGTTAAACTTTTCAAACAGTAACTGGAATACCAGTTACTTATCGATTCAGGGAATCAGTCAACTATGTAATCAAATAATTATCCAGCTGTCATTCACACGAGGCGATAGCGTCAAAAAGCCACCACACTACCACCACAACCAAAGTGCATGTATTGCACACCTATGTCCAGAGTTCCAGACGTGGCGTTTTACGCGTGTGACACGATAAAGGCTGACCAGCGCGACGCGACTCTAACAATAAATCTCTAAGAAAACTTCACGGTAATAACAATAACCGGTGTCGCGTCATCGCGCTGTCGCGTCGCGCTAGTCTGCACGAAGCTTAACTCTTAAGATTATCTGTCATGTCCTATGGAACGAAAAAAGTTAATCAATAGAATTCCTCTAATTCACGTTATGTGGATTTAGTGGAATGAAGTATTTACAATATTGTTTAATGCTCGCACTTCTCCGCTTTAGGGTATTTCATATTGATACTGTGAATATTTAAATAAAATACCTTATGAATCGGCGTACAGTTTATGGTACATGATGTACAGAAGTTTCAAATTCATAACTTGTTTAGTTGTTGAGATAGAGCTCGTACAACAATGGTCTAAATCTGACAACTTTTATGGCTCCCTATTTCATTTTGTAAAATAAAAATATATTTGTTCTCTACTCGATGAGCTCTAGACAATGACTAGGATTAGATATATTTTTCTTTCAAATCAAAAGTTATGTATGGAGACCCCCCTTTAATTTTAACTTTATTTATTTGTTGTTATAGCGGCAATAGAAATACATAATCCGTGAAATTTTCAACTGTCTAGATATTACGGTTCATGAGATACAGCTCGCTGACAGTCAGACAGACGGACAGTAGAGGCTTAGTAATAGGGTTCCGTTTGGCCTTCGGGTGAGGAACCCTAAAAAATATTATTATTATTTATATATATATATTATTATTTACTAAATATTGTACGGTGCGGTACCGAACCCTTCGTGTGCGAGTTCTTTTTAGAGAAAGTATCGAAAATCCATCCGAAAATCAAGCGGGTGTTCCAATAAGAAAAATAATGATTAAGAAATGATATTTCTTCTTTTGCTTTCTTTCTTTAATGTGGAAGCGACCTCAGCAAGCAGGACATAAAATGCAAAAAATTAACTTGCAAATCGGTACCGCTCTTCGAGTGCTGGGTAAAAGCCTCTCCTTTTTCCTCACACGCCTGGCCTCTGGTATTGCAGACCTGTCCATTCGGTAGAAGTCAAGTTCGTCCCTCAATCTTCATAATATAATTATCATCAAAAAATGAACTCCTAAATACAGTCTCCGAGTGTTAAGTCACTAAGGTAGGAAAAACGTATCAATAGTACCTAACATCTGTAAGTCTACGCTCGGTAGTTCTCTCTGCACTAGATGGCATTGTTTCTTATTATTTCCTCTTACTTTTATTTCATCCCATTTTAGAGTAGGTCGTCTCGAAGTTCGAACTTATCATTGTGCATGATATACCTATCTCCTTACTTTGCTCAAATAGTAGTAACAATCGGGAGCTGTCTTTTGATCCATCGCACAATAGCGAAACATTATTTATACGTACCTACGTGTATCTATTAGCACAATATGTTGTCAAGTCACATGAAAATCAACATCACATGAGAGACTTTATACAGGAATGACACAGTCATGTTTTCCATTTATATGAGTCTTCAAAACGTTATCGTTATAACAAGCTTCGAAATATTATGATTTAATAGAGCTGCTAATTGTATACAGTATAAGATTCATCAAAGGTAAAATAATATTAAAATATTTTTCCTGGTTTTGATTTTCCCAAATTCGGAAACCTACAATATCATTCAATATTTGAGAAACTACGTCATAAAGTTAAACAATAACTATGTTAACAATAGCTTAAAATTTGTGTGATTATTCCAGAGCGTTATTGCTATTAATATCCAAATAACACGATAACTCGCTCCCGTTCAGAATTTAACTTTCTATGAATTCAATCATCAATCGCCAATTAAACTGAAACATACGATTGCTGAAACTCAAATACATACGTAGCAAGAGTGGTGGTGCTGGTGTAAGTGTAAGTAGCGGCTGGCGACAGGCTTGACAGCGCTGCAATCTGAAATAAGGCTCTAAATACGTGCATGTCGTGCATACTTTGTTAAGTGGGGTACATGTAGTGTGGCCCTGCTAAGGTCGCGTGTTTGTTTCGTCAATGGAAACTACCGCGGTGTTTGCTTACTAAACACTGACGCACTATTTGCAGGATCTTACTGATTATTTTTATGAAATGACACAAACTAACGAGCCTTGAGAACATTTGGTACTAGACATAAAACTAAAGTGGCAATTGTGCTGGAATGATAATTTACTGTCATTTTATCTCTTTTCTGCATTGCGCAACTCAATGCCTTAATTACAATGCTCAGTACTTTTGTATCATCAGAACCATCTGGGCTCATCCGAAGGCTGACTCATCAACACCAGATCAATCATTACCAACTCAACCTTGTTAGTCATAAGAATAACAAGAAATGTTGTATTTACTCTATATACGGTCAACAATCCTATCTCCTTACTGCTTTTTCAAACAGTTCTGAAATAAAAAAGCCCTGAAATGCAGAGTAAAAGATGTTTTCATAGAGGTCATCGCTCTTGCGGATCGATACATCGTCGCCGCAACTACTGACTCCAGAACTACACGCATAATTCCTATGACTTCGTCTCATTCTCTCGCACGTAACCAGTGTAAAAATTAGATTATCAATTACGATCTAACTAGAAAACTTCAACGGCGTAATGCTATTGTTTCAGTCATTGGTCGTCTGTTACGCTCCGTTGCAAATGACTAATGTTTGCGCTAGTCTCATAAATTTTGTCATGTGTCACACGAAAAAAGAACATTTTCATGACTGGCTTGACGACGACGTGTGTTTGTCTGGTAAATATAGCAATACAAGCAGGTGGGGCAGTTCCGTCATGATAGGCAGCTTGGTTTCATTCACCATTATTTAGACGTTTCTAATGTGGATAAGACTAATCGGTATACATATCTTTATTGATTATTAAAAACCTGTTGTTGAAAATTATCATTCTGAAATATTAGCGTTACTAAACACATGATTGTCATAAATAATTGTCCATTCGATAATATCTGCTTGTGCTAATCTAGTTTAATTTCGCTAGCAGGTTAAGTGGAAATTAGTACCTATTGTAACAGTGGGACCGGAAAAAACCAGTACTTTGCTATGACATAGACTAAAATAGAACATAACATGATAGCCATGATAAAAATCTATTAGTTAAATGCCATGTGGATACTTTGGAGATCAGTACCCTAATTGCGTAATACACGATCAGTCAGAATCTGAATCTTTTTGAAACAGATTGCTAATACATTGCTTCATAAGTTCGAAAAAAAATCTGCTCAACAACGTAAATAACGCAATGAATATTGTTGAACTGTCCAAATCAAACAGATTAGTTGTAATTGTTTACGTAAATGTGTTACGTAATTAGATAGCGGGAGATGCTATAAACGCTCACTTGAAGACTGTAAAATTTTATCACCATGTAATTAGCACCAGTACGTTACCGAATCCTATTTCCATAATAAATGATACTTAAGTTTTCTGTTGTCCTTACGGTGGGCCACCTTGTCAGATATCGTGGATAAATAAATGGCGATTGTTTTTCTTTAAAACTAATGGGAAAAAACCAATGGGAAAATTCTCTACTGGCACCCCGCCAGAAACATCCAGGTTTAAGTTGTGTAATTTTTGACGTCGTAACTTCTGCAAAAAGAAAGCCAGGGGCTTGTGGCTAAGTAATAATAGCCGTACCGGTCGCTCGGCTACGCTTGCCGCAGTTGGTCCGCGGATCGGTGACCATCTTTACATACCAAGACCCCTCAGTGCCTGGGAAAGCACGTAAACCCGTTGGTCAAAGCTGTCATTTGCAGATCTTTGACAGTTGTTACGGGTCGTCAGAAGCCCGAAAGTCTGACAACCATTCTTATCAAGGGGTATCGGGTTACCCAGTTACTGGATTGTGGAGGTCAGATAGGCAGTGGCTCCATGTACAATACTGATATTCAGCTGCATCTGGTTGGACTGGGAGCTGACCCCAACATAGTTGGGAAAAGGCTAGGCATATGATGATTTTCTGTAAAAATAATCTCTGCGAGTACTTATGTAGGTTTTAAAAACAATGTTGGTACGAACCTACACACTACGAAATTATTACTTGTCATAATCACAGTTACAATAGTTTTATTTAATTATCTAGTAGGCCTTTACAAACAAGGTTGTTCTCAAAGGTTTAAGGAAATCAAACATATTATGTAAATAAGAATAAAGTTTTCCTTTCAAATAATTTTCCTTTAATTTTCTTTGACAACAAAGCGATACAAACAGATGCAAGGGAGAGCAATGTAAGAGTCAACATTCTTGGGAAATATATACCTTCTATAAGTTGCTAATTATAACAAAGAAAAAGAATTACAACTGTACATTAGTAGGTACTATTATTTATTCTATGTTACAACAAAGAATATTTTGCTATAATGATTGATTGCATGACTGTTATTCCCATAATAAACACACGTATTATGAGGAAACAAATGAAAGGTATAATTTATTACCTATTATTTAAAACTATAGCTTTATTTAAACGTCAACGTAATTTATATACGCAAATTACGTATAATTCCCCGACTTACCGACTCCGACGAATAAGCATAATTACGCTATCCATCCCATCCGCTTACCACAATGAATACCTAAACCTATTACATAATAGCTACACTATTAGAAAATCCCAGTACTTACCATACCATACTGAAAACTTCATTCCTTGAAACAAATCCTCGACAACCCGTATCGGCCCATGGGAAATTGGCGTGAAATTCTAGTAACAATCGAAGTCTCAAGCGTTTCTGACGTATCGAAGAAATCAATTGCCATACGAAATGGTTTACTTCGTGGTTGCCAGGCAAGGGACATTTATTATTCAGTGGACCCCACACTGCACTTTCCAGCCCCACATTCGTAACGTACGTTGCACTTTATGCTTTAACCACACAAGCTTGGCATCGATCATAGACTGTTGATTTCTTTGTTCCATTGAATTAAGCTTTATACGTGTTTCGTTTTGACATGCCGTTTTAATATTAAATAGTTGCACCCCACCAACATTATTATTCGGCAGTTGTTCATGTTGAATGAAAATTTGTCTTTGGATGTTTGACAAAAACGGCGACACGAAACGGGTCAAATCTGTATAGTTTATCTTTTTTATGTGTTGTAATTTCCTTTCCTTTGAAGCCATTTTGTTAATGTTAAAATTAGGCAACACAAAAATCACACATCGCAAGATGCTTGGAGCACTCACTTTTATTTATATTTTTTAGACAATGTTTAATATTATCTATTAAATAGTTGATTTGTAATGTGTTGTTTGCAGTCTGTATCCAATGTAATGTATATTCGCTTGCAATAGGGATGATGCCTGGGTAAAAAAAATGAAATTATAATTAGTCCGTCAGTCAGATAATAAAAAAATGTTAGACACGTATTTTTTGTTTTATCATATTAATAAAAAAATACTTAGATAAAATGCATTTTAAGTTGGGGAGTGGGGGTCGATACGCCACTAGTACGTATAAAATCTACATACTCGTGACGTCATGGCACATTTTACCTCAATGTATCGCCGTAATCTTTAGATTACGTAAAAAAAGAAAAAATACGTGTCCAATATTTTTTTATAATCTCAAAGACGGACCAAAAAATTTTTTTTGTCATCATCCCTATTCACAATTTCACAGACGCAATTTTCATCTGATAGAAGAGATAATCTTCTTATTAGTTAGAGACTATACCGACTATACGTCCGTACGAAGTATATTTCGCGTAGTTAGAGCTTACCATGGTCCGTGACTTTAATCATTTAAAAAAAGTTTATTTCAACAGTACATCATAATTTGTATAAATTGAATATCATTCAACTTAATAAAGTGGTGTTTTTAATAGATTCTCGAATATCATACGCAGAAATCTTAGAAGAAGATTATGGACCAATTTTTTTTTTATAGGTACAAAAATAATTGGAGTTTCCCGTAGCTTCATAAAAGTTTTCTTTTTAAAAACTAAGCCAAGTACAGAGGTACCTGTGGTGTGGTAGGTTTCCTAGTTGGAATCATTTTTTTTAAACTATGTTTGCGCATTCACGCTGTCTATGCTGTACAACACACCGCCTACGCACTATGGGACCAAACCGTGCGTTCCATCTCAAACATCTATAACTTTATTGTTCCTTGATTTTTTGTATACGTATTCCTAAATACTTATGCCATTGGATGATTAAAACATCTTCACCATATTGATTTAGTAAAAAAATACAAAAATGTTAATTTTAAAATTTCCTAACTACCTTAGGTATTTATTTTAGTCTGTATTACGAGCTTCTTATAACTGCGAAATGCCCGATTATTTTGACAGCATCTATAAAAAATATGTGGACTGAAGATGGCGTGTTTCCAGTTATATTTACTCAAATATAACTGTGTATTTGTGCAGTCCCCATAATGTTTATCATACGTGAGCTAAAAATTACCACCGCATAAAAAAATATTCAAAGGTTATATATTTTTGCTATTTTGTGTTTACTTGTTACATAAAAAGTATTTTATTGTACACAAACAATATCAAGTATTTTGTTGTATCCACAAATGCCATGAGTAGGTGCAAATAACTAGAATCGCCAATTATTTTTTTTCCGATATTTTTGCTTCTAGCTCGAAATTGCGCAGTAATGACCAGTGATCGGAGTAGGTAGATTGATTTTTAGTACTTGTATCATAAATGCACACAGAAAGAATAACATGGATAAGCCATTTTTCCGGAAAGTAATTCCGGTATTTCCGGATTCAATTAAATATTGTTAATGTTGGTAGTGATATTATTACTACTGTACCACCCATGATCCTTTGTTCTGATTGGTCGTTGGGTTTTGTCAAATCGTGACAAAAAAAAAAATAGGAAGAATAATAAAGAATAAAATTGCTCATTTTATTACAATTCCTACCTTTTTTTTGAGGATGGCAAATCATCAAATGACTCCTTCCACTCTGGCAGAATACAATTCCTACATAAGTTCCGGTTTTTTTTTAATAATCCACCAATTCCGGAGGAATGTCCATAGTAATATATACGTTTCGGATCAATGACCCCAGTTCAATCTACCTACTCCGATCACTGGTAATGACACAGGTTCTTTTTATTTCCTTGTATTACTGAATAGTTAAGGAATCTAAAAATGTCATTAAATCGACATCGGCAGCTATGGGCAACAAGGAAACCTCAACTTGAACATTAAAGGGACGAACCGTATGACACTTAATAAAAAATTTAAAAAAATATTTCTCATAAAAAAATAACGTACTTGTAAACTAGAGATCCTGAGCAATCCAAAAATATATAAATCTTTATATTCTCTTAAAGAACTTAGAAAATATCTTAAGTTGAACTTGCATAATAAGTCATCTATACGTATGGGTGTAATTTTATATACTTGAAAAAGTTTTTATTCACTATTATTTCGGAAAGCTCTATCATCTCATAGTTAAAACAATCAAAACAGTTTCAGTAACGCTACTTTTGTCCGAACCATTTTTGAGATGGAATATACCGTTTGGTCCCATAGTGCTACGGCGCAGCGGCGCACTACGCAACGTAGCGTCCTAGACGACCCCTACGCTGTGCTACGCGGCGCCTACGCCGTACTACGCAGCGTATCGTACTATTACACAACGCCTACGCTGTGCTACGCGGTGCCTACGCCGTACTACGCAGCGTAACGTACTATTACACAACGCCTACGATGTGCTGCGCGGCGCCTACGCTGTAGTACGCAGCGTAGCGTGCTACACAACGGATGCAATGTGCTGCGCAGTTCCTATGCGTTATTAAGTTATTACGCTACGCAGCGTAGCGTAGCGTACTACACAACGCCTAAGCTAGAAAAACACTTGGCTTTCTTACATGAAACTGTATTCACGTGAATTTAATGAACATCTTACGTTTGGTTCGGGAGTCATTCAAGAAAAAATCCTATTTGAAAAACATGTTCATACTTTTGAAAGCTTCGTGCTACTAAAGTTTATAAGTAACAAAAGTAAAATATCCATCTGGAGACTATACAAATTGACACAATTTCAAATACATAGCTTATGCAAGTATGCTCTTATTTCTCATAGGAATGAATGTAAGAAATCATCAAATTCACGAATAAACTACCCCGACTTTTACACACTGCGCCTTTTTTATATCCTATTTAGTAGTATATATTCATTTTAGCAATAGTCCAAACACGCACAGTCGTACAGACCTACTCCGCAATATATCATGGTAGCAAGTTCGTAATATGCATAACGCCACCAATGTGTTAACCGACGGTTTAATTAGGAACTTAGTCATGATTGTTTAAAATTTTAACCGGCATTTGACGTAGGGTGTCAAAAATTGTTTATTCGGTGTCAAATAAATTTACATTTACAGCCGTTATTGTGTGACTGTTCACAGCATTTTTAGAAAAACAAAGCTTTACAGTACATTATCCATTTTTCGCGGCAGTCTTCTCACTAGCGGTTTTTTTTTTATTACGGATGAGTAGTTATGACGGCATTTTCACGTAGTGTTCGTGGGTCGAAAAGCACCTGACCTCAACTTGTTATAGCTACAAGGCTTTTTTACAGCAACAAGATAATTTTGGAGCAAGGATGCGCCGTTTAGAATAAAGGAAACCTTTATAATCGTTTGTTGGAATGTCGTTACACAACTTACAAGTGTTCGCAACCACTGATTACCGGTTCTTGAGTTACAATTTAATGGCGGGGGTCAGTTAGGAATATTTTGTCATTGCAAATATCATCATTACGGCTTTCAATTATTAGAAGTACACAAGATACTCAAGTACAGGTAGGTATTGTTAATTTAGGTATGGCAGAATACTACTTTAGAACGAAATACGGACGACGCTCCCATCAGTTTGCCTTGAGCCGAAAACAAGAATACAGGAGTGTCAAGTGTCAGTCAACATTATTTATTCGTTGTGGATTTTAGGAATTGTTCCGTTAGGACCGAAGTAACATTCATATTCGATGAACTAGGTAGTAGTTTACTTCACATAGACTGATTCATTCGTTGCCCCATAGGTATATTATTTATTTTCTTCTCGAAATATAAATGAAAACACCAAGTGCGTGTCGGACCACGCACAATGAAGGGTGAAGCTGGGATGAATTTATCCCAACAACAAATTTAACATTGTAGTTGAAAGACATGTTCTCCCATACATTCCAACTGTAAATTCAAGTTTTTGTGCACAATATTGGAAGATTTACCATGTTATTTTAAGACCGTACATTTCTTATAGGTTTTCCTGTAATCTACACGATTAATTTTAAATCGTTCTGGAGCCGAAGCACAGTGACTCCAGACGATTAATAGGTACTATTAGCATTGTTATTGTTTTTTTAAGACATCTAATATAGAAGTTAGAAATTTATCACTTTTATTCTGTCATTCGAGTTAAATCTTAGTAGCGCTTCCACTATTTCATTCATAAACGCAAGATCGTACGCGATCCGCTCAGTGATGACGTAGCGCGGCACAGCTGTGCGTGTGCGAGTCCGGCTGCAAGTAAGTACCTGCAAGTAGGTATTTCATTTCTGGTACGATAGGTTGGTGTAAGTTCATTCACCTCGTTATCTCGTTTGTATCGGAAGCACGGCACGGTGTTTACCACAATCACATCTCCTCGTAAACGAGAGAAACTAATTGAAATTTCATTCACCACTCTCGCATCACGAAATCAAGTACTCGTACCTTTTCAACTAGACACGACGAGTACGCTTGGGAGTTGTATTTAAGGCCTTGAATCGAGTGTCGACCAATCGAGCTAATAGGTACTTAATAAGCATACCTACCTACCATATTTATGATAAATAAAAAGAATAATGCCTAAACCAATTGTTTTTATGCGACAATGCTTGCTTGCGGCCGCGGCGCGGCGGCCTCTACAAAGGCAGGCAATGTAAACAGAAAAAATGAATCGTTTCATCTGTCGAATAGAGTTCATTATAAGATGGTGGTGCCCTTTTCTATGAAAATATTGGACCGAATTAAGACTTTATTTTTATACACTTAACCGCGGAATTTGGTTGTGCATCCTTTTGAAGTCCGGTCGGACACTTCTCAGAATCATTTTGGTAAACTGCGTACCTACTTACCTTGTACCTAGTTTGGTGAAATTTCTATTTGTTACCGTTTACGGTTAAGAAATAAAGTCTGAATTCGCTTTTCGTATTTTTATTTGTGTACCTATTTATCTATTGCGTATGTGTTTTTATGCTGTCTGATCGATGAATGGATTTTTTAATGGGTAGGTACCGTTCGCAAGTGTTGCCGTTCGTCGATACGTTTTACACACATATGCATTGATCGCAGTTACTTCGAGTTCTCATTATTTCACAAAAAAAACAATAAATTAGATTTTTCGTGTTTTTTTTAAATTGTAATTTATTGAAAATAATAGTCCCAATCGTTTCGAGTTCGATGATCGAGTTTATGGCTTTTAGTTCCAGAACGAGCTAAAATTAACCGTGTATAAATATTATAGAGCTACATATTTTCATATTTTTTTTTTAAAATTTGGTCCTCATATGACAATTTACCTTTTCATGGTCAATTTTCTTAAATAACTATTTATTCCATTTTTTTTTAAACTTATTACCCTCATATTATGCCCTTTCATTTGATATCCCAACTGGCAAAAACATGTGCTATAATAGTCGAGACCACGTTTCTGTTTCAGCTCATAGTTCAATAATGTAGATGTAATAAGTCGTATAAAAAGGGAGTAAACGTTTACTCAACGCGATTTGGGCGCAAATTATTCAGCTAATAGTGCTATGAAAGTCGTGTTACTGTTGGATAAGGAACATAATTGTGGAATAATTATCGAGTAAAAGCAAAACTGGATCAAATAGCAATATTGCTGCCTTTCCATGATCATGGATGGAGTTAAAGTTTTTTCGTTACTATTAATCAACAAAATTATGGAGTTAATGTTGCCGATTTGCTATAAATCGTCTTTTTTGTCAGTTTAAAGCAAATAATTTGCTGGTATTCCACAATTTCGCTCTGTATCAGTTATTTCGTCACTATTTTATGAATATTTAATTCCTTTTGCCGAAACGGAACTTTGTGTGTGACTTATTAGAACAAATATGTACAAATATAGAAGTATTGAATATGCCTAGTAACTTAATGTAGAATGTTATAGCAATGTATGTACTGTCTATAGAAGTTTGCATGTGTAAACGTAAATGAACATGCAAAGTAACTTTATCGATGAAATCTTAGGAGTTATTTAACATATGTTTGTGGGCCACACTAATGGTTAATAATATAATAGGAATAATAAATAAAGTTTATCAAATTTTGTCAAGATCTCAGATCAAGATCCATTAAACAAATTTAAGTAAGTATATTGCTATTACATCACAATATATCGGTTATTAGTCGAATAACTGTAAATGTTATCTCATTTATAGGACTTAATGCAGCCATATTTAGACAAAATTGGGGTTCCTGTATTATATATTTTTTTTCCATTTCCATAAAATAGTTTTCTATTAATTGTAATCCATCAAGTAAATTGTTAATATTTTGCAATAAAATACTGGTATGCTGGATGAGATATTATATAGCTTGTAAAGTAATAAAAAATCAGTTATACAACACCTAATGCAATAAATGTGTTATAACAGCATTCATAACGAATTAAGTTCAGTAACTGAATCATAAACACTTACATGCGACTAATCGATTTAACATGCCATAACAGACATCAAGATACTTTTCAGTAAATAGGCAGCTTTTATTCGGCTAATTTACTCTAAAATAGTAATGTCGAGTAGCAGCCATATAGTAGCTTCTTAAACATGAAACTTGGGAATCGAAAACTCTAATAGCGCAATTACTGCTCTCACATAGGTATAAACGAGAAATGTTAGCTACTATATGACTATTGATTAAATGCACTATAAGAATTTCGATTAAACGTTTATACGACACGGTTAAAGCACTTAAAAGCGAAACATGTAAAAAAGTCGTAATAAACGCTTTTACACTACATTGTGGTTACAACGTAGCAACTACTCAACATTTATTCGATCTATAGCCGAATAACTCATTAATTATTCGACTGTTTTGCTAGTTGGGTATGTCACACGGTACAGTGTGCAAAACTTGTTTTTAATTTTCGTAATTGTCGCCCAAAAGTGACCCCCATATTCAAATATCATTTATTAACGTAACACATCCGTGTTTGGGTCATAGATATTGATATGTGTACCAAATTTTAACTTATCGGTTCATTCGATTCGGAGCAAATAGGGGTTACAAACTGAAAGCTTATCTTAAGTGGCAGCACAGTTGTTCGTCGACAAACCACCATTGTTGTGTTTATGTTTTACTTTTGTGTCGATCGCAAATTATACGAAAACTTGATAAATACGAGTAAGTATACGACTTGGAGTTTAGCACTATAAAAAGACGAGCTGAGGACAGGGGAAGCGTCTACCACTGGTAACAAAGTAGCTTTAGTGGAAAAGCCAATAAATTATGAACGTTTTGTAATTTATAGGTTGTTTTGTACTTTAAGTAATTTTTTTTGTTAAAGACAACGTTTTTTTTGTTGAAAAGCAACTCGAGGATGAACTTCCTGACTGAAAAACTTCAGAGATGTTAAATTCTAGCACTGCTCTAATATAATAATACAAAACACCCACACCTTTACTATATTTTATATAATATCACATCACAAGTACCTGTAGGTAAAGAAAACACTTATTTCTCTTGGGAGCACTTGTGTACGAATTTCTCCCATACAAGTCTTCCGGTTTCAAAAGGGTAGCACACAGTCTTCACGACAAGCTTTCTTCCTCAGTTTTCGTCTTTTAACATTTTTGACAAATACATGGGTCCCCGTATTTTCGGGGTTATACAGCTGCGCACGGGCTTATTAATTAATTATGCGTAAAATAAGTCGCTTGTTTACAAAAAGTGTATGGATAGTGACAGCTAGCTGTCAAATTCTTAGACTGGGTAATGGCGACATCTGAAGTGAGCAAGTGGCAGCTTTTATCCCCATTGGCTCTGAGAGACGGACAGGCAGCCAGAAAGATAGAGAGACACACAAGTGATCCTATCAGGGTTCCGTTTTTTTTACATTTGGACGGAACCCTAAAAATAATGTTTTTCTGCTTCCTAACTGAATCGAGTAGCTACCTATAGTGCCAACACGTTGTTGTTTTCCAACACAGATTGCATAAAGAAACATTAATGAATCAACAACTTGATTTTTAATAACCTTTCCCGTCTTCGCTCTTGTTTGATCAAAGTCAGCAATGACCGGAGAGGCTTATTGAATGGGTCGCACGAATTTATTCGCCCGAAAAGGGCGAATCGACACTTTTAGATAATATTATTTTTAAAGTTAGTGTCATTTTTCCTTAATTTTACTGCATACAATTCAAAATGTGACAATTGCCTAAATACGTATTTCTGGAGTTGTCGATTCGCCCACAAATAAATAAACTACGTGCGAATCGGGTCAAAAAAAAAGTGTCGATTGATAAACCTTGTGATTATGCCAAAGCATCAACAAAATCGGTAAAGTTCGATTTTTGTTTACGGCGACACATAAAAAATCACAAAAAACAATTACGTGTTTTGCGGTACCTAAGTAAACAATTCAAATAGGCAACAAGTAGTAAAAGTGAAGTGTTGTTCATTTATCACGCAAATATGCTGGTAATAACCGGTTTCAAAATATTGGCACTGGTTTCAATTAATTATTTTTATTATGTAAACACGAGAACTTGTTCGACATCTACTGATCCACACTCAGCGGCACAGAATGTGGCCCAAACATAAACAACCCGATAACAGCTGAATTTTACTAACGCGTATGGCAACTTGCAGTGGCAGGTTGTTACAATGTTTGTTAATGTTAATTTAAGATGGTAAACACAAAACAAATATCGTTTCTTTAACGTTTTTAACACTTTGCTTGAATTTTTTGCTGGAACGCGTAAAAGACGGGTAAGTTAAAAGGTGATATTAAATTGGCCGTGCATTTAAAGTCTATTGTTTTATTTTTTAATAAATCTGCACTCATTTCTGTTTCCAGAATAAAAAAATAATGCCCTAACTTCAGCTCAAGTCGCTCAAGCTGTGTTACTTAGGAATCAAGGGCGAACACAGCGAGAAATCGCTGCAACTTTAAATGTACCGCGTACAACTCTCAGGTACACATTAACCAGCTAAGATCAGACTGGTCTGTACACGAAGAGAGTAAGAATTGTCGGAATTGGGTGCACTTCAACACAAGATGACCGATTTATTGCTCTCGCAATTTTAAGAAATCGGTTCCTCACTGCAGTTGAGGTACGGCAGCGCCTACAAGCGACCGGAGAGGTCAATGTAAGTGAGCGGACAATTAGAAGGAGAATAGAGGAACGGAACCTGCATGCTCAAAGACCAGCTCGAGGTTCAGAACACCTCCGGTACCCCCGTGTAGCTCGACTGCGGTTTGCTCGTGAACATGCAACTTTAATTAACAACCAGCGGAGTAAAGTTCTATGAACAGATAAATGCAGAGCGGCTTTACGAGCTCCAGACCGTGTCGAGAAGGCGCGGTGAGCGATTTCTGCCGATCACCACCAGGAAAACCGTCAGTTTTCATGGTGGGTCTGTTATGATTTCGCGAGGAATAAATTCGGACGCTCGCACAGGGTTGGCCGTATGGGAAGGTCGTCTTACAGCAGTGCAGTACGTTGAAGAGATCATTCAAGAACATGTTTTACCTTACACGGGGTTAATTGGTAGTGAGGATTTTTTTTAATGCAAGATAATGCCCGCCCGCATACAGCACATTGCGTGGATAATTATCTTTTTTTGCTAAATTGGAGTGGCCAGCAAGAAGCCCAGACATGAATCCCATAGAACATGTATGGGATACGCTTAAAAGCGATTCCGGTCAAGTCTCAACCCTCCTCAGATCCTCCATGATTTGAAACCCGCTTTGGTAGAAACACGAACGGATGAAATTCCCCAAGTAAACATTAAAAACATCACCCAGAGCATGCCTAATCACAAGCAAGCGGTGATCAGAGCAAGAGGTGGAAACACAAGTTATTAATTTTTACTAAAATGTCTTTGTTTTGTGATTTTTTTGTAACAAAACCTTATTTTAATGTTTGTGTTAATTGCCATTTTTGTAACTTAGTGAAGTTTTAATAAAGTGTTCCATTTTTTTTCGGAATTAGTGATTTTAATTTAGGTATCAGATCATCCTCTAAGTTTTATAAAATATGTCCTTCGTGTTTAATTTTGACAATAAACTACATAATACGCTTGGGCCAAATTCCGTGCCGCTGAGTGTATAATTTCCTTACATTTGTATGTACCTTATACAGTGCGCCAGCAAGACACAGGGATTGCTAGACATTATTTTGTGTTCTTGCAACGCTATCAAAGACATTAAATGTCTTGTTTATTTTTCTGAAGGATGGCAACCACCTGTGATGCCTCTGGTAATGCAGACGTCCATAAGCAGCCGTGATTACTTACCATTAGGCGGCCGAGCCTGTTTATTTGCGTAAATAAAGACATTACAGACCAGAAATAGTCAGCTGGTAAATAAAACTTTGTGTAGACTGGCGCGACGCGACTCTAACAAAACAACTTCTAAGAAAACTTCACGGTAGAACAATTATTGCGTCGCGTCGTCGCGCCAGTCTGCACGAGGCTTAAAGGTATTGTATAAAAGCAGTGTTCATACACAAAGCCAGTGACAAATCAGGTATAATAAATCCTTAATCCTCAAGTCCAGCTTTTAACTGTAACAACAACTGTTTAAATCGATTACAGTGGCGGATAGCGTGTAGTTAAAACCTTGATTGTGGTCTGAGTCATTCTCGGAGGATGGTTCATTTAAATGTGTAACGCTATTGCGATACTAACCAACCTATGTTACTAACGCATTTGACAACAACATGTCAAGGAGACTCGGCAATTAACACTGTGCAGTTTTGGGTTTTCCACGCTTCGCTTCTTCGTTATGACGAAATCGGTGAATGATTCTTAAACTGTAGAGAACTCAAGCTCTATTGGTGAATCCGGTCCACCCACAATGCGGCACAAACCAAAAGCGTGGCGCAGGATGACGTAATATCCTGTCTGTGTGTGAGTTTTTGTTGACCTCAGTGCTTGCTAATATTCAGATAGTGTAGACTGAAATTAAGTAATTAGATAAGTCTACGGCTTAATTAGACGTCGCGATTTGCCACTTCAGCGTCAAATATTGTTTTTCAACCATATGATACCTGGTGTTCGTTAAGCTGATGAAGTCAGAACCAGAACATAGAACCTCGGAAGTGACTAAATTAAAATGCTTATCTGTGCTCATTAGACCGTATTGTATTTTTAATGTATGCAATCTGATGCTCACCATGAATGTAATTTAACAAATAGAATGATTCAGTACATGCCTACCCATTACATTAGCTTGTGGCGTAGCGTTTCAAGCGTTGATACATTGAGTTAACTCGGTCTGTGACTCGTAACTGAACACAACGCGACACCACAGTGAGTTGCGCTCGCGCGGTAATTTTTTTTGTCGATAACATTTCGTGGACCTTAATTTTATGTCAGAGTCAGTAGGATCCAAAGTTTTGATACGGAATGGCGTGGCGTGAAACTGAGGAGACGTTTTATGATGCTTTATCATATAGAGTGAAACATTCAAAACGAGTTTTCTTCCTGGTGTAAGTTTGCAATATTTATTAGCCAATAATAAAATAAGTAGCAGTTGCTTGTGTTCTAATTCAACTTACTGCACCTCGCGTACGTACTAACTTGAAAGGACACAATTTTCTTCGTGAAAATTCCTTGCTGAACATAATATAAGCGTGTTGAAAATAATTCATAACTGGAAACTAGTACTTACCGGTAATCGGATTAATCATTAATATTCAATATATTCCTAATCATTGTAAGTTCTATTAAATATGTAAAGTGTCTCACGATTTTGCTAACTTGGATGAGAAAAATAATGTTTGTCAAGTCAAGCGTATTTTTACTCAGCAATATCACAAAATGTTGCTCATCTCGCTCGCCGCTTAGAGATAAGATAATGATCTCTGTCAATGGATTATTTTGGCACAAACAATCACAAAGCAGACATATATTATGTGTATGACAATAACGGACGTGTTTAGCGGTGATCGCGTGCTGCACGACTAACACAGATACGACAGCTGTATGTATCAATGCTGTATCGTCAGTCAAGGTTAAAACTAAAACCCAACGCGATTATTATAGCGATACAATTGAAACTTATTGTTGTAAAGACTTAGCGATAAATTAATCCATTGTCTTGTAAGTGGCTAATCTGTATCGCAGAGCTTGGCGAATGCTGGACTTCTGTGTGCAACCAATATAGTCTGCTTCTTGTAAGAAATAAGTTGTTAGTGCATTTGTTTACCAAAATTATTTAAGGATAGGGTTCTGGCGTTCTGCTTCTAACAGTCCAAATTTAAGAAAATAATAATAATTAATAATATTTCAATGTAAAAAGCACTACCTACATGAGTATTAATACATTTAGCGGTTTTACAAAGAAGTACGTACATAATCATTCCATACTACTTGCTAGACCATAATCATGTGTTAACCACTTAAATTATTAGTAATCATGTATCGTAAAGATATAAAAATATGATAGGGCTTTTCCTAAACAAATTCGTGTAAAGGAATTTTAATTGAATTAAAGTTTCCATCCCGGAAAACACATCCACTCAGCTTTTAATATTCACACTGAATAGTAAATCGGCATACAAATATGGTGTTAATAACTAAGACTCAACCAATTCTCTCGTTTTATTCGTCAATCCCCAATCACGATCACGAATGACGTAATCCAGACTCAAATGTGAGACTATAAAACGGCTATACGCATACTAATAAATTTACGAATGTCATAAAACCAGCATGCGTGGAATAGAACACAGTTACACTTACCTACGATCGCGATAGTATGTTCACGTTCGTATGATATAATTATTATCCATGCACTTATTGTCCGGATGTCCGACTAAACCTAGAAACTACCTGTAGTTTTCATCTTCTTGTTTTCCCAGCCCAGCATGTTTATTAGAATCTCTTACTGTGCGTTTGCACTGGCGAAACATTCACAACAAAACATGTTGGAATCTCTATTTTCAGTCAATGTTCCATACAATTTTTGACAGTACCTAGAGATTTCAACATGTTTTGTTGCGATGTTTCGCCAGTGCAAACGCACAGTTAGGATTATTTGATGTCTGTCATTTAACAAACTGATTTAGGATGTTATTACTATTAAGAATTTAGATGTAGATAGAGTAATATCCTAATAATATACCGTTATGTACTTACCTTCTTTATTAATTTTTTTATATCAATTTCAATAGGAACATAAACAAGTAGCTAATCATTTACTTATTCGATAAGGCTCTCGGAAGTTTATGTAAGACTGAAATTAACATAATGTTGCATTTTCAGATGGCGGGGAAGCATATACAAATTAGTTTGGCTGGATCTCCTAGTGTTCCTGCTTTTATACTATTTACTCAATTTAACATATCGGCTGTTACTGGATGAAAATTCTAAAAGGTGAGAATTAAATAATCACATTATGCAACAATGTTTAAAATTTCGTGCCTCAAACCCCTTTCGAAAGTTTATCAGAGCATGCTGTAAAAACACTGGTTTTTAAACTTTTACTGAAATTGGTATAACTATTAACATTATACGTTTGGCTATACATTAATTTTGAAACACGTTTTGTCGCTCTGAAAGTTCTAAGAGCTCTTGAGGAAAAATAATTTTTCATGAGAATCTAGGGTACGGGAAACAAAAATAACTATGAATACGAATTAACATTTATAATAAAATATTTCAACCAACAGCAGTGCTTTCCAAAACAAAAATTATAACTGTATGAAATGAAAGTTTTGAATCGAAATCGTACCTACCTAAATGAAAATAATTGAAATACTTGGAAATCTACATGTTGCAAGGTCATTGTAATATTTTATCGTGAATCGGTATAATTTACGTTAGCTACTGCCATTCGCGGTTGTAATGGACTATGTGCACGCTGCCATTGTTAAATTCTTCCATTAATTTGTACCCACATTTGACAGGGTACAATGTACAACGCAGATAAATTGCTGTGCAATACCCTACCTATACTTAATATAAAAATACTTGCAATTTTCTCGCAGGGTGTTCGAGGGCGTTGTAAACTACTGCAGTTTTCACGGCAATGTGATCCCTCTGTCGTTCGTGCTAGGGTTCTACGTTACCGTGGTGATGAACCGCTGGTGGAGTCAGTACACAACCATACCTTGGCCCGACTCTATCGCCGTCTTCGTCTCCGCCACTATACATGGACAGGTATGTACGAAACTGATTGTCAACCCAGAAGCATTATTACAATGCTATTTTGTTATTACGCAAATAATCACAAATTGCTATGCTGGTTATCCTTTGTCCTATACTTACTACTACTTATTGTATATATCTATTTTGCTCTATCCTACGCTATGTAGGCTCAGACCAAATAAAAAACCAAGACAGCGCTGCGAACAACATAGTGAAGCATGTCAGAACTACACCTCCGCTCTGTGCATACACGCTCACATGCACATATTTAAAACCATTTACGATCAAACTACACCTCACTTAGTGCCCACATGTTTACGAAACCGGCCTCAACTCAGTGTTCACAGCGCTATGTCCTGGTTTTTTCTTGGTCTGAATAGGTAGGTAGGAAGATTAGTAAATTAGATTTAATAACCAGTTGTCTATAAATGATATAGGCTCTTCCGGCAATTGTTAGGCTGGGCTTGTCAGGAATTTGTCGCGCTCGTCTCAGCAAATTCCTGACTTGTGGGAATTCCATTCATGTTACACGACTCACGAGTAACGATTTTTCAAGGTACGATTACCTTTTGACCTTTACGACCCCTATAGTAAACATAAACAACTTGACGCAGTTTGATGTTATCGGTTTGCAGGTGGATATAGTGCTCTGGTACCGATCGCCAGTCAGCAATCTATGTGATGTAAAGCCAGCTTTTAAGATAAGAAAGAAATAGTGCTCACCGGTAATAAATTACTCAGTAGTTCAGTAAATTAGTAGTACTAGTGTCGGTGTTCAGTAGTAGCCACATGGCATGGCATAATATTGTGCTACTTTGTTATTTCTATGCCCTTAATGTATTGACAAAGCATCCGCATGTATTACTTATTACCTACTCATTATTCTTCCATTCAGTTTCACACAAGCGACGTAAGTACATTATAACTAACTTGCAATCTTGAGTAGGTAATCTTATCTCTTCATGTAACATTACGTAAACCTATTTATGCGTATCAAAATGAATGATGTGATAGTGCGCTTTTTGGTGACACTAAATTACAATCAAGATGAGGGAAATAGTAAATACAATCAACTGATAAATAAAATTTGAGGAAATGTTCTTATCCAAATAGGCTATCATAATTATCAGGAATTATTATTGCACCGATAAAGCATTTAATTCGAGTGCCAAGGTTTTCTTAATTTGTTAGATCCGCTATCCGATATCAGTTTAACCACGAGTACGAGTAAGTAGAAATAAAATAAATAGTAGTAAAAATAGATCACTCTCGCGGTGTGCTGCAGACGAAGCAAAAATAAGCATGTATTCATAAAATAAAACCGGCCAAGTGCGTGTCGGACCACGCACAATGAAGGGTTTCGTAGTTGTGATGAAATTATCCCAAGAACAAACTTAACATTGTAGTTGAAAAACATGTTCTCCCATACGGAATGTATGGGAGATCATGTTTTTCAAACCGCAAATTTAAGTTGGTCGATTATTACTCGTTAAACCTGTAGAGCCTAGTTAGCTCTGATAGTTTTCCTTTTAATTTCGTTATATACAATACTACTGCTGTGAATTTTTTCACAAGTCAAAGTACTACCATTCAGCTAGAAGGGCGGGGGCACACTTGACTCTAACAAAAAAATTCAGTTAAAAGCTTAATATTTCGCAAACGGATCCCTGAATCCAAAAATGGTTTCGATAAACTCACAATATTTTTGAAAGACCTTTCTAACGATACCCCACAGCATGGGGTAGATGAGGAAAACAAAAAACATCCCCACTTTACGTGCAGGGGAGGTACCTTTAAAAAAAAATTTTTTCTTGATTTTGTTTTACCACTTTGTCGGCATGATTAATATGTATACATATGTCAAATTACAGCTTTCTAGTAGTAACCGTCTCTGAGCTAAGCCGCGGACAGACAGACGGACAGACAGACAGACAGACGGACATGGCGAAACTATAAGGGTTCCTTGTTTACTACGGAACCCTAAAAGGAAACATGCTCGGCGAATACGTTTCGCTGTACAAACACCGACAAAAGCTATAATATGTTAGGTATTTTACAACAAAGCAAGATTCGAAGAAGTAAAAAATTTGATAAGTACAAAGAAATAGAATTAGTCCGCTCAATTAGAAGTGGTGTTATAGCCTTGATATTGAAATTCAGTTCAGTGACATAATATAGCACTCAGGAGGGCAAAAACGCGATGACGTGTTATCTAATTTGATTCCGGAATTACTCATGTTGTTATTATCGATCGCTAAAAGTCAACACTATAATTAATATTGTATGAATTCCAGTACTTTATAGGTACCTAACCTAACCTACCTACTTACTTAAAAAACTATAATCACTAAATAAATCCGAGTGAATTAAACAATGAGATTGAGAATAGGTTGGGCATCATTTTATCATTAAATGTGGCAGGTTAGCCCTGAGGACTAATTTGCTATAAATTAAGTTAAGCTGTTAACTATGTGGTAGTAGGAATCTGTATGAACTAAGTAAAATACTTTTAATGCACAGTATCACAGGCAGGACATATTTAGTTAATCATGCAATTTGAGGACAGGATGAGCGCGGGCGTCTGATGCGGCGGACCATCGTTCGCTACGTCTGTCTGTGCCTTACGATGGTGCTCGCGATGATCTCACCCAGAGTCAAGAAGCGGTTCCCTACGCTCAACAACTTTGTGGATGCTGGACTTCTACTAGAAAATGAAAAGACAATCCTCGACAATCTGAATGACAAGTTCCCCAAGCCGTCGAAACATTGGTATGAGATTTTTTTTGATGTTATTTGAAACACACTTCCGTTGTTTGTTGTATACGTAGTTAGTGATATGAATATCAATTCCTGTTAGTCATCCTATTGTGTATGATTATTAAAAGGTTATTATTACTAGGGACCGGATTATATGCATTTGCATATTATCTATAGGTACATTTACAATATTTTTCCGAGTGCATATAATAAATGTATACGTGCTAACATAGCACCCAAGTTCAAATTCTGCCCAGTTACCTCAGTAGATGTGGAGCGAACCTTTTCCACTTACAAAAATATTCTAAATGATCGAAGACACAATCTTACCACTGAACATTTGGAACAATACATGATTGTTTACGTTTACAAAAATATTATACAATTTTAATGTCATGTAATGTTACTGTACCTGTGCCTATCAAAAGATAATTAACTAATTGTATGCAATTTTATAAATAAAAAAATGAAAACTTACTTTTTCTTTTTTTTTGGGTTTCTAAAATTATTCATTTAATTTCGCATATTCTGCCAATTTTCGTGCATATTTCAAGCATTTTTCATGCATATTTGCATATATACGTATACCAAGCTTTTTATGTTGCATTTAATCCGGTCTCTAGTTATTACTAAGCTATGTGTAGCAATTTACTGATAAATTGTTAAGGAAACGATTTAATCATTAACAATTTTATTATAACTTATCGTTTTTCGTTTAGGTTCATGATAGCACAAATAATACCTACTGATGATGATGTTAAAAATCGCCGTAATTTCAGGTTACCAATCGTATGGGCGACCAGCATAGTAACGAGGGCCCGTAAAGAGGGCCGAATCAGAGACGATTTTGCAGTTAAGACGATTATAGATGAATTAAACAAATTCAGAGGACAAGCTGGACTTCTCCTCAGTTACGATACTATTAGCATACCTCTAGTATATACTCAGGTTTGTAATTATTTCTAAAGGGCCGCGCGTCATTGATTGTATTGCATTTCTAATTATAATTTTTCATTCACCTTTCAGGTAGTTACCATAGCAGTATACTCATATTTTATAACATCTGCCTTGGGCAGTCAATGGGTCGATAATAAGTTACAACGCAACGATGCGGCCAACATTAGTAATATAGACCTCTACTTTCCCATATTTACTACGCTAGAATTCTTCTTTTATATGGGCTGGCTGAAAGTGGCCGAGTCACTTATTAATCCTTTCGGCGAAGATGACGATGACTTTGAAGTGAATTGGTTGATAGACAGAGATTTGCAGGTAAGGCGGATTTGGAAATCATTAGCTTTTTTTGCCAATTAAATTGAATCTGATAAAGCATGCATTCGTGGCTAGGTTTCGTACATGATCGTGGATGAGATGCACCATGAGCATCCGGAACTGATAAGGGATCAGTATTGGGACGAGGTGTTCCCGTCGGAGCTGCCGTACACGATCGCGACGGAGAACAACCGCGAGGAGCACCCCGAGGCGTCCACGGCTCGAGTGGCCGTGCCCGTGCGGCAGCGAAGCATGGTGCTGTCGGCGCCCTCGCAGGTCAAGATCGACGAGATGAACCGTTCCAACACCGTGAGTTACAAGTTCGACCCCCCAGAGGTTAGATTCGGCCATTTTATAAGCATGCTGCACGCCCGGATTATATGGAGCTTGGCAGTGTGTCGGTGTTCAGGTTGCAGGTCATATTCAATCTTACCTTTACATTATTTTCCTTGTACATTTCGTCACACTTAATTTTGTAGCCTAATTGGATGGTTTGAGGATGTTTAAGATTTTTTATTTGAACCCACCTTAATTTCCGGTTGATTAAGTTAGCACATTGCTAAATCATGTGTAATATTAACACATATTATTATTTATATAATCATCAATAAATAATGATAATATTAAATGATAATAACAATTACTAAGAAATCTGCTTTTTAGAATGACTAACATTATAATAATTGTAACCTTTAGGTAGGTATATATTTAACGAACTCCTTCCTTAATAAAATTAATAATTTCCATGTTACAATATTAACAACTAATCTATCTTTACCTAGCTAAATGTATGCTATATTAACAGCCTTGGTTGATTTTATTTATGCAGTGTCTATGTAAATTAATATAGTTACTGAATATATTGAAAATTGCATAAAGTTATTAGGTACTTATTAAGTAATTGCATTATTTATGCATGAATTGTTTAGGCAGATTATAAACTCAACAGTGTTTGATGTCACATTGGACATGATTCATAGAGCTATGGAATCTAGATTGCTATCGAAATTCATGGTCACAAACGAAACAATATTTATTAAACAAAAAGATAGTCATCGATACTTTGTATTGCCGTGTGTGATGATTCTACGTTAGGTATCTAAAGTTTGTGTACTTGACGACGTCAGTGTTACCTTCTCCTTGTCCGTTGTGTAATCTACCTAGGTACTTAGGTCCTTCCTAAATTTCTTATTCTGTTGCATTTTTGTGGCTGTACATAAAACGCATATTATTTGTTTTGTTTCTTTTATAAAGATTAACATAAGATTGTTGCTGGATAAACCAGCAACAATCTTATCTCTAAGTATAGTGTCGCCGAAAATGATTGATAATATCTGCCTTCCTGAAATAACTTAGCATGGCCAGTTATGTACCTTCTTTGATGTTATACTCGTATTATGTGTTTAGAATATTATTTAACGTATTTTTATGCTAACAGCAACTACAAATGAACGACGACGCTGTGTCGGGCATCCACTTCATCGTGAACCGTGGCAGTAAGCGCGGGAAACGTGACGAAAGAAACTCTATGGGTTCTACAAACTCTATGGCATCGCTACAACAGACGCCCATGGCGCGAACCGCCTCCGTCACATCTATGTTAAAGAGACTGTTCTCGAAGGAGGACCCAAGAGGCCCGTCGGCAACACAGACAGATGGTGGTATGTTACGGCTGTTGAGACACGATGGTAACTCTTCATGCACAATTTCCCATCGATCTAACATAACGCACATTATAATACAAGTAGGTGATGTCCTTTGGCTTGCAGCGTTGAAACGATGATTCACTGTTCTGGGACTGGGGACTGGGGTTACACATTAACTTTGCTAAAAGATCAGTGTAAGGCCGTTTCAGTATAAAACTTAAGTTTGTCTCATAGAGGACATCATCTATACGTCTATCGCTCTGTTCATATATTATTTATAAGATCCTAGCTTTGTCCCAGAAAAGAGAACATTCAACAAGAAAGGGGGTTTGGCAAATAAAAAACATCCCACGTCGGAAGCAAACACAGTGTCTTGTGGTGGCGATTGAAGTAGGAGTTTGTTTGCAGAAATGTCGATCCACTGTGCCAATTATATCACCCCGTTTACCAAACACTTAGCGAGCTCCTTATCCATCTAATACACGCGTCATCTTCGATAATGCACTTCCAATTAACAGTTTAATCAGTTGTTTCATCGTATTAAGGTAGTTACTGACTACATTAACATTACAGGTTCACGGTTTACGATATCAGCGAGTAACCCGACACTGAACAAGCCTGCCACGGCCGGCGGGGGCAGTATGAAAATCGCCAATGATATTATAGAGGAGGTCGATGAGCAGGCGACCATCACGAGCATGGGGAAACGACCTGACACCAGGTGAGTGTACCTACCTACTTACATTGACATTATTTAACACGTTTGTTATAAGGCAATCTACTCAGGTGTTCTGGATTTAGTTGATTATACAGGGTGGCAGGGACATCGACGCGAAAACTGATACCATGGATTCAGTACATGATTCTGAACCCCCCTGCGATGAAATATTTCATCGGTTATTTAAAAAAAAAAAGTTTTTTTTTAGAAAAGTGCGATCTGCTCGGTCAAAATGTATGGAACAACAGATTTTTTTTTTAAACCGACGAAACATTTTAACGCAGGGGCGTTCAGAATCACATACTGAATCCATGGTAACAGTCTTCACGTCGATGTCCCTGCCACCATGATTAGGTAGAGGTACCTATACATGGTGGCAGGTACATTTATCTCGTTAATTGGATGTATTCATGTAGAACGTAGGTAGCCGGCGCCGATATGCCAGCGCTTCTCGGCACCAACAAGCGCTTGTTATCAACGGCGCAGGCAATTTTCATAGTTTTTGCCAAATCAGCACGAAACGTCGCCGACTAATTCAGATAGGAACTTGTCGATGCTTAGAACAGTAAAAGTATGTAACGATCCCGTATGTTATGTATAGATACGTGTATGCTAATGAAAATCCTGTCAACGAAGACGTGCACTCCATATATAGATCGTGAATGAACAGCTCTATAGTAGCGTCATACGTTTTCTTGTTACCGTCTTGTTATCAGTGTGTGATGTTATGGAGCGATGATGAACTCATGTCACGACGAACGGACGAAGATACTTAAAAATGTTATTAACTAACTCATTACATTTCTTATCTTAATTAAGTAAGTAGGTACTTGTGAATACCTTTACGAACAGATAGGAGTTAGAAGCATTTTACAAGTAGGTGCTCAATTCAACTTTTTGCAAAATACTTTCAAAATCGAGCCTAACAAGTCAGCAACAAAGAGTTTTATCATAATCAATGCTACGTTCAAAGCGAAACGCATGTTTGTTTTCCTATTTATTCTTTACACTTTTAATAGTTGACTGATTTCAGTTTTTTCTGTATCCTATCCTATCACAGTCGATTTGTATAAACAAATATTCAGTACTTGGGGTAGATGCATCTGATTATTATGTACCTACCTACTGTAAAGTGCAGGCCACACCACGACCTAAGCTAACTCAGTTTAGCTTTAACTATTAATTTCTGATATTGAATCGTGACGCTCGTGTTTAAAGTGCAGATTTCACCGGCTGCGACATATCTTAGCTCGCGGTGTGAAATAGTTAGCTAGGTGATGGCCCAATGGTTAAGGCCTCTCCTGCAAGAGGTTGTGGTTTCAAATCAAATAAGTACCAATGTCACTTCTTCAATTCATATGTAGGTCGTTTCTGAGTTTATCTTGGACATTACTGACATCGATGAAGGAAAACATCGTAAGGAAACCTGAACTTATATTAATATATACGTCTGAAATCGCCAACTAGTCTTGAGCAAGCGTGGTGATCAATGCTCGTGCCTTCTCAGTATGAGAAGAGGCCCTTGTCCTGCTGTGGGACAATAAATAGCTTGGTATTATTAGGAAGGTAGGTATGGTTAATTTATTTCTAAGATCGCCAACTTAGTTTATAGGTGATGATGGCCAGCACTAACACCGATAAGACCGCAGGGCCAGTAGTATAATTTTTGTACTATTTTTTTCTGACTAATTCTTACCTCTGGGTGTTTATAGGAACTATTGTAATAATGTTCTTTTTATCGTTTCCAGGCCTACAGCCATGAGTTTATTCACCCAAGCACCTCAACCGCCGAGTGACCCAGTAGATGTCCCTTCAAGAAACTCAAACAACACTAACTCTAGTAATTTATCCTATTTTATTGTTATGTTTTCCTGTTCAATGTTACTTTGTGTAGCACAAATGTAACCAGTAGGTATAATAAGTATTTAATGACCTCATAATTTGCTTATGATTAATGTTTTCAAGTTCAATTCGTGGAAATACTTTTACATCAATATAGGCTCACATAGTAAGTTTTCCAACATATTGCTCACACTGTAACCAATAAATCATGTTAAGACAATAAAACGTAACGAATTCAGCTATTAAATTGTTACAAGGCAACATGCAATGCAGTTTCCATACTAAATACTAATTAAGAGTGTTAATGAGAACTAATTTATGATATCATCGCTATCTAGAAGTATAGCTGCGTTAGACAAGTTCTCAAATAACCAAGATCGCATTCATTTGTTTTTTTTTAAACAAGTATTTCATATTTTGTACGTTTTATTCCATATTTTCATGGGGAAAGGCGTGAGTTTATGTATGTATAAAATTACAAAATTTTCTTTACAATGCATTTGCTCGAAAAGAGCGTTTTCCAAGCAGTCAATTTGTGCGGAAAGTGTCACATTTTTTCACTAGTGCTTTTTACTTTTCTGTTTATTTTTTATTTTTGAGGCCGTCGTCAGCCCGTTTCGTCTCAGAGATTTTATTATTTGAGAAAAGTTTTTCACAAATTAGTATTTACAAATTAATCAGATGATGAAGATGGCGATGATTATGACGATGGTGAAAATCAAAAAGTCAAAGTCGAAGTCGAAGTCAAAGTCAAAGTCAAAGTCGAAGTCAAGTCCAAGTCGAACTCGAAATCGAAGTCAAAGTAAAAATCGAAGTAAAAGTCATGAATTTTGTTTTTATCATTTATATACGTCGTCGTATGTTTGTATCACAGGCGACTGCCGTAAGATTCGCTCGTTTTTTTATTTTTTTCCTCGCACAATGCATAGTAAAACGTTGTATGATACACGTGCGTAAGATGATTTCCGACTCGTGTCGACTTATACACTCGTTCACTTCGCTCGCTCGTGAATAAAAATGCCACTCGTCGGAAATCACCTACCTTCCGCACTTATAGCATAAATAACTATTTAATCATTCTAAAAAAAACACGATAAGTGCTTTAATTAAATCTTTGCCACTGCTTTGGTTTTTCAACAATTTTGGTTTCCATCAAAAACACAAGTTATTTGGGCTTTTCGATCTGCAAGCGTAGCATGACAACCGGTTTTTGTCGACTGAAGAATAGACAACGTGACATTGTGAAAGTTTATCTGTCATTTTGTCTATTCTTCCGTCGACAAAACCCGTTTCTACTGCGGACATGCTAAGCGTGCAGGTGTCAGTTATTCATTAGAAATACGTCTACAGATACTCGCCTGTCATCATCGGCGCCGACGCCGTGGGGCGTACGACCCAGTGAGGGGGGGGACCTGAGTCCCGCGGTCCAGTCACTCACCACACAGGATTCCTTCATTTTGCCGAATGAACGACCACGACTAGACAGCGATGTTGGCCCGTCGTTGAGCGCCGCTGGGAGCCAGACTTTGTGTATGTTATAATATCCTTTTCTCTAGTAAACGATTTCTTGACTGAAATGAAATTGTTTACTCAGTAAATAGGATATCGGAATCAATTTAAAACGTCATATTTAAAATAAAAAATAGCTAGATGGAGTCGACAATTCCTATCTGATTCCCTCCGAGAAGAAATGGCCAAACAAACTCAGGGACTCGCAGTAAGTATAGCTTCTGTCTGCATCATATGCCTCACAGAAATACGGGGAAACCAAATAAGTACCTATAGTAGTTAGTTTCCTTGACACAGACAGACTGACTGAGGTAGTGAGGCGAGGTTGCGGCAGACCACGGAGAAGATCGAGCTGCATAAGTTCCATCAAAACTGGAAGGATGACGTGCGGGCTCGCGAAAGAAGGAAGGAGTGGAGTGAGGCCTTTTCCCAGGAGTGAGACAGAGAATGATAGTTAAAATAAAGTTTTTCCTTGAATGGTAGCCGCATCACCGGGGAAACCAATTACGTTTTCCGGTTTTCTCGAATGTTAGAAGGAAGCGGTGTCCCCTATTATGTAGGGGACATCTCGATACGGATGGCTCGTCTGGCTGTTATGATTACCAACTACTTACGCTCCTGTTGGTCACGCTGAAATTTGAGTTTCGCGGTAGTTCTAAAAACAACCGCTTTAAATATCATGTAGATATTTAATGTACTGTCTCGTTGGGCTAGAGGTGGCAATTGCTACTCCTGGGTTCGATTCACGGGTCGGGCAATGTGTTATTGGGTTTTTCCATCAGAAATTTCTCAGTAGCAGCCCCGAGTCTGGATTGGTGCCCGGTTGATGGCAATAGGCTCGCCCCCTATTACATGGGACTTAACATAACTGGTGAAATGTGGGGACCCTATAGGGGGTAACCTATTAGTACTATAGGTACACCTCTGCCGTAGCTTTTCGGGGATTACAGGCGTGATGTTATGTTTATGTTGAACATTTTATTCACTTTCGATTTCAGTGGATGAAGCTGATGGCGGTGAGGATCAGGAAATGGATGACTTCGATCGCTTGCGCAGCATACGTGAGCAACATCGGAGAGATAAATATCTACAGAAACTCATGGCCCGTTCTGTGAGCGCGCAACAGGTAAAACGATTTTTATTATCGTAATTAAAGAAGGAAATTATTGTTGTAATAAGTTTAGTCTATAAATTATGATCCTTCCATATATGACCCCTTTTTACCGACTTCAAAAAAAGGAAGGTTATTGTGTTATGAATAAGAGAAAGCTAGCTAATGGCAGGTTCAGATCCCAAAAAAACTTAATATTTTTAAACGCCTCTCGTACGTCCTCCGTAAAAATTTGACATTGACTGCACCTTTATGTCGTAGCAATAAGGTTTGTTTTCATAATAATTGAAGTTTTACCACTGACGTGTAATTGCCCGTACAATAATTAGTAGCTAATTCCTGTCGATGGGTTTCTGGTACAACTAGACTCGGGATTTGTTAATCAAGCAGTCGATAATGATGGTCATTATTTTACAGAGAACGGGCAGTACGGAATTGATGGATAATGATTTATTATTAGAAGACCTCCTGTCTCAGTCAGCAGCGCAGAAAAAAGACGAGAAATCAAAGAGTGATCCCAAAGACAACACTACTTGACATAGCAGAAGCTTTATATTTCCGTGGGAAGGCGCGGAATTCTGAACAATTTTGCACAGTTCAGTATTAGCAAATTGTGATACTTTTTATTGGTGCATTGGATTTGATATTAAAAGTTGTAAATATAGAAATGATTTTCACCATATTCGTTTGCTTGTTTTTATTTTCCTTCCTTGCCAATACCCTGTTCGGTTAGCTCTGCCACGCCAGCATCTCACGTTACCAAAAGGAAGGCTTATCTACTAGTCAAACTGGTCAATATGCAGCGATGGACATGTAATTGTACAGTACAGTGTAAAGCAGAGGTATTTTGCGCGAGAGTCTGTAGGTACTCTTAAGGCGCGGACTGACTACGATTTGTACGTATTGAGTATTGATTTTAAACGCTACAGCTGCACTCACACAACTTCGTCTGTGCGCTATACGGTAGCCCGACGACTAAAGTATGACAGCAATATCTATTTTCACAATTACAGAGCATTAAATAAGGTTGAAAATCGAATAAATATTTGGGTTGACGATGTGAGTAAGCTGCGAATGGGCATTTATTTTACGGGTTTTATTTAGATTATTCAGAATATACTCATTAAATTAAATAATTGTCTGGTTAAAGTTATAAAATAATGTTTATTCCATGGAACTCTTAAAAAAAAAGTTGTTATCGCTGGAAATACGGAGATTCGACGCCAAAGTTTATTTTTGTGAAGTATTTTTTATTGGGAATATAAAACTATTTTCTACTATACTATTCGGTTAAAATTTTACTTTTAACTCTTCTCTGTCCACTGTATTTTTTGCGTCGTATATTTTCATTGCGTTACGTCATACTCGACTATCCAAGAAACCAGTTTATTGTGAATATTGAGGTAACACCGCGCCTTATCTCGTACATTGCTGACCGTAAAGTTAGATTCAACCGCACGGTTGGTGCAGTGGCTGATTGGCGCCTGCGCTATAGTTAACAGGTTTATTTTCAACATGGAACTAATCTTGTATAGCCTAGCAAGAGAGTGTTATCTGAGTTTATGCAATGAGCAGAGTCGTCTTCTCCATTGACCACTCTGGGCAAGTGCCTAAGGCCCCGCGATCCATTGGGCCCCCTAGTTCCTGTTTGCGTCTTAGCGCATCTCACCTGATGGTATGTGATGATCTTGCTATCTTACCTCTAACTCCCGAAAGACAACAATGCTGTTAACATTGTTGTTATGTAGTGTTGGGTAACTCAGCACATGTGCTAGCACAGTTGTAGCTACTCACTTGGATGAAGAGTCCCTCACTCTTTTTATTTTGAGGTGCTACCACACACCGTAGGGCACAGATTAATCACACAGAACATTTGTACGTAGATATTGTGACTTCGAAACGAGTCACTCACTCAATTGCAAGTCTATTTACGATTCTAATCAAAGGAGTTAAGGTCTAAGTTTAATTGCCATCTTTTACTTTTGTTTGACGACGTAACGCTACCATTCTCATTTCTCTTTCCCTCATAATTACTATTGCGATGACAAGACTCTTGTGACGCGCTTAACCGATTAATCATCGCGTGTGGCTACTATACGGAATGTTTAATGTGTGCTGTGTCGCGTTGTCGTCACTTCACTTGCGGATCGCGCGAGCGCGGCGAGTAACCAGACTCACAGACACCCTCACAGCACATACCAGTAAAGAAGTTCATATCTAACCAGTTTCAAAACAATATCCCATAACAAGATGACCACATCTGTTACTAGCCCGGTGCTATAGCCGCCGAGCGCTGCAAGCAAGAATAGTCCTTACGGTGGTTAGATATGAACTTCTTCGATGGTACGTGCTCATTGCTCACAGGCCATCGCAGCCTGGCCTCATTCGTGGTAGCACACTTTGTAAAAAGCGTGCCTCGCACGATCCTCATTTTAAAAGGGTGTGCTAGTGCTACCCATCTCTATTGTTATGGCGGCAGACTTAAATAAGATAGTGGGCGCTAGCTAGACGGAATTCCTACCACTGACTAAACGAAGCAGGAAATTTTGCCCCCACTCGGAATCGAAAAAGATGTGCAATACATAAACAGTTTACTTTCACGTTACCTAGTCAAATGTGAACGGCAGTGGTTTCGTTTTAAAATAAACTTTAATTACAATGTTTACAATAATTAGATGTTTTCGGTTAGAGCGATACAGACGGAATGGCTTACGAACTATTGGTAGGTACATATTTTATAAAAAAATGTTAATCTAAAAAAACAATATTTCTGAACGTTAACTTAAGTGTTAGAAAAAGGTGTCGCGTCGAAAGAGATGTATAATAAATAACTGCAATCTGTGACATGGCTGTTAACTACATAATTAATACAAGTGGTTAGAAACAGCTTAGGGTGTCGAGTGATTCGCTGCTATGGGGACTGATGTCTGGTATGCATAACTACCTACATCAAGTTATTTTAATAATATGTTTATCTATGTAATGTCGGTGTAGTGTTGTGTATAGGTTTTTGTAAGAATAAAAAGAAACAACAAATAGGATGTTAAGGGAATTTATTTAGCTTAATAACTGTTATACTACAAGCATCAAGCTTACAGCTTGAGCTTTGTCCTCCTCCAGTGACGCCTCTTAGCGTTGTATCTGAAATAGAAAAAAAAAAACTGTCATTGATTGTTCAATATCACATATTATTTTGACTGCATAGTTAAAACATGAATCTAACTGTGAGTTCTTTATCAGTTTATAATAGGTATTGTTTGTAAGACGCGAGTTCAATTCATAATTGATCAGTAGTTAGATACATAAAAAGTACAGTCAACCTTTTCAGATTCTTTCCTTTATCAAGTCAGAACACAAAAAATACCTTTTGATGCACTGAGTAGACTACTGCATAGAAAATTTTAAAAGAAAGGTCAAAATTGCATTTAAATCTATGACAAATACCTAGTTAAAATCCAACATTTTAGTGGACTGGCCATTTTATCTATTTAAATAAAAATAAAATGCCGTTTTTTGTCAAGTGCATCACTTGAGAATGGCTGGACCGATTGGGAAATTTTTAGTTCTGATTTATTGAAATTTGGACAGGACAATGTCAGTTATCCACAGACATAAAGTAGGTTGGGTCAACTAATGAAATATATATCAAATCTATTTGATTAAAATGTCTGACACATTTTTAAGTGTCATTCTGTGACATTGCAACCAATACTAAGTTGGCAAAGCAGATTCTATCATGCCCGGAGCAAACAAAAATACACCTTATAATACCTGAACATAATATATTTTGATTGTGACTGGTCCATTACAGTAAATTTACACTAGTAGAAAATAAACTTGGCTATTAATAATAATTTCACACGAATAAGAAATAAATTCAAGACTTAATGATTGCACCATTATTATTATTGAGTTAATCGATACAATTCATAATTACTCGATAATGAAAATTGTAATGTTTCTCTACACGACAAAAAGAACCAATGAATATTACACATTGATCACAAAAATAATTGTTACTGACATAGGATAGATATTTTGGTTAGTGGTTTATTGTTATCTGGCATTTATTAAAAACATTGTACAATGTGATGGTAGCAAGAGCCATAAGTAGTTTAAACTATAGTATGACTTTATCAGGGTTGTTGGTTGTTTTAGATTCCTATTTGCCGAATCAATAAAATAATAACCTAATTTTCTTCACATAGCACACATGACAAAATGCTTGAAAGGAGAAAAATTACCACATTCACATATCAGTAACCAGTGTTTTTATCCAGTAAGTAAATGATAATAACTATGCATGGTAGTACTATTTAGAACACAATAGTGAATGTGTGATTATAGGAAGTTGAGCTGTGTGAAAATTTAGTCTAAATAAAAAGGCCAAACCTACAAGATAAAATTGAACTTATTCCGGAACCAGAATAATTAAAGATTTATTATATCTTGGGGAGCCTATGTCTAGAAGTGGACGTATTTCGGCTGAAATGATGACGATGATCTGAAAATAATCATTCAAACTTACCGAATAGTATTCCCAGTGCGCATTCTGACCCATTGTGGAATAGGCCTGTTTTGTTTCAGCTTTTTTGCAAGCTTGCGCTTGATAATAAATGTCTTGTGTGCCGACTGAAATATAAACAATTGAATTAGTTAGTAAGTATTTCTTTTCCGATTCAAGATTATTTAAATATTTAGAGATTTTCGAGAAAAAATTTCACACACCATTTTGCCGATCACAGTCAAAACAAAGTGACAGAATTTATGTTTTTACAATCACAGGTAACATTTCAATTGAACCGGGTACGAGGGTTTTAGCTCTGAATTAATAAAAAAAAAAGTACAAAATAGCGTTTGCGCAAAAAATAATAATTAAATGTATTTTGGATTAAAATTATGTTTTTTAATCAATCTTGCTTGTTTATTCGCAAAGATTTACTTAATGTGACATTATATCCGCAATATCCGAAAATTGTACTATTATAACTCCAGTTACTCAACTCCAAAACGGAACGGTCCAAAATAGTTTTATTTATATTTAGGGTATCTCCTACGACATTCATTTGTAGTGAAAAAAATAATTATAATATTTTTAGCATTGTTTACTCTAGGCCGTAGGCAGTCACTCCATGTAAAATAAACAGGTATTCAGCTGCATCCAGTTAAGGCGGATCGTACGGTCTGTTCCATGCCATTTTCCCGCTAGATGGCGCTGAAGTCAATGTTTTTGAGTTTATGTGAAATTGGAGCATTACTAAGACAGTCAGTCAGTGAGTAAGTAGACTAAAGACTTCATAATAAAGAAACATTTTTTACAATGTGAATACATCCCAACGTTACTAAGGAGTAACGTTTTCAACATGTGAAACACGTTGCATCTGAATACCATATGTGTAACATGTACTGTACCCAATAGTGACTTTAATGAGTTTTCAAGGTGGCTTTGAATAAGCTTTTAGTCAAATTAATTGGTCATTGCTCTTTTTATTCTCATCGTTCTGCCGCCGAGATATATCTCTCAGGAATACCGGGAGCTCTGGTTCAGGCCATGGTTCGGAGCGAGAGTGCATGGGAGGCCTTCACCTCCTTCTGCGAAGCAGTAATGCTTGCGAAGGAGGAGGCGGAGGGTGCGAGGGAGATGCAAGCTGCACGCCCTCGCGCCCCTAGTCGCCGCAGGAGACGCCCCGGGCGTCGGGAGTCACGAGCCGACTTCCAGCCACCGAAGGCGCGGGCTTGCGGACGGTGAGCAATGGGCAGCTCGCCGTCCGATAAGGACCAGGCCCGTGTCGACGGCGCGTCGTGTTCCACGCGCGCCTCAAAGAGATGTCAGCACCAACCGACGGGGTCGAAAGACCAATGCCTGCTGGGGTTGCGGGTTTGTCCGAAAGGGATATCGCGGCCCCGGCACACAGGCAACGGAAGGAACACGGGTGGGTTTTAGTCAGTAAAAGTCTGACACACCCTCTCGCTCCCTCCAGAGCGGGAGAAGTTATTTGATAATTTCCCACCCTCAAAAAAAAAAAAGGCATGCCGGTTTCCTTACGATGTTTTCCTTCCTTATTTTTTTAAGCAAGTGATAATTATACAATACGCACATGAATCCGAAAAGTCAGAGATGCGTGCGTTGGGGTCGAACTCGAGACCTATGACTTGGCAGTCTGACGGTCACACCAGTAGGCTATCACTGCTTCTGAATTTCATATTTCCAAATTCAAAACAGTTTAAAAAAATTACAGCTATTTGCGACGTTGCCAACTTTTAGGATACGCGCTTATAAGTAGTATTTACAAACTAAAAAATAAATCTACAGGTCGACATGAAAGAGTCTGACTTTGGAACTAAATATTTTACAGGCTTATGATGATGGCACTACTTTGCCGACAAGTGCTAGTAGGTTTTGATTTGAGACACCCGCAAACAGCGTTTTTGTTGCACATTTATTAAAACAAGTGATTTCGCATTTAAGTGATCTATGTGCGATGGTTCGCGCCCTCATTTTCATTCTACTCTTTTTTGCCAAGCTGTAGGTCGGTCACAGACCGCTAATGGCATCATAAAAGCGTGAAGCTGTAATCTGAACGCGGGTTGCGTGTGCGGCGTTTATGTTGTCATGAATGTGTCCGTTGTTATAGCTGTCAGTTGTCAGTTGTCAACTAACTGTCGTTCAGTCGTTGTCAGTCTAATATCTGATCTGTCTGTCACCTGATGTCCTTGTCTTGTCTTGATTCCTGATGGCTGATTCAAAATTTACTAGTCTAGTTTTCACAATTGAATAAACAAACAATACGAAAAAACATCTAAAATTCGCGTATTTTAAGTAACTATACATATAAAAGTATTCTAAAATGAATTACTTTAACCTGAATAAATTAGTTACGACACTCGGCGTAAGAAGATTTTTGGAGTGTAGAACAGCTACAACCAAAACAATCATTAGGGCTGATGGCAAAGATGTTCCCAAAAGGAAAAATTATGAAAACAGAATAACTCTAATAAGCACAGATAATTCAGTTAGTATTACAGATTTGAAGAATGCTCAGAATTTATCTGTTAGGCGGGATTTGAAGCTTGTTAAAATACAAGATGTGGATTCCAAGACCAGACGACCTGTATTCAAGTGAGTTGAAATGTAGATTTTGTTTAAGTATCCAAGCAAAAAATTTGCAAATTGTAACCTGCAATTTACAAACTAAATAATAAACTTGACGACACGGTTGGCGCAGTGGCTGAGCGATCGACTGCTGCGCAACGTGTCGCGGGTTCGATCCCCGCACGGAACAAATATTTGTATGATCTGCAAGTAGTTGTTCCGGGTCTGGGTGTTAGTGTATGTGAGTTTCCATGTTTGTAAACGCACCCACGATACAAGAAGAAATTCTTAGTGTGGGGCAACGTTTTTTAAAAAAAAGAAAAGAAAGAAAGAACTTTCAGAAAATAGTTAATCTCTGGTCAGATTTTTTCTGTATTGAATGAGAATTTATATTTCAGGTTAATGACAAATGCAGAATATCATTCAGAAGAGCTTTCAAAAAGAAAGGAGAAACAGACAGCCCGTCAGAATAATGTAACAAAAGGTGAAAAACTGATAACGCTGTCATCAAGGATAGGAGATCATGACTTGATGACGGGAGTGAAGAAAATGATGAAACTGGTGGAAAAGCATTATGAGGTTAAAATTGTTATTGCTGGAGAGGATTCTGATGCTGCAAATAAATCTGTAAGTTATTTCAATTTCTTCTAAGTATATTAAACAATTAAAACATAATTATCAGAATTTAAGGCATTTGTATCTTAGGCACAGGTGGTTGGTCCTAAACCCGGCAAGTGACTAACATGACATTTTCAATTTAAAATGTAGTTTTTAAGATTTTGCCACCATGATTGACTGATTGGAGAAAGATAACGTGAAGAAATCTAGATTTATAAAAATGTAAAAAGAATCATTCATTTTCATACAGGGAAGGGAGGAGCCTTTTGCCTTGCAGTGCGGCAATTATGGTCCGGCCATCGAGGGAATGTGTTTTTGACAGCTATCAGTTTCATACTAAGAATTCAAAGCATTTCAAAATGTATAAGTTCTTTCTGAATTTGATACTTATTACTACTAAAAATTGTCCAACTGACAGGTGTCAGGAACACATTCTCTCAACGGCTGAACTGTACAAGTGCCAGTATTAGTTGATTGCATTATTAAAAATGTATTTATTCATATGCATATTTTTAAATTTTCAGGAAAGGATATACCAAGTGATAGAAAACAAGGTGAAGAATATGAGTAACATAGTGCAGAAGAGGATGAAGGGTAACAGTTTAAGGTTTCAATTATTACCAATAAGAAATAGCAGTTCCAATGATGCTAATAACACAGACTCTAATCATAATGACAATGATAAGGCGCCGCTATGACTAGGAGCTTTTTTACTTGCTTTAATATTCACAAAGTATGTGGTATTCATAAAATATTATTCTGTTACTAAAAAGAATGCTGAACCTAAAAAAAATTCAAAGGAATCTGATTCTGTAAATAAAGAATCCTATCGCATTTGGTATAAGTATTTAATTTGGTATATTTTTAGTACCAAGTGATATTTGTTATTTACAATGAAGATGTTGAATGAAATAATATAAAATGTTTTATTTATAGTTTTGGAAGTAAGAATGCCATGATGTTCTGTCTATTTAACTTCACACAAGAGCCCATTATTGTGGCTGAGGGCTTTAATACTCAGAGCAGTGGTGGCCTGTGACTTACGAGCTATATCGTAGCTAGGTCGTAGGTTCGAACCCAGAGAGCCGCTTTAATTTGTATAAATTATTTCATCACCATTGCTCTTTAAACAGTGAAGGAGAACATTTTGAGGAAACTGGCATATCCTAGAACCAAAAATTCGAAGACATGTGACATCTACCAACCGGCACTGGGGCCGCATGGTGGATTACGGTCTCTTACCGAGAGGAGCCCTGTCTCCCAGCAGTGCGAACATTATGCTTTAATACTCAAGTTTTGAACATTGTATACAAAGCATTATACCAGATGATTGCTTATAATAATTTAATTAGACACAAATATTGGGCATTATAATAAATAGAGAATAAGTTGTACAAATATTTCTTGAAATTGAAGAAGTTGTGACTACTACTTATAAGTCTTATATAATTAATTGATTGTTGTCTTCTACTTCATAAATATGAGTTTGTTTGGCCACAGTCTATTTTTTGATTAGTCTGTCTTTGTCATGTCTTATCAGAAAAATATACATATTTATTTCACGGTAAATATTAGTTTTTATTTTACTTTCTATCAATGATGATGAGGGGCTCGTGGTGAAATAATAACAGCCGTACGGGTTGATCAATCGTTAAGCTACAATTGCCGCGGTCGTTTTGCGGATGGGTGACAAATAGAGACCCGTTCGTGCCTCGGAAAGCGCGTTAAGCCGTTGGTTCCGGCTGTCTTTTGTAGATCTTTGACAGTCATTACGGGTAGTCACAAGTCCAAAAGTCTGATAACAGTCTTACTAAAAGGTATCGTGTTACCCAATAACTGGGTTGTGCAGATCAGATAGGCAGTCGCTCCATGTAAAATACTGGTATTTAGCTGCATCCGGTTAGACTGGAAGCCGACCCCAACATAGTTGGGAAAAGTCTAGGCAGATTGTTTGTTTTATTTTACTTTCTATAAATATCAGAAACTGGCTAAGTGCTAGTCATATTTACGCGGACAGGGATCTGTAAGATGGATTTGAATAAACTTTTAGGTACTCATCTATAGCCTAAAGTACTGCTTATATTATAACTTATCCTTATACGATTCGCGATGGTTTGTAAAGAATTTTAATTAGGATTAATATTTTTGTAAGCTTATCGAGATTGTGATAAATATACTAATAAATTTGGTGAAATGAAACACTTTTTTTTAGAAATAAATGACAATTTTAATACAGCATCCACCTAGTCAGTCAGTTCAGTCACAGTAGAAGCATGTTCAAGCTTACGGGAAACCTGTTCGCGGACCGCTCCATCATATTCAGTCGGAAACAGATCTGCCTGCTAATATACACGTGTCCACTCTGAACTTAGAACTACTTAAAGTCTAAATACATACATTTTCCAACACAAGAAGATACATTCAACTAGTATGCTGACATAACTAAAATTCATAAATTAATGATTTATTTTTATCAGTTGGAGTTATCACAGATGTTTTAGAGATCGTTAATTCTTATATGGTAGGAGATTTATTGGTAGCATAAAGGTACACATCTTAGACAATAATAAATTATTAATTGAGATTCTATTATGGCAAATGATAATTTTATTGCAAGTGTAAATACAAATAATTTAAGAATTGTCAATTTTCCTTTCTATTTGCACGCTGTGTCGCGTGTAAGAATATTAATTAAAAGTCTAGAGAACTAACTTTGATATTATATTAATAACGTTACTTTATTAAATAAGAAGATATTCTAACAAAGAGAATGGAAAATTGGCATATTACAACGCAGGCTTCAAATACGGCACAAAAGTATGTGCAGTTTAAGCCTCCTATTTGCTATTCTATTGTTTATGGCAATATAATACAAAATGCTTGTAATAAACATTAGAAAAACGATTTAAGCAGACTTCTAAAAACCATTGAAATAGAAGAATACTTTGTGATCTACTTCTTAGATTACATTAAAATAGTAGGTAATAGTATTCTTAAAGTGAAACACTTGATTATGAATATAAATAGTCGTTCCTAATCTAATTGACACTGCAATAGGAAAGAATACTTATAATATGAATCGCTACATAATAATGAACACTAAAACATTGTACCTTACCACGTCGTCTTACTGTTACGAACGATATGAACTCGGTCTAGTCCGTGTGGTCACGGCGAGTGATGGTCGCAGGCGTCGTCAACGGTTGCTAACAACCATGGGTTTTATTAGGCGTAGACGACGAACGCGTACTGGTCTCGGCTGGCCGTCGACAGGTCAGTGTTGAGTGTCCGGCCCCACGTGATTAGCGGAGATACGGTGCCCACCACGGGAGCAGCGCGTGCTACATTTCTTACGAGGTCCTGAAACAATAGAAATTAATATAAGCACTTAAGTATGTCCTTACCATTTCCATCAAAGACTGCCTGGAACACAGAGTAGTTCACAAATGTCTTAGCAGATAAACGTTTGTTCGTGGCATGAGATTTATTCTAAAGTCTATTCAGTTTCAAATCCTGTTTTCCACTTAAACGAATAGGTATCAACGTTATCCTTGTGTAAATTAATTTGATTTCAGACTACTTAGTTCTATTAAAAAATACTTTTTTTATATTAAGTGGTTGACCAACCTAAACAGTTTTTTTTTTTCAAGATCTTATTAGTTAAGATGTTTGGAAACTAAATCGCGAACGCAGTATAATGAGTAATTTTCAAATAGACATTTGTTCTCCACCCCGTGTGATAGAGATCGGATATCGTTTACTTGAAAATCTACAAAGTAACATAAATGTTTAATGATGTTCTTGTTTGTTTTAGGGTTCCGTTGAAAAATATATTTTTTAAATTACTATGAAAGACTTCGTTGTAGGTCGTCATCCGCCTATCTGTATGCAATTGAATCAAAAAATCTGTTGCAAATTCAAAAATAAAATCATACTAGGTATCTGTAAGATATAATAAATTTGTCTACGGAACCCTACTTTAGGTGTGATTCATATCGAATGATCAATTAAATGCTCGTTCTCCAAATCACCACATCATAAACAAATGTTACGCGTACCAGCACCCTAAACCGCGTAACACACTCAATATTTTTTGAAGGATATTGCTAATCCATTGATTCATAAGTTCGAAAAAGTTGTCTGCTCAACAACGTAAATAACGCAATGAATATTGCTGAACTGTCAAAATGAAAGCCATTGCTACTGTAAGTGTGTAACGCAATTATCCCGCAAGTGATTAATTGAGATGGGTCAGTATGTAAAAGTCTGAAACTAATTTCTCTACCTCGTTTGTCCACGACGCAACGCTACTCAAGAGTAATCCCCAATGAATAGCCAAAATGTCACAGCACTAGTATTTCAGTGGCGATCCTTACACGATGCAACCAATCACAAACAGATTGATACCTACCGCGTTATTAATCTAGTAAGTATCGCGCTCGTAAGTCGTGTCGTGGACAAAGGGGGTAATAGTTACAGAAGCCGTAGTGACTCATCTCGACGAATTAGAGACTACTGTTTAGTGACTGTGTAACTCGAAAATATGTTTAGTGAATGACCGTTTTTTAACCGACTTCTAAAAGGAGGAGGTTATCAATCCGAATTTACATTTTTTTTTTTTTTTTCATGTATGTTCGGATATAACTCCGTCATATAATTATGTATAGACGGATTTGCATTTTTTTTTTAAGTGTTTACTTCCGAGATGGTGCCATCGTCATCAGGTCAGGATCTGATGATGGGATCCTGGAGAAATCGAGGGAACTCTCCAAATATTATAGGCACACCTGTAGCGATATAACTTAGATAAATTACAAACTGACCCACTAAAAAGTGAGAAGTACAAACTGTTTTACAACCGACTTCCGAAAAAACACTACAAAGTGGACACTGGTGACAAATTGGGCGGGAAGTTTTGTTTATAACTCATAAAACAGCCAACTTCCAAATAAAAACTACAAAGTGAAAAATACTTAAATTTCGGAAGTCGGTGTGATTGGTTTTGTATTTTTTTTTTTTAAAACGTTGCTCACACTAAGAATTTCTTCTTGTATCGTGGGTGCGTTTACAAACATAGAAACTCACATACACTAACACCCAGACCCGGAACAACTACTTGCAGATCATATAAATATTTGTTCCGTGCGGGGATCGAACCCGCGACACGTTGCGCAGCAGTCGATCGCTCAGCCACTGCCCCAACCGTGTCGTGATTTGCCACCGACTTCCGAAATTTAAGTTATTTTTCACTTAGTAGTTTTTATTTGGAAGTCGGTTGTTTTTTGAGTTATAAACAAAACTTCCCCCCCAATGCGTCACCAGTGTCCGTCAACGACAGACTGAAGGTCATAATAGTAATAGCGACGTATACGACAACAACAGACGAGGTAAGGTCGGAACGATTAACTTCTAAACATAGACCAGATATAGCTTAGTATATTATGCACGTTACACTTAGCACATCATTAACTTAATTACATGCAGTTAATTTTAACATCCCATAGGCAGTGGTGGATTTGCCCTAAGTCCCAGTGGGCCCGGGCCTAGGGCGGCCAGATATTAGAGGCGGCTAATCGTGACAAAAATTTCACTGATATATAAATATTTCACTCACAAGAAATAACTCAAAGTACATGGTATGGCGAGCCGCACTGCACCGCATCATATATAAAATATATCCTTTTAAAAATATGTCCAAATAACTAACTGAAACGCGTCATAAAATTTCGCGGCGGCAACCCGACTCATACGTAACAGAATTTCCAAACCGATTTCGATAAAAGTTGGCAATAAAGTAAATTCATTATGTAGTCTATATGATGGGTGCTGGGAAAGAGGCGGCTGATACTACATGAACTGGGGCCTTAGGCGGCCAAGACTGCAAATCCGACACTGCCCATAGGTAGGTACTATCAACTGCCCTAACTTCGCCTGGCGTCCTATGTTTGCCTATGATGAAAAAGCTGTAATATCTTTTTCATTTTACTGGTATGGCAATCGAAACTTTGAGTTTTCATAGAGAGCTTTAAGTTTAAATTGCCATACAAGTAAAATGAAAAAGATATTATATCTTTTTCATTATAGGCAAACATAGGACGCCAGGCGAAGTGAGGGCAGTTGACCGGTAGTAACCATTATTTATGCAACAATGATTTACCTATAGTATACTTGCAAGTCGAGCGGCATTCTCAGTTAATTACAGAGTAACAAGCGAGATCATTCCACTATAACCGTCCATAATAATGATGAATTTGAGATCCATTCAAATGTTAGTTACTGATCAATTAATGAACATACTCGAAGCGTTAATATGAGGGTTAGTTACTCGCTGCCTTCTTATTCTCTTTGTTATGGATACCTGACATTATTATGGTCTAGCTAGCTTATTTTATTTTTAGTAGCATAAACTTGGACCTTCCGCAAGTTTTAAAAAAAGTAAAAAAGGTCAAGAGGACCAGTAAATCCAAAAATGATAACTTATCGTCGTTTTGTCAGCCTAGACTATACAGGGCGTCCCACGGATATGCCACATGGAAGGGAAGTACCTTAAATATTGTAGATGAAACATTTTACTGAAAGAAGACATTATTTTAATAAAAATAAAAAAAAATACTGCATTCATAGATATTTAAATAATTACATGGTTGAACCGGGAATCCGTTATATGACAAAAATAATCACCCTTTAGCTTTATCATACTGATCGAAAGGCTTCATCATAAGGAATATTTTTTGCTAAATAACATAGTGTCACAAATAAAAGGAAGACCATGAATTTTAACATTTGATATGAAATTTTGTTCAGAAAAATGAAAAGCTGAGATTGCCTTAACGACATACAACCGAGATCCCCAGATCTAACCCTGTTAGATTATTTTTTAAAACCAGTATGAAAGTGTCCACGAGCTACAAGCAGAACTTAGACGTATTATTCTAAATGTCCACCACAACAAGATCAAAAAATCGACAGGGAGCGAAATAATCAAAAGAGTGCGACTTTGTATTCAACAGGAAGGGACTCATTTTGAGCATTTGATAAATTGATTAATTTTGTATCAAAAATGTTAAAATTCATGGTCTTCCTTTTATTTTTGATACTATGTTATTTAGCAAAAAATAATCCTTATGATGAAGCCTTTCGATCGGTATGATAAAGCTACAGGGTGATTATTTTTCTAGTGTAACGGGTTCGATTTCCGGTTCAACCATGTAATTATTTAAATATCTATGAATGCAGTTTAAATTGTTTTTAATTTTTGTAATTAAGAGAATAAGTCGGCGGCGAAGGACAGACACACCATGTTACCCATGAGGGAGGATCGCCGTCGGCCCGAGCGCCGCTTGCGCCGGCACCAACAACGGCGGCCCCTTGCTCGTGCGCGGCCGTACCCGCGGCTCCGCGCGTTGCCCCGCGCCCCGCCCGCCGTGCGTCCCGCATACCCCGCGCTGCCTACCGCCGCTGGCGCCGCCGCCGGACTCGCCGCGTCCTTGGACTCTGACGCCGTCTGCTCCGCTGATCTGTCTGCTATGATGTGGGTCTCCATATCTTCCAGCGGTGATTCTGAACTGTTGATATAAAATGCTAAGTTTAAACAAGCGCTCAACCCATCGTTGAGAAGAGTCAGATTGAAAACAAGAAATGAATTGTGGAACGGAATGGGCTCAACTAACAATTATTGCTTATGTTTGTTGCTGGCCTGCACTCATCTATCCATGCTTAAAAACTGCCTTAAAAATATTATGAAAAAGGCTAATACAACGATATGCAGGGATTTTTTCGCGGGGAGATTCAGCGTTTCAGCTGATTTAAAGAAGTAATGACAGAAACTTACTTGGCACTGACGGAGCAGTATTCACTAAGCTGTTCCCACGTACAACCATGGTTGCAGCATTCGTCAGCGATACCGTTCCCCGCCTGTCGTCTTCTTCTCACCACAGAGCCAGGTTGTTCCACTACTAGAAATTAGTATTGGAGATTAAACTCTTGACCAGTATTAACTAAAGGAAAAATAACGGATATAAGATGCATCACCTTTCTTATATTATATTCTTCCACCATATTATGATGGAAGAACTTTGCAAAGTTACGGGCTTTGGAAAACCTCGGATTGGAAAAGATGGCGTAATGGTGAACAGGAGACATGTACGGTCTACTATGAGATCCTAGCGCGAATCAGTTGATAGAAAAACTCTGAATGGATATGAAAGTCTTACAAGTAATAAGTACCTACATACCTGGCTACTCTACATAAACTTAGTAACCACCCCACTGAAGAATGAATAAGTGTTGACAATTCTTTTTCCTGTTATTGTAGGTAGCTAAGTACTGACCAATATTACAAGCGTGAATTATTTCAAGCAAATTGTTATTGAATAATTTTTCTTTTATAGAAGCCTGTGTTTGTGTACCATATATTTATACTCAATAACAATTATTAGCAATCCAGGAAAATTTGTCATTTTACAAGTCGTGTGCCCGATGGGATTACCCATCGGCTACGAGTTTCCAAAAACAATCATACAACTTACTTCTATACATATTATAAATTAAGGTCGCTTTTCGTGATTGTCTGTATAACCGCGTTGTTCTTCGAAACCACACAACAGAGTTTTGTGAGGTTTTCACCATCGTTTAGAGAATATATTACGGAAGGTTTATGTGTACGTATAATACTTTAGTATTAAAGTTACGTAAAACTAAGAAATCTCAATGATTTGTAAGTCGTAAAAACCGTGCGAAGCAGGAGCGGGTCGCTAGTTTGCTTATAAACAGAACTTCCTAACTTAAAAAAAACAACTTCCATGTTCCTTACTTCAATCCAAACTTTCATCCCCCATTAAGGGATGAATTTTCAAAACTCCATTAGTGCTCACCTTTGTTATATAAAAAAAATCTTGTGCAAAATTTCATGATTCAAGACCTAGACCCAGCGGTTTCGGTTGTCCGTTGTCTGTCAGTGAATTTGCTTGCACATTCGGTTTGTTTCAAAATATTTTACTTTAGAGTCTTATTTAAGTGCGTGGTTTGTATTTGATTTAGGTTTATTAGTATTTAAACATTCGACGAGAGGAGCTCGTGGCTAAGTAACAACAGCCGCACTGGTCGATCCATCAGGTTAAGCTACGCTTGCCGGAGTTGGTCAGTGGATGGGTGACGGAAGGTTTTAACATTTACAAAAGGCTAGGCAGATTTTTTTAGTATTTAAACATTCGTCAATTCACGAACATAAAATAGGAGTAGAGGCTCTTTGTGATATTTGTTTTCGCCGTAAAACAGATTACTCTGTTACGGTTTAATAAGTTTGGGTAATTATAATTACAGACATAATATTGGACATTTTAACATTTACAACATTGTTTCAAAGGTTGCCAACATTGCTAATCGTCAACAACTATAGGGAATTGCAGGAGTCAATAAATAAAATACGGCTGGTCTTTTTTTTATACATACTCGTAGTTAGTTATCTAAAACTACTTGTGGTGATAATACTTTACTAAAATATCAATTGTTATGATGTGAATCACGACTTAGAGGCGTGTTACATATTTAGAGGATAATGATAATGGAAAGGAAAGTATCAATAGAAGTAAAACTTCTATTGATACAACAATTGAAATATAACAATTACACAAATTAAATGAAATTTGACAATATAACATTTGAAGGGTATTTTAGTAAAGTATTATCACCAAAAGTAGTTTTTCCCACGAGTACCGGGTCAACTAGTTACATGAGTTTTGACCCATGTAACCCGTTAACCCCGAGCCCAAACTGATAAAAAACGCAAACAAGATAGTCAAATATTTTAGTTATGTTAGGTATAATATTAAGCTTTATATTAATATTTTGTCCTTTATTTAATTATATACATTTAAATTATATTTTTAAATATTAGATAAAGATTATAAAAACATTAAAAAATATAAAAAAGAGTAGTCCACCGGTATCCGGAACAGGGTCCAAGCTACCGGCGGTCAGGACTCCAGAGAGAGGAACCTCCTAACAATGCGAGCCGTGTCCAGAAGTACCGCTTTCTGAATCAGGCCCTTGATCCAGCTGCCTAACGAGAGCCTCCTCAGGTATTGGTCGAGGCTCTTGGCTATTAGGCCATTGGCTGTCACGACTATCGGTGCAATGATCGCTGAGTCTACATCCCACATGTCGACAACCTCAAAATTCATATATTGTTAATATGAATTTTGAGAAATAAGCCAATCTTACAAGTTTAAATCTGGATCGTATAATATTTACGTTAATTAATGGATCTAAGGCACCATCACTTATCTTGATTAACTAACATTTTTTTTATTTGACCTTCATATCGCTTAGTATAAAACATTTGATAAGAATTTTGCGACAAGCTCCTATTATTATGACGACACGGTTGGCGCAGTGGCTGAGCGATCGACTGCTGCGCAACGGGTCGCGGGTTCGATCCCCGCACGGAACAAATATTTGTATGATCTGCAAGTAGTTGTTCGGGGTCTGGGTGTTAGTGTATGTGAGTTTCTATGTTTGTAAACGCACCCACGATACAAGAAGAATTTCTTAGTGTGGGGCAACGCTTTAAAAAAAAAAAAAAAATTCTAATTATTTTATTATTATTATTTGGTAAGACACACTAGCAGCTAATTAGCTGATGCGTGAGCTGGGAGATATTTAATATGTCCAATCGGTTCTTGAAGCAGTTTAGTGTGGGAGCCGTCACAGCATTTTCAGGGAGCATATTCCATGCTGTTACGACTCGGTTAAGCAAAAATTGCTTCAAAGGCTTTTTCTTTGACGAATTTACCCATAGCTTTAGTGAATGTCCTCGGAAATGTTTAATGGCATTCAGTATGTACAGGTTTTGAACGTGAGCGTAAGAATTTTGTACATCTCAATGAGTGAACCTACCCCTTTGTCTACGTTGTTCCAGTGTGTTAAGGCCATGGGGTTTGAGGCGCTGTTCGTAAGGTAGATGGTGCGAACCATCTTGATTGCCATTTTTTGCACATTATCAAGTGGAGTGCTGTCTTTTTTAAATATGGGTCTCAAGTTCCGGATAAGTAGATGACATTAGCATATTCCAAGAGAGGTCTTATGTAGGTCTTGTACAACTTGACAAATTTCTTAGGCGTCAGACACTTGACTGCCATTATTTTGCATTACGTATTCAAGTACTTAGTTTGTTATGAATTTTTATGTTGCTGATTGAATTATATGTGATCTTTCATAATTTGTTATTGAATATTGTTGTCGATAGTGATAATATCTGTTACTTTCCGGATAAAATACTTAGGCTGTGTGTATAAGGTCATTATTGTTCTTAGGAGTTTAGCAGCTTATTATTACTACCCCATCTAACTAATAATTATAATTATACTCACTACATTTTTATTAATTTATTACTAATATAGTGAGTAATGTAGTTGCCTTATTAACTGGGGAAAAGTTTCATTTTTTGATGAATTTGACGAGGCAGGTCACTATTAAAGCTTAAAAATAATAATGGCTCAAGAACTCTCCCTTGCGGTACTCCTTATGTAATTTTTCAGCAAATGGATAGACATTTAAATTCACATTAGGGTTTAGCACATACTCTTGACATTTCTGTTCATAGTTTTCGGTCTGTGAGGATGATTTGATTACTATAACACGGTCCCTCTAATCGTTTGGTTCATTTAAGAGAATGTAATGTTTTACTCAATCGAATGCTATTGTTGTATTTGTAAATATTGAAGATGTAGTACGTGTTTTTATCAATTAGCAATTTAGCTTTGATCAACTATTAAAAATGTAGACAGTACCTGTAGGTGTGTCCCAAGGACTGTTGTAAGCATGGCAGACCCTGCTCATGATCTCGCTCAACTGTCGGCCGCAAAACCGGACCGAGGGAGATGTGGCCGCGTCTGTTCTGCTCTCGAGTAGCATGGCTGCTGCCAGCACGGCTAACTGAACTGCCTTGTTTACTAGCATATTTACTAATCTGGAAAATATAAAATAAAATTTCACATATTATTTGGATTTTACGATGCCATGCGTCTAGAAACGAATAGTTAATGTGAGTAACTCGAGGAGGTTTTCTACTTTTATACATTTTGGGGCAAACGTGTAATCCGACACCGGCACCGCCCATTTGATACCAGATACGCATCTCTCAAAGGACTTTTCATTTCCTAAGTGCATTACTGACTGACTTCGCGGTAAAATGAACATTTATCAATTCACATTAGGAAATAATTGATTGAAAGTGTGATATTGCAAATGTTACTCGAAATTAATAAGTGGTCTTGTGTAGACGCGTGGTTAAGTTCAAGTGTTACTGATATACATAATATGTTCCATTAATTAAATTCACGATGTTTACTAATGATGCAGTCATGCAGCTAAATATTATTAATGATCGATATTATCTTTTTTACCGTTGGACTTGTGTACCTATATACATTCTCCTTGGACCACATTATTTACACATGTACCACCCCAGTGCATATATATCTTTCAATGTTTTGATTTAGGTATACTTCAAGTTGTAATTTAAGTTAACGCAACTGATGAATGAATTACAAATATTACAATAAATACGATGTGTGATGTGCATGAGAGCAAATAAATAAAAAAATAAATAAATAAAAGAGCAAATAAAAGTGAAAATAATTCTGTCAAAAAGAATGAACCATACACCAGCAGAAGTATACACAGAAGTTAGAAAGACCCATGTGATTTTATTATTGTTTATATAGATAAAAATATTCCATTGAACTCAATTAGAAAATGATCACAGTTATGTTTGGCATAAAACGTTGGTGTCATAAAGCATCCATACAAACATTATTCCTGTTTATCCAATATTATGCGTTTAGCATTGAAATAAATCTGAGTTAGTAATGACGATGATTTCACTTCACCTTCCCCGTTCATAAAAATGCAAATTAGCGACTTCCTCTTATAAATTGCCGTTCCAGGGTGGGTGCTACATGACGTCATCGTCTTGTCCTCATCGTAGAGTAATGAATGTTTCTACGTATAACGCATCGAGGACAAGTTCTATTTATAGAGAGCTAAAGGCTTGTACTAACGTGTTGGTAACGTGAGAGTTAAGCACGGTGTGCCACCTACCTAGTCGGTATTAGTAGACGCAGTGCAACCACTTAACGAAATCTACATACACATGCACATGTAGTGCATGTAGCCAAGCTACTCGCACACACGACACGCGAACACGACTACGTCCATCTGCACTCGATTGCTCTCCATATCTGTTTGAGGCAATGTAGATCGGTAGAGCGCTTGACTCAATACTAATTTCACTGGGTACTGCCCACAGCAGCTTAATCCAAATATTAATTAAGTCATTTTATTTACTGGTTTACATAATTTGATTGCAGTAATTTGAGACGAGCTAGATGTCTAATAAAAAGCTACATCAAACCGGGTTACAGTAAAATAAAGGGTTAAACCTGCTCCTGCGCGCCTGCTCTGTGTAACTGCACATAAACTTCATTCAATTTGTGATTAAGGATCAGACAATATAACGACATGGTAGTTGTTTAGAGCACAATACAGCGGCTGGTCGGTCACTCGTAGGGCGCGTGCACTGTGCGCCCGCGCCGCCCGGCCAACGCTAGCGCGTCGTTGTGCGCATGATGAGCCTCGTGCTCGCGCACTCGATTGAATAATTACATGAATCTGTGATTGTAGCCTTGCTCCTGCTTTAATGTTGTTCTATAACATACTATTTTTGCTGACGCGCCGTATGCTTCCTACTATTGAGTCACTCGTTGGTATGCTCGAAATTTATTAACTAAAGATTTAATAAAGCTAAGATAATTATCGACTATTAGAAATAGCGCATGATGCTTCTTTATCGTCAAGATACAAAGGTTGCGAACTATTACTACTAGGTAAGGTCATGTATAAAATAGATTGGATTAGCTAATTAAGGAAAATTAAGTATCTAATGAGTACCACATAATAAAAAATACAAAAAAGTTATATTTTCTGTGGTGTAATGAGGCTATCCTTTCAGGAAGTCGTTGATTTTAATTAATTATAATCAAGACTTTATCGAGACTGCGGGTTACCAAGCTCTTTCTCATAATTTTATGATTTCATTACTTAATTATGCCACGTATGCAATCTGTTTGATGACACGTAGACTTATGCCACGTATGCAATCTGTTTGATGACTCTTATACTTATGCCACGTTTGCAATCTGTTTGATGAATCTTATAGGTACTTATGCCACGTATGCAATCTGTTTGATGACTCATACTTATGCTACGTATGCAATCTGTTTGATGACTCATACTTATGCCACGTATGCAATCTATTTGATGACTACTAAACTTATGCCACGTATGCAATCTGTTTGATGACTCTTATACATTTCAGTCAAACTTAATGCAGAATTTATGGCAATAAACTTTTAACGCTAAAAGCGTTGAAAGTTTGTGTTAGAAAAATAAAGTATTGAGGTACTTATTTATAAGAGTGGTTAGGTTTGGAAAAGGCGTGTATTTGTTGTGTTGTTGGATTAACATAAAAATGTTACGTTTATTTGCATTTGCACATTGGACTGGTTAGAGCTTATCACTGCACTGTAGTGAATGGATCATTTTTGATATGCGAACACTCCAAGTAGCGAAACCGGTATTAAGTTATGCAGTAGGTATCTAAGTCAATGTAAAATCTCCAAGCCGCAGACGCACGCAATGTGCGTAGAGTTCCTATAGATAGAGGTTATATTTAGGAGTAGAGCCTTCCTCAGTATGGTCTTAGTACCGAAGTACTTACCGTCCTATATTGTACCGTAGTAAACTGTTCTGTGTTACATACTAAGTTCTGTTTAAGTACCCAAAAGTACCTATTATGGCTATGATCGAAATCGCGGGGAAATGCTATCAAAATGTAAACACGCCCAAAGACTTTCCGGAAATAACGTGGGATTGTTGTACATTGATTGTATAGAAATACCCTGAAGTAAATATTAATTAAGTTATTTTGGGCTCTTATCTTTTTTACCGAGCTATAAGTGGAATTTTATTACCTTATTTCTATTATTCTAGGAATTCATGTATTTAATGAATATTAATTACGAGGCCATGAAATCAATGACGGAAATTACTTACATACAACAAAATGTGAAGTCATCAAAAGTGCTATCGCTCGCAGAAATTTGAAAGTTCAGAAGGAAAAGATCAGAAGCGTCTAGTCATGTAGTGTATTTGTTGTTTTTTTTCACATCGCAACATATCCAGTTAAGCGTGTCGGTCTCTTCGCAACGAGACACGGTAGACGCTGGCACATGGCGGCAGACGATAGGTAACAAAAGATAATTTAAGAGTTTGCGGGGTCAAGTGTATTGTCGGCTTGCCCAATTGGTGAGACGAGTCGGTCACTGGCTTTACACCGCACCGGACACCTTTCCATAGACTATACATACTATACCTATTACTATTAAATATACAGGTAGGTCAGTATACTTATGTGTAGGATGAAATCTTAGGCATTCACAATTGCATAAGTGGAGTAATTATACTACTTTGGTAAATAACTACCAAGGTATGCAGAGCATTAAAGATCGTAGATATTTAATTAGCGGATTGCAGTTAATTCTACTATTTCTACTAGCCATACTATGCAAATTATACACAATTTTCAATGAGCTCCATTAAAGCAGATCGTATTTTCAGAATGTTTACGACACAACGGTGCATCGGTGGGGAGCTGTGGCCTGGCGTTCTCAGTCACGGAAGCACGTTTCATCACGAAGCAATTACAATGATTATCGTACTATGCTCCAACTGCAAATATAATGATCGTAGTGGCATGCAAAAATCGTCACACAGGGTGGCGTAGTGTGAGCACATGTGACGAGGTCCGTAGTGACCACTTTCGACCTCAATTTAAACGTTGACCTGGTACAGTTCAAACACCTAGATGGCCGAAGCAAATACACTTCAATACAACAATACGTTTGTCGGTAGCCATCTTTGTTTGTATGAATTTGATCTTGATGTTGAACTGCGTAATCGAACAATCATACGTTTCTGTTTAAACATTTCATACATTTCTAGACTCCGAAAGGGATAGATCGTAAAAACTGAGTTATGTGTCTGAGCGGCGGGCGTGGGCGACGGGCTGCAGTAAAAACCCAGGCGGTAAACGTGAAACTCGCTGGATTCGTCCACTTCTTAGAATTCCTATCGCGAATGGTTTCTAATTGTAACTACCTTACGACTTGCGCGGCGAGCTGTCTAAGCATGTAATTAAAACTGTACGTTTCTGACTTATCGTTATACATCGCGTGTGTCTAAATAAAACTTCAGTTTGTATTAATTAACTATATAAATGATTAAAATTAAACTTAAGTGATGTTTATTCTGTTTTATAAATACGATATGATATCAAGTTTTTTTTTAAATTGCTGTTTGTTATTACTATGATAATAGCAAAAATCCTCTCAACTTATTAGGTATTAGATAGATCCGTATTTTCTTTTATCAAATTTTGTGTTTGTTTTACAAAATATATGTTCTGCATATGTGTTGGATCTACATGGATCGTGTGAATGAACTCTTCTTTTATTTCGGGTTAAATACTAAATTGATAACTCTATTATGCTAAAGTGCGAGTGTACTGCGCGGACAAGAGTTCCGTTACGTACCTACTATCCGAAACGTCTGTGAAATGACTGATTTTTCAAGATATGTATGGGGACTCCCTTGGGTTTGGACTTTTATTCATATTTTTATTGGGACTTCGCCCGCGTGGAGTTCCTCGTAATAATTCAGGATAAAAAGTAGCTCATCTCCAGGTCTGAGGCTAGCTCTTCGTCAAATTTGATTATTAGTTCAGTGGTTTTGTCGTCATCAGGTAACAAATAGACAGACAGAGTTAACTTGCGTACCTATTTATAATTTCAGAGCAGGGTTTTGGAGAGTTGTGGGAACAACACGAACACTAAAATAGAAGTTTGACATACAAAATGTACAAATGATACGGTTGGTTTTAGAGATTGATTGAGGAAACTGATTTATGATGTTATTAGTGTAAGTTAGTGAGTTTACCCAGAAATTGAGTTCAGTAGGTACTCAATTAAACCTACCTAGAAACCATTGAACGTACATTTTTGTTGGATAGAATTTGCGAATTAATTCTGACCGCATAGTTAGGTACCTTATGGGTTCAAACAACAAAAATTGACAGTGCTTTCAGCCAAATATGTAATAGCAAAATGTTATTAATTCGCAAAATTGCAAAATAATGCCAGCGCTTGTTTGGTATTAACTTATCAAGATTTTACGCCTAAGTTAGGTAATTTAGATGAGGTTAGTATGGTTTTGCTTTGTAACAATTTCATGACGCAAAATTAAACTGAGCTAGGTACCTACCATGTTTGCCTACTTAAATGTTCGTTTCAACAATTAGATAAAGTTATGAATGAGAAGTTAAGTATGGATAAGTATACTTAATTTGGGCAAGATTTAAGTTCCTATGGGAGTTTAATTTTTTTCGTATTACCGATGCAACTGAGGAAAATTTCAGGAAACATTCCTATATTATTTTTATATTAAGTTAGGTTAGCTTTAGCTGCAAGTATTCAATACATGGTGATAATAATTTACATTATGGAATGATTAATTAATGCGCATTTATCTGCTTTTATGATACATAGTCTAAACTCTAATTTTCTGAAGTTGAAATAACAAGCATAGAAATAACTAGCAAAGATTTTAACGCATCAACATAACTTAAACTTAAATGATCGTGAATTTTTAATGTGAATACTAAGAAAATATTTGTTAGTTATCTTCAGCAACAGTGGTTACCTACAATCTAACTATGGTTAAATCAAGATTAACTATGGTTAAGTCGTAATATACAAATTAATTTAACAACCTGGAATGTAAGTATTTTATGTCACGCTTTGGTGTATGATCGCAGTTATTATTGTCACTTACTTTGTAAGGTACTATGATCCTGGTAGTAGTCTGTTGTTGTCTGTACAGTAGTAGTGTTGTTTCACAAGACGGCGTGGTCGTAGGCGCCGGGATCGCTTGCGCGGTAACTGGTGCGAGGTGCGAGGAGATCGCGGAGTGCACTGCGCGCGTTGTGCACCGGCGCCGCTGTGATCGCGCTGGCGAGTCGCCGCGTGCGTTGCGCGCGCTTATTATACGCAGACGGCGATGGGCGGCGCGGGCGCACCCGCCACGCCCCGCGCCGCGCCGCGCTCCGCCCGCCCGCGCACAACTCACCCCTGATTCCGCTATAAAAACATTTATGACCTCTCTCTAAAGTGGTGATTTCAAGTCATTGACCAAGTGCATGTTGTTTGATGGTAATGTACTCGAGCCTTGCCTTGTTTTTGTTTGATGCAGAATTAGAACACTGTGTTATGAATTTATGAACAGTGCCATTGTGTTCTGTTCTAAACTGAAGAAGGAAGAGCCGATATGATATAGGGGTCGATGATTTGCTTCACAAAGTTGGTATGGAAATTTAAATAACTTATATAAATTTCGTAATAATGTTTGTCTTCATAAACTATCGTAGGGTCACCGCATAGCCCCTGGCAGACGGAAAACAATCCTGAGCTCTCCTATAATGACACAATCAACGGTCAGAGGGGCAATTCACTACGTTGACTCGATACGACTACGTTCGCGTAGCACGCGATTGCAGTTTGTTATTATTAGTTTACATATCAGGAAAACGTTGTTGCAAGTCTTTATTTCAGGCTTTCGGCAGTCCGATTCAGACCACCTGCTATGGGGAAAGGTTTTATGTATGGTGTATTTTGTGTACGTTGTGTGTGTGTGTATGTGTGTGTGTGTTGTGTATGTGTGTTGAATGTGTGTGTGTAAACACACAATATACAATACAAGTATGAGTTAAATAATATTTAATATTTATTAATATTTATTGAATAAAAACGTTTACACAAAGTATACAATTAGTCCACAGTAAGATTGGTGAAAATGGGTGGTGATATCTGCATCTGATAGGCAGTTCCCAAGATGTTTGAGGTGTTCATAATGCTCTGATTCGGGAAATAGGCAAAGAGCCCTATAACAAAAAAAAAATATAAGTCAATTCTAAAAATGTGTTACACAGAAATTACAAATATGAGGATATTAGTTACAATTTAGGTACAATCTACAATTCTTTAGCATTTTTAAAAGCGCGTAACACAAAGCATAACGCCTATGTAACGATGTTGTACATAATTGTACTATTAGAAAGACAAGTCTACAATTCGCACAATTTTTGTAAACCTACAAGTTTGTATACGCTCTCAATAGAACATAAGTTTGTACCTTTGTACGGTACAAACTTATGTTCTATTGAGAGCGTCACTCTTCTTCTTGTAGCATTCTTGAGTTTTTCACCGAACAGTCAAACTTTATAATTTACTAATATGGTAGGTACTTGTAGTAGTAATAGTTCATTGAATTACAATTGTTATACGTAATGTATTTCTATATAGATACATGACACTCATACTCATTCATCGCTTCCCATGGCGTACTTCCCGTTGACGTAGAGAATTTAAGAAAGTACGTAAAACAATGATAACATGTGAAGGATATTTTTTCTATTAGGTAACTAGATGACCCGGTGAACTTCGGACCAGGTGAGATTGTTCTTTTGGGTTTTTGCTAAGCCACTCCAGTAATGGCGAACACAACAAACAAAAAATCAATTCGGTCGAGCCATTTTCGAGTTTTTGCGAGACTAACGCACGGCAATTGATTTTTATACGGGGTGGCAGGGACATCGACGCGAAAACTGATACAATGGATTCAGTACATGATTCTGAATCCTTCTGCATTGAGCTTTTCGTAGGTTATTTAAAAAAACCGGCCAAGTGCGTGTCGGACCACGCACAATGAAGGGTTCCGTAGTTGGGATGAATTTATCCCAAGAACAAACTTAACATTGTAGTTGAAAAATATGTTCTCCCATACGGAATTTGTCGGAGATCATGTTTTTCAAACCGCAAATTTAAGTTGGTCGATTATTACTCGTTAACCTGTAGAGCCTACTTAGCTCTGATAGTTTTCCTTTTAATTTAATTATATATACTACTGCTGTGAATTTTTCACAAGTCCAAGTACAACCATTTAGCTAGAAGGGGGGGGGGGGGGGACACTTGACTCTAACAAAAAATTTCAGTTGAAAGCTTAATATTTCGCAAACGGATCCCTAAATCCAAAAATGGTTTCGACAAACTCACAATATTTTTGTAAGACCTTTCTACTGGCATCCCACAATATGGAGAAGATGATGAAAAAATAACATCCCCACTTTACGTGTAGGGGAGGTACCCTAATATATATTTTTTTCTTGATTTTATTATACCACTTTGTCGGCATGATTAATATGTATACCTATGCCAAATTACAGCTTTCTTGAACTAACCGTCTCTGAGCTAAGCAGCGGACAGACAGACGGACAGACAGACAGACAGACAGACGGACATGGCGAAACTATAAGTGTTCCTTGTTTACTACGGAACCCTAAAGAACTGCTGTTTCATAGAAAAGTGCTAATATAAGTGATATTTTTTTTTAAATCAGCCTTTCCATACATTTTGACCGCGTAGGTATTGACCTGACGCGGTCAAAATGTATGGAACAGCTGATTAAAAAAAAAATATCCGGCGAAAAATTTCAATGCAGTGGGGTTCAGAATCATGTACCTACTGAATCCATCGTAACACTTTTCGCGTCGATGTCCCTGCCACCCTGTATATCGCAGCCATCTGGTTAAATTAGCTACCTAGCTAATTGGACGCCTAGGCTCTAGGCCGTTCATTTTAAACGCCGGCTTCCAATGAAATAGCTGAAGGATAACTAGCCAAGTCATTGAGCGCAACGTTTAACCAGATGACTTAATGTCGTATAGTCATTTAGTTAAACTGGGTGAAAAAGGTTAGGTTAGGTTAGAACTGTGACCGATCGCGTGTGAGCCGAGCGAGCGGTGCGCCGCTGTTGCGCCGCGAGCGCTATTTCCAAGTTGCTCGTAGTTTTTTTTTTAATACTGGAATCATTTGGCTGAGTCTGGGTCAGTCATCTTCAAAGGGCTGACTTTGAATACGCCAAGTTGTTAAACGTTGAATGATTCTAGTTCAATTAACTATCGGCCTAGGCATTCAATTGGATGCCGGCGTTTAATGAACGGCCTAGGCGTCCAATTAGCTGACTAATTTAACCGGATGACTGCGACATATATCATATTATATAAATAGATTAAAACAAACATTATTGAGGCCTGAAAGTCGCTCTAGAGAGGAACATCTTTTGTATAGGTGTTGTATCCAGAGATACCTAGCTGTACGTAGATACCTACTTCGAGCAGTTCCGGCTTTATCAAGTACAATCTATGCACAAAGCAAACTCCGAAACCCCTATAATATGGCTGTTGTTGAGACAAAAAGCCATTTACCGTCAATGGTGGAATTACTTCATGAGGAGCTTGTGGCAAAGTAATAAGAGCCGCACGGGTTGATCCAACAGGTTAAGCTATGGTTGCCGGTGTTGGTCCGTGGATGGATGACCATCTTTATATACCGAAACTCCTCCGTGCTTCAAAAAGCACGTTAAGCCGTTGGTCCCTGTCATTCGTGTATCTTTGACAGTCGTTACGGGTCGTCAGAAGCCCAAAAGTCAGACAACCAGTCTTACCAATGGGACTCGTATTACCCAGTTACTGGGTATTTTAGGTCACATAGGCAGTCGCATCCGGTTAGACTGCATGGAAGCCGACCCCAACATGGTTGGTAAAAGGCTAGGCAGATTGATTGGTGGAATTACTTCATGAATAGTGCTCAGGAAGGCATTTTTTTATGTCGACAATCTTGTTAGTCGATATTTAATAAGAAAATCCATATTGCGTGCGAATGTTACTCTGTGAATGTCTGTCTGTTACCTTTTCATGCCTTGAAATGGCTAAACGGATATCGATGTGGCACACAGGTAGATGAACTGGGTATATATACTTAGGATACTTTTTATCCCGGTAGTATGTTCCAGTGGGCTAATTTCCGACCTACACGCGGGCTAATAGTAGGAAGTAAACAATAAATTCTATTTCCAATCCTTTCGATTTTCTTGAAATTTGTCTTTGGAATTTTGGATATTTAAATAACAAACTTCTAAAAGTAATTCACATTTTCCTTTTTTTTCCTTGTACAAAATCGACTGATTTTAATCAATTTTGTTCATTAGTTATGAGAAAGGGAAAAAGAATTTAAACAAAACTATTTGTGATTTGAAAAGTCGAGTTCTGTGTTTTGCATGTGGCTGAAAGGAATTTTTCAAATCATGGAAAATCACAAATATTCGCAACAAGTTTTCCGAAAAATGGCGCGAGACTGACGTGTACTTTTTTACAAGAAACTATTTTTGATTTTGAATATTTAATAATATCATCAACATCGTTTTATATATAGTCTACTTGCATGTGGCTGAACCTGTCTGTAAAAAAACACACACATAGTCTTCAGCTATCCTTGAATTAAAATCAACATTTTATTTTATGATTATACAATATCTTCATTAAGTAAATCAAAGGCGAAATAAACCATATTTTCAGAGCGCAAAAGTGATGCAACTGCAGGTGCTGTGACTGACACGAATGGTTTAACACCACGAAAATAGTTAACCGTTCGATTCTGTAAAAATATCACCGTGAAACTTAGGTGAAGTGAGCTGTCAATAGTGTTAATCCCTAGCATCCTGCCGGTCGACTCTGTGGCAGTGACAGCTCACTTCACGCTCACTTCACCTAAGTTTCACGTTAATATTTTTACAGAATCGACCGACTGTACTTTTATAGTTACACAGACTTAATTATTTCAAGCTTTCTTACAATTAAGTTACTAGGCACGTACTTAGGTATTTTGTCGTGCACGAAGCCTTAGAAATAGTAGTTTTTTGCGTTGGAATAACACTATAAATTGATAAGCGGAAAAGATCAATAAAATAATGTATGGAGCCGTTACCTAATCAATAAAATAACATCGCAATAATCGCAGCATAACAAGAATAATGTTAACCCTATGTTTATAAAAACTGATTCCGGTCTAAATGACGTCGAAACCTGGAGGATAGATAGGACTGTTATCCGAATGTGTCGTCTACTTGTCATTTAAAAGTGTGATTAGTAATACCGTCATTGTAAACATGTGTGGGGGATGGGCGTTGTGTGAGTAAATAGTGGAATATCCTGCCAATGAGGGGTTCACTGACAGGTGTAGCGTTTACTACGTGCAGCTACGAGTCACTGACTTCATCGACACGTTAATAACTATATAATTATGTCGGATTCTTTGCAATAATGTGTAGTGCTCAATATAGCGGTGCTATTTACAAACAAGATGACAACTTATTGATAAGTCGTCTGCATTGGATGCTAATGAGAATTAATTGCAGTGAAATTGTGTTGCTCCTCGTGTCAGGAATGATGGAATGCTGTTGTGAACTGTTGTAATGTACTAATTTATTCCTTTTAGAAACATTAATAATTATGATGAAGCATAATAAAAAGCTCATTTACCTACTTACGAGTATATAGGTATACACATACCTACAAGAATAAGTATACGTATTTTCTTTTACTCACCTGTTTACACTTTCGACTCCACCCACTTTTCATAGAACTCATGCCGCTATACATATTGGAAGTGAACCCTCCGGGTGGGTTGCCGGCATTACGTTTGCGCTAAAGTAGTAAAAATATCTGCTGTTTCATACTAAAATTCAATATATACCTACCCGATGAAAATGTATGAAACAATTGTATTTTTTTTAATGATTTCTTTGTTGGTCCCATACTCATTATAGTGAAAGTTGTTTATAAAAATGAGTAGGTAGGCTTTCACCTCCTCAAACGTTAACAGTGAATTAAAAATTACCGTGTCCCTATAGCTGGACAACAATTTCACGTGAGTCACATAATTTATTCAGCAATTGGCAAGTACAAAATACACTCTCATATTTAATATATGTAGAAGGCGGAAAATCTGATAACTATACTGATGTTGTTTACGTAAATAATCTGTTCGTTATCACTCCTGTCTGTTCCACAATTTAATTAGTGAAGACACGCTTGAAAGCTGTCGTGATGGCGCCTCCAGACCTGCCTACATGTTTGGGGATATGTGCTCGCCTATTATCTTGCCGCTATTTATACATATGGATGAAGATGTTATTAATAAAATTGTTTACTGACACTGATAGCACGATGTTGTGACGATAGTCTGGTCTATTTCCCATCGAACGCCTTTAGGTATGCTATTAAATATTTTTTTGTTCGGGTTATACCTATATTTATATTATTATTTTAGGCCCAAACCTTAGAAAAGCATACGTGATGCGAGGTGGCTATTTATAGTTGGGTGTCCCTGTGGGATCTCATGATACGACGTGCCAGTGTTAACTTAAACCTTCACAATGATATCGCACTATTATCAAAATGCCCTAATTTCGTTGTTCTAAATTTGGGCCAACTTAAATTTATTTATAGAATGCCAGTAAAGTGTTCAATATGTTAACTAAAATGCATTTGATTGATCGCCACAATCTAAGACGTGACAAGGCCAGATCGTGTTCGGTTCCAGCTAATAAACATCGTCTCATTATGTACATAGGTAGGTACAGCTAAGTGATATTAATAACTCTAAGATACTGCCCTCTGACTTAACGTGTAGGTTTTTTTTTTCTTTATGTAGTTTTTTTTTTTCTTTGTAGTCAGTAGTAAGAATTGCGGTTCTAGTGGTACAGTACGGTGGTAGTGGTGGTTCTGGTGGTGGTGGTTTTATACAAATACAAAATACAAATTAGTTTATTGTGTAAACATTACGTATTTATGCTAAGAGTTATCACATTATTCCTCAGGATCTGTTTTGAAGTTATATCATATCTAGGTATCTAAATAGATAAGTTCTTTGGATATTTTCTCTGAAAGTGCACCACGTGAATGTTACAATCCAGGTATGAGAAAAGTGGGAAATTATTGGAATTACTCGAATAAAATAAAACATTCCGTTATAAGTGGCAAAAATTACTGAAAAGTTACTGTGTGGTACTGACCTAACCAGCTCTTATATCAGATCATCGTCACGATATAAAGTCGAGGTGACCTTTTTTCGTGTCTGTCTAGGAGAGCTCGGTAAGCCAATGATCCTTGCTATCATCAGTACCAATCAACCGACTATCTACTAGTGGTCACGGACAGTCGGAAATCCGATTCTTGTTTAGATTCGTGGTGGAGGTCAGGGGTTTCGTTCAGGGTATCTGACCTCCAGACCGATCTGGTACGACTTGATATTCAACTCTTGAGTAACTATGTAAAAAGCAAGGATGATTATATGACGTCAAGATGTAAGATGTAATAAAGTGTAAATAGAATCCTTCGTGTAGTGGAAACTAAACTCATAATAAGTACTATTCTCACACATCTACATCGATCTGAGACCTGCTAGCACATGCAACGTGCTACATCATTAAGGTACCTATATTATTTTACAGTTTAGGTACAGGAAAAGATTTTTGTAAATAATTCTCTATTTCGATTTGATCGAAGATTTTCACATAATTGCAAAAAAGTTTCATGTACGAGTATGTGTGTCGGTGCTATAGAACGCTATGCGCTACGATCTTTCTATCTTTTCAGCATCTTTTGAGCAGTTCATTGTAATAAGTGTGTATAGGCCCCCATGTGCTTCATATGATATGTTTGAGAAATATATGGAAGAAGTATTATTAAAGACTTGTAACAGTAATAAAACAGTTGTTGTCTGTGGAGATTTCAACATTAACATACTGGAAAAATCTGCTATAGTAAATAAATTTATAACTTTATTTAAGTCATATAATTTGTACAATACATTCTTTGAGCCGACTAGAATAACTGCCACTAGTGCTACCTGTATTGATAATATTTTTACAAACTTAAGAACTTCTAGCCATTTAATTATAAATGAGTTGGACTCTGATCACTGTGGCCAGTTAGTCACTTTCCCTCAGAAAACAGTCAGAGCTCAAAGAAAACTTGTGAGTTTTGTTCCTGTAAATAAAAGTCGCTTAGGACAATTTAAAAATAGTTTAATGGAAAAACTACCGGGTTTGCCTTATCACAACAACCCGGATCGAGCTTATACTTCACTATTTAACCTCATCAATTGTGAGTTTAAGAAGGTTTTCACCTCAAAAACATTGCCTGTTTGTGACCGCGTTATATTTAGTGATTGGGCAACACCAGGTATTTACAAAAGTAGGGAAAGGTTATTTGAGTTGTATCATGAAAAAACATATAACCATGATGAAACTTTTAAAGAATTTGTTAAGAAATATTCTAAAACTTTTAAAAGAGCCTGTTCCTCAGCAAAAGCCTTACACATTAAAAATAAAATAATATCTTCTGGAAATAAAATAAAAACAACCTGGAATATTATTAATTCAGAAACGGGAAGAACGACGGTACGGAATCGTGACTTCCATCTAAAAATCAATGATGTAGATATTGAAGCAGACGTGGAGGTGGCAACTGAGTTTGAATTTTTTTTCACTAATATTCCCATTTTAACAACCAAAACTCTGTCATCGTCGTCCTCCACTTCTGCTTACTCAATACTAAAAGAATGTGTACCAGAATCTGACAAACTTTTTGAATTTTCAATTGCTTCTGCTAAAGACATTATAGAATCTTTTAAAAATCTTGATGTAAAAAAAACTGCTGACCTTTGGGGATTATCAGTACATACCATATCTTCAATAATTGATGTTATTGCACCCTTTTTAGCAATTATTTTTAACTCTTGTGTTGCGTCTGGTGTATTTCCTGATCAGATGAAACTTAGTAAAGTTATTCCACTGTTCAAGTCTGGCAGCACAACTGATCCTACGAATTTTCGGCCTATTTCGATATTACCTACATTAAGCAAAATTTTTGAGAAATTAATTTTGAAACAAATGTTAGAACATTTCAATGCACATAATTTATTACATCTAAAACAGTTTGGTTTTACAAAGGGTCGTTCAACTACAGATGCGGGCGTGGAATTACTGAAGAGCATATTCGAGGCCTGGGAGGAGTCGCAGGATGCTCTTGGCATTTTCTGCGACTTGTCCAAGGCCTTCGATTGCGTACATCATGATACACTCATCAAGAAACTGTACCACTATGGTATGAGGAACAAAGCTCTCGACCTTCTGACTTCTTATCTGAACAACAGAATTCAGAGGGTCGATGTTAATGGCAAGAGATCTGCCGGATCTGCAGTCACCATGGGCGTTCCGCAGGGTTCAATTCTAGGTCCTTTCTTATTTTTAATTTATATAAATGACTTACCTTACCACATAAGGGATAATCACAAGATCGTATTATTCGCAGATGACACTTCCCTTATTTTTAAAATCAAACGTCAGTTAGTTAACTTTGAACAAATTAACGATGCACTCTCTAAAGTTGTGCATTGGTTTAATGTAAATAATCTTCTTCTGAACGAAAACAAGACTAAACTCATAAAATTTTCAACGCCAAATGTCAGGCAGCTAACTACCAATGTTCAAGTTAATGGAATAGAACTGGACCCTGTTGAGTCGACAGTTTTTCTTGGAATCACTATTGATAGTAAATTACAATGGGGCCCACACATAGAAAAATTATCAGGAAAGCTTAGTTCGGCCGCCTATGCTGTTAAAAAAATTAGACAGATAACTGACGTAGATACAGCCAGAATTGTTTATTTTAGTTATTTTCATAGTCTTATGTCATATGGGATTCTTCTCTGGGGAACCTGTGCGGACATTAATACTATCTTTGTTCTACAGAAAAGGGCTGTTCGAGCCATTTACAACCTAGGTCCGAGAGATTCCCTTCGAGGAAAATTCAAAGAAGTAAATATTCTAACTCTAGCCTCACAATATATTTTTGAAAACCTAATGTATGTACACAAAAATATATCAAATTTTAAGAAAATGTCTGATATTCATAGTTTAAATACCAGGAATAAACACAACCTTGCTGTACATCGCACTCGTCTCCACAGAGTAGGCAACTCGTTCATGGGTCAATGTATACGCTTTTACAACAAACTTCCCATTGACATTCGAAACTTACCCATTAAACGATTTAAAATTTGTATTAAAACCAAACTTTGTAAAAAAGGGTACTATAAAATTTCAGATTATTTAGAAGATAAAAAAGCTTGGGATTGAGCTGCTCGCTCTGCTAAACCTTGTGATAAAACCATAAAACTTGACATTAGAATTATTTAGTAAAATCATTAAAATATACCAGTTTTATTTAAACATTAAAACAAAATGACATGATTACTTTGTAAAGTATAATATTATTTTAATTACCTATTGTGAATGTGAGGACTATGTGGATATTTTTTTTAATTTAATTTTTTTTTTCTCATTACTCCTTTTTTATCCTCTCTCAGTTAGTTTTAATGATGGTCTGGCAGTTTGAGTAGTTTATGCGGCCTACCCAAATGTCCTTTCTTTGGTATTGTTCGTCGAGTTGAGCTCCTTTTGTTCTGAGTTGAGCTCCACGATTACTGACAAATGCTTGCACTGACTGGACAGGTCCACTCAAATCTGTGTGGTTCTTTTCTCAAAAGACCATTTCAGACATGAATCTACATGGTCCTCATATGGCTTGACCAAGATTATGTCTGGACTTTAAAAGAGACTGTGACCTCTGAGTTTGTTTCGGCCTTTCTTCTCAGAGTAGTCGGATAGGAAACGCCGAACTCATCTAGCAAAATTTAATATATTTTTAATATGACGTGTAAAAGTGATTCCTATATCCTATTTACAGAATAAACAATTTCATTTCATTTCATTTCATTTCATTTGGCAAAAAGTAAAAAATGTATACTAAGTGTAATGTTGCCGTCTAGAAAGCTGCTACGGTTCGCTACGCCCTACGAACTTTCTATCTTTTGATAAGAAGTCATAAATCCAGTAGAAAGGTACTACGGTGCGCTACGCGCTACGAACTTTCTATAATTTTGCAGTAGGCCATAAATTCAGTGGAAAGTTGCTACGGTAAGCTACGCGCTACGAATTTTCTATCTTTTGACAAGAAGTCATAAATCCAGTGGAAAGATGCTACGGTGCGCTACGCGCTACGAACTTTCTATTATTTTGCAAGAGGCCATAAATTCAGTGGAAAGCTGCTACGGTGCGCTACGCGCTACGAACTTTCTATCTTTTGACAAGAAGTCATAAATCCAGTGGAAAGGTACTACGGTATGCTACGCGCTACGAACTTTCTATTATTTTGCAAGAGGCCATAAATTCAGTGGAAAACTGCTACGGTCCATTATACGCTACAAATTGTCTCCCTTTTGGCAAGAAGTCATAAATACAATGTTCAATGTTGTCGTCTAGGAAGCTGCTACGGATCGCTACGCGCTACGAAATTAAAATTTTGGCGAAAAGCCATAAATCCACAAAATTATTCGAAATAATCACACACTACGGGTATAATTTATTACTCTACTACTTACTATTCACTATTTTACATAATTAGTTATGTCTTTATATGACCTGTATTTGTTCATGCTATTACTGAAAACACTACTTGTTATTTACTTAGCTTAGAGCCTTAAATGACCACGGGAACATTGAATCATGGAAGAGATATTCCTGTTTTCGACTCGTTGTGTTTTGTAACATAAGCACAGCCTTTCACTTCAGAGACATGCAAGAAGGTTAATTTCTAAGTCTCATTTAGGTTTACAAATGACAAGCATTATGATTTCTGAGATAGTGTTCAATTGTTTTCGCTAACTAACGGGTCGTGCCATAAATTTTACACAGACACACATGTCATGGCATTAATACTTATTAGCTTAGTGCATATTTACTTGATTATTTCAAAAGAGATTGTACCGGACTAACGTTATTTTAGTTTCAGCTCGTATTTTCGTCATAGTAGATTACAATGACCGCAGCATAAACTTTGACTGAGTTGATAAACCTAGAATATCAGATATTACATTTCATTAATATTAGTAAGAGATACTATTTATTTTATTATATAAAAGATACCTATTATTATTATTAGAAATAATTATAATTAACATAATATAATGTCCCACGATATGTAAGTAGGTAGATGATTTCTGCTTACTCAATGTTTGCTTTTGTAAATATCAGCCTTGTTCCAGTATGGAGTAAAAAGCCAGTATTCATACCGAGAAAGAACATACTCATCACAGTCAAAGTCTACATTTCGCATCACACTGTAAGCAAGCCGTATAGTGTGATGCCGAATTCAGACTTTGACTTTGCGGTAAACGCAAACATCGCAACATATCCCCATCATGTATGTTTTCCTTCACCGTGAGTCAGTGTTGGTGTGACAAACGTTTAATTAAGTAACAAATAAGCCGTGTGGCTGACTAAAATTGTTTATAGTAGGTAGCAAAAATGATACGATGAGGACAAATCTGAATTGAGTCTGAATATAAGCAAAACAATAGAGCCGATTTGTTTTATTAGCAGAGACGAACCCGTTTGAGTGTTCAGCTGCAGGATGTCCGTTCGTGGTCGAAACGTCGAGTGCTGAGGCCAGACTGATACGAGACTTACGATGACGATGTTATGACTGGCTCAAATGACTACAATGTTTAGGCTAAAAAAAATATTACTTTTGTCGATGTAACTGATGTTTATGTTCACGTGCCGTTGAAGACGTTGGTTTGGACAAGGTACATGTTTACTACTTGTCGTAACTGAAGTGTCCTAGTGCACTTGTGGCACCCGTGGGCCGTGGGCAATAGAGGAGGCAATAAAATATTCATCTGTCACATGTCAACGTGACCCACGTTACACGTTCCTAAGAATTGTAACACCTATTTATTACGATGTTGTTATTTTCTATCATTTTATGTACTTACTGCGGTTGGTCATTGGAATGACCAGTGTGCCTGGTTATCATTTTTAGACTATAAACGCGGGTACACTGCTGAAGATGGGTTTTCCTCTAATAGACACTTTTCGTAAACAGATGTTAGACAATAATTACGAAATATAGGTAGATACTTATTTAGTAATTAAATAAAAATTGCTTAGATATATATATACGTATATAAAAAATCTTCGCCCTGAAATTGTTTCCTCATTTTGAAGATATGGGGAGTAGGTAAATAAGTTCTCAATAATTGTCCTAAAAAACTCACACACACATAGTTCAATTCCTAAAGGTTGTGCATTTAAAGGAGTTATAACTTATCTACAAGGAAAGGTTGTGCCACCTATTATTTGTTACTGTTAAAGAATTACCTGAACGCGTTATTTCTTGTTTCCACATTCATTAGGTAGGTATAAAGTTGTTTTGCTAAGATCATAAGCCAAATGTGCTATAAATAGACCGGCTTGAGGCGTGGGTCGTGGGACTGGTGAGTTACTACTTACTAGACAGTTGGCCACCGTGGAACAAAGTGCAGTATGTCAGTTAGGTAAGTAATTTCTTTCCTAACACTTACATAACGGACATCATAAAATTAAAGACTGTCGGATTGCAACGACACGGTTTGAGAGCAGTGGTAAATTGCTAATATTCTCTTATTACCTACGATGTGATGATGTGCAATAGAGGACCACGTACAACAAGTAAGAAAAGTCACAAATACAAGTAAGAAAAGTCACAAATATTCCGACTTCTGACTCATTATTGATTTTGAAATACTGAATCATTCCATTATTTTCACAAACTTTTGCTTTGTTAATACGGAAAACAATGTAACTTCAGGGAATAATACAACAACGTGACGTGTTACCAGAGTTGTTTGTAACAGCCAGCGTGATGTGTAATGGCCAAAAATACAATTTTGCGGTTACAATTAAGTATTATAGGTATAACAATATAAGCTAAGCTTCAGTTTACCTGTGTCAAAGAGTAAAAGGTCATGCACCTGGTCGTTTAATTCTAATAAGGCGATAAAGTTGCAAGCACGTTCGTGCTATATTTAGAAGCTACTGTTGCGTCATGCTTATTAAATAAAATATAAATAGTTATTGTGGTTTTCTGTTTGTTCACATTCATAATCACAAGTAGACATGTCCTCTGACAGAAGCCTGAACAGAGGAAGACTAGCACGAAGACATGTTTGCACGCAGGTAAGCCACCAAACGATATAGGCTGAACTTACATAGCCTTGCCAGAAATCAGAACACCATGTCAGAAGGCTACATTTGAACATGGAATATAATTGGTTTACTGGCTGCGCATGCGATGCGTGCCGCCGCGACCCGGTTTCGCTAATCCGCAGCAAGTGCCGGCCCTGCCGATATCCTGCGGTCAGGCCGGGCCCTCACGTCTGCTCCATTAAACAAACATCGTGGCTAAAGGTGGGCCATGTCACTTTCATATATCATTATTATATTTACATTAAATAACAAACATTATTTCGGAGGGAACAGAAAGGTTCCCTTTTTACGCTAGGTCATCAGGAACCTCTGCTAAATAGGGTTGCATAAAACTAACGTTACCTATGATAAAATTCTCTAGGATTTGGTTAAAGTAGGTAGACATGAAAGGTGTTTGGAAGCTGGGTGCAAAGCTTTAAGTGGGTGATAGAGCATTTAGAGCACTTTGAGCCATATCCATACATGGTTAGGTTTTTTATTTGTAACTGCTTTTTTTTTTTGAACAACCTAATTTCTGACTGTTAAATGCCAATATGTCGTGATGGCTCAGTGGTTAAATCCTCGCCTCTCATACACGAGGTTGTGGGTTCAAATCCGGGCAAGTACCAATGCGACTTTTTCAATTTATGTGTACTTTCTGAGTTTATCCGACATTACTGACATCGGTGAAGGAAAACACCGTGAGGAAACCTGGACTTGTAGTTAATGTAAGTCTGAAATCACCAACCCGTCTTGAGCAAGCGTGGTGATCAATGCTCGTGCCTTCTCTGTATGAGAAGAGGCCTATGCCCTGCAGTGGGACAGTAACGGGCTGGTATTATTATTATTATAATTGCCAACAGAGCCCAAGTTAAAGTTGTTTTTTTTTTTCTTCATTTCTGTGTTTTGACTGATGTGTAAATAATCTAATAACCCAAGTTCATAGCAAGTCTTAAAAAATAAAACTTTTCAATTTGAAAAAACTGAAATTGTGTTACCTATTTAAAAAAAAACTAAAAGTTTGCAATTAAATATGAAAAACATTCTTTGTATAAGACATGTACGGCTCAAAGTGCTAAATGGTGTCAACTATCACCTCTTTAAGGCTTTGCACCCAGCTTCCAAAAATCCTGTATATTTTACTACACTTATCTATGTTAGGTCCTCGTAGATACTTGCTATTCATCTGATACAGGCTCGAGTGTGGAATTGCAATCGCAGAATTCGAACCGGATCTATACATCCATGTGTATAATTTTAATTGCGATAAGTGTATAGATACGGTATCTGGCAGTAGTCGAAGGTCGATTCGAAGGGTTTGAGGTTACGAAATGGCCACGGTGTAAATTTATAGGCTTGAGATGCAAATATGATGTACACTTCATTAGGTACGTGTTTCATTAGGATTTCTATTGATGCTGGAGATGGTTGGGTTGAGATACTATATCGTTAACATCGTCTTATGACATGTACTTGGTGTCGGGGATAGGATAGTTCACTGATATAAACCGCGTAAGTGTCAAACACTTTTCAGGAGGAACATAAACTGATTATTTTATTGTCTATTGAGGTATTGTGTGTATTATCTTATGTAGGGAGCTCTTCACCTACACCATATTGTGTTGTATTACCCAACTCTATAGACTTTCCGGTTTTGCCATACGGGAATTGAACCTAGTGACATCTTTCGCTTCAACCATTACATACCTAAAAGTCGACTTTCCTGCTATTCCTATGTGAAATGTACTAAATAAGGAAATTTAATAACCATTCGATCTCTAGGTCTAGTGTCACTCATCTTCAACTAATATGATTTGCATATAAATAACTTGTCGATGTAATTGTTATTGTGATTGTCTAGTCTCAGTAATTTGATCGATAGTCCTCTGTAATCTGCGGGCCATAGATCAAATTAATCAACTGATAATATCGTGCACATGATTTATATTGTTAAGACAATAGATTTGTTCTACGAAGGTCGTAGCTTATTTGTTGAGACGGACTTTTGAACGTTGTACTTCACTCTTCTGGAAATGTAGGTCTGTCTATATAATTCCTTTAACACTTTCGACTCCATCCACTTTTCATAAAACTCATACGCCATGCCGCCATACATATTGGAAGTGAACCCTCCGGGAGGGTTGCCGGTATTACGTTTGTGGTAAAGTTAACCATCGCGGAGGGTCAACGGCATTAGGTTTAAAATCGTGTTATAAAACACTGTAAAACGAAGTAAATTATGTGTTTTTAGGGGGTCTTGTAAAAAATTAAAGGTTGGAAACTTCCACCCTTTTATTTATTTTGTGAAAGTAAAGGTGAACAAAAAAGAAAGTGCTTGGATTTTAAAATCAACGCATATACTGATAAATCTTGTTAAAATATACATCAGATTTTATTTTCACGGTTTATAATGCTGTATTCGATAAGAAAAACCTAATGAGCCCTCCGCGAGCATCCCGGCTCCCGGCATCCCATATGCGAGTAGGAGGGCTCTCCTGGAGGGTTCACCTAGTCGCATATGGGATGTCGGCACTGAACGTGTTAAAAATTACCAGTAGGTAGAACAACAACAACATTCTAACATTCAACATTTGGAAAATATTTCAGGAATTGAATAAAGTGTGTAGGCATGACTATTGTATTTCAGGTGGAGGTGCTTGAACGCAGAAAAAGTGAGTGTTAGCTTTTAATTTGATAACTGCGACAGCGACAAACGTGTAAGAGTGCAGTTCAGGCTAGCTAAGTGGGTAGTTGATTCGATTGTCGTCAGCTTTGGGTCTTAACTTTATCTAACTCAGACACGTAACGTTATAGGTATACGATGCGATCGACGATCGGTTCTAATCTTGTCTCGAGGTGACCCGGGGCCAGGGAGAGCTCCTGCTTTCATGTGAAAATGTAAACTAATGAAATAACGTTAATAGGTAAAATGATAAAACTAATGGATGCACGCGGCGTATCATTTTGACCTTAATAAGATGAGTAATTTTCCTGTAGATTCGACGGTTCTGTATTCGTATGCATTTTCTGGTAGGTCAATACTGAATACAGTCCGTAAATCAAACTCCTTTGTTATGCTGCTTCATAAAAGTGCAGCCTTTGGTGTGCTGATAGAAGGAACATATCAACAAAAATGTTGTTAAAGATCCAATTATCATAATGTTCTTAGAGGAAACATTCCTCGCCATTTAATAGCTCATTTATTTATCAATTCATATGACCCATATGTGTAACCCCAAATCACTGTCCATTTGGTTCAACAAACAAAGGATATCTAGGGGTCATCAATCGCGCTGTACGGTTGGGTTCCTTCCGGGGGTCACATTTAAACAAAACAACAACAAAAAAGTGCCACTGTACTTATATTTTATTTTCCGATATTTCATGTCAGACGATTTTCAGACACTAACTTTCTTAAATATAAAATCATAAGGTTACTATTTCTGAATTTCTACTTTCTGAAATATAGACCTATCTGTTACAAAAGGAGCTTGCATTTATACCTACCCAACCTACTGACCTACATATTCGACCAATGAAATCAAACAGTGGCAATTAGGACATATTTGAAATACTTGAAGCGACTGCTGGAAGTCCGCTACGTTCAGAGGCTTTATGATCTTTACGTGTGAAATGAAATGTTAGGATTCTCCCCCGGTGACACCCCTTTGTGTTGATGTGGAAGAGAGACGATACAAAACGACTTTGTTAGGAAAATAAAAATATAAGATGTATTGCTGTGTTAAATAATTTCATAATTATCATGTTTAAGTTAACATCTGACATTTACTTAATTATATACTTACACTATCTTATCTATAGTTACATAACATTCCATAGAGGACATGGTAGTATTTATATATTTTTCACAATTATGTTTTATATAGCTGCACACTTTTCATAAAATAAAGTATAGTACTATTATCAAATAAGGCGCGGAAATTCAAACTAAGTACATCCAGAAACAATGACGAACAACGATAATTTTTCACGCACCACTAAGTTTATTTGTTTCTTCTTTAAACAGCTCTATTTGCAAGGCAAATAGAAATTTTAAAATTGACTTAGCGAAAAAAGCGAGCTTAAAGTTCGAGTCCGCGCCGCGGTTTTGTAACTTTCTTTAACGATGTCATTTAATATTTACAAAGACTTCAAAAAATTATGTTTGTTGCATTCCTAATGATGCAAGCATTAATCGATTGTGATATTTTTTAGTTCTGAGCAGTTTTACGGTCGATATGAGACGACATCTTACATTTGCAACAGATTTTCTTATGGTTTCTGATACTGCCGTGGCTATTGCTTTTCTCGGCAATAGATTTGTGGGTTCATGCATTCCATATGATGCAAGCTTTCTTCGATTGCGATAAAAAAAAAACCGAGCAGATTTACGGCCGCTAAGAGTCTTTATATGAATTTATTTTGCAATTGTCAACTTCTTATGCATTTTTACCCCTATTTTACGAATTTTTGTTGTATCTCTTTAGGTCCTTTGACAACTCTTGGGAACGACACCAGAATCTCCGTTCTAGTTGAACACGTTTTTGCACTATACGATTTGGTATTTCGACATATAGTGAAAAATAGAGGGTCGCGCGCATACGCCTAGTCTCGCGATGTGGCGTCATAGGCAAATTATATCTTGCCTCAAAGTTGTTATAAATATGACCTATAACCCTAGTATTAAAAGCCCTATATTACTCTAGTATTAAAAGTCTTGTAGTTATTAGCGATTGAAATCTTACATGTTTTTGATGTTCAGAAATATTGAACTTACTACCTATACTCCGACTGAAAAGACGTTATCACGTCAATAAAATCTTTGATAAGTTACCTCCTTGGTTGCTGTGTCGAAGTAAAAAGTTCGTTCCATTTTTAAATAACACGATAGATATGAGTTTTCATAATAATGTATTCGGGCGCTAAATACGACAGATATGGATTTTCATACAAACATTGCCGGCCAGGCGGTCGCATGTATTCGACCAGTACCGGTACAGGATTTTCGATTTATCTCGAAGAAGGTTGTCAAAATAATGCTCGAATTTCCAAGCATGTTGGAGAAAATTATGCTAATTAGCTGCGACACTTCTTCTTGGTATCATCAACCGCAAGTCCATTCTACAATTTGACATTGACGGCGGCCTTATGTCGTAGCAGTTTTCGTAGTTCTATAAAATCGAGCGGTTGGCACTATATAGCACCGTAAACACAATGCAAATATTTTAAACTACAACTACAACAACACGGGAATGCTTCAAGTTTATCCTTTTAATTAAAAGTCCCTTATCATGACAAAATCAGCGAAGCGAAATAAAATACAAATCTCTCCTTTATGAAATATCTCCCTTTATCGTTTTACGACCGCTGAACAAAGTTTAATATTAATACGAGGCGCTCCACATTACTTGGGTGCTGAAATTATGTAAAGTATTGTTTGGGCATTTTATTTGGTAAAACAGATTTATTATGATAATGTGTTCTGAAATACGTGGATCTTTCTTTTATGTAAATTTTGGGAAATTGTTGTAGGTTGGTGAACATAGCCGGAAAACAAACCAAAGAATTGGAAAACTGGGTTTTGAAATTGATTCTCGTTTTACAATATTTAACTACCTATCTTGGTGTATGTAAAACTATTTCTTTCTCTAGCGAAAAACTGTGAAACTTCTAAGTATAGTTTTTACTATCGTAGGTATTTATGAAGTGTTAGGTATACAATGAACGAAAGTCCTCGCGCACATGTGGGAGTTGCGCGAGGAGGCGAAACGCCGGGGTGTAACTCCGCTGCCGCGAGAAATCACGGCACAGCGGACAGAGCTCCGGCGGGATCTCATGGCGGCATGGAGTGTACGATTGTCGCAACCCAGCGCTGGGCACGCCACAATTGCGGCGATAAGTCCCCTCTTTGAGGAGTGGCTTGAGAGGCGCCATGGCGTCCTCACCTTCCGCCTGACGCAGGTCCTCACCGGACACGGTTGTTTCGGGAGGTTCCTGTTCCGCGTAAGGCGGGAGGAAACGCCCGGGTGTCACCACTGTGTGGATCGCCTGGAGGACACGGTGGAGCATACGGTGGAGGTCTGCCCGGCTTGGGCGGAGCACCACCGTGTCCTCACGGAGGCGATCGGCGGCGACGATCTCTCGCGTCCGGCCCTGGTTCAGGCCATGGTTCGGAGCGAGAGTGCATGGGAGGCCGTCACCTCCTTCTGCGAAGCAGTTATGCTCGCGAAGGAGGAGGCGGAGCGCGCGAGGGAGATGCAAGCTGCACGCCCTCGCGGCCCTAGTCGCCGCAGGAGACGCCCCGGGCGTCGGGAGTCCAGAGCCGACTTCCGGCCACCGTAGGCGCGGGCTTGCGGACGGTGAGCAATGGGCAGCTCGCCGTCCGATCAGGACCAGGCCCGTGTCGACGGCGCGTTGTGTTCCACGCGCGCCTCAAAGAGATGTCAGCACCAACCGACGGGGTCGAAAGACCAATGCCTGCTGGGGTTGCGGGTTTGTCCGAAAGGGATAACGCGGCCCCGGCACACAGGCAACGGAAGGAACACGGGTGGGTTTTAGTCAGTAAAAGTCTGACACACCCTCTCGCTCTGCCCAGAGCGGGAGAAGTCATTTGATGATTTCCCACCCTCAAAAAAAAAGGTATACAATGAAAAACAGTGTTAACGGTTGTCTTATTAGGTGGATGTATAATTTGAATGACATATTTACATGGTAACTTATAATACTATACTGAATACCAGTTTCACATCGCAGTTTGTCTTCCAAAACCCTGACTTATTTAGACATCAGACATGTTTGAATTGTACACATATTAACACTGAAATACTAGTTCAGACTCATATGTATAAAGTTTGGTCGTGTCACAAAGCAGTCGTGTTTCAATATGTGCTAGCATTGTTCCCTCTCATGGCGACGCTCATTCTTCTGACGGGGGTCGGGAAGGGTCGTGTTGGTAAGGGATGCCGGGGCCTCGCAGGCCGGGGTGGTAGGCGTGAGTCCGTGCTAGCTCGAGCTCGAAACTCGTCGCCGCACTCCGACCGGCCTGATGATGACGTGGAGTCGCTGCGGCCGACGCACACCTCGTCTTCTTCGTCTAGCTCCATCTCCGTCCATCGACGACCTGGAAATTGGAAAAAGGGATGTTTATACACCTTCTCTGAGTCTTTCGTTAAACGGAAACGATAAGGGGTATGTAAATATTCGGATATAGGTATTTTTAGTCTGTTGGTAGTAGATTGTGTCGAAGATGTAGATGGAGATGTAGTTATTAGTCTTTCTTTTAGATTGGTACCTAGTACCTAACATGTAAATTAATTGGAAATCTTAACAAAACCCAATCGGTACTCGGTACCAAATCAAAATATTGATTGTGTACAAGAGCTCGAATTTTACGCACTTTATGTAGGTAAAGATCTCAGATCAGTGAAAGGCAGTTTAATGGAATGGAAAAAATGCGATGGGATGGGAGGTAGGTATTTCTTTTTTATTAGGGAAGTAGGCAATAAAGTATAAGTAGCTACTTATTCCAAATCTTATTTCAATAAATGAATGGAACGGTGCCTCTCCTGTGTTTACATTATTACAAGTGGGCTTTTATATTTTCCTTATGAAAATGATATTGAAATCCTTTCCAAACCAATCTTATATTTAGATGCATTAGTACAGATGGTTGAATGACTAGTATAAAACTTGATCGGAAGTACTTCACAGGCGTATATATATTTTTATAGTGTTTGTGTGTATTACATACAGTAGAACAGTTTCAGCTGCTAGATTTTATGTTTATAAGTTCTATAAATTTCAATTGACCTAGTTTAGATCACTCTTATTTTTTTTTAATATTTCACAGTCTCGCGTCTTTTTGTATACGTCGGTTAGCCCAAATTCCTCGATATTATCCTACGGTGATTTTCGTCCAGTAAGGACAATACCGCAGATACATTCCCAAGGGTCCCATACAACCCACATATCGCCTCCCTAAAACCGGACCCATTATTATAACCGAGCTATAAGTCCCTAGAAATATCCTAGGGTTGTTGTAGCGAACACGTTATGTCGGCGTGGAACCGCCCAATCCGTTCGGGAAATTGCGAGGGGTTACTTGAAAACTTGGAATAATTCAGTAGATGGGAAGCACTCTAATAAGGAGATATTTACGTCTTTCTTTTTGCGCATTATTGAATTGTTTCCATCCGTTTTCAGGGTTATCATTTCCCACGGTGCTATCGTTAGGCTGTGAAATCCGGATTTTATGTTGGATTTTACCCAAACAAATATTATTTATATTATTAGATAAGCTCTCCCTGACTTTGCTCTGAGCTACACCACAAAATAATTTATAGATATGAGACGGTGTCGCATGAGTCAAGGTGATGTTAAATAAACCAATTCTTCTTTATTTTTATGTTGACTTGCTCATACTGCAATCAAAGCCTAGCTTATTTCTAATACCTACCATTTGGCTATGATCAAAGAAATATGGATGGATTGTGTAAAAGATGACATAACATAAATGAACACTGAGATGACAGTTAACGAGGAAAAATAACGACCAAAGGCTATATCTATTTAGAATCGCGCAGGACCTCATTCTCTTCCTTCCTAGCGCATAGGTCCACGAGGTTACAGTTTTAAATGGTTACTTACAGAAGGGTGGTGCAGCGTTGGTGTCTGGCGTGGTATCTGAGGATGCTCTCGCCAGCGGCCGGCCGAGCGCCGCCGGATGCCGGTCACCATCGCGCCACGACCACTTGCTGCTCACGCGCCAGAAACGACGCGCATCACGGAATACACCCCATACCTAGGTAAAAACATTACATTACATATTACTAGCAATATTTTAGAGGCGAACGCAAGGCGTAAACATAACGTAAATTACAACGATTTTTGAATAGATATGAATAAAGTCTTGAAACTAAGTAAATATTATGTGCGAAAGAAATCTTTTCAGTTTTGAAATCGATCGAGTTCATTGGCATCCTCTCTACATACAGTGAGAACTATCATTTTGTATGATTTCTTGGCAATGACAGCCCCCAGTATTAGTACGCATCATCTAGGCTCGTCAATTTCTATAATTCAAAAACTGTTGATGCCAAATCATTCAATTAACCTTCTATGGCCTTCTTGACTTTCTTTCTGGACCACTCTGATCAAGCTTATCGAAAATGTAGAGTTATCTCTATGACTTTGGTAACGCTGCAGCGGTGGCAGCGATGCCATTCAAAGAAGCAGAATTGCATCATTCATTTCCAGGGTTGGTACGTGTAGAAACAGTATAGTTAAGGAGCTTGCTCAGGCGCGGTCGCAGCCTAAGATTTTGGGGGGGGGTCACCATGGGTGATGGGGTGATATATAATTGATACTCTAAAAACTTTTGATCTTCTGATGATGCTCACTTTTTAAGTAACTGAACCTCTTTTTAATTTTTTTATCTTTTCTCACAGTTGGTCGCAGTAACTAAGCTAGGGTACCCCGACCAAACGGGTTAGGTCAGGTTAAAACAGTGACGATCTGCGCGCGAGCCCAGTGAGCGAAACGACCGTTTTGTCGATTCTGAATTCTGAAATGACGCACCCCACCACTGCATTTTTACATCCAAGTTGGTCGCAAATAGTTGGCTATTTATTTTAAGGACCCCAAAATAAGAATTATTTGGAGTTTGATTAAAATATAAATACATGCCATATTTTTAGGGAGGTACATGTCCAGCTTGACATTACTTATGCTGTTCAGGGACGCAGCTATATTATATATTATTATATTTTTACACGGGGGGGGGGGGGGGGGGTACTTAATGAAGTTGCCAAATTGGTCGCCAGGTTTTTGATCAATAATAAGTATTAATAACGTAGATTATATAGGGTAAGAAGAGCAAGCGAAACTAACTCGATCATTTTAATACTCCTTCTCGGATAGGTTAGGATTTAATTTACATTTTCAAATAGAAATAAGAGTTACATTGTCGACATAAGCAGGAAAGGACAAGCAACTATGAAAGTGTAGAATACAAGAGCGGGCGAAGCAAGCTCAAACATTTTGCACACTCTCGGATACGTTAGATTTTCATTTGATCATTCTAAAAGCATTAAGAATTACTTGCTTTGTCGACTTATGAAGAAAGCTCAAGAGTCAAGAAAACCGAGCGAGGCGACCTTCAAAATTTTACTGTTTTCTTAGGATTTGATTAACATTTTCAAATAGAAATAAGAGTTACAGTGTCGAATTATGCAGGAAAGGCAAAGCAACTATGAAAATTTAGAATACAAGAGCAAGTGAAGCGAGCTCAACATTTTTGCACTCTCGGATACATTCGATTTTCTTTTAACCATTCCGAAAGAACTAAGAACTTGCTTTGTCGAATTATGAAGAAAAGCTCAAGAATCAAGACAAACGAGCAAAGCGAGCCTCAAAATTTTAGCACCCCCCCTTGAATTGGTTCTGTTTTCTTAGTATTTGATTTACATTTTCAAACAGAAATAGGAGTTACATTGTCGACTTATGCAGGAAAGGCCAAGCAACTACGAGTATGAAAATGTAAAATATAAGAGCGAGCGAAACGAGCTCAAACATTTTGCACACGATTGTCTTTTGGTAATTCCAAAAGAACTAAGAATTACTTGCTTTGTCGAATTATGAAAAAAGCTCAAGAATGAAGACAAGCGAGCCTCAAAATTTTAGTACCCCGCCTTGAATAAGTATTGTTTTCTTTTGACCATTATGCAGAAAGAGAACTGACTTTGTCGAGAGAAAATCTTAAACTCGTTTTACAGCAGTTTAGGTTTTGGAATCTGGGCTTCACCCGAGCGTAGTGGTGCCCAAATCCCCGAGTTTGCTTAATAGGCTTTTTTTTATACATACCTAATGCCCATCGGGGTCACTGTGGCTCAAGTACCTACAGTTTTTAGTTAGTAAGACATGTAAATCATTCAAGCTATCGACAGCTTCAATGATTTGGGGGGGGGGGGGGGGGGGTCATGACCCCCAGGACCCCTCCCCCTGGGACCGCGCCTGAGTTTGCTGATAGGATGTATGCTACCGAGACCTACAAACGGTGGCTACAATTAGTCACGTAAATGTTTTGATTTTAATTCTGATTAAGATTTAGATTTTAATTTAGATTTAGATTTTAATTTTATTTTTTGGGTGAAGTTTGAATTTTGATTTTAATTTTAATTTTTGTTATTTTTAATTTGTATGTGTTACTATTATAATTTTTTTTATCTGGTTTTTATGGATCATGTGGTCTGCAATAAAGATTTTTGTTTTATTTTTTTATAGGTATAAAATCCGATGACATTGGGATTTTGGGATAGTAGAATGTAAATTATGGTAGGTATTTTATTTAGAAGAATAAAGGTAGCAGTTAAGATGCTGGGACTGCATCGTTGAAAATCGTAAAGTATCTATAAATAACCGAATGCTGTAAATAGTATATTTAAGGATATATAAACTTTATGGCCATCCTGGGTATCCGTCAGTCCGTCGCATCAACTATGCACAGGCCTCGAGTTCGTTAACTTGTTATAGAGCAGAAAATAAACTTGTGCATTTATAACTTTTGAAGGGATACGGTAATTTAATGATATATCTCATATTATACGGAACCAGTCGGCGACAGTCGGGAATGACACGCTCCTTTTTTAGGGTTCCGTAGTAAACAAGGAACCCTTATAGTTTCGCCATGTCCGTCTGTCTGTCTGTCCGCGGCTTAGCTCAGAGACGGTTAGTACTAGATAGCTGTTATTTGGCATATGTATACATATTAATCATGCCGATAAAGTGGTAAAATAAAATCAAGAATTTTTTTTTTTTTAGATTACCTCCCATGCATTTGGCTGGTTTCTTGTAGGGATCGCTGTAGCATTGCATTTATTATTACATATTTTAGAATGCATTGATAATCCTAGTCCTAAAAAGGATGTTACGAAAAGTCGGCCCATCGAAAACAACGATAGAGAAATATACATTTATTAAATTGTAAATATGATTCGTGTTCCACACTTAGTTATAGATACTTATCATAAATGATATAAAACTCGCTGTCCTAGTGTTCCGCTAAACTAACACCTACGACGTGAATGATAAATGATAAAACGTCTGAGTAACCAGTATCATCTGTAAGATCTGTATCATGCATGTCAACAGGAAGCACACATCTTTTTCCAGTAATAATAAAGGTTCCTTTTATTAAAAGCTTTTATTTGACTTCATGACATGTCGCAGATACCTACCAAAGCTCAGTAGATATAAAGACAAATCTGATATAGTACGGTTACTGAAATCTGTTTTTTTTACAAGGCCTGTTATTGAACAGAAGGCAAGGGTTAATAAATAAATTAATATTAAACTTAATTAAGAAACTTTGGAAACTTGATTAAACTTCAACAAAAAGTCCCATCTTAGATGCGAAACGTTTTAAGTATTTCCGGAAACAAAGATCACGCCAAAGTTCTAATAAAAGAAGTTGAAAGAATTCTAAGAAGGTTGAGGTTGAAGAATAACGAGGTTGATTATTGAAATGTATTTCGGAATATTTCTGTTTGTAGAGCTCAGTTGACTGAGGTATATGGATAATAGTACCGGCTCACCCCACAATATATCGAACATGTCAGCAACAGCCTCACTTATAAATTGGGTGGGATTGCAAAGTTAAATTACTCTACACGGCCGTTGCGTAAGTAAGGACGCACTTATGTAAATAAGCTACAAAACCGATATCTCCACCGATTCGGTTAGGTACAAGGTACGGGTTTCCGAACATGTGGTTCGGGGCTTGGGTTCACCGATTCTGTCTCAAATTTATTTCAAAGACATCATCTGAATACTTTTTTAAGTAAATGGTTGGCAAACAGGTCCATTCACATGATAAACTGTGGTTTCTCAACAACATGAACCAGTAGCTGATGTCTTATGTGCTGTTAGTTGTAGATAGTCTCATTTTGATTATGTGTCTGTAATTTTTGCTCAAGCACACCCTCTTCAAACGTGGACAACAATGCTGCTTGACGGTAAATGGGTACAAGACTTTTATTGTTTAGAATTTTAAATAAATTGTTGACAAGTCATCTTGATTAGTCGTTGCTGTCCTAATGATGATTCCACTTAAAGCGGCGATAACCGACTTTTAATTATTTTATACTGAAGATCACGTCTAAACGAGTAGTGTTAATAATTTGGGAAAAAAATATGTTAAATTATAGCATGTTTTTAATAACATAATATATGAATATTTAAGATTGTTTTTACTACTTAGTGAAATTAATTTGTAAAGTTATGTGTAACGCGGATAAAAAACTGAGAATCACGCAAAATCTATCAAGTGTATTTTTCTGACACCTTCACCATTTAAAAAATAATTTAATTATTGATCTTTTAGTACACGTGTTTAATAAATGAATAATGCGTCTAATTTGCGACAGCGCCCCTTGATGGGCGAGTCCTATTACTGGCTGGACATACGACGCGTTGCGTCAGCTCAGTACAAAACACGCAAGCTAACCCACTCAAGGTCAGTGGCATATATCTGCGTCTTAAGTGATCTTCTACTTGAGAGATTAATTCTAAATGTTCAGTTTATTGTGGGTTAGGTGAAAGGGCACGTATCGTTTGAGGTAGGTATCGTGATCAGAAATATACTCAAATTATTCTAACTTTGTCCACGATAACCCAAAGAAAGAAAGAAAGATAGAAAGAAAGAAAGAAAGAAAGAAAAAAAATCTGTACAACTTGCAGAGATAAAAGAGGGTCCAAGCGTTACTTTGTTGAAAGATGCAAACCCTGTAGATACCGAAAGTTTTACACTAAAACCCATTTTTATTTTATTTTTTTAACCTTGCCCCACACTAAGAATTTCTTCTTGTATCGTGGGTGCGTTTACAAACATAGAAACTCACATACACTAACACCCAGACCCGGAACAACTACTTGCAGATCATACAAATATTTGTTCCTTGCGGGGATCGAACCCGCGACACGTTACGCAGCAGTCGATCGCTCAGCCACTGCGCCAACCGTGTCGTCAAAATCAAAAATCATTGAAAATCAAACAGATCATAAATCACTGGACCGGACAAATACTGGCAGATAGAGCAAAAATAAATAAACTACAAACACATTTGTCGTTCTTATGCTCAGCTTCGAAGGGCGAAGGAAAAACTTGTGCTTATAAATTACAAGATATTTTATTCACTAGGGATTTCCTTTGCAACTGGTCATGGGCAGGTGGAAGTAAAGGAGATAGGTCGAAAATTGCCCTTAAAGATTACAAGAACGTTTTAAAATTATTTCATGGCATGATTCTAACTTCGGGTCCGACATACCCTGTATAAGACAATGAAAAATTCGAAGTAACGGAAATCCTTGAAAAACCTTAGGATATCTTCTAAGAGATGTCCCGGGAATAAGGATATTTTAGATAAACAGCAAAAGAGAACCAAATGATGAGAAAAAAAAACTGAAGGGGAAAACATGCAAATTTAAGAATACATCAAACGATGAGTCCAAAGAAAATAACTGAAGGCGAAAGCATCCACATTCAGGAACAAGAAAGGGTGAAAGAAAATATTCCTTTAAATAATATGAGTGATGACGATATCGAAGGTGGTTTGTGTTAATCTTTAGACAATTCTATAAATTTATTTTTACTTTATTAATAGGTACATCTACATGTTCGTACTTACAAGGTCTTTGGTAACGTTACTGGCAATAAAATATGGCAGAACAAGGACGCAAAAATATATGACACAACTCTTTTGCTAGGACGATTTAATTGTGTCAGATATTTTTGCACGCTTTGTTCTACACGGGATACGTAAACAAAAGATTTTTCAAAACACAAGGATTCCGTAAATCCGAATTCCGAAATTCTGACACCATGGATTCAGTACATGATTCTCAACGCCCTTGCATTGAAAAATTTCGTCGGTTAGTAAAAAAAATATCTGCTGTTTCGTAGAAAAGTGCACTACCTACGCGGTCAACATATACATATAGACCGCGTAGGTAGTGCACTTGCAACAGCTGATTTGCATTCACGTTTATGCTGTTCAGCAGTACTAGGCTTTTACTAACCACTTCAAAGTGCTGTATACCGGATTTACGGTGCATTACGAGGGTGACACTGAAAGTTCTTTGAAAATCAAAAACTGATAAAACTAGCAAGTTATTAGTTTTATTATATCTTTTCAAAATAGTGTCCATTTACAATACATCGCTGCATCCGATTGAATCACTGAGAAAAGCACTTTGCCCACTTGTCCTTAGGGGTCTCTTCGACGGCATTTTGAAACGTAGCCACTGCTTCCTTGGCGTCCATAAAACGTTTTCCTCAAAGTTTTTGTTTTATTTTCGGAAATAAATAAAAATGGCAAGGTACGAGGTCGGGGCTATAGGGCGAGTGACCCAATAATTCCACGTCTGACGTCGCCAAGTAGTCGATTGTTTGCTTGGCGGTGTGCGACGAGGCGTTGTCGTGGTGAAGGTCCTGTTGTCCGGTGAGGATCCTACTGCGAGGTCGTTTCTCCTGAACTTTTTCTAAGACAAGCGGCAAACAATTGTTAGTGTACCACTCTGCAGTAACTGTTTTTCGATCCTCTTAAACAATTGTTGCGTAATGCCTTGTCTTTCCGAAGAACGAGGCCACCATCTTTTTTCCCACGTTTCGACCTCTCTTCACTTAAGTTGGCAACACCTCGGAAGGAATCACCCAGACAGCAGACTGTCTCTTAGTTTCAGGATCATAGCAATGAATCCAGCTTTCGTCACCCGTAAGTATGTCAAACACAGCATTTGAGACACGTCCGACACCACCAATCAACACGACGGAGTTTTTGGGCCTCTGTCAAATTATGAGGTATCCACCGGGCACAAAACTTCCTGACCGCTAAATGTTCATGGAGGATTTTGTGCACTGGATTCATACCGATGCCTAAGCTTGTCCGAATCGGCTGATAAGTCACTCTTTTATCAGTCTTTATCATACGCCGCACAACACTGATGTTATCTTCAGTCGTCGCCGTAGAAGGCCGTCCCTCACGCAGATCATCGGTGAGATTAGTGCGACCACGTTTAAACTCATTAAACCAGTTGTAAACAGTGACACGAGATGGGGCTTTATCGTGAAAGGCCAATGGAAGTCTATTATAACTTTCTTGTTGACTTCAATGATGTCGAAAGTCATAAAAAATCATTGTATGAAAATTTTCTCGCGTTAAATTATGCTGACGTGCAACTGACAATTTTCAATTTGCCGCCAAATCGTAAACAAATGACAAATGAATAAAATACATACGCAAAAAGTTTCGTTTTCAAAATTTGAACATATTTTTTTATTATATCGTTTTCAAGTGTCCAGTTCTAAGAACTTTCAATGTCGCCCTCGTACTTAGAGTAAGGTTTTCTTAGTCTAAGCCCTCGTATAATGGTACAAGTTTATGCTATTAGGCAGCATTAGGTATTATGTTACTACTTAAAAATTCTATTGTAGACCCTAAGGCACTAAAACAGCTGAAAGCACGGATTTACGTGGCAATATAATGGTTCATGCTTATGCTATTAAACAGCATTAAGCATTTATTTACTACTTACAATGCTATTGTAGATCCAAATGCACTAAAAACAGCTGAAAGCTGTACTGCTGCGTTGTGGTTCGCTGCACTAAAACTAAAGGCTTTACAAAAGCATTTTGATATGCCATTATCCAACCGTTATTCATACAGTGTCATCATAATGGTTTTGAAATACCAATATAAAGCGTCAAGATGCTCGGTGAACTTTTATATAAGAGTTTATACGGACCTTAAGTTCTACAGCAGTTTACTAGTCGTTTGTTAAAATGCTTCCTGTGTTACCTGGGAACCACTTCTAGATACTTCTTCTCTTCTATAGATGCAATTTTTACACCACTACGGCAAACCGAAAAGGAGGGTTATGATTTTGACCGGTATGTAATTATGTTCATCTGTTACCTCACAGTTACAAGTAATCTGTAATGCCCTAACACGTGTGACTCCGGATTTTTAATTTATCTGTCTGTGATGTCTTGTTTATACCTTTTTAGGGTTCCGTAGTAAACAAGGAACCCTTATAGTTTCGCCATGTCCATCTGTCTGTCCGCGGCTTAGCTCAGAGACGGTTAGTACTAGAAAGCTGTAATTTGGCATGTGTATACATATTAATCATGCCGACAAAGTGGTAAAATAAAAACATTAAAAAACATTTTTTTAGGGTAAAGCTCCCCTACACGTAAAGTGGGGATGTTTTTTTTTCCTCATCTACCCCATGTTGTGGGATATCGTTAGAAAAGTCTTTCAAAAATATTGTGAGTTTGTCAAACCATTTTTGGATTCAGGAATCCGTTTCCGAAATATTAAGCTTTTAACTGATTTTTTTTGTTAGAGTCTAGTGCCCCCCCCCCCCCCCCTTCTAGCTAAATGGTTGTACTTGGACTTGTGAAAAAAATCACAGCAGTAGTATATATAACGAAATTAAAAGGAAAAGTATCAGAGCTAAGTAGGCTCTACAGGTTAACGAGTAATAATCGACCAAATTAAAATTTGCGGTTTGAAAAACATGATCTCCCACACATTCCGTATGGGAGAACATGTTTTTCAACTACAATGTTAAGTTTGTTCTTGGGATAAATTCATCCCAACTGCGGAACCCTTCATTGTGCGTGATCCGACACGCACTTGGCCGGTTTTAGATATTTTTTTTGTATGTAACAATGGAAATCTCGAATCTATAGGTCAAAATAGATTTGGTCCTCTAGAAGTCTAGACGTCCATCCAATATAAAAAATATTTCTCGCCAGGGATGTGTAAACTAAGATCTATATAGGTAGTAGAGCTGTTTGCCCTGTTTCATAGTATCCGGATAAGCACTACCTTCCATCAGTCAAGAAATTCTTCCTAAGTATACCAAGTTATAAGTAAGTTATAATATACATAATATACTTAGTAGGTAAGTAACAAAACAAAGAAGACATTGCAACCAGTATCATCAAATGAAGCGGATACAACACAACTTCCTCTGTAAATCTTCTAAGGGCTGTTGCTATTAATAAGTTGATATTCTTTGTTTTTGTTCTCCTTTTGGTTGGCGAGATTAGAATTTAGACACCCATTATTGCGACAACAGATGCTTTGTACGAGTTAATTAGAAAATATGGCCTCGATAATGGCCTGACACATGGCGGCATATCGGTTTTATGTGGTTTGGTTGGCCGAGGCGTTATTGACATTAACGGAGTTTGCGAATTCGGGCGTCGGTGCGGAAACATACGATTATTCATGCGGAAACATTTACCAAGCGGACATACCAAGCTGCCGCACTTCCGATGTTTGCCGATAAAGGCAAATAGCAGAGGAAAATTATTTACCTATACGTATTTCGTCTCGTCGTGAATTCCATGAAAGCTGTAGAGAGTTCGATAAACTGTATATTGTATAAGATTCATTTTATTCATGAATGTTATTCTTTTTCGGGCGCACTACAATGCCTAAAGGCTTGTGCAGACCAGCGCGACTTGTCGCGCGACGCGACACCGGTTATTGTTATACTGTGAAGTTTTCTTAGAAATTGTATTGTTCGTGTCGCGTCGCGCGACAAGTCGCGCTAGTCTGCACGAGGCTTAAATTGCATCTTGCATTATAAAACACGAACGTAGCACAGAAAAAACGACAGTAAATTTGAAAAGCATTGTAGCGTTTCTGTAGCTTTTAGTATACACGATGTAACATAACGGAATTTTTAATTTTAACAAAATTGAAAATGTTGTCCTACATGGCCTTGCCTGGCCTTTTATAAGTTCTACGTAGTTTAGCATTCTAAATGCATTTCCTCTGAATACTTTCAAAAATATTACATTAACTCAGTTGACTCGCAATATTTTCCCAACTAGGTTTATCCCTGGAGTAGGTAAAAGCAGTTCAAACTTCAAACATTCATGAAGAATGCTGTTGGCGACGACGGAAACTTAATTTATTACTGTAATTGTGAGGAAATGCACTGACAATTGCAATTTAGCATAACCTGAATAGTTATTATGATTAAATATATTTGGAAAACTGCTAATTGACGATGTTTATTATGTTGTAGATATTCCCTGGGTGGTTTTAGTGAGGTAAAAATCCCACACTCTCTGGTCTTATCTCCTACGTCCGGGCGCCTTTTGAAGGTTTCAGCCCGAAAATAAAAAGACGGTTAGTTCCTTGCCTGATCAATACTTTCTCTGACGGAGATCTCGTGAAAGCAGACGCAGCCAATCTCCTTGCTGCGCCGCTGGCCCTCCTCGGTGGTGACCATGCGGTCGCCTACCTGGTCCACCTTGTTGCCCACCATCACCACCGGGGTCTCTATAGCACAATCCTGAAAACAAAAAAATGTGAGGAGTAGTTTAGGAGATATGAGGGAACAGATGAACATACATACAGAACCTGTTAAAATAATAATCCTTCTTTGACTTTGCCGTATTCAGGTAAAACGTTTTACATACATAGGATAGATACGAGTATAACTAGCATTTCCCGTTGTGTGACGGAAGACAAACAGAACCTCCTAAAACATAATGAATAATCTATAATTATAACTATAATATACTACTATTATAATAATAAAGCGGAAGTTTCTTTGTTTGCGTTTGTAACGCTCTAATCTTTCGTTGTTGGACCAGAAGGATTAATAAAAAAAGTATTTTTGCATTTTATAGCTCAATCCTTGAGGAAGCCCGTGATGTTAAATAGCCTATAGGCGCCAGGACCTAGGAACCGAGCAAAAATAAAAAAGGCAGAAGTGAAAACGAAGTAGTTAATAAGCGCGGGAAGGCGATGCGATGCGACGGGGTGGGACGGCGAATAAGAAAATTCAACAAAATTTACGCGGACGAAGCCGCGTGCAGTAGCTAATGAGGCTATAAAAATTCTCTCTCGGCTTCAAATAGGTAAGGTAGATAAGTAAGGTTTTTTTTTCATGATAAATTCATTAGCTGAACATTGCCTCAGGGTTATTGATTTTAAGAAGTTATTCTTAGTGTTGTATAAGCTATGAAAGAGATAATTATTCCATAGCCTGTGTTCGTACTTCCCTATTGGAATGGTATTTTTTGTGTTGGAGTAAAATTCTTTAGGATTTTTTCTTTTTACTGCATGTTCGTATTGTTCGTGTGTGTTTCAACCTGCTCCCAGAATTGATAGAACTTTGGTAATTCGATTCGCTGACTGTGACCCAAAACTTGTAAATGTGTTTAGTATGCTTCATAGATAGTCGATTTAGAAAAGAACGTGATTCAAGTTTTAATGTGTTCTTCGATTCTTGGAAGTCTGGATCAGATACTGAATTACCGACGAACTCATTCTCCCATAGAAACCTAAACTCTAGAACATTGCCGCTGAGTTAAAGTCAAAATCAAATCATTTATGAAAAAAAAAAAAAACTAGTCGCCCCGTCCAAGAGATAATTTCCGTTCAGGAAACTCCACGTTAGATATTCTTTTAAAAAACGTACATTAGACACTAAAATGATTTATTAGCTAGGTAGCTATTCTATCTATAAATCTTTTATTTTTGTATGTAGTAGATATTTGCATAGGGCAGTAAGTAAAGGCGAACGCCTAAAAGCCTAAGGGCCAAGTATCCCAAAATAAAATAAAGAATACAATTCGTTCGAAGCACACTCAGTTAATACTAACTCCTCTGTTTATATTTATTTTCTCCATCGTTTGCCGTCTGAAACAAGATCACTCGACCTCCTATAAACTAAAGTGAATCTTATCGGTAGCGTTAGAATGGAGTTTCAAAATTTGATTAATATTATAAAATAGACCAAATACATTTTAAATCTATTTGAATACCTATTTCATGAAACTCTGACACTATAGTTGTACTAGTGCGGAAGTACACATCGTGCTACGAAATTGGTACCTAAATAAAATCTTATTGGTTGAATAAAAGTAAGGAAATGGTTTTCAATGATTTCGCTGATTTGATGTGCATTACCGACCTTCGTGACGTAAAGAATATAAAGACGGCCGGTAAAATTGATTGACTGTTCAACACGCAGTGCCATGGACGTAAATAGTTTATGGTTAATTGAAAAAATCTGACCTTTACGTCACCAGAGTTGATTGAGAAATTCGAAATAAGTATTTGGTTGTACCTCTTAAACCATTTAGTACGATGATGATACCATTGCCAATTAATGTTTCTCCTTAAATCCTCCGACAAGCTATAAATCTTCTTTCGCAAAAAAGGAACCGAATACATTTCTTGGAAGCCGTCGTGCGTGACTAACCCTCATGGAGGAAGCGAGTCGGCGTCTCCTCTTGTTGTAGTTGATGAGGAATTTGAGCCGGTGGCACTCGTCGAACGAACACTTGTCCGTGACCGAATACATTAGAATGAACGCCTCCGCCCAACGTATGTTGCTCTCGAGATTCGCGTATTCACTTTCCTGAGTGCAATAAAAATACATTCATGAATCATCGTGTTTATTTTCATACTGTAACAAAACCAATATCAGTTTGTTTAGTGGAGAATTGAGTGATAAGAGATAGATTTCGTGCGTAATGACTGAGATTTCAGAAAATTGTTTAGACTACGGTTTTTTAAATGTATTCAGAATCTTTTATTATAAATAGACAATGTTAGGTATGTCAGTGTGTAAACTTACATGTGAATCTCCAGCTGAATCCAATATTTCAAAATAAACCATCTCGTTATCAATGACGGTTTGGAATGCGTAGATCTTCTCTAAATTGGGGTCGTATTCGCCGATGAATCTTCGTGTAATGAATCTTACCACAAGAGCTGAAAGTGAAGTTATCTAATGATCAAAATATTTACGTAACAGAAAGGAGTTTACCAAAACTTTAACTTGAGCCTTTATTTAGTTAAAAGTTGTAATTTTTTTAAAGTTAGATATTAAGTTTCGTTTGGCAAAACCTACTGAAAAATTTCTGAACAAAGATTATTTATTTACAAGACACAAAAGTAATCTAGACTAGTTATACAAACAAAATAAAAAACTATAATCATTACCTAATTATTTAGCATTTCATATGACTCTACAAGTTTGAAATCGTATTAATGCTATAGCAATTGGTACGAGTTTTATTTGTACATTTCCGTATGTTACCTGATTTCCCAACTCCAGACTGGCCTAAAACCATAATCTTGAAGGGTTTGGGCTTAGGATACAGCACGAGCTTGGCAAGTGAAGTCTTGGGTGACGTCGTGGTGCTCATCGCCACTACAGCAGTCATTATACTCTAGTGGCCACTTCACACAGAACAAGTGCATCGATGTACGTTGACCTGAATGGGGCATAGATAATTATAGCGTTAAATGTGACTGTGACTGAAACTATAAAATCAATGTAAAAGGTAAAATGTTATCGAAGTAAGAATATTTTTCGTGATACAACAAAAAGGAGGAGCTTTTATGAACCAAACGACGAGCATATCTCTCGACCGGTAGAAATCTCAAATCTCGGTCAAGCTTATCATGGGGTGTGTTCATCCTGTACTTATACACGAGTTCCGACTTCCTAAACTGGCAAGATAAATATAACATAGGTATATTACATGTAGTTTGACGAAACAACCTTCATGTTGTATATCCCACGGTGTGTCTATGGTAGCGACCGCAAATTGCCATTGCGTAAAAAGTTAACGGCCTCGTTTGCCATGGTTTGCGGAGCCTTGTGATATTTTATGTTCGTCGTATCTGTTTTACTACCAATAACGTATCAGCTTTGTGCATCGATCAATTTATAACCCAAAATCCTCGAAACGTAGAGCTTTCTTTTACGTCGACTCTTTATCTTCTAACTAGGTAAATGTTACCTATTTCGAGAAAATAAAAATGTCTTGTCAAAATGTAGGTTAAACCTTTTAATACGCGAAACATGTGTTGATCATAAATTCATAAAGTATTAAGCTATCTGGATAGTCTGGACCCTGACCTAGACAAATCTATGTAAAACTACCTCTCTATGTACCTATCTACGTGGGAAATTGCTACGACGACGATTTATTTATTTATTAAAACTTTCCGCACTAGTAAAAAAAAAAAATACCGTACAAGGCGGACTTAATGCCTGAGGCATTTTCTACCAGTCAACCTTAGGGTGATGCAGAGACAAAACATGGCAGGTGCAACATAAGGGATTGATAACACGAAAATAACTATAAAATACAAGAATAAATACATAAATATATACATACATATAAACAGAATAAACTTTGTCAGGTGAAATAACGATCGGTAGAGGAGAAAACGAATCCAGCAAATCACCGCTGGGATGTTTCAGTCAACTTCTTGCGTGTATGTTCATGCGTCTTTACTTTAAAAGACAACCGACTGGTTGCCGTCCTGATGCTCAGAGGGAGCGCATTCCAAAGAAAGACCGCCTGAACAGAGAAAGAAGAAAGAAGAGTGAATGAATTATGACATGGTAAATCTAGTAGTAAAGGATTGTGAAGACGGACTCTGTACAGACCTACATCCTAATCGAAGGCTTTTTAACTTTTGATTGCTCAGATTATAATTCACGCATTTTGTTGAAGCACCGGAAATTTTTTCACCGATTTTTTCATTATATCGTAGATGCGAAATTGAAAATTCCCATTTTAACTTGTCAAGTTTGCACCTACAATTAGGTGCTCAACATGCGAGCCCATAATCCAGGTCAACCCCACAGCAATTTTATTTAATGTAAGTACAAAAACCAACGTAGTATTACATAGGTACATGAAATTGAAAACTTCCTATATTTTTGCATACATTTTCGCCCATTAAAACGTAATGAAGTTTATCTCATGTAGGTAATATTGTACAAAACTGTTTCTGTTTTTACGTATTATGTCTTGTTTATTCTCAAATCTCTCGCGAGAGCGGGTGAAATAGAAACAAGTGACTATATTTCAAGGGCTAAGATGAAAACAAATGTCTCTACCACCAGGATTTTACGGCCACTCAGAATGTGTATTTGTATAGCGCTGTCAAGTGGAATTAAGTATACTTATTATTGTAGGTACCTAGATGCTTTTACTATACCTACCTATCTTATATCCAGTTCATAAGGCACTTTAGTTTATAAGTGGGTAGTTTGGTACATATTTCATTTCAATACTTAATCAATAAATAGCTCTCTTACCAAATTAGAGTCCTAAGTATAGCACACACCATAACACCATTTAACACAAAATTATACCTGATCTAATAACTAATTAACTGAAACATTATAATTCGTAAGTTCGATCACAAAATAAATATAACAGTACTATGGTCCGGTTTAAACTCCATCAAATAGCTCCTAAAATATGGGCGGAATTATCTTCAGACGTTGCTATATGAAACAGGGACTCAGGTCTAAATTCAGTACAAGGCCGATGCGGGATTAATCGGATACAGAATAAATTCATAGATTAACAATACCTAAAAATCTAGCTACAGACACAGTGAATCTACGCAATTCCCTACGTATCAAGACCTTCCCTTAAAATGACAACATAAATCGAACGCAAACTCCAACTGTAAAACGAATCCATTCAAACATCATGTGAAAATAAAGGTAAATGAATATAAAAAGAACCGGCCAAGTGCGAATCGGACTGGCACACGAAGGGAACCCTTCGTCAATATTTAATTTTAAAAAAAATTATACGTCCCCATATAATATTTTTTTTAATTAGATAACTATCCAGATCTGCAGATTGCCATTCCACCTCACTCACAATCATCAATATAAAATGCAACAGCGATGTCCGACGTCTGAGTGTCTGTCCGTCTGGCTAGAACGCAGAAATCGTGATGAATGTATTTACTACAAAAATGAACGCGGATTCGATGACTGGTATCGTTATGTAGATAGGCGAAGAAGCCAAACGGGAATATAAAGCTTTTTCTTACATTTGCAATGACACTTTTCAGATACGTTTTTACAAACTTTTCTTGAAAACTTTTACTGTGAAACATATAGTAAGTAGGTAGGTATTATTAGTTTCACCGCACCTGAAACTAATAATACCTCTCTTGCTTGAGTGATTTAGGTTAGTTATTTACCTTTACAATTTACTAGTGGTGCAAAGTATCTGTATTCTAAGTTACACGGTAGTTTTTACAATAAACAGAAATCAAAATTTGTTATTCTTGAAAATAAATTTGAATAAGTACGTTGGTTGTATTGCGTACAACACCTATACGCTTTTTTATAACATGTATTAGTCCGTTTATTTCGTTTGTAATAGCAAAATCACTTTTCAATCCTCGCAACATATAAGCAGAGTATTTATTGCTACGAGTTCCAAGCGTTAGTTGCTTGACCTCGGTGTCAATATGTCAGTCAGTCAATGTCCATTTTCATTTGAGTTGGAAAATCTTTAAGAAAGAATTTCAAAGGTTCGAACGTTCACCCTTTTTTATTTGTGTTTAAAAGTGAATTGGGGAAGAATAACACAAAAAACCGGCCAAATGCGTGTCGGACCACGCACAATGAATTTATCCCAAGAACAAACTTAACATTGTGGTTGCAAAATATGTTTGCCCATACATTCCAACTGCAAATGTAAGTTTTTAGAGAGATTAGCCATATTACTTTAAAACCATTGGCTTCTTATAGGTTTTCCTGTAATCTATAAGTATAGAACTATTTCCAGTATTTTTCAAAATTTTAGGCTCAGTAGTTTCGGAGATAAGGGGAGGTAGTGGTAAATTTTCATCTATTTTCCAGTTAGAGGTTCGCGGTAAGTCTTTTCTGAACTATTGAAACAAAATTCCTTATTTGTCGCACAAAAGTGACTCCCATATTCAAAATTCACATAATTATTTACTTTACACGTCCGTGTTTGGGTCACAGAAATACATTTGTGTACCAAATTTTAACTTAATCGGTCCATTAGATTCGGAACAAATTGGATGTTACAGACGGACAGAGATACAGACAGATACACGAGTGATCCTATAAGGGTTCCGTTTTTTCATTCGGACGTACGGAACCCTAAAAATACGATGAATGTAAGTATACATTTTTTTATCAAGTATACCTAATGTGGAACCTTTATTTTGTAGGCCTACAAACGTAGGTTAGGTACAGGTTGTAGCAGAGGCGGCGCTAGAACAAACGTGGACGTCGGCTACGTCAGCTTTGGCCTCTTTCATTTCCCAGACAAAGGAAAAACGTTAAATTGAATGACACTATGTATGAGTACATAAGTTTTACTGCTAATTAAATGGTGACAAAAATTACATAAACAAAAACAAAACAAAAATAGACGAATTTGTCGGCTTTTAGCCTCTCTGAATTTTTAGAAGATTATATCATAGCTAACACCAGCCGTTATTTCTTATTCCTAAAAGTTTGAGAAGCAGGATGCAAGAGCGAGCGAAGCGAGCTCGATTTTAGCACGCCTCCAATCATGGTTTTAATTAGGTTGTATTTTTACGGCACATTTAGTCAGGTTAAAAGAATGAATAAATGTTGAGTTTCTAAACTCGGAGTTGCGCCACTAAAAAGTAACACCGAGTTAGTTAACCTGGTATTTGAAATCGAATCGACGAAACATAAAATAGAATAGCAATGTCTAGATCCTGATACGTAAACCGACCAAAAAATTATGACCGAACAATGAATGGAAATTGTATACCCACATCTTTTACACTACATTACGATACCTAATACTTTCTTGTCGTTGAATATTATAACATGACATTTCATTTTAATCGTATGGTATGTGGGTTTCATGGAAATTTAGTTTATTAATTGACGAAAACGTCAGATAAGGAAAAATATGTTTTAAGTTTTTTTGAATTTGTATTTAATTTAATATCATTTCATAAACATATTTCCTGCTGATACAGTACCGAATTTTCACTTACTATAACGTCGACCAATATAAAATACCAAATGTAATCAACGGTACCACATAACGTCAATTTATTTTGACATTACTTACACTAACTCACCGATGTGGGAGAGTAGTCTTATTGTCTTTACCCCCCCATATCGGTGGGTTAAATATTTCAAAGTTTAACTCTAGCTTTACGTCTAATTCTTGGTGGTGCAAGATGATTTATTTGATTAACCCTTAATTAGCTGTTAACACCGAGTTATCTAGGATAACCCATGAACGCGCAAGTGGGCCTTACAGAAATAGGAGATATTTTGTTAAGTTCTACTGAAAATATTGAGAATTAGGACGCAAGAGCGAGCACAACAATTTTAGCAGCCGGCCTCGGTAGGATAGGGTTTTCTTTTGACCATACGTAAGTATGGTACAGAAATAGGAGATACTTTGTTGTTGTTGACATATGCAGAAAGGTTTGAGAAAGATATGAGAAGAATATAGGATGATAGAGCGAGGGAAGCGAGCTCGAAAATTTTTGCTCCCGGTTAAATTTTCTTTTGAATTCATACTACAGAAACACATTCATACAGAAATAGGAATTATTTTGTCGACCTATGCAGAAAAGTTTGAAGTCTCAAGAGCGAGCTCGAAAATTTTAGCATGCTACGTTTATATTTTGCATACGTAGGGGGTCTTCCAACTACAAACTGCCTCTATGTTATTGAACATATTTTGGCCTTGTTTGGGATTTGATTAAAAAGTACTTCTCGAGATTTGGGGGCTCCCAAAAACTCGCCCCGACGGCTCAGAGGCCCGTGGGGAGGAAATAAATACGAATATCGAAACTTTTAATAAATTTTAAAACTTTTTGCGAGGTCCCCAATGCCGCGAGGCTGTTGGTGTTCGCCGATGTCGCCGTCGTCGTCTAACGCCGTCACTGCTTGTAGGCATCATTGCAATCAGCCTACCAATAATCCCGTTATCATTTGAATTATTGCTTTCACCGCCTGAAAGTTCTGTACAAGATTAGGCCTTACTTGTCTGAAACACTACGGGAACAGCTTGTAGAAACCCTGGTTCTATCAAGCTTGAACTCCGCTGACACAGTGTATGGCCCGCGCCTATTAGCTCGTACAGACCGCCTCATCCAAAGGGTACAAAACGCTTGTGCTCGGTTTTGTTACAATATCCCTGTTCTCAAAAATACTGTTTTTATTTTTGTTCTTGTGTGAATATTGTGGGCCGTAACCAGGGTCATTTTTTTCTTTTTCTTTCTTTCTTCTTTCTATTTTCCATTTAAAGTAACTAATAATTTAGGTATATTTTCCGTTAAACTTGTATAGAGATACTATTAATGGCAAGCACGAAAAATAATGAACAAGTCAAGTTTTCTATAATGAAATCTTTTTAGATAAAAACACGTCATTATAAAAAAAAAACTTTAGAGACAGGGTCTCTTTACTTATTTAATAGGTGTTGTGAGCTTGTTATGATATTCTTTATACTTAAATGTAAGTAATATTATTTACCACATTTTAAAACAATAATTTCTAAGAAAACGCCTATCCGGGAGAGCAATTTAGAAATATTATAAGGCTTGTGCAGACCAGCGCGACTCGACACCGGTTATTGTTATACTGTGAAGTTTTCTTAGAAATTGTATTGTTCGTGTCTCCTCGCGCGGCAAGTCGCGCTGGTCTGCACAAGCTTTCAATCTGATCGTGATCAAAAGAAAAGCAGGAGGTAGGTACGTAAATATTCTTGGAAATATTTAATTGTTTCTTACGATGCGTGAGTAGATGTTTATTTGCGGAATACTATTTTTCTTCTATATTGTTATTTTGGTAGGTTCATTAAATCATATGAGGGTTTTTATGTAAGTGCACGTACACGGTACAATTAATAATAATGAAAAATGTATGGGAAATTGTTTAAAAATAAGTCATTCACAAAGTATAAAAACACCGCTCTCCTTAAATCTCCTTCCGCAGCATTAAATACATATTACGAGATGTCATTTGAACGGTCAAAAAGCCATTTTGCGTAAATGGAAATAAAAATAAAACGTCTACAACTCTGACATTAATTAAGCCGGTACAACCATACACAAAAGCGGTTACGGTTAAAATCACTTTTCGGCTTTATTAAGAACATAGAGGGGAAATTTATTGAGAAAGAGTCAAGGCGTTTGCTTGTGTATTAGGTACGTTTTTAGGGTTCCGTACCTCAATAGGAAAAACGGAACCCTTACACGATCACTCGTGTGTCTGTCTGTCTGTCTGTCACAGCCAATTTGCTCCGAACATAATGGACCGATTAAGTTGAAATTTGGTACACATATGTATTTCTGTGACCCAAACATGGACGTGTAACATAAATAAATGAAGGTTGAAAACGGGGTTCATTTTTGGGGGCAAATAACTTCTTTATTTTTTAGGTTTTGCGAACTGTACCATGTGACGTATCAAATGAAAGGGCTTATTGCGAGGATATAAAATACATTTTTTTAAATAATTTTAAAATAAATGCTTTTAAAGATATTTAAGAAAATTTATGAAATTGACCATTCCCTATGAATAAAAAAAAAACCCAATTGAAAAAAAAAGGTAATAGTTCTATGCTTATAGATTACAGGAAAACCTATAAGAAGTCTATGGTCTTAAAATAACATGGTAAATCAGTCAATATTGTGCGTACAAAATAACATTTGCAGTTGGAATGTTTGGGGGAACATGTTTTTGAACTAGGTACAATGGTAAGTTTGTTCTTGGGATAAATTCATCCTTACTACGGAACCCTTCATTGTGCGTGGTCCGACACGCACTTGGCCGGTTTTTATTTAACAATATTTTAGAGAGCCTAAGTAGCGAAAATTATAAAGCTTGGCGTTATTGGGAAGTCTAAGAAATTAGGTTCAGTATACTAAAGTAGTTTATTCTTATTTCCTCATAAATAAACTATCAATTACTCAGTTAGATTTAAATTCAAAGGTACTTACGATCCAAAATGAATATTATTGTAGAAACATATTCCACACAAATATGCCGAAAACACTTGAACAAAAGTTATAAATACACCTTGAATTGAATATAAAATTAGTTGAATTGTAATTTCTTCGATATTAGCAGAGTATTTCTGAATAACGTATACGTGTTGACAGAAATAGTGTTCGTTTCCGAATGTTTTGTAGTAGAAATTATAGTTGGTTTCGTGTGAGTGCGGTGAATGCGGGCGCAATCGCGCGCGGGCCCAACTCGAATGACTATTGTTGTCGACGCCTCCCTCGCCTCGTCGGAGGGCTGCTGCGTGAACTCTGCGATACCAGCGAGGATGTGTATTTTTGTTTACGTAGGTATGTACATATAACTTAGATAGCAAGATAACGTCGTCATCATGTACACACTCCAGTATAAGCTGACCTCGCATTGTACGGAAATCTTAAAAAATGCGAGATCAGCATAAACTGGAAATGTATAGCTTGATGTGTAGCCGTGTGTACACAACAGTCGCCACGTTTCAGTTAATCAAACTACGTAGGTAGGTAATAAGTTTCAGTGGAAAGAGTCGGCCTTCGTATCGGAGTTTTTCAGTTTTGGGTTCCATTATCTTTATCCTTAGATTCTGTAATATTCAAATGTGACAATTTACTAAAGATGTTTGTTACCTCATTAGTAGAATCTGTACCTACGGAAGCTATGGATTTGCTTAACAATTGATACGTAGATATAGATATGTCCATGTCTTGGATTAACACAAATTGTTTATTACGGGGTAAGTAGGTATAGGTACTTAGGTAAACCATGAATTAGGTTCTCCTTGTTCCCCTAAGATGCGAGTAGCCACGAGCGACTCACAGGCAGTCGAAATAATTATGACGGTCCTTATCCTTCATGGCTTACTTAACTAAGCGTTACTTGTAAGTATTGTGAATCTTTGATTACAAACCTCTTATTCATAAACGTTGATTAAAGTTAAGAGACGTTTAAACGTCAAATATGAATGGTTAAACAGGAGATAATTATTACTGAATTTTAAGTAGCGTTTATGAATAAGGGGGTTAATTATCAATGTGTGCGATGGCGCTGATGCAGGTTTTCCCCATCAATTCACAATTCACGACCATCACCTAGCTGTGTAGATTTACCCGGGTTAGCAACACCAACACCAGACCCTGCCAAATATTGTGATAGACGAGCTGTACAACACTCTAGGTAGGTACCTATATGAATGCCCTTGCCGGGCTTGGGACTGTGATATAATCTTTTGATTATATAATATGACGTAGATACCTAACTACACATTACACAAATATCACGTAATAAATGAGTGGGATATGTAATATGCTTAGTACAGGACATATTAAATACTTCGTCTACGAATTATGGCATAATTACTCTGTTACACATGTTCACAGGTACTAATGTCATAATAACAATTAATGAGGTAGATAAGAAGGTAGGTATGAGTCAGTTTATAAGGAGCATTTTGATAAACTTAAGTATACGGTTTAAATTTCAGGGACTAGTATTTATAGTTGACTAGCTTTTGCTCGCGGCTTCGGCCACGTGGATGTCGGAAATTATCCCACGGAAACGTACTACTGTAAAGCGTACGCCAGTAAAGCTCCCACCTGGGACATTTTATTTCCGACATCTTCATCTATCATCGTCATATTTCAGACAATTTACAGATATCTAAACCTTCCTTAATTATGAATCACTCCGTCCATTGGTGAAAACCGTATGAAAATCTGTTCGGTATAGTTTTTGAGTTTATCGTGTTCAGACAGACAGAGGCGGCCCGACTTTGTTTTTAATATGTTACTAATGATTAGTAATAGATAGTGGTGATAACTATTAGGTACCTACCCATTAAATAAGTCATTGAATTTGAATGTGAACACTATGCGATTTATAGCATGAGTAAAGGTCGAGATAGACATAACAGAAAATATACGACTGGACTATACAGACATATGAAAATATTTTGATAAGTGCTGAAATATTAATAGTAGGTCATGAAAATATATTCGGTCTTCAGCTAATCTTATAAACTCGGTAGTCCAAATGTTTATTCATTGGGTTGAGCGTTTATTATACATAGATGATGGATTAATGAAAAATGGCGCAAGTCTTTAGAGTCGATATTCCACATTTAGGTATGTACAATCGAGGACATACGGTGAACCACTTGTCACCGTTATGTCCTTAGTAGGTTGAAAAGTGGTTCACCGCCAGTGTCCGTGATCGTACCTACCAAGAATACTTAATAATAATATAAGTAATTAATGTGAACGAATGAATGAATGACTGAATCAATCAATAATCATACATTCATTCGTTCATTCATTTATTCATTCATTATTCATAATGAATGTAAAAATGTATTAGAAACTGAACACGCTGTGTACCACAGTCCACAGGTTGACCAAAAGGATAATTATCTCACTCATCTATCTAATGGTAGCCGCAATGATGACCACTGATTCCGTGCGGATTGCGGCAGTGGACCGTGTTTTGTTGCGCTATTTAAGGTTGCCAACCCTACTATATATTATAGTATATTAGGGGCCTAAATACTATATTTCTAAAGAAAAAATACAGTAGGAGAAAAACTATATTTTTATTTCAATACAAAATGGCGAGATGATCGCAATAGGGCCAGTATTACCTAACTCATAAAAGCTGAATTAATGGTATGTTATAACCCGACTTTAGAGTGTATGAGTGATAAAAAATAACCTGTTAATAAAGATTCATACTAGCAAAAAACATGCATTTAAAGAATAAAAATATTTTTGAGACACCTACTTTATTTTTTTGTTTTTTCCGTCATATCTACTATATTTTTACAGGCAATGGCTCCGATAATACTTTGATATAAAAAAGTTGGCAACCCTAATTACGACTCTCCCTAAAAACCTCTGCTAATGAACGGCGCGCGGCGCGGCGCAGTTTTGAGGATTACTCTAATTTGACCCTGGACCAAAGCACATAATGAACCTAAGTCTTGAATGCGAACAGATACCTCAGATAAGTAGGTACCTATTACTATAATGAAATAATTCCTTTACCTAAAAAGGCTAATCCCACATCCTTTTCTGAATACCGTCCGATATCCGTCCTACCATTCCTATCCAAAGTCCTTGAACGGTTAATTCACAATTAAATGAGCACTTTCCTCTCTAAAAATAATCTCCTCAACCCCTTCGAGTCTGGCTATCGTCCTGGTCATAGCACCACCACAGCGCTTCTGAACATTACAGATGATATAGAACAGTCATGGAAAACGGTAATCTAACGGTCTTAACTTTACTAGATTTCAGTAAAGCCTTTAATACTGTTGACTATGATTGTTTTCTTAGAATTATAAGCTCTCCTCACATATCTCCATCGTTAATTGACTGGTTTCGTACTTACCTGTTCGGTCGAATCCGAATACCGTGTGAAGTTCAAGTGGTTACCAATTTGCCTTCGCCGGAATGATCATATTCTTTCCCTTTTGGATAATGTGCTTTTTTCCCCTATCTATCTCAAGGAACGTTTCTAGTTTTTTTGCGACTCCCACACGAAATTTTTAAAGTCATAAGATAACTTCAAGCTTAAAATGCCTTTGCATTGCAACTTTCCTCGACAAATCCTTTACTGTCCTGCACGCGTAGCATGACAACCTTAGAAACGGGCTTTCTACGGGTTTTGTCGACCGTAAAATAGACAAAATGACAGATTGTGATTGTTTATCTGTCATTTTGTCTATTCTGCCGTCGACAAAACCCGTTTCTATTGTGGTCGTGCTAAGCGTGCAGGCCGCTCGTTTGGGGAATGTATTGCCACTTCAAATAAAACGCGCGCAATCGTTATACCTGTATTTAAGAGACTCGTAAAGGAACATTACTTGTCGTTGTGGTCTTGTTCTCGAAACTGTAATTATCTATAGTCTTCATTTATTTTCGTTGCTTATATATTTATTATGCATGTATTTATTATTTAGGATATGTATTTATCTATGTATCTATTCTAGTATAAGGTATACGTACTTATTTGCACTAACCACAGCCCCATTTTCTGTCCAGGAAAATCACTGTCCATTCCAAGGTTGCCTGGAAGAGATCCCGGAAAGTGATAATGTAGTTGTAGTAGTAGGGTGTGTGTGGTAGATAGAAGTAGGTAGATAGGTAGGAAGTAATAAGTCCCAAGTACACAAGAAGAAGAATGAAAGTTTATTAGGTACACAGACACAGGTTTGAGTTCACACACACAAGAGTTCCACTTAGTTAAGAAGGAGTGGTAGAAATATAGATAGCAGAGAACAGCACGGATAATCAGCTAAACATAAACACGAGAAGGTTCCAAGGATTATTGGTTAGCGAGGCGAAACTAGGATCGCGAGATTATTTAACATAAAGCTATGCGCGCAGTGAGCAGACTGATTTGCAAGTCACGGCGCGCGCGTCGCCTGTACGACGCGAGTGTGTGAGTGCAACGCACGATGACGCTGTCCCGCTCACGCGCACGGTTCGCATGACGTAGCGCGAGCGCCCGGTAGTCGCTAGAACAATAGACGCGTCATAGCTACGCCGCCAACTGATAAGGAATTAACTACTAATACAATGTTTGTACTTGTCTGTTTGTTCATTGAATATTAGTTTAAATTATTGTAAATAGTTTTATTTTACATGTTGATTGTAAGTAAGTCTAGTTTTAAGTTCTTTAGTAAATATGCGTATATAAATTATAATTAATTTTATTTAAGAAATGTATAATTTATATTTAATTATGTTTTACTTTTAATTTTATAATTTGATTAAAATAAAGTGTGTAGGTCACTACATCACCCCCTTCCAGAGACCGTCAAGGGCGATAATAGTTGGGAAATCTAACGCGACGCCCTGATCGCGTCGTTCTGACGACGCTTTCGTCTGGGGAAGGTAAGTTTCGGTTATCCGCGTCGGGTGTGTATTGACGAGTGTTAGTGTTGAGTGGTGACTGTGGTGTGTTGTGATGAAAGTTAGTGGTTGGTGGTGAGGATGATGTGTGAGGATCACGCAGTATGAAGGCCGGCTTAACGCGGTCAATCGATACGGTGATTTGTTTTCCATTTACCATTATTTTAAACACTTTGTCACCTCGTTGAATGACCTTATGAGGACCAGAATATGCCGGTTTCAGACCACCAGCAGTGCAGTCCCTAAGGAAAACGTGGGTAGAGGAAGCTAATTCCTTGTAAATAAATGTTTTAAAATTGCTGTTGTGTCTGGCTGCTGGTGACGGTTGCAGTCTCCTGACAATACTCCGGAGCCTTGACAGGTAGTCGGTCATGTCAACCGTTTCATCAGCCTGAGGGTCGAAGAATTCGCCAGGCAGACGTATGGGTTGACCGTAAACAAGTTCGGCAGCAGTAGCCTGGGCGTCTTCTTTATAAGCGCTGCGTACGCCTAACAGGACTAGTGGAAGAGATTCCACCCAACTGTCATTAGCATGGCAAGTGATTGCTGCTTTAAGTTGACGGTGAAATCTTTCCACCAAACCGTTGCAGGCAGGATGATATGCCGTTGTTCTGCGACGTCGAAAACCAGCGATTGCAGACAGGCATTTGAAGAGCGCCGATTCGAACTGTCCACCTCTATCGGTCACTATATCGGATGGACAGCCAAAACGAGCAATCCAGCCACTCAGTAAGGCTTTTGCCACCGTTTCTGCAGTTATGTTTGTGAGCGGTATTGCCTCAGGCCATCGCGTAAAGCGATCGACGGCAGTGAGACAATAGCGGAACCCTTCACACGGTGGCAAAGGTCCCACGAGGTCAATGTGAATGAAAGCGAATCTCGATTGCGGTAATTTGAAAGTTCCTATGGGAGCAAAGACGTGCCGAGTGGTTTTTGAGCGCTGGCAAGCCAAACAGGAACGTACCCAATCACGGCAGTCTTTCCTAACGCCAGGCCAAACATATCGGTCAGCGACCAACCTTGCGGATGCCTTGGTACCTGGGTGACTCAAGGAGTGCAGGCTTGTAAAAATTGGTCTGCGTAATTCCTTGGGCACAAATGGTCTTGGCGTAGGTGTGCTGACGTCGCAATATAGTTGCTCTGGTGAACCTGGTACTTTGACTTGTTGCAGGCGCAATGCGGTAACGCCATCCAGTAGTTGCTTCAGCTCGAGGTCGTCAAGTTGAGCTGCAGCGATTCTTTCGACGGGCACTGGTTGTGTAATCTCCTCGACGCGCGAAAGGGTATCTGCCACGACATTGTTATTCCCAGAAATATGCCGGATGTCCGTTGTAAACTGGGCTATTAGATCCAGGTGACGGAACTGCCGAGGGGAACAATTTTCCTTACGAGAGTGGAAGGCGAACGTTAGAGGCTTGTGGTCTGTGTAAATCACAAAGTCACGTGCCTCCAGCATGTGTCGGAAATATTTGATGCTCTCGTAAATGGCAAGCAATTCGCGGTCGTATGGAGAGTACTTAACCTGAGCTGGACTCAACTTACGCGAAAAGAAAGCAAGTGGCTCCCATGCATCTGCATTCAGCTGTTGCAAGACTGCGCCAATGGCCTTGTCGGAAGCATCTGTGACCAACGCCAACTTAGCGCTGCAGTCCGGATGCGCCAACAGTGCTGCTTGGCAAAGGCTGTCCTTGCAGTTCTGGAATGCCTTAAGTTCCTCGGGTGAAAAATTGACCGGGTGTGCACCTTTCACTGAGCCGGTAAGCAGAGCGTTCAAGGGTGCCTGGAAGCTTGCTGCGCCTGGGATGAACCTGCGGTAAAAATTGAGCATCCCAAGAAATCTCCGTAGCTCTCTTACGGTTTTGGGAGCGGGAAAATTTTGTATGGCCTCGACCTTGTTTGATAATGGTCTTGTGCCCTTGGCTGAGATGTGGTAGCCCAAGAAGTTTACCTCCGACACTCCGAAGACGCACTTGGAACTGTTGATGACCATACCGTAGTCTCTGAGTCTGGTGAAAAGTTGACGCAGGTGGTGCTCGTGGGTCTTCGGGTCTTTCGAGTAGACCAAGAAGTCATCCAGGTAAGCGTACGTAAAATCCAGACCCCTGAGCATTTCATCCACGAAGCGCTGAAACGTCTGTCCGGCATTTCGAAGACCAAACGTCATGTATGGGAATTCGAAAAGACCAAACGGCGTAGTGATCGCGGTCTTCGGGATGTCATCTGGATTCACAGGAATCTGATTGTATGCTTTCACCAGGTCAATCTGAGAGAAGACGGTACAGCCAGACAAACTATGAGCAAAGTCCTGGATGTGTCGAATGGGGTACTGGTCCGGGATGGTACGTGCGTTCAGCATCCTGTAGTCGCCGCAGGGGCGCCATCCGTCATCTTTCTTCGGCGCTAGGTGAAGAGGCGACGACCACGGTGACTCGGACTGGCGACAAGTTCCACATTTCAACATGGCCTCGAATTCGGACTTGGCAATTTGCAGTTTGTCCGGGGCCAATCTGCGTGGTGTACAGAATACTGGTGGCCCTGGTGTAGTACGGATGTGGTGTACTGTATTGTGTTTGGGAGTGCGGTATATACCATGTGGGCGAGTGATGTCGGGGAATTCCCGTAGTATGTGTGTATACGCGGAATCACCCAAACTTACCCTCACCGAGGAGACATCATCAGACCGACGGACAGGCGACGCCGGGGTTGAGAGCGTTGTATGATTATCAATGAGGCGTTGATTTCTGCAATCAACAACCAAATTATAAAAAGATAAAAAATCTACGCCTATTATCGCCCTTGTAACATCGGCAACGATAAATCGCCAAGCAAAGTCACGGCGCAATCGTAGGTTCAGAGTGACGTTTATGAACCCGTATGTGTTTATCGTTGTTCCGTTGGCCGCGCACAATTGGTAGTTGGTCTTCTCTCGTCGATTTGATAATGCCGATCGGGGGTAGACACAGAGGTCACTGCCGGTGTCGACCAAAAACTGCATCTTCGACCTTTGATCGGTGACGAATAAGCGACCAGCACTCGGACAATCATCGGCCGCCATTATTGATTGCCCCGCGCATTTCCCGATGTAGGGTAGTCACATGGCTTCACACACTTTTTGGCTCGGTCTCTGAAATTCTGGTGGTACCAGCACTGCGGGAACTTCCTGTAGCTCGACTCTGATCGGGATGAGCTTGACCGATGTCGCGCGCGACTATGGGACCGTTCTCTGGAGCGAGACAGTCGCTCCACCTTATCCGCCAGTTTATCCATCTGCTTGGTCAGAGCGGCGATCTCCGAGCATGCGCTAGTACCCGCAGTACTCACCGATGCAGCAGTAGATATGGCAGTTGTTGATGCCAAATGGGTACCGACTACGTCGTGGATCCGGTCCGCCAGCTCTGCGAGTTCTGCCAGGTCCATCCTCAACTGCGACGCTACGATGGCCTGTGTGTTTGCGGGTAGGCGGCTCGTCCATATGCTTCGTAGAAATTCCTCCGGTACACCTGGGCCAGCGAGGTTGAGAAGGTGGCGATAAAATTGTGACGGTTTGCGGTCGCCGAGTTCCTCATGCATGAGAAGCTGTTTTACCTTTTTCTCACGCGATGCCGATAGTCTTTTGATAAGCTCACCTTTAAGCTTCTCGTATTTTCCGGTGGGTGGAGGGTTGCCGATAATATCCTCGACCTCAGCAGCGTATTGCGGATCTAGGTTGCCGGTTATGTAATAAAACTTTGTGTCGTCCGACTTGATGCTCGCCAGGATGAACTGCGCCTCCATTTGGTTAAACCAGAGACTTGGTTTCTCTGGGTAGAATGGCGGTATGCGCACACCCACGCGAAATGTTTCCGCTGCCACATCTTGGCTCGTGCACGGTTTGTCCTCAGGCATCTTTGTGTTCTTGATCGGGGTCACCAATGTAGTTGTAGTAGTAGGGTGTGTGTGGTAGATAGAAGTAGGTAGATAGGTAGGAAGTAATAAGTCCCAAGTACACAAGAAGAAGAATGAAAGTTTATTAGGTACACAGACACAGGTTTGAGTTCACACACACAAGAGTTCCACTTAGTTAAGAAGGAGTGGTAGAAATATAGATAGCAGAGAACAGCACGGATAATCAGCTAAACATAAACACGAGAAGGTTCCAAGGATTATTGGTTAGCGAGGCGAAACTAGGATCGCGAGATTATTTAACATAAAGCTATGCGCGCAGTGAGCAGACTGATTTGCAAGTCACGGCGCGCGCGTCGCCTGTACGACGCGAGTGTGTGAGTGCAACGCACGATGACGCTGTCCCGCTCACGCGCACGGTTCGCATGACGTAGCGCGAGCGCCCGGTAGTCGCTAGAACAATAGACGCGTCATAGCTACGCCGCCAACTGATAAGGAATTAACTACTAATACAATGTTTGTACTTGTCTGTTTGTTCATTGAATATTAGTTTAAATTATTGTAAATAGTTTTATTTTACATGTTGATTGTAAGTAAGTCTAGTTTTAAGTTCTTTAGTAAATATGCGTATATAAATTATAATTAATTTTATTTAAGAAATGTATAATTTATATTTAATTATGTTTTACTTTTAATTTTATAATTTGATTAAAATAAAGTGTGTAGGTCACTACAATAATGCCGCCCATTGTATATTTTGTAGTGTTTAATTAATTTTTTTTGTTACGTATTTTTATGGTGTACAATAAAGTATATAAGTATAAATTAAATAAATAAATTAATTTTAAATATTAAGTTACATTACACTAGCAATTTTAGTTTTCTTCATTTCTTTACTTATAAATAATGGTATTCACCTGTTAGGTAGGTAGGCACCTACTTGGAGGAAACAACCATGTTGTTGTTAATGTGTTCATTTGTGTGCAAAAATAACTTTACTAGCAGAATTGCCTGACAATCTGTCCAATTACCTAGCGTAGCGTGAGCTAATCGAATTCAGTAGGTACATTAATTTAATTGATTTTAATCGAAACACACACAAGTTTGTTTGCTCATACTATATGTCGATGAGTACGCACTTTAATTTACTTAACGGTATATAAAAACTTTATTACAAAAAAAAAACAACCTATTTCCAAAAATTACACATCAAGGTGAAAAATTACTTTAATTTTGGAAGGCATCTCGCAGGTCAACCTAGGAGGTTGTTGGCTGCTTAACCGAACTTTGTGCCTCAATAAAATAAGGCCTCCAGACAGGGCATAAAACTTATAAACTAAGCGAATACACGCTAAGGGCACCCCTTGTGGGGTACGGACCTCGGCTTAGGGCGTCGCTGGGGGAAGGCAGGAATAGGGACAGGCTGAATCGGATTATTGAAGGCTCAGCGGCGCGGGCTGGTTCGAGCAAGGGTCGGGTGGCCATGGACGGAAGGACGGCGGTCTCTTTGTCGACTTTATCGACTTAAAAAAGGAGGTTATCAATTCGACACGTATGTATTGGAACTGCAATATGTTCACATATGATAATCTATTAGGGCTTCCAAACAAATCCACGTATTTCTCCGAAACTATTAATCGGATCGAGACCATTTTTTGTTATTGGCTTCCATTGACTTCAACTTAGGGAACAATGTAAACTTCATCAAAATTGGTTCAGCAGTTTTTAAGATATGGACTAATACGTATAAGTGTGACGGCCTGGCATATTGATACGAGCTACCGGTTGTAGACAAGTACAACAAAAAGTGAATATAATACATTACTGTCGCAGCCTGCAACAAGGGCATTAATGAACGATCGTGAAAATGTGGGGATAAGGCGAAGCCGAGGCACACATACGTGAGACCATCAATGCCTGGTTGCGGCCAAGGCTAAGTATGTGCAAAATCTATATAAATAAAAAAACCGGCCAAGTGCGTGTCGGACCACGCACAATGAAGGGTTCCGTAGTTGGGACGAATTTATCCCAAGAACAAACTTAACATTGTAGTTGAAAAACGTGTTCTCCCATAGGGAATGTACGGGAGATCATGTTTTTCAAACTACAAATTTAAGTTGGTTGATTATTTCTCGTTATCCTGTACAGCCTAGGTACTTAGCTCTCATAGTTTACCTTTTATTTTCGTTATATATACAACTGCTGTGATTTTTTTCATAAGTCCAAGTACAACCATTTAGCTAGAAGGGGGGGGGGGGGGGGATGAGTGACACTTGACTCTAACAAAAAATTTCAGTTAAAAGCAAAAAAAATATTTCGCAAACGGATCCCTGAATCCAAAAATGGTTTTAAACTCACAATATTTTTGAAAGACCTTTCTAACGATACCCCACAACATGGGGTAGACGAGAAAACTATAAGGGTTCCTTGTTTACTACGGAACCCTAAAAATGGATCGCTAAATGTGTTGCTAAGAGTAAAACTCGAGAACGGCTGGACCAATTTAGCTAATTTAAAAAAAAAAAATCCTTGAAGTTCAAGGAAGGTCTTATGAAGAGAAAATTTGGAAAAAGTGCCCGGAAAACCGTAAAAATCCCACTTTTCTTTTTCCAATACAAACTGTTCTAAAACCAAAACAAACAAAATTCGTCTGTCGGGTCAGCTAGGTAGGTGTAGGTTACTAGGTAGGTTAGGTAGGTAGGTATGTAAGTAGGTAGGTATGTATGTAGGTAGGGTAGATAGATGTAGGTAGGGTAGGTAGGTAGGTATGTAGGTAAGGAAGGTAGGTAGGTATGCAGGTAAAGTAGGTAGGTATGCAGGTAAGGTTGGTAGGTATGCAGGTAAGGTAGGTAGGTATGCAGGTAAGGTAGGTAGGTATGCAGGTAAGGTAGGTAGGTACCCGACTGGCAAAAACATGTGCTATAATAGTCGAGACCACGTTTCTGTTTCAGCTCATAGTTGAATAATGTGCATGTAATAAGTCGTATAAAAAGGTAGTAAACGTTTACTCAACGCAATTTGGGCGCAAATTATTCAGCTAATAGTGCTATACAAGTCGTGTTACTGTTGAATAAGGAAGATAATTGTGGAATAATTATCGATTAAAAGCAAAACTGGACCAAATTAGAGTAGCAATAGCAATATTGCTGCCTTTCTATGACCATTGATGGAGTTAAAGCTTTTTCGTTACTATTAATCAACAAAATCATGGAGTAAATGTTGCTTATTTGCTATAAATCGTCTTTTTTGTCAGTTAAAAGCAAAGAATTTGCTGTTATTCCACAATTTCGCTCTGTATCGGATATTTCGTCACTATTTTATAAATATTTAATTCCTTTTGAAACGGAATTTTATGGAAGTATTGGGTATACTTATAGTTACTTAATGTAGAATGTTATAGCAATGTACTGTCTATAGAATTTTGCATATGTAAATGTAAATGAACATGCAAAGTAACTTTATCGATGAAATCTTAGGAGTTATTTAACATATATTTGTGGGCCACACTAATGATTAATAATATAATAGTAATAATAAATCAAGTTTATCAAATTTTATCAAGATGTTAGATCAAAATCCAATGAACAAATTTAAGTAAATATATTGCTATTACATCACAATTTATCGGTTATTAGTCGAATAACTGTATAATTGTATCTCATTTATAGGAAATAATGCAGCCATATTTAGAAAATTTTAGGGTTCCTTAATTAAAAATATATTTTTCCATTTCCATAAAATATTTTTCTATTTATTGTAATCCATCAAGTAAACTGTTGATATTTTTCAATAAAATACTGGTGCGCTGGATGCGATATTATATAGCTTATTAAGTCATTAACAATCAGTTACACAACACCTAATTCAATAAATGTGTTATACCAGCATTCATAACGATTCTGACGGACAGGGCCGTCATCTACCCCGGTCACCGAGAGTAGAACCGGCGAGAGATGTCGTGCGGTGTCCCGCAGGGATCGGTCCTAGGGCCGCATCTGTGGGACATCGGCTACGACTGGGTGCTGCGCGCCACCTCCCTAGCGGCATCAGCGTAGTCTGCTACGCTGACGACACACTGGTGCTGGTGCAGGGGAGGTCGCATGAGGTGGCGGCCGAACTGGCGACACGTTGGGTTGCGACAATTATCGATAGGATCCGGCAACTGGGACTCGAGGTGGCCTTGCACAAGTCTGAGGCAATGTGTTTTTATAGTCCTCAGAACGCGCCACTGTCGGATTCTCAGATAACGGCGGGAGGGTTTGACATCGGTGTCGAGTCGACGATGAAGTACCTGGGACTCGTCCTCGACAGCCGGTGGAGCGGGCCATGGTCCGGAGCGAGAGTGCATGGGAGGCCGTTACTTCCTTCTGCGAAGCAGTAATGCTCACGAAGGAGGAGGCGGAGCGCGCGAGGGAATGGCAAGATGCGCGCCCTCGCGCTCCTAGTCGCCGCAGGAGACGCCCCGGGCGTCGGGAGTCGCGAGCCGACTTCCGGCCACCGTAGGCGCGGGCTTGCGGACGGTGAGCAATGGTTAGCTCGCCGTCCGATAAGGACCAGGCCCGGGTCGACGGTGCGTTGTGATCCACGCGCGCCTCAAAGAGATGTCAGCACCAACTGATGGGGTCCGTAAGGGCCAATGCCTGTCAGGGTTGCGAGTTTGTCCGAAAGGGATATCGTCGCCCCGGCACACAGGCAACGGAAGGAACACGGGTGGGTTTTAGTCAGTACAAGTCTGACACGCCTTCCCGCTCCGCCCAGAGCGGGAGAAGTTATTTGATAATTTCCCACCCTCAAAAAAAAAAGCATTCATAACGATGCAAGTTCAGTAACTGAAGTATAAACACTTACATGTGACTAATCGATTTAACATTCTATTACAGACATTAAGATACTTTTCAGTAAATTGGCAGTTTTATTCGGCGAATTTGCTCTAAAATAGTAATGTCGAAGAGCAGCAATAAAGTAGCTTCTTAAACATGAAACTTGAGAATCGACAACTCTAATAGCGCTATTACTGCACTCAAATATGTATAAACGAGAAATGTTAGATACTATATGACTATTGAATAAATGCACTATAAGAATATCGAGTTAACTTTTATACGACACGGTTAAAGCCCTTAAAAGCGAAAAATGCAAAAAACTCGTATTAAACGCTTTTACACTACTATTGTGGTTACTACGTAGCAACTACTCAACATTTATTCGATCTATAGCCGAATAACTCATTCATTATTCGACTGTTCTGCTAGTTGGGTAGGTAGGTGCGCCGTAGATAAGTTAGTGCTACACGTGGCGAGCGAATCCGGGGCGGGCAGCTAGTTAATTATACATTCCAGAATCAATGACGAACAACGATAATTTTTCATGCGCCAATATGTTTATTTGTTTCTTCTTTATTAAACAGATTTATTTGCAAGCCAAATGGAAATTAAAATAAAAGCTTTGATAATTTACCTCCTTGGTTGCCATGTGTAGAAGTAAGTTCGTTCCATTTTTAAATAACACGACAGATATGAGTTTTCATAGTAATTTATTCGGCCGCTAAACATGACAAATATGGATTTTCATACAAACATTTCCGGTTGGAATCTCGTATGTATTCGCCAGTACTTACCGCAATTTGGATTTAACTCGAAGAATGTTGTCAAAATTATGTTCGAATTTCCGAGCAAGTTTGAGAAAAAAACCTTTTTACAAATAAGAACCAAAACAACTCAAAGTCGGTTGTTTTTTTTTTTTAGTTTTTGTACTTGCGAACGGTACAAGTGGCCCTACCACTCTGTTGGAGGAGGGTTGTGGCTAATACCGAATATTTTCACCATTCGAATCTTACATACTTATAATATGGGAGATAATTTATCGGACCGCAATCAGAGGATTGGGGTGCTTTATAGCAGAGTCGAAGAAACGTTTTGAAAGGATTTTTTGATGAACTGCTGGACGGTGGGCATTCTGAGATCTAGAATCTAGATCTAGATGAAGATTCTCATCGCTAACATAGAAGGGGGTTCAAGTGACCTTTCTTACGAAACGGTTCTGAAGGGTCTCCATCCTATGGAGATGGCGTGGCTTAGCGTGTGCGAGTGCAACGACACCGCAAGCGTAGGTCATGATGGGACGGATGACTGCGGTGTAGCTTCGTAATTTGCACTTGAGTGATAATTTGCTGCGTGCGGTCAATATGAAATAGAGCCTACTGAGAGTGAAGGAGGCGCGCGAGCGAGCCGCCTTTATGTGCTCACTGAAGGTAAGATGGTAGTCAAGAATCACTCCTAGGTATTTTGCTCGCTACTTCTATCAAGCTCACTGACACTACGTTGTTGAGTTTTGAGTGGTTCCTGTCTAGATTGCTACAAGCATTATCTAACAAGAATCTTTTCGTGCCTGAATGACATTGAAAGTAGGGGTGGTGTTGGTAAACATTTATTTTGTGGAATTGACAGAAATTGTTTTGTAACTCTGTACCGTCGCGTTGTACTTAATAAAAATCACAGACAAATATAGAACCTCCTCCTTTTTTCAAGTCGGTTAAATAAAAACAGACAAGGTCCACTGCGCGAGGCCCAGTTAATGCTGGTGAAAGCTCACATTGTTTCAGTTACAGTAGGTACTATACAGAGAACCCTGTAGTCAGCTGTTACGTCCCACGGTTCTTTCTTATCGAACGTGGACAAACATTGTATTTAATAACGTACATTTTCATTAATTTTGCCCTACCTAATACCCTCAGCAGTGCCGGATTAACCATGTAGCAAGAGTAGAATTGCTACGGGCCCCGCACAAATGGGGGCCCCGCGTATCCAACAAACCCGCCTGCGTAAAACTTCGTCTGGTAAACATCCGCCTGAGCGTAATTTTTTGAGTGAAACTTGGTATATTGAATTTATTTGATGTCACAAAAACATGAAACCGAATGCCTTTTTCGACTAAGATATTCCACGTCAGGTAACCGATTATTTCGTTGGCGAAAAAAAAACACAAAATTTCATACGATAAACTCACAAGTTCTAAAAAATTTCGCTCGTATTAATGTATAGAATTTGAACATAAAATTATTATTAATAATCGGCTCTACAAAAAGTCTGACGTGTGCGGAACACCCTTGCTCGACACTAAGTGTGGACGGGTCAGATTGGCCACGTAGCAGGTGTACCAAATGCTACAGACCTCGCACTCTGGGGACGGAAGGTCCAATGAAATATTATGTATGAAGTAGTAAGAACGGTCAAAACAAATCGAACCTGTGTCTGAGGCGCGGTATGCAAAAAAAAATCGAGCATGCTTCGCTCGCCCCTGAATCCTAGTGTCGTTAACAAAGCAACGCCGTTCGATGAATGTATGTATTGTCAAAGAACCTCTCCGAGGTGAGGTGCTAAAATTTTTAGAGCTCACTGCATCTTTTCTTGCAAGTTCCTCTTCATTCTTCAAGTTTTTTGAATAAGCTATTTCAATATTTATGGTGAATAAGTCGCCTAACAAACAGGAGGTTAAAAAAAAATTACATCACTTCGCTCGCTCTTGCGTCGGAGTTTCTCTTCCTTCATAAACTGGTATCTAATTACGTAACACATTTTCGGAAACGATTACGACTAATTGGTCTCACTTTGACGGTTCAACAACATTCATTGCGTTATTTACGTTGTTGAACAGATTTTTTTTTAACTTTTTATGAAATGAATTAGCAATCTGTTTCAAAACGATTCAGATAGATCGTTTTAATACGCAATTACCGCTATCTAATTACGCAACACATTTTCGATTTGCAATTGAGTCAAATTGGTTTCGTTTGACTAGAATTGCTTTCAAAATTTGTAAATTGAAAGCAATTCTAGTCAAACGAAACCAATTTGACTCAATTGCAAATCGAAAATGTGTTGCGTAATTAGATAGCTGGTCTGCTGGGCTACATTAGTCGACAAAGTAACTCCTATTTCACTATAAATGGCCAATAGAAAGCCTAGACTACCCGAGGTGCAAATATTTTTCGAGCTCGCTACGCTCATTCTTGCAATCAAGGCTCGCTTAAAATAATTACAATTTAATATCTGCCAGCACCAGCTTATTCTAAAAATGAATCATAAAGGTTTAAAAAAATATACCTACTTCAGTTAGCATTGTTTGAAAAAAAACATTTGGTTTAAGTACAGGAACAGAACTTATATGTCTAGAAATATTGATTTGACTAGTTTATGTCCTAAACTTTAGAACTTAAAATAAAACCAAGTTCTAGCATGGGGGGGGAGGGGGCCTAAGTAGAATTTGCTAAAGGCCCCGCGTTGGCACTGATCCTCAGGTAATAATAGCACAGGTGGTAATAACAGGTATCGATCTTTGTCCTCATCAATTATTAATATTATCTGCTTGGACTTATCACTCTATCATTTTAATGTATATGCGGTCATTACCTACCTACTTAGGTAGGACCTATAGGCATTTATCGTCAACACGAAATTCGAGTGATTATTATATTGACTATGTGTAGGCACCAGACTCCACTTTAGGTACACTGTTGAATTTCCGCAGAAGGATTATGTTACCTTCCACCACGACCTACGATTGGTCGATATAATATTGTAATGATGGATATCGGTTACCTCAGGACGACCTTCGGTTTACTTACCTACGGTTCAGCAGTGCAGCTCTTGTTTATGTTTTGAATCCATCAATCGATTATATATATATATATCACCATCTTCTATTAGGTACCGTCGCACGTCGGCGGAAAGGCTCAAGTCTCGTGGTTCGTGGCTAAATAATAACAGCCGCTCGGGTTTATCGAAGGTTAAGCTACGCTTGCCGAGGTCAGTTCGTGGATGGGTGACCATCCATTACATATCGAGACCCTTCCGTGCGTCGGAAAGCACGTTAAACCGTTAGTCTCGGCTCGGCTGTCATTTGTAGATCTTTGACAGTCGATTATATACCTAACGAAACGAATGGCATTTAGTGTCGGATGATGCTATGTTTATGATTTCCGTAAGTTTTTTAAAGTGAATGATTTACCCCAAAGAAAAAGAAAGAAGTAGGTCTAGGACTCTAGGTACTACATAGATAGATATAGGCAATGTGATCAATAGTCTTCCTTTTTATCACCTTCGTTCGAGGTACGGACTCCTAAAGAAGATGACCGAATTAGCACGCATTTTAAGTGATCTCTTGATCTTTTTTCCGAGAAAGCAATAGGTAGGTGTTTAAGTGTGCTCTTGTACACTTCTTGGTATTAATAAGATGAGACAACTGTCGCACAATTATATTCACGGATCAATGAGCCGTCACTTAGGATTTCAATACGCTGTGTACCTACAGAATAATGTTAGCTATTGGTAAGGAAGTTTTTGTCGGAAACAGCGTGGGTCGCTAGCATTATGTCATCTACAAAACGAACACAACAAACTATGATTTGGACAAATTCATATCAGTCCAAATCATAGCTTGTTGAGTTAAATATGTATTCAGTGTTTTCGAAACAAAATTCGCTACGACGCGGACGTCGCGTCCGGCGGCAATCGAACTAAGTCTGTTTGATAACTTTAGATTTAAGAATTGTGCAGTGGCGATCTATAGCCCTACTACACACGGCATGCATGGTTGAGTGAGTGATCTCTTCAGACTTCCGCCCGTAGTACGGGCGGGTACGGGTAGTACGCAGGTTGATAGTTCTTTTCTAGAAAGAGTAAGATGTATCATCGAAACTGGTGGTGTAAGTAGGTATGGGTCACCCATATCCATTTTATTACACACCCATTTTTTTATTCGTAGCACCTTCGATCAACAATCAAATCAAAAAGTTGATCGAAGCGTAGCACCCATAAAAATGCACCCATATGGAAATCTAGTTCTGTTCTAGCATACAGTAGCCAGTATAATAATAATAATAATAAATTGACATAACGGTTGCACATGACGGGAACCTCGTGAAAGCCGAGAAAGATAAACAAATCAAGTATCTTGACTTGGCTCGCGAGGTTGTCGGCATGTGGGATGTGGACTCAGCGATCATTGTGCCGATAGTCGTATCAGCCAATGGTTTAATTGCCAAGAGCCTCGACCAACACCTAAGGAGGCTCTCGTTGGGCAGCTGGATCAAGGGCTTGATTCAGAAAGCGGTACTCTTGGACACGGCTCGCATTGTCAGGAGGTTCCTTTCTCTGGAGCCCTGACCGCCGGTAGCTTGGACCCTGTTCCCGATACCGGTGGGTTACTATTTTTTTTATTTTTAAATGTTTTTATATTATTTTATTCTAATATTTAAAAATATAATTTATATGTATAATATAGTTGAATAAAGATAATAATAATAATCGTTTATTTCAGGCATTAGCACCCATAAAATGAAAATTGAAAACTTATCCTAAAACAAAAACAACACAAACAAACAATAAAACAACCCATCATTTCTCACCAAAGAAGCCAAAACAAATATGTAAATATGATGAGTACATTTATTTTGTCTCCCTCAGTAAATGCACAGTATGAAAAACAGCTTTGACAATACTATTTTTACTTGCCACCACACGCGAGAAGAACGACGCCCTGAGCTTCCCCATGAGCGCAAAGAAGTCGGTTACTCTACTCTCAGCAAACATCTCAGTCGCACTACACCGCCAGGGCAGGCTGAGCATGACCCGAGTATGCATTATACTTTTTTTTGAAGAGTTTATTTATACATAACTGGCGAAATATTGGTGAACTATGAGTAGTAGGTACACCTACACCTAACCCTTCGGGGAAATAAGGGCGTTATGTTACCTATGTTGTTAACTAAGTCGTAATCAATAGAGTTAACTGATTCTAATAACGATGGGTAAATAGTTTATGGCAACAGGTTTGCCAAATGACGGTGGGAGAGGTGCACATCGGCGTCGAGTCGACGATTAAGTATCTGGGACTCGTCCTCGCTCGACAGCCGGTGGAACTTCGTGGAGCAGTTCCGACGTTTGGCTCCCAGACTGGAGCGGACCGGGGCTGCCTTGAAATGGCTCCTGCCCAATCTAGGGGGTCCAAACGCCTCCAGCCGGCTCTACGCGGGGGTCGTACGGTCCATGGCCGTTTACGGAGCACCGGTGTGAGCGCGTTCTCTGAGGCTACGGCCAGCCCGCCGGTTGAACGCGTCCCAAAGGGTCATGGCCATCCGGATGGTCCGGGGATATCGCACGGTGTCCGTTGAGGCGGCGAGCCCCCTTGCCAGATTGCCACCATGGGATTTGAAGGCGAAAGTCCTCACGCACATTTGGGAGTGGCGCAAGGAGGCGAAACGCCGAGGCGCAACTCCGCTTCCGCGAGAAATCACGGCAAAGCGGACAGAGCTTCCCGCCGGAGCTCTCATGGCGTCATGGAGAGTGCGATTGCCGCAACCCAGTGCTGGGCACGCTACAATTGCGGCTTGCCGGACACGGTTGTCTCGGGAGGTCTGTTTCGCATAAGGCGGAAGGAAACACCCGGGTGTCACCACCGTGTGGATCGCTCGGAGGACACGGTCGAGCATACGGTGGAGGTCTGCCCGGCTTGGGCGGGGCACTGCCGTGTCCTTGTGGAGGCGATCGGCGGCAGTGATCTCTTGCGTCCGGCCCTGGTCCAGGCATTGGTACGGAGCGAGAGAGCGTGGGAAGCCGTCAGCTCCTTCTGTGAAGCAGTAATGCTCGCGAAGGAGGAGACGGAACGCGTGAGGGAGAGGCAAATTTCGCGCCATCACGCCCCTAGCCACCGCAGGAGACGCCCTGGGCGTCGGAAATCGCAGGCCGATTTCTGTCCACCGTAGGCGCGTGCTCGCGGACGGTGAGCAATGGGTAGTCCGCCGTCCGATAAGGACCAGGCCCGGGTCGGCGCGTTGTGTTCTACGCGCGCCTCAAAGAGATGTCAGGAAAAGTGACGGGGTCCGCTAGGACCGATGCCTGCCGGGGTCGTGGGAAAGTCCGAAAACGATACCGTGGCCCCTGGCAATGTACAGGCAACTGAAAGAACACGGGTGGGTTTTAGTCGGCAAGTGTCTGACACGCCCTCCCGCTCCATCCAGAGCGGGAGAAGTTATTAGACAATTTCCCAACCAAAAAAAAAAAAACAAAACATACTAATCGCGAAATGTGTGGAAATTATATACTTAATTCTTCTGTATTTACGTGTGTATATACTGTATCCAAGGTACTGTTGTAAACTGTATGGGACAGCTGTTTTTTCTTCGCGATTTAAGTTGGTCCCATAGTAAACGTTATTCAGTTCGATGGTCTAAGCACCTCTAAAACTTTGTAAGGTAAATTTTTGAACACCTATATAATTTTCCAGACATTTGTGAAACGGCTGGACTGATTTTGATGAAATTTTGAGTGTGTTTGAGTACCTCTCTGGTTGGTTTAGATTCACAATTGTACCCGGTAGGTGGCGCTGCGATCGAGTTCTAGGAATTCAGGACAACGTTGCTAGTATAGGCATGTACAGGAGTGATGTTCTATTCTATTCAATTTTTTGTTATGGCAAGCCAAGCCGATGTCGACTATCCTGCCAATTTCTAAAGTGAATTCGGAAAAGCAAGTGTGTATTGCTAAAAATAAAAATAAAACTGTAAAAGTCTTCGGTGATACAGTTGAGCTTAATGTAGGAAGGAGTGATGATGTGGTATGTTTTAAGTGAGCACAAGAATTGACAAGAAACGTCAAATGGAACGCAGATTCTTTTAGAATCAGCTGTCATTCTGTGTGACAATCTGTCAGTTGGGTCTGCCAGATTGTATAAATTTGGATAAAACAAAATCTAATATAATCTTATACAGATTGCTTTAGTGAGATACAGATTTTTGTGAAGTGTGTTACTTCACATTCGAATTGCAAAATTTAAAAAAACAATCAATTGATTGAATTGCGAAATGCGCACATTTCGCTAAAAACTCATATGTTATTTCATAACTTATTACTAATGCTAAAATTAGAAGCAGTAATACGAGATACCATGAGTAACAGCTTGGCGGTTATGCGGACAGCCTGTTGATAGTAAAATAAATAAATAAGTGGGCTCTACTGGCAGCCCTGCTGTCAGCTGTCACTGTCCCTGCTCGAGTCAAGCGTTACAGTCACATTGACAGTGGACAGTGTCAGTGTCATTTATTTAGTGTCATTGTCATTAGTGATGGGTAACTCATCATTTTTATATGAGGTTGAGGGAGTACCTCATTTTACCTCGCGAGGTCCTCAACAGGTACCCCTCATTTGAGGCGAGGAGTCGTACGTCGATGTATGTACAATTATGAAAGTCGGTTCATTCACTCACTAAGCTCACTCAATACTCACTCGCGAGTACTCGCGTTAATAATGTCAATGTCAATTTTTAAGTGAGGACGCGTGAACGAGTGAGTTGGTTCATTGTTGAAATTCGAGTAACTCTTTCAATTTGCGATCACGAGTACCTCAAACGAGGCACCTCATGAGTGAGGGACACATCTCTAATTGTCATTGTCATTCTGAATTTCTGATTTTCTGATACGGCTGGCAGTGTTTCGTATTCACTTTCAAATATTAATAAATTGTGACTAAAAACAACATGACACCGGAGGAAACTATAGAGAGGTTTAAGCTTTTGGGCTTAAACGAACAAAAAGCAAAGGAAACATTGAAAAACGCAAATGTCACCAAGTTTCTACTTGCCGCTTTAAATGAGGTTAGAACTTTCAAATTCTCTTGGAATTACTTAGTTTTTTAATGATACGTGGGCGAAGTATATTAAATAAAAGAGTAAATATATAAATATAGGTATACTTTTGTTGTTTTCTTAGGTGAACGTAGCAAAACTGCCAACTGGCGCCGGTATGTTGATATACCATCTGGCAACAAAGATCAAGCCACAGATCGCTGCTAAACTATCTTTTGTATGCGAATTCATAGTCAAGGGCAAGCTGGACTCTACTCTAAGAGTAGATGCGGCTTTGGAGTATCTGATTAGTCATGTGAATGAGGCCAATATAGATACTGATGCATTTGAGAAAGCTTGCGGGATAGGTGTTGTTGTGACGCCGGAACAAGTCGAGCAGGCTGTGGAGAAACATATGGCTCAGTACAAGGCAGAGTTGTTAGAGAAAAGATACAGGTTTAATGCTGGCAATGTCATGCAAGCAGTGAGAGCAGACCTACCCTGGGCTGATGGGAAAGCTATCAAGAATGAAGTTGATGTTCAGGTGAGAAATAAATTTTACAACTTCAACCAACATGTTTGATTTAATAAGAAATTGAATTTAATGCAACTATTTATTATAATATCTTATTTGCATACTTTCTTTCCAGATTTTAGATCTATTGGGACCTAAAACAGAAGCTGATTTAGCACCTCCACCAAAAGCAGAAAAGAAACCTAAAGGTGATGCAGGAAAGAAATCAAAGAAACCTGATGAAAAGAGTAAATAATAATGAATATAATAATTTTTACTTGTGATTTTGTAGAGATCTCATTCAAGTGTGTAGGCATACTTTTCTCACTTAACTGTTAAGGCCCGTTTTCAGCTAGTAGACAGTCAGTAAAATAATTAGGTAGGTATAGCTTGTCCACTTTCAAATGATGCGCCCCTTTACCGCATTAGCATGTGTGTAAAGTGCGGTGTGGGGCATGTCATTTCAGAATGGACAAGCTATACCTACAATGTGAATAAGTTTAAACTGATATTTTTACTACTTTATGATTTCAGCATCAAAACCATCTGAAAAGGTTGAATCTCCTGATGAAATAGGTGGCGCTTCATCAATATCAGAGTTGATGAAAAAGTTACCTTTCCATGCTCCTGGAGAGAACTTCAAGTCAGATGGTTATGTAGTCACAAATGATACGAAACGGTTACTCGAAGAGCATCTTAAATTAACTGGTGGGAAAGTGAGAACAAGGTTTCCACCTGAGCCTAATGGTATTTTGCATATAGGCCATGCAAAAGCTATTAACATTAACTTTGGTTATGCTGCGGCCCATGATGGGATCTGCTTCTTGAGATATGATGATACCAATCCTGAGAAAGAGGAGGAGAAGTTCTTTGTGGGTATCAAAGATATGGTGGAGTGGTTAGGTAAGTCCCAAAGCTACATATTATAAAGTACAAATATTATGCATTTTACTTTACTATAGATTATACTTTTCAGAAGTGTGTTTACAAAAGTGACATAAACTAAACCAATAATATTTTTTACACAACAGTAAAATAATATTATGCAGAAAAATCCCTAATAAATTATAATGTTTTTTCCAGGTTACACACCACACCAAATCACACATTCATCAGATTATTTTGATCAGCTTTATGAATGGGCAGTTCAATTGATCAGCAAGGATCTTGCATATGTATGTCATCAGAAGTCCGAAGAAATCAAGGGTTTCAATCCACCACCGTCACCATGGAGGAATAGGCCCGTTGAAGAAAGCTTGCAATTGTTTGAGGTACCAATTTTATACTATGCTTTTGAAATTACAAATCTTTTAAACTGTTGTTTATTCAAGACAAACAAACTGTTTGTTTGAGATTATAATAAGTACAAACAGCAGTGATTGCCAAATGTGAACTGGATTTTGTGATTGGACTGAACTTGGATGAGGCAGAACAGCAGTGCATAGTACATTATTTGCCCTCACAGAGTAAGGACTATAGGATTTTTAATGAATTAAAAATATAATTTTATTAATTAAAATCTTATCTATTTCCAGGACATGAAAAATGGTAAAATCGATGAAGGAGATGCTACCCTACGAATGAAGATTACGCTTGAGGAAGGCAAACAAGACCCTGTGGCATACAGGATACGGTTCAAACCTCACCACCGCACTGGCAACAAGTGGTGCATCTACCCTACCTATGACTACACTCACTGTCTGTGTGATAGCATAGAGCACATCACTCATTCATTGTGTACCAAGGAGTTCCAATCTAGAAGGTTGGTTATGATTTGTTGTCTATATCCCTGAAAATGTTAGCTGTGAACAGAAGTGAGTGGAAAAGGACTTTTGCCCTGCAGTTGGATAAGCAGGCTAAAATCGGCTAGATAGCTGATTAACCACTGATGCAATGCAATCAAGAACAATGCAGCTATGCATTTTTTGGGTCTCCCTTGTTTCATCGAAAAGAAATTGCCATACTATCACTTCCCAAACAATTTTCCGCAGAATTTCATTTGCCAAATTATTACTTAGCAAAAAATCTCTTCACAAATAATTGTAACGCAAACCTAATGTTTTGCAAGTGAACGTTTTTTAGTTAGTAGCATTTTTTTTAAATAATTAATCTCGTCTAACTAGTTCAGTTTCGGGAAGCCTGTTTGTTTCCATATTTTTTTTCTATATAATCTAGTCGTTTCTGGCACTCGCCGGCCGCTGCCGCGGTACCGCTCGCTACGCTCGCTCGGCTCGTGCGTTGGAAGTCACAGTTTTAACCTAACCCAACCATAAAAATAAAAAAAATAACCTATTCTAACTAGTTCCATAACTAACTGACCAAACGTTTATTGTCTAAAGATTGTTTGCTGTAATAAATCATTTGATTAAGAACAAATGGCTAAATGTCATTATCCTTGATAATATTCTGCCAAGTAAAAATTTGACCAAATGAAAATGTGCGTACTAAAATTAAACATAAAATAAAAAACAAACATTGCATTGGTATAAAAAAAGGTTGCTAAAATTAGTTTGGGTAGTGAAATTTAGGCAAAATCTTTTCGGTAAAACGGCAGGATTCCGCGTTTTTTATTGTAAAATTTGTACAGCTAGGCATAGAATAGGGATTAGGATGATTATAAAAAATATTGGACAGGTATTTTTTTATTTTTTTACCTAATCTAAAGATTACGGCGATACATTGAGGTAAAATGTGCCATGACGTCACGAGTATGTAGATTTTATACATGCTAGTGACGTAGCGACCCCCACTCCCCAACCTAAAATGCGTTTTATCTAAGTAATTTATTATTAATATGATAAAGCAAAAAATACGTGTCTAATATTTTTTGTTATCTGACTGACGGACTAATTAGAGTTAATTTTTTTTTACACAGGCATCATCCCAATTAAAACGCGACAATGTGACGAGCTTAAGTCAGCTTAATCGTATTAATAACTAGCTGCACCCCGCGGTTTCATCCGCGTAAGTCTGGATCCTGTAGGAATATCGGGATAAAAAGTATCCTATGTCCTAATCCAGGTCATGGTCAACCCATGTGCCAAATTTCATCCAAATCCGTTCAGCCGTTTTAGCGTGAAAGTGTAACAAACCAAGTCATTTTCGCATTTATAATATTAAAGTTAGGATTCACCATCAATAATTTTCTCCTTTCAGGTCGTCATACTACTGGCTGTGTAATGCGCTCGGCATCTACTGCCCGGTACAATGGGAGTACGGACGCCTCAACGTTAACTACACGGTTGTATCAAAGAGGAAAATAGCGAAACTCATTGATGAAAGAATTGTTAACAGTAAGTTACTAGAGTCCTAAGACAACACACATAAGACATAAAGTAAAGCTAAGAGCTTACCGTAAACTACATCGATCAGAAAAGTCGCTGATGGATCGTCAGGACGGTTCGTACGGCGTTTTAGCTTCAAGAGATTGAAATTGTGGCTTTGGCGAGCAGTCGTGTTAGCGTGACCGGCCTCGTTCCAATACTACTACTGACATCTTTAGAGCGTGGCCATTACACCAGAGATGACACTGCCTGATTAGCACAGACAAAACTTCTGTTAACATAGACAGACCCTCCGTGGTTTGGTTGAGCAGTGCTGCTCCTAATTGCGTAATATACGATCAATCACAATCTGAATCATTTTGTAAGAGATTGCTAATCCATTCATTAATAACTTAAAAAAAAATCTGTTCAACAAATGACGCAATGAATATTGTTAAAACTGTCAAAATGAAACAGATTGGTCTTAATCGTTTAACGAATAGCAGGACCAATTGTTAATTGCCAGGAACAATTAAGGTTGAAGCAACAATCTTTTATTGTTGCTTCAACCTGCACTGGTTAAACAATGTTTAGATGCAAGTCATTTGTTGCTTAGTTTTTATTGTATGCCAAAACTTGCATTTTGTAAATGGGGCTTTAGCAATTTAGATCTGCTTGCACCATAAATCACTAAACAACAAGATGTTTTAAATCAATGACCAAAATATATGGAGCAGATTTGGCTTTTTTTCTTATTATTATTAAACAAGTAGGTACAATGTAACATTACTAACTTGGAATTGTATTATAATAAATAATAAAAATCTGTCTAAACTAAGTTATACCAGTTTATAAAAGATGATTTTTCGATGGCACATCTGCACTAAATCCTGAGCAACCCATTGCTCTTGTCTTCTAACTGCTGAATATGTTACATCATGCAGACTGGGACGACCCAAGGCTGTACACATTGACGTCGCTACGTCGCCGCGGCGTGCCAGCCTCAGCCGTCAACTCGTTCTGTGCCGCGCTGGGCGTCACGGGCGCTGTAGGTGCAGTAGATCCCGCCATGTTGGACGCTAGCATTAGGGACGTACTCAATAATACTGCACCAAGGTAATGCTTTGAATGTTCTGTAGCTTATTTATTTATTTATTTATATATACTTTATTGTACACCACAAAAATACATAACAAAAAAATAATTAATCAAACACTACAAAATATACAATGGGTGGCCTTATCGCTTTCCGCGATCTCTTCCAGGCAACCTTAGAATGGACAGTGATTATGTATGTATGGCTATATATGTCTTTGCGTTCTTTGGGACTCGAACCCTTAATTCCTAACCCCTTCATTCTGGGGAGACGCTATGCACAGCAACGGCGAGCACACCCAAAATCACGTGAGTACAAAGAATATAAATAAACTCACATCTGTTATTGTGCAAATAAACTGAAAAAAACCGGCCGAGAGCCACTCAATTAAGGTTCTGAATCAAACTAAAATATTTAATTGAAAGTAAAACCGTAAGCTTTATGAAACTGGAAGATCAGGTGGGGGGGGGATATTTTTACAACTTTTTTTTTTTGCTAAGATCGAGCTGAACCCCAAATAAAACAAAAAACATTTTTTTTTGGTCTTTGACTAGTGATCCGCAGTCCGTTAAGCATACCTAAGTTACTTTCATAGAACGGTATTCTGTTGTGGGGTACTGCCGATATTCATACAAGCCGATGTTTTACAAAAGAGGGCAATTTCTTCAATTTATCAGTTAAGTCCCAGTCGGAGACAAAGAGATTCATATAATGACATTGCCTTCTATTTAAAAATACATGATATCCATAATATAAATACTACAATCAGGCAATCAGAAAATAGGCGGCTCTTTAGATGCCAATGTTGATGATGCTTTTATAATAAATTTCCTAGTCACATTCAAGAACTGAACCATAATAAATTCAAATCCTAACTAATATTATAAATGCGAAATTATGTTTGTTTGTCTGTTACGCTTTCACGCTAAAACGACTGAACGGATTTGAATAAAATTTTGCACATGGGTAGACCATGACCTGGAGAAGGACATATGCTACCATTTATCCCGATATTCCCACGGGATCGAGACTTATGAGGGTGAAACCGCGGAGTGCAGCTTGTCATTTATAAAGCGGAAACTATGCCAGAAAGCCTTTTATACTGTTAAAGACTACTATATTGAGGATATCATTTAAATATTGTCCGTCTTACCACAAAAAACATAGACGCGGCTTAGACACATGTTTAGCCGTTGTTTAGGGTTAGGCATGCTTTAGACGTTGTTTAAATTTAAACAACAACGACCCCCTGTTTAACAATTGTTTAACCCTCGCCTGTCGCCATATTGCTTTCTCTCAGTACATAAATTGCAATTGATATCTTCGATTATGCTGATTTTAATGATTTGAACGACATAGAATTTATGGATAACTGTCGTGATCAAATGTACCGAGTGCGAGTGAATCATTTCGAACATTACAATTAATATAACTTTAGAAAACTGTATTGGTTCACAAAGTTTTTGGAAAAAAAATTGTTGACCTAATAAAAAACGATATTCCACATTATTCTCGCAGTAGATGCTTATATCCTCAAATTCAAGTTGCCTGAGCCTTACGAAACTGGGCCCGCCATCAGGTAAGCGCCCTTTCGTTATTGTCTTTAGTTTCTGTCGTCATTACCGGTTGTCATTGTACAGCTGTGTGCCTTTTTGCATTTTCAGTTTCGTTCCGTTCCGTTGTTAATGTACAAAACACTTTTAACATTTATGTCTACACCAGCCGTATGGTAACCAATGGCGGATTTATTTAATTAAATAGTACTTATTTTCAATTTTCCAATTTAGTTATTCCGTAAAAACAACAGAAACAAATAAATTTCAATAGGAAAGAGTAAGGCTCAACAAATGCAATCTGCTTCAAACGAAACGTTTCTTAGGGTTGCCAAGTTAAAACAAGGATATGCCATTTTTTTGCTAAACAGCAAAAGAACTTACAGGGGTTGTTTTTCAAAGGAAAAAAAAAAAAGATTGCTAAAAGGGCTTATAAATTTTTCACTCGGCTATGGCTCATTGTGATTCACCATCGGTGTTATATGAGGAACACCTAAAACATCCCTTGAGAGAGCTGAGCACGTTGTTTCGAGTGAGGTAAACAATTTTGTACATGCATTGATGTGACAATGACTGGATGTGGTAATTGTACTTCTTGTGTTTTTATTAAACACTAGATGTGCCCCACGGTGTTTTGCTAAATAGACGTTAAACATGTATTTGTGGTAACGAATTTTAAACACTTGTTTAAGCAGTGTTTATCCTTTAGACATTGTTTAACTAAACACGTGTTTAAACGTTGTTTAATTTATTTTTTGTGGTAAGACTGTGTGAATCTAAGGACTATGGATGTTTTAATGATGGTCTGGCAGTTTGAGTACTTTATGCGGCCTACCCAAATGTCCTTTCATTGGTATTATTTGTCGAGTCGTTGAGCTTAAGAAACTCAGTTCTGAGTCGAGCTAGACGATTATTGACAAATGCGTACACTGACTAGACAGGTTCACTCAAATCTGTATGGTTCTTTCCTCAAAAGACGATTTCAGACACTTATTTACATGGTCCTCACTTGATTCGTCCAACATTATGCCTGGACTTTCAAAGAAACAGACCTCCGACGTTGTTTCTTCTTAGAGTAGTCAATTTCAATTTATGTTTATTGCAATCCATAATGTACTCATACATTATGGATTGCAGTGGTAAAAATGAATAAATTGAAAAAACTATGGACCCTGTCGGGCACAGCAAAATTTTAAATAGTTAAGAGAGAGGAAGCTTAAACAAGAGCTTGAAGTGGGATAGGGAATACCGACCTCATCTAATTTTTTAAATATGATTGACATGTAAAAGTGGTCGTACAAACCTACTCACAGGGCAAAATCATTTATCATTTAGGTACTGTCGATTTTACCACGACGGACGGACATGACGAAATTATAAAACCATCCGCACATATATATCTAAATGGAATATAAATGGTCGTGTTAGTGCTCAGCAACTTATAAAGAGGCACTCTTCACAGTAGCTGCTTTGACTAGAGTATCTCGAAACACTGATGTGTTATTTACACATACTATTTCGAAATGGTTAAGGTTTAAAACCTAACTGTCATACTTACTTTTATTGTCGGTACGTCCTTTACAGTAACGTTACGGAGAGTAGTGACTTTTAAAGACTTCAAATGAATTGTACCATTCCTCTTTCTGGAATTTACATAAGCAGACCGAGTTTTTCAAATACATTGCTTAATAGAAGTAATTTTAAAGGGCATTAAGTATTCCGCCATTATCCTGACTGATAATGTTATCATGACATGTGAACAGTTGAACATGAATTTTAATTTCAAGGTCACCATTGATAGTAGATCGACAAGCTCTTCGTTTCAAGGTTATAGATAGCCATAGGGTTACATTACATTATGATTAAATTTTGTTGCATTTTACCACATTTTATGTACCCAATTGGGTGGGAAACAACTAGGCGGCCCACCTTATGACAAACTAGCTTTTCCGCGGTTTCGCCCGCGTGGACAGTAAATTTTTCTAAAAAAAAAACAAGCTATCTGCCAGTGAAACTCCCTTCAAAATCGGTCCAGCCGTTACAAAGATTAGTCGGACTAAACAGATAGACAAACATAAAAAAGGTCTTTTTTTACGTATACAGGGATATCGACGCGAAAACGGATACCATGGATTCAGTACATGATTCTGAACCCCCATGAAATACCATGCCACCCTGTATACTTATTTTTTTTTTTTTTTTAATATTTTTAAACACACAATGTTAAGTGCAATAAAAATATATGTAACATTTTATTATTTTCAATTATATATATATATATATATATTTCAATGTGTGTTTTGTTTTCAGAGTTATGGTAGCACTAGAGCCGTTAAAGATCACAATCACAAACTTCCCTAGTGACAAACCAATACAAATCACAGTACCAGACTTCCCCAATGAACCAGACAAGGGATCTCACACAGTAGTACTTAGTAAAGTCCTTTATATCGAGTCCACGGACTTTAAAGAAGAACCTGAGAAGGGATACCGAAGGCTGACCCCGAAACAAACTGTTGGACTGAGGCATGCGGGCTACGTCATCAAGGTAAAAATAAAATGTATCTAATCAACTTTTTTTTTTTGTAAAAATAGGTATTTACATAACAAAAGCAATCTTACTCAAGTGTTCCTCCGTATTATTAGAATCCGCCGCTGAGTTTCTAAAAAAGTGACTTTAACAATACACAAAGTTTGGCACAACAGAAACCTCATGAAAACAAAGTTTTGACGTTTTCAATAGAAATAATACGCCTAAAAATACTCTTGGTAAAACATTTGTATGGGCTTTCAATTCTGTTTATTTGTGTAATGGGGGAAATGGGTCCTTGTGAGGCCATTTTTGGTGGGCGGACGTACCGCGAACGAAGGCAAGTGAAATCCACCACCTTACATTAGGCCCATGTGGATATCATTATAACAGAAGGAACATTGTAGGCTGATTGTATATGAATGTAGTCCGTATTTAATATTAGTTGTGTATATTTAGGTTTCTAAAGTCATCAAGGATGCTGCCGGCAATGTTGTTGAAGTTGAATGCACAGCAGAGACTTCTGAATCAGCAGATAAGCCCAAGGCTTTCATCCACTGGGTTTCTGAGCCTGTCACCATTGAAGTCAGACTGTACGAACCACTGTAAGTATGTCCGGAAGACATAAGTTTGGGTGTCCTAAGACAGCGGCGACCGCCACATAACGGCCGTAATGATGCCCTTCTGGAAAATGACTGTACTGTTTGACGGTGTCAAAAAACGCTCTCTGCAAGGACGGCCGTCATTGTGACCGTTATGTGACGGTAGTCTTAAACTTTAGCTTAATAGTTGCAATAGTTTCATAGAATAGATTCGGGCAAAGTTCGATCCTCAGTGTAAACAGCTAAGTAACTTCTTCGGCAATCAGGTTACGAAACTTTTTTTGTTCATTTAGATTCAAACACAAGAATCCAGAAGACCCGAGCGAGGTGCCTGGTGGTTTCGTGTCGGACTGCCGGGAAGACACCCTTAAGGTTGTGAACGCGTTCGCCGACGCGTCCATCAGAGGAGCCAAGGTGTACGACAAGTTCCAGTTTGAAAGGATCGGCTTTTTCTCTATCGACCCTGATACCACGTCCACTCACGTGAGTTTCTGACTTTCTTACTTCGAATGGTTGTAAAAGCGTTGCTTTGTTTTTGAATTTTCGGTTTATGCATCGTTGTGCTTTGTTTTGTGTTTATATTTTCTGTCACATTTGCGCATTCAGATAATGCAGTCGTTCTTCGCTATTCGCGGATTTGGGAATTTGGATTCGTAATTAAGATTATTTTTAGCCAATCTCCTACGTAGTTGATCCACAAGATCAGCTTTTTACGAACCTCATCCCACGAATAGCTAGGTACGACGGTATTGATCAGTTTTATTTGGCCATTAAGATAGTTGCATCATCAGAAAGACACAAGTCGCCAGTGTGCTAGTAAGTACCTATTTTGGTACCATTAATTTATTAGTTTGCAGGCAGAAAATAATTATTGTATTTCTGAATACAAGTCTAAATCTAATTCTTATATCTTTTTGCAGATGGTGTTCAACAGAACTGTTTCTCTTAAAGAAGACACAGGAAAATAAACGCTTTTGTAATGTAACATTGTAAAACAATTTATATTTAATAAATTTTTGAATTATTTATTACTTACTTTTTAATTTATTAAAAGAAAAAAAGTGGCAGTACTTAATGTATAATTTTATAACTAAGTGAACATCTAACAATCTACAAGTGTCACATAAAATACAATAAATCCAATCAGCTGCAAATACAAATGCAACCAACCGTAACCAATAACTTTGTCTATAGGTAAATCTGTAAGTATGACATTTTCAATCTGATTCAACTATATTGCACATTCCGGTACAATCTCTTCGAAAATACTCGTTTATGTTCAAAGCTATGGCGCAATGGATTGTCAAGTTAATCTGAAACTTCAATTACGGGTTACGGGTGTGGAGCGGAGTAGGCATGGGGGGTGGGATGGGTACCGCGCAGGGCGGCGGCGCGGCGCGTATCGAGCGTGGGCGGCCGCGCATGCCGCTCACTCGCCTCCGCCATCCCGCGATATGCACTACTACGCGGTTACATCTCGTACTAAAACCTGACACGCACGATATCACGTTATTGCGCGCGACGTGCTTACGATGTAGAAACTATACAACCTCATGTAAACTTAAGGTAAGCCCTAGCTGCATTATAGCACCGTTGCTTTTGTGTTGCAAGTTACAACCCCGATGAGATTCTCTGGTTGCCCTACCATGTTCATTACCACGGACTGGTGGGAAGTGGTTCAAGTGCGTCATGTTGACGTGTGTATGACGTAACCCACTGAAATACAGAAAAATAGAGCTATATTTGTCGTTGTGAAAACCATTAATTTTGGTTACTATAGGCACGTAGAGACCCTTTTCACCTTGAGTAACGTATTGCCTGTGTTCAATTTCTTTAATCGTATTTAATTATATTCATGTGACGTTAAAGTAGTAAGCTTTTAAAATTAGTGTTTTGGTACCGTACCCGATGTGTGATACCTCTGTAAGTATAAAGGTACAGTCAGCTTCGATTTGAAGGAGCGGTCTTTTTTACACTACACGCATATAATATAATAATACATTAATATCTAGCATAATTTAATTCCCTACGACTTACTACACGAAGACATTTATCTACTATTTATTCGTCGAATAGGTAGGTACATGATTATTTTTACTAACAAGTGTATAAATGTTTATAACTCGCAAATTCTATGTTCGATTTATAAAAGGCGTAGGCTATATTGCGACCTAAAGATAGGTACTTTTGTATTTTATTAAAGATTAATCTTCTCTTCCTCGCAAGCATAGCACCTCAATATGAAACTCTATAGCAAGGTTGGGACAGATTAGAATACCTTTTTGAAGTAGACTAGTTGAACTAAGCAGCTGACACCAAATCAAATGCTCGTAAAATTCGTACATTGGCACAACGTATAGACTTTAGAATCTGTTTTGATCATTCATTCTGAACCATTTTAAGCAAAATTAAATGTATTACAAAACATTTGCAATAAATGAATTAAATATATTCGCAGCTGTATGTACTATTGTTTTTGTCGCGAGCCACTAGTGCTTATCTCACGTTATCAGCTGTAACAACATTGGCTTGAAACCAAAATGCTGGTGCGATTACTTAAATGGAACACGCATTTGCATATCTACTCTACATACGTTTTCACACCATCGATTGTTTGTAACATGACCTATGTATTTATAGAAGGGAAGATGATCTACGGGGTAATTGCGTAACACACATAAAATGACAATTGTTCGCAATGGAATTCATTTGGACAGTTCACCCACGTTCATTGCTTTATTCACGTTGTTGAACAGACGAATTTTTCAAACCTAGGAAGCAATGGATTAGCAATATCCTTCAAAACTCTCGGATTGTGATTGAAAATGTGTTACGAAATTAGGGTGCTGATGTCATTCAGTTCTTTGAAAGGTCATACTGCTAGCTCCCTAACTTTATCTAATGTTATATGGGTTAAGGATAATGTTAGGTATTCTATGGACGTTGAAAAGAATCTGTCCCTATTTCGTAGAGACTACCTGCAGGAATGTGTGGAGGTACCTATACAATATACAACCTTTTCTGGCCTTTGAAATGGTGGAGTAACCCCAGCATAAAAGTAAAATCTGAACAAGCTAACCTAAAATTGAATAACATATTTACATGAACGGAAGTTTATGCTAGTATATTGAGATTGACAATAGGTAAGGTTAAGGTAAGTTTTAGGCAGTCAAAAACTAAGGCTTAACCATAACTGACACATAATTATTCAGGAGTTATCTTTAAGTTTAACTGTTTTACTTTTACCTTCCCCTTTACACAGCATCAGAACTGCTAGTTGACACAACAATATTGTATGGTCACCTGAACTTTCCTAGTGTGAAGAATTCAATCGAATAATATAATAATGATTTAATGAGTGAAAAATCGATCAAAAGCTTCAACTTCAACTGTTAGTAAAATTAGCCTCACTTGAACTAGAATAAATTTAGTTGAAAATGGTTTCATTATTCTGTTCTATCTACATTGCATTCAGACGAGGACAAGGACTAATAGAGGTCATACGCGGGAAGTCTACGCCGTAGCAACTAGGTATCTATTTCGAAGCGCTTTCCTATCTCGTAGCAATGCCCTATTTCGTAGCTATTTTCTGTTTCGTAGCAATCTTCGATCTCTCACGTGACATTTAAATTGTATATAGGCTTGTGAAAATACTAAAGAATTCAATTTTCCTCAGACGCTATGGCTTCAAAATCTTAACAAGAGAAAATTCAATTCTTTGACAGCAATTCGGTTCGTGCTAGGGTTGGTATCAGTTCATTATAAATGCTTTTAAGGCGTTTTAGCCTACTGAAAGCCTCAGGAAAGTGAATATCCTTATCACATACATGAACCCTAATAATATAAGTACTGAATGGGGATTTTTGAGTGTGGTGTAGGCAAGATATAGGTTGTAGATTAGGTGGGTATTAGATTGATGGTACAAATTCTAATGTCATGAAATGTCGGTTCTTCATCATGGCACTTCATAAAGTACCCTAATATATTTTCTCAGCAATGGTAGGCAGGTACTTTAAGGGAGAGTAGACCTAGCTAAACAACACTTTTTCATCGGTCCTTTGACAATATACGACCGAGCGTCACTCGAGATGCCAATTACGGAGGCGAGCGCCTACAGAAATATTGCCTCAAAAGCCTGCCTGATTAGTGGCTTTCAGGCCCATCAGTCTCGTTGCGAAACTCCTTCGTGCTTACTCTGATTTATCGGGCAAGTAATGGCCTGTTACAAAAGTTACTAAGACTTTCCTTTTAAAATGAAGATATGTGGTGATGCGAAGAGGGTTGTTGACTTAACATGTATGTACTTAACAAGAGCAGGTTAAAGTCTTACAAAATACAAAACATCCTTTAGGTTGTAGTTTTTACAACAATGGCGTGGAAATTCATAGTTAGTTCGAATCGACATGTTATCGGTTAGCATAAAATCTATACATATAAAATGCTTTGTCCTGAATGACTAACTGACGGATCAACGCACAGCCTAAACCGCTGATCATAGAGACTTGAAACTTGGAAGGTGTTTTCTTTGTATTACTTAGGCATCCGATAAGAAAGTTAATTTGGTAGTGATTTACTTCGAACTTGATATCAATACTCCTTAGTGCTTTTTTTTTTAACCTTTGCCCCACACTATGAATTTCTTCTTGTATCGTGGGTGCGTTTACAAACATATAAACTCACATACACTAACACCCAGACCCGGAACAACTACTTGCAGATCATACAAAATATTTGCTCCGTGCGGGGATCGAACCCGCGACACGTTGCGAAGCAGTCGATCGCTCAGCCACTGCGCCTACCGTGTCGTCGGCTTTTGATTTAAATAACATTTTATTTTGACACATGTTTGAAAACTCAATCCGATTTTATTCAAAAAAGGTTGAACTCACATAAAAGCTTGGTGCAATGCAAATACTCTTTAATATCGGAATGTCTCGAAAATCACCGTACTACTCGTATATTAGTACCGCATTTGAAGGTTTCTATGCTTTAGGCTGCCTGTCCACTGGAGCGGAGAGGAGCGGAGAAGTGTCAATATTTACGAATAGAATCTAAACTCTGGAGGTCTACTCCCTAAGTCCGTCAACGAAAAGACGGGCCCGTCCGAAGGTAGTCCGAAACGACGGCGTGTACCCTACTCCCTATTGATTTCGGATTCACGAGCTTCGAACGGAATCATAGACAATAATTGAGAGCGAATGATACATGACGATAGAGTTGCGCTATTTTACCGGTCGATCACCGGTTTACTTATTTTGTGGTTTTCAAGCTTAATAAACAAAAAAACCATATTGTTGTGTTAGAAAATGACCACATTTTTAACAAATTACTTTATATTTCGTTTTAGATAAACAATTGAATTATTTTTGCCATTTTAGTCCGGATGGCGGCTTTATCCTGTTGATACCTTTGCCTTTTTTCTTTTTGACGATTATTTTCATATGTCAATTGTCAAAGTTTTTTATTTTGGTTAGTTGGTAGGTACATAAATATTATCGAGAGTTTTCGTTAAAAAATAACATAATATCGTAAAATGGCCACAACCGCTCCACCAGCAACTCAAGCGCAAATTGAGGCACTCCTCAATTTTATGACTGACCATCACGAGTTGGCTCGCGGACTATTGAGGGGTGCCGATGGAAGAATACGGTCCAAACGGCTGTGGGAAAGCCTGTGCAACTCCCTTAATTCTATGGGAAGTTGCACAAACTCCGTGGAACAGTGGCAATGGGTGAGTTTACTACATTGCTTGTCTATATTAATATGATTTTTAAGGTCTTGTCATCAATAAAGTGAATACAATGATAATCAGTCATCCTCCAAATACATATCTATTGCAGGTCTTACGAGTATACTGGTTTTTATATAGTTTTTGAATATAATTAAAATTAACCAAATAACCAAAATTTTAGGTTTGGGCTGATAAAAAACATTTAGTCAAAAAACCTGCTGGAGCTGCCAGACGGGATGCATGTGCTACAGGTGGAGGCCCATCGGTAGCACCAACCCTCTCCCAAGTGGAATTCACACACAAACCGAGGTAAGAGTGCCAGCTTTTCCCTCGGTAATAATAAAATGTATATATATATATATGATAATAAGTTTGTTTGAATGGTAAAATAGAAAAACAGGAATAATGTATTTGATTTTTTTATTGAAAATTATGTTGCATGGAGTCTTTCCGTGACTTTTTAAATAAATAGTAATAAATTACAGATACATAGTTATATATTTGTTGTATCCGTCAATGATATTCAGTTTTTGCTGTACAGGGACCACCTGCAACAAGAGCCAGCAGCCGTCTCACCCCCTCATACATCGGCTGCTACAACTGAAAATGCAGTCTCCCAGGAGCAACCCTTAGTGTCCGCTGAGGCACTGGACCTGGAGGTGCCAATGCGAAGTCAGCGAAGTAAGTATTATTGTTCAGTAGAAAAGAAATTACGTAAATCATGTTTCAGAAAAACTGACTAAAAAATATTTATTTTGTTTACAGCATTCAACCGTCGTTGTGCACGTGTTCGGCGACACCTCCCTGCCGACTCGTCAGCAAGAAGCCAAATATTGAGCTGGAAGAGCAGAGACTGCTAGTTGAAACCAGGAGAAATGAGGTGCTCGGTGAAATAAAGGTTGCCATTGTGGACCTTTGTAACTTGGTTAGGGAACACCTTACTAGAAATAGTTAAGTTGTAGAAGTCATGGGGAGAGGCCGTTGTCCAGCAGTGAGATGACGCAGGCTCAGTAACGTGTTTATATTCTAACGAATGGGATTGCAACTTGGTTCATAATGTTGCAGCATTTATTTCCCGAGCTTCTCATTTCTTTTATTGCTTGGAGTCTCTGGTCTTTCAACTCAATGATTTACAGAATGAAAACTTGTGTGTTGATCCGATTGGTCAAAACATATATATTGATTGTATGATGTTGATTCTTAATTTGAGATTAGTCTAGGACAAAAGAAAATCTATGTGTTTGGTTGTACATTTGATTTAGATTAGTAGGTATTTGGGACTGAAGTAGACAAGAGAAACTAAGTTCCTAGCAATAATTTAAGACTACAATAGATAACTATAAGGATATCTTTGTTTTGGTTGTTAATTTTACTCAGATTTTAGGTATTTGAGACTGAAGTAGACAAGTAAGAGAACCTAAGTTCCTAGCCATAATTTAAGACTACAATAGATAAATATAAGAAAATCTGTTCTGATTGTAATAGTGTTGATTTTATTCAGATTTTATTGGTGCTAAATAAATAAAAAACATTTTGTTATAAAAAACAATGCTTTTATTGTGGAAATCTTTTTATATCACAATTTTCCAGCAGTCCCAACACCAATTGTTCTGTAAGCAAAATAAAAAAACGAACGAACTCAACGTCTAGAATATTCGCCAACCAAAAGTTTCGGCGCAAGTATAATCGGTGGCGCCTCCGATCTTCCTGTAGTGCTTCTTCGAGCAGTTCGAGCATTAAAAAAGCAGACATAGTTTGGTAAATTTTTACAAAACTTTACTTTCGTCTACAGCACGACACCTATTTTGATGTCGTATCAACTGACATAACGCTCCGTCAAAACAAGTGTCAAATTCAACTTTTCGGACGGGCAAAAATACATCGGGAGTAGGGACAACTGTCAAATCGTGTCGTCGTTCATTCTTTGTTTGGGCTCCAAACTAACCGTATGTCCGTAGGTGATAGGGAGTAGGAAACGACCGTAACTAAGGCCGTAACTACGGACTTCGTGCTTAGGGAGTAGCCCCCCTGGACCGGAGTTTGTATTTAATTGGTTACTATTGGCAACGCATTGGTTAATATTAGTGCAGTTTCCCATCAAAGTCTGCTTCGCAATGATCATAAACAAAGCTCAAGGTCATACTCTTAAAGTAGCGGGAATAGACTTGAGGGAAAGCTGCTTCTCCCACGGCCAGTTTTATTTGGCATGCTGCAGAGTAAGCGCATAGAGTAAGTAGCCTGGTGATTCTAGCACCCGAAGGAAAAACAAAAAATAAGGTTTTTTAAATGTTATAACAAAATTAATAACGTAAATAAAAAACCAATAAAAAATCCTATTAGAAACATTTTCGACTTCTACGCGGACGAAGTCGCGGGCAAAAGCTAATATTAAGTAAGTACGTAAAAGAGCTAACACGCTAGTCCCTCTTCTCAAAGGTTCTTTAATGTTTGGATAAAGTGTATGGATATTAAATAACGGATAAAAGTCACATTAAAAGGAATTTGTTGGGCATTCCGACTCAATTTATGACCTTTTGTAGGAACATCCATTTGATTCGGTAAAACCAATATTGAAGTTGTATTTCGATAAAAATACGGCTAAGTCTCGTCCCGAGGGAATCGCCATGTCGCGTAAGACGGCCCTTATCGCAAATTGTGGGTTGTAGGTATTGTAACTTCTCCTAAACTCTACGGGGATCAGCGACGTGGCGGCTGTAATAATATTTTTGATGATGAATGTGTCAAATCCAACGTTGAGCTCTAAGTGATGTGCTACGTCGCAGCTGGGTACAAACAAAACAATGACCATTTAATATCTCAGTAGACCCCCATACCTAGTACCTATGTTAAATTAGTTCTTTATGATGGGATGTCAAGATTTAGATAGTAAGTGATCAATTGACAGGAAGATTACAACAGAAGATTAGCTGTTATTCAACTTTAATTAACCCTTCTGAATTTAATTCATTATATATTTTTTATGGGTTTCTCAAAGTTCTTGCTCAATTATTATGCAATTCGTCTGAACGCCACACCTGTTCCAGTGACCTACATCTTAGATTTGTAATAAGGAAGATTACAACAGAAGATTAGCTATTATTCGACGTTAATTAAGTTTCCTGTTTTTTTTTTTGTATGGTTTTCTCAGAGCTCTTGCTCAATTATTATGCAATTCGCTTGAACACATCTATTCCGGTGACCTACATCCTAGATTTGTAAAAAACTGACATTAAGAAGATTTATACGTGCAAAATAATCTGCTAACCATTAAGCCATCAAGTTATACAGCTTCTAGTATTGATTAAGTAATATAAACAGATAAATAACTAACGTCACTTAGTTTGATTACTTAGAATACTTAGTTCATAGTATTGATAAACCAATCAGAAAAAAATATTCCACATTGAAAACATAACTAGATAATTATAGTAAACTAGTTTGAGAAAGTCTGGCGCAATGTAGGTATTGATTTTATCCAAAGCGAAGGACGAGTGATGCTCCAAAAATTAATCTAGATGCTGAAATATTCCGCTCGTTCGCAGTTACATTCATTTAGCTATTAATGCACAGCAGTAGGGTGGGCTTTAGTTTATACCTCAATTAGAAGCATCAATAGATGATAAATTATATTTATCTTTGTAAATTGGTTTCAACAAACATTTTTACACGTCACATAAATATTTTTAGAACTAAATGAGAACCGAATTATGGTTCCTTTTCCACCTTAAAAAATATAAATTTTCCTTTCCATCTTTTTCTTTTTGGTAAATTTCACTAAAATTGGTTTGACTGCATTTTGTTAACCAAATGTATAACCCCTTACTGGCACACTCTTGAACATGGGTTGTGGGCCTATACTTGATTTGAAATAAGATTAGATATTTAAACAAGCCTTTTTACAGTCCGCTCAATCGATTATCACTTCTGTACCGTAGGCATAAAAGCAAAAAAGTGGTTACAATACCAACTGTTTACTGCAGCTGCCATTTGTCATGCCACCGACGCAATAGAAGTCAAAATCGGTTGAACGGACTGTAAAAAAGGTTTGGTTAAATGTCTAATCTTATTTCAAATGGAGTATACACGACTGTGCCAGTTTAACTTTACGGTATAGACATTAATACGCTCTAACGCTCATATTATTATAATGTTGGAACAGCAACGGGTCCTTATTTATGGTAAATTTTACCATCAGCCGTAAATGTTACTATGCGTATGTTATTACTACTGTCGTTGATACCCCGTTACAGCTTTATCCCACTTTACTCACATTAATTACAGTCACCCTGTAAACTAATAAGAAAGTAGGGAAAGTTCGGCTTGTGTTATATCCAATTTATTACTTACGTGCCTAAATTGTATTTTGCCAAAGTTTTATGCCCTTTAAATCTCATTACGATAGTTAGTAAAGTTTTGTTAGTTTATCCCTAAAGCTTGTTTTAATAGGACGATCAAACAGTTTGTAACTCCAAAAAATCTGTTGATCTTAAGCTAAACCAAGGCGAATGTAAACAACCTAAATAAGAATGACGTATTTTGATTATGTATAGGTATAATAATATAGGTATTATATGGAGTATTATCCATACAATAATAGGCATGTTCACCCTGATTGCCGCCCACGATAGTCGACAATGACGTAACATGATACGCAAACAGAGCCACCAATTATCCGAGCTCGTTATGTCGATGCATTAGACGGATTCCCGCTGTTCTATTGTAAGTAGTTCACGTGTGAGTTTATCGATCTAATTGTCAGTGCGGTTTGAAAGACTGTTCAACAAGGCACTTCGAGAATCTTAGAAGTAACGGAGATACCTTTTACAGAACCTTTGTCACATATAGTTTTATACTTACTTAGAATAATTTTAGTTATAAGAATTTTATAAGACGTGAATGGTGCCGATTCTCTTGTCACAAATACCTCTAAACTAGACTAAATATCACTAAAATTTCGTTTATTCCTGTCAAACGACGATTTCCCATTCTGAAATAGACTAAACTGACACAACTTAACTATATTTTAGTTTGACAGCACTAAGATAGTACTGAGTTTTTAGTTTAGTGAAAATGGCAATTTTGCTATTCTGATTTGACATTTTTCACCTAAAATTTTGACTAAACTTGACAATTTTTAATCGCGAAAAAAAAAAATTAAAATTTCGACCCCATTTATGAAATTCATAAACCCCTAAACCTGAACATGTAGGTAATATATTTTCATGTTTTCCAAACAGAAAAAAAAAACATATAAAACACGTCGGCGACAAACCATGCGCGCCTCTGGCTCTAAAAAAAAACACGTGTTAGGGCAAACCACGGGTACCACGTAGATTCACGATTGTCAAATTCTATTTTAGTTGTGTCAAAATTATTTTTTAGTTTAGAGAATTTTATTTGCAGAATAGCTCTAAGATTCTCATAGCCAAAAGTAAGGAATTTTAGTGATAGTTTAGTTAGTTTAGTGCGGTGTACAAGAGAATCGGCACCAATATATAAGAGCTTTATTGTCAGAATTAACTTACAAAACTAAAATTGTGCAGTGGCAGTAATCAACGTCGTCGACCCTCGGCGTTGCCCGGTTTATAATGGTTTATTCAAAACACATTAAATGTGATTAAAGTAGGTACCTTAATACCTACATAAAATAAACATAAAATTCACACAACCTTTATTGAAGCCGAAAGCATGGCGTGACCTTTGTTACTCAACCCTCAACGGGATTATCCCCAAATAGACGCAGATAAATTGTCGAGCCGTACCTAACGAATTCAGCGTGTTTCATCAAAAAAATATGTGCCCAGAGGCATCAAATGCCTAACATGACATAACACAGAGAAACTGAACGTTACGTAGATAAATGGTGCTCGGGAAATATTCCAATATTTTAAGTATATCTACGTTATTCAACGGTACTTCTTTCAAGATTGTATCTACCCGCGCGATAGAGTAGTCCTGTCCTTGATACCTACATATGTACTTCCAGCATTATCATCATCATCATTTCAGCCGAAAGACGTCCACTGTTGGACTTACGCCTCCCCGAAGCACTTCGACCGGTTCTGTGCTTCTCGCATCCAGCGGATTCCTGCGACCTTCACCAGGTCATCGCTCCACCTTGTGGGGGGCCTTCCAATGCTACTTCTTCCGGTGTGCGGTTGCCACTCCAGAACCTTTCAGTCCCATCAGCCATCTCTTCTGCGCGCAATGTGCCCTGCCTACTGCCCCTAAAGATTGGCAATTCTTTGGGCTATGTCTGTTATCATGGTTCTCCTACGGATCTCTTCATTTCTGATTCGATAACGTAGGGAAACTCCAAGCATAGCCGTTCCCATTGCTCTTTGGGTGACTTTCAGCCTTCTAATGAGGCCCATTGTGGGCGACCACGTTTCAGTGCCATGGGTCTACACTGGCAACAGGCACTGGTCAAAAACTTTCGTCTTGAGATACAGTGGTATATGAGACGAGAAGATAGTACGCAGCTTTCCGAACGCCGCCCAGCCGAGTCAGATTCGACGGTTGGTCTCTTTCTCGAAGTTGGACCTACCTAACTGGACATTTTGTTCTAGGTAAACATAATCGTCCACAACTTCGAGTGTAGTCTTCGATCTTCATGAGGGTGGGTGTTACATGGGCATTCGACATGACCTTCGTTTTGTCCATGCTCAGTTTAAGACCCACTCTTTCGGAAACTCTTCTGAGGTCATCGAGCATTGTACTTAGGTCCTCCATAGATAGGTTGGTTTGCCAACGATATAGTAGTTATAGTCATGGGTGAGCCCATGACTATTATATCGTTGGCAAACCGAAGGTGAGTGATGTACTCGCCATTGAGGTTGATGCCAACCCCTTTCCAGTCCAGAACCTTGAGAACATCCTCCAGTGCAGCGGTGAACAGTTTCAGACCACCTCATCTCTGTTCCATGCCTGTGGCGTTTTACTCTCGAGTATGACGGAACTGAACAGCTTCTGGAGGGCCTTGAGAACGTGCCGTAATTCCGTCATCACCGGCCCTGTTGTTTTTAAGCTGCTTCAGAGCCATTCTAATCTCGTACTAGCTGACATGCGGGATATCTTCGGTATAATATCGGGTTAATCTAGGTCTTGGGTAGGTTGCTAGATTCGTAACGGGGTTACTGGTTGACGTGCATAACTATCCATGGAACCTCTCGATCTCTCTCAATAATTCAGGTTTGACGGATACGATTCTGTCATCATCGGTCTTCAGATTCGCAAGCTGGCTCTGCCCAATAGACAGATCTCTTGCAAAAACTTTGGATCCCTTGTTCCGCTCTATCGCGTCCTTAATACGGTTCGTAATATAGTGGTGAAGGTCGTTTTTCAAGGATCTGTCTATTGAGTCACCGGTATTTCAGCGCATCGTCGGAAGACTGCAGGATCATCTCGCGCCGCTCTACGCTATGAGCTGTAAAGAAGCATCAGAGAGCTTCTTGTTTCGATTTGTACGACGGGTCTTGAAGATCTTAGACCCGACCGTATGGTTTTCACGAACCGGCCTTGGCACTCGAAACGATTCTGAAGTTTTACCTGAAAGCTCTTGGGGTTTTGGATTTGGATCGGTGCTAGACGGAGCGTATATAGACTTCATCACTCGACATCTTTGCATTTTGATATTTAGATTCAATGTGCCGCTTACCATACGGTGATTACTTCTGGTTTTCACCGCGTTGATCACGGAGACATAATTGAATATTATATTTGCATCTTTATCGACATAATGAAGTCAATCTCATTTTTAACCGACTTCCAAAAAGGAGGAGGTTCTATGTTCGTAGCGAAAGTATGTTTTTTTAAATATTTATTTCCACCGATTTCTTCGTCAATTGTGGATCGATTTAGAAATTGCTCTCGAGGTGGTTCCGTATACATTTTGGATAGTTTTTGAGTTAGCTTCAATAATACGTATTTTTCCCACTTAGTCTATATGGATGATAATTCCAGTCACTGTTATTTACATAGCAGGTGGTATTCGAATTTGTGTGGGGTAGGTACCACAACTAAAAAGTGAAAAATAAAAAAAATCAACCGACTTAAAAAAAAAACTACTTTTTGGGAGCCGGCGGCAAAAACCGAAAATTCAACACCAAAGACTTCCGAAATTAAACTTATTTTTCGCTTTGTAGTGTTTTTTTTTTGGAAGTCGGCTGTTTTTTTTTTTGTTGTGTATTGATAAAAAAATGTTCGTGCAGGATATGCTTAATAACAATTATTTGCATTCGTATTATAATCATAAATCTACACTTTTACATGATAAACAATGTAATGGGTGTAAAAGCTTTATGATTATTTACCCATAATGGGCGTAGTTAGTGCAAATAAATCTGTACCATAATTATTTTCATACGAAATATTATGTAGACTTGTCTGAAACTGTCAGTATAAATAAATTCATTAGGTTAAGGCCCCAAACTACCTGCTGGGTAATTGCGTAACACACTTATTTTTCAGTGGCAATGGCTATCATTTTGACAGTTCAACAACATTCATTGCGTTATTTACGTTGTTGAGCACACCCATTTTTCGAACATTATTATTCATTTATATAACAAATTTATTAGTAGAAGTGCATCGAGAGCACACTCTTGCGTTTCAGATCCAACGTGTTGATGCCTACCATTTCCGCAATAAACAGACGGATACAAATAGGGCTAATACCCAATATGAAGCAATGGATTAGCAATATCCTTCAAAATCAGTCAGATTGTGATTGAAAGTGTGTTACGAAATTAGGGTGCTGCTATCATTATGTCATTGAATAATAAATATTATTGCGTGTCGGCAAACATAAAATTAAATAAACGATAAAGCAGCAATTGATAAATTTTCATGATGTCTATCGTGTTCTAAGGACTGGTTGTTCATTGTGTTGCACAGATTAATACAAGTGGTTCACTCCGCAAAATCATTTAAATAAAAAGCGATTCTTGCTACGACACAATAAAGTGCAATTCAGGTCGCACAGCGCTAATTACCTACAGTTATATTCACCTAGAAGTTTCCTTTCATTCTATCGGGTAACTCTTAGATCTTCTGACTACGTTACACTCACTGAATTGGCCCAGCAAGTCGAGCCCGCAGCGTAGAGTACTTGTAGCTTCATATCTAAAATGCAGAGTGAAACATAATACCTGTATTCATCTGTGTGTGTGGTGCGGTTTTATTGTTATGGCGTACATGAAACTAGGTGGTAGGTACACCTATATATCTACTGAACACGTTCTCCATTATCCTCACTTTTATGTGCCTTCCTGTAATCTTTCTCTTCATTAAGTCTGGTAATGAATAAACTTTATGAAGGCTCTTAACTGAGGTTGTTTTATAGGCAACAGGGATTGTAAAGTTAGCCATTGCTGGCTGCTACCAGCCAACTGCGAGCGCGCGTTCCCCTCGGAAACGTGTCATGGCAATAAATAGGTCAAGGGGGCCTGAGCACCTACATTCATACTTGTTACCTTAAATCAATAAATGTTGGTCAAATCGGATTGAGTTATAACGTGATTGAATAGGATTTATACTTTTTAACCGACTTCCAAAAAGGAGGAGGTAATATGTTCGTCGCGTATGTAAGTTTTTTTTTTATGTATGTCCGCTGGTTTCTCTGTCAATTGGGGACCGATTTTGAAAATTCTTTTTTTGTATAAAAGGGTATGCTCCCAAGTTAATAACATTTATATGGGACCACATAATTATACTTTTTATTAATTCTGCTTGGATAGTTTTTGAGTAAGCTTCAATAATACGTATTTTTCCCACTACAGTATATGTGGATGATATGATGATAACTTCCTGTCACTGTTATATACATAGCAGGTAGTGGTGTTCGAATTTGTGTGGGGTAGGGACCTCAACTAAAAAGTAAAAAATAAACCATTACAAAAAAAAAACAACGACTTCGAAAAAAAACACTACAAAGTGAAAAATAACTTTAGTTTCGGAAGTCGGTGTCTTTGGTTTTGAATTATTGTGTTTTGCCACCGACTTCCGAAATTAAAGTTGTTTTTGACTGTAGTGTTTTTTTTTCGAAGTTGGCTGTTTTTTTTTTTGTCAAACGTTTTTTTGATGTAATGTCTTCGATCACGACCCTTGAATGTAGGCTTGTACCGCGTATTGCGGGGTATGACCTTGGTGGTATCCTTGAATGATAGATAATAGTGTTGTTATTATGCTATCCTATACAATATGTAAAAAAACTCTGTCCGATCCGAAAGGGGTAGATAGGTCCTACTGCAATAACATTAACAAAAAGTAACAAAAATCTTATTATTATTAAATTAAAAAGTTATTTCTATTTAAAATTCACATTTTTAGTACCAAAATTACCCCAAATCCATTAAAAACCGGCTAAGTGGACCACAGTGTTGGACCACGCACAATGAAGGGTTACGTAGTTGGGATGTATTAAGTCCAAAAAAAAAACTTGAATTTGTAGTTAAAAACATGTTCCCCATCGATATACGCCACGGTCAATTCTCCAACTGTAAATGTAAGTTTGTAATATAAAAAAAAAAATGTGATAAAACTAACTACTAATTTACGATTTTCGGTTACTTCTGCTGAGACTGCTTCGTGCCAAATTCATGATTCTAGTTCAACGGGAAGTACCCTGTATAGGCTTTGATTAATTTACTAAGACTATCAAAATATGTCGCTTTTTAGTCGTGTTTTTTATTGTGTTGACTTAGAAGTTCGATTTTTTTAGAGCTCCAGGGGACCATCGACCTACGTATTTGATATTAATTTCAACTTGATACCTCCACACGTTACTGAGAAAAAGGGCCTTGACAGACTGACGGACGGGCAACGAAGTGATTCTATAAGGGTTCCGTTTTTTCCTTTTGAGGTACGGAATCCAAAAAATTAGCAAATTTTCAATAGGGGTATAAGTTATGACTTGTAGACATCCGCTAAACGACGGCCGCTCGCGCCCCAAGTACTGACCCGGTAATATACAAAAAAATATAGAGATTTTTTTTCTTTTTTTCTGAAAATTACCACATAAATAAACTCTCAGCCTACCACCTAACGGCATCCTATCGGATCGAACAGGCTTTTTTTTCATGTTTTATCTATACAATGTGTTGTTTTTGATAACCCATAACTCTAGGGTTATATTATTCAAGCAAAAAGAACACAACATCTCCTAGAATAGGTGGTCCAAAAATGCATAGTTTCGAAGATATAATCAATCATAATTAAATTAGGGCAAAACTTGTCACCAGTATGACGAATCTTTACTTTTGCGACGTTGCCAAACTTCGCAGTAGTGTAGTAAAGTAATTAATTTTTATTCAAACCAATCATTCATATTTAAAGCTAAGAAAATGCGACGTTGTCATATTTCACGTAAGGGTGTTTTACATTAATAATCGTGACTTTGTCGAATTATTTTGTATGAAAAATGAAAAAAAAAAATATGATTGAAGAATGAATAATTCATATGCCAGTTGGTTCTTTGATATGGTCTCAATCATACCCTAGAGTTATGGGGTATAAAAAAAACCACATTGTATATATATGTATAAAAATCAATTGCTGTTCGTTTGTCTCGCTAAAACTTGAGAACGGCTGGGCCGATTTAGCTGATTTTGGTTTTGAAATATTTGTCGTAGTCCAGGGAAGGTTTAAACGATGAGGTAGGGTAGGTAGGGTAGGTTGGGTTTAGTGCTACCCATGCAAAGTCGGGCCGGGTAAAGCTAGTATATGTATAAAAGAAACACGACAGTGTTTTAAAAGACCAAACCCAAAGAATACCTACACTAGGTATATAGGGTGGCAGGGACATTGACGCAAAGCCATCATGGATTCAGCACATGATTCTGAACGCCCCTGCGTTGAAATTTTTCGTCAATTATTTAAAAAAAAATTGCTGTTCCATACATTTTGACGGCGTAGATATTGCAATTTTCTATGAAACAGCAGATTTTTTTAAATAACCGACGGAAAATTTCAACGCAGGGGCGTTCAGAATCATGTACTGAATACATGGTAACAGTTGTCGCTTCGATGTCCCTAACACCCTGTTACTACTATTGGGGAATATATTCTAATTCAAATTTAATGAAATTTACGTTAGAGTGAAAATCAGCGCTATTTGAACGTAAATTTTACAAAAGGCCGTTCCCATAACTTTACAAGATTTCCTAGAATTCGAACTCCCAGCACAAAACAGGCTCTTATTAATTAATCCTTTAAAGATATTTATGTTACGAAACCTGTTGATATCCTCTCGGTTTAATTAATTCCTGGGGGAACTGTCGGGCACGGTGTATATTACAATTAATTGTGTTTATAACAAGAACTGGTGAATATATTTTATACTGTTTTTGTTTCAGGCATATTAATAAAAAGTGATAATTATGACAAGCAATATATTTTTTAATTATAATGAGTTCGAGAAGGCTCTCATGTAAAAAAAATGGTTTGAACCCTGTACAAATATGGACATTCAGAAGCAACATTTATGTCCGCGACTGGTGGATTATTTAACCATCGTCGGAGCAAAACCTTACACTTCGGGGAAAGGCCTCGCCCCTGTTCAGGTAAACAGCATTTTACATTATCTTCTATATAAAATGAAATCATCGAGACGTCTTATCCTATGATGCACAAACTTGGTCTTTGACTAACATCCAGAAGTCCAAACTCAAGGTCTGCCAACGAGCAATGGAGCGCAGTATACTAGGAGTTAAATTAACGGATCGTGTTCGAAACACAATACTGCGCTCCAGAACAAAAATAACTGACGTGGCTCAAAAGGCTGCCCAACTTAAATGGGACTGGGCAGGACATGTCTGTCGCATGCCGGACAAACTGTGGGCCCAAATAGCACAGAACTGGTGCCCTGAGACAGTGAGGCGGGGTCGCGGCAGACCGCGTAGGAGATGGCGGGACGAGCTGGATAGGTTCCGTCAAAACTGGAAGGAGGGCGCGCGGTCTCGCGAACGATGGAAGGAGTGGAGGGAGGCCTTTGCCCAGGAGTGGGACAGAGTAGGCTAGTAAAAAGAAAAATAAAATATTGCAAATGTATTTTGCTAATGAAGTATTGATTTGTGGTCACTGGTCATTCTTTTCAAACATGACTAAGATTTTGTTTATCATGATTTCGTCCTTCAATTACGGCCTTCACATATTATTTGCGTTGTGTGTAATGGATGACTCATGGGATTTGGGGACGGAGATGAGTTTGAAGGTCCCTAAAATTAACTTAATAAAATGATTTATTACTTTATTTTGTGTTGCGATATAAATACTTTTTTCAGGCCCCTGAGTTGCTCCGCCGCTACCCGCTTACCAATCACGATGATTTCCCCTTGCCCTTGGACATGGTGTATTTCTGCCAACCGGAGGGATGCGTGTCTGTGGGGCCTCGACGGGCCCCTGGGCACCTCGCCTCCAGGGATACCACCTCCTTTGTCTTTCAACTTACGGATAAAGACTCGGGTGAATATACCTACTCAATATACTCACTTATAATTTTAAGGTATCAAGGGAAAGATAATATTCTTTGCTGATCACTAGGTGATATGTGTCAAAGATTTACGGCACAGGCTTTTGTGGAAAAACTACCTGAATAATCTAAAGAAAAAGCTGCCGAAATTGTTACTTGCCTTACAGAAATTACCTGCTGATAAAGATAAAGATCATTTATTTGTCAAACATGCGTTTACATAAACTGAGTAATCAGACATGCATGGTATTGAATTAATAGATGTTGTGTGCGTCTGATTCAATGTTTTTTCGCTGGTCTATTTATCATTTCATCATCCTTACATATTGTAAAACAAAGTCCAACCGCCGCGTCTGTCTGTTTGTCTTAACGCGATAAACACAAAAACAACCGATCGGATTTTCATACGGTTTTCATCAATGGACGGAGTGATACATGAAGAACCTTTAGGTGTATAATTTATCAAGGTTATGTGCAAATTGTCTAAAATATGACGATGATTGTTGAAGATGTCTAAAAAAGTCATGCTGAGTGGGAGCTTTACTGGCGTGCGCCGCGTAAACCATCATCATCTGCCTATGGCCTTTTTCAACTATGTTCGGGTCGGCTACCGATATTACCAACCTTGAGTGATCTTCAAGCTTTATTAAGGCAATGCTAACCCCTCAGGTAAGACTCGTTTCGGCATATGCGTGAACTTCTACCGGGCGGTGGAGCGCGCGCAAGTGCCGGGCCCACGCGAGCGCAGCATGCTGCGGCGCGAGTCGTGGCGCAAGTCTATGGAGAAGAGCTCCGACTCCGCATTCTCCAGGTGAACATAAACTACTTCTGCTTTTTGCTAAATAGGACTTTCAATGATAAAAAATCGTACATTCACTTGGCTGTGTGTAGGTATTTTGCGTAGCTATTAATTTTCGCATGGAGACACGAGCTGGTAAACATCAAGGGAACAGGGTTCTTCTAACTTTAATTCAAATTCATGATTCATAATTTTGTGGCGACTGCCCCGAGACTATAATCTCACAGTTAATTTGGCTAAAAATATGTATTAGTCAGTTAGCCATGTCTCAAATTCTGTTAACCTAAAAAGGCCTTTTGTTTCCCAGTAAATCTTCTCACATTCTCACGATTTAAGCACTAGAATTTAGACTAAGACGTAGCGAATGTTCCAGTGACTATAGGAGCAGCAACGTGGCCCCGAGTGACTCGGAGCGCGACTGCAGCGCGACGCTGGCGCCGCGACTAGCCCCCGCGCCCGACTCCGAGAGTGGCGGCTCGCACTCACACTCGCCCAGCCCGAGGGCCACGAGGAAGCGACAGGTAAATAGAAACAAAAAGAAAAGAAAAAAAAATGTTTTACAATGCATTTACTCGAAAGGAGCGTTTTCTAAGCAGCCAACGGAAAGTGTCACTTTTTTCACTAGAGCTTTTTACTTTTCTGTTCTTTTTTAGGGTTCCGTAGTAAACAAGGAACCCTTATAGTTTCGCCATGTCCGTCTGTCTGTCTGTCCGTCTGTCTGTCTGTCTGTGTGTCCGTCTGTCAGTCCGCGGCTTAGCTCAGAGACGGTTAGTACTAGAAAGCTGTAATTTGGCATATGTATACATATTAATCATGCCGACAAAGTGGTAAAATTAAATCAAGAAAAAAAATTTTTTTTAGGGTACCTCCCCTACACGTAAAGTGGCGATGTTTTTTTTTTCCTCATCTACCCCATGTTGTGGGGTATTGTTAGAAAGCTCTTTCAAAAAATTGTGAGTTTGTCGCAACCATTTTTAGATTCAGGGATCCGTTTGCAAAATATTAAGCTTTTAACTGAAATTTTTTGTTAGGAGTCAAGTGTCCCCCCCCCCTCTTCTAGCTAAATGGTTGTACTTGGACTTGTCAAAAAATTCACAGCACTAGTATATATAACGAAATTAAAAGGAAAACTATGAGAGCTAAGTAGGCTGTACAGGTTAACGAGAAATAATCAACCAACTTAAATTTGCAGTTTGAAAAACATGATCTCTCATACATTCCCTATGGGAGAACACGTTTTTCAACTACAATGTTAAATTTGTTATTGGGATACATTCATCCCAACTACGGAACCCTTCATTGTGCGTGGTCCAACACGCACTTGGCCGGTTTTCTATTTTTAACTCCGTCGTCAGCCTGCCGCAAAGAGTGTTTATTATTTGAGTTAACAGAAATTTTTACAAATTAGGTGATGATCATGATATTGATGACGATAGCGATGGCGATGACAACGACGAAGGCGGTGGCATTGGCGATGGCGATGCTGATGGTCAAAGTCAGTCAAAGTCAAAAAGTCAAAGTCATGAATGATGTTTATATCATTTATATACGTCAGTCAATATGTCAGATGTTACACATCACATGCGACTAATGTAAGGCTCGCTCGATTTTTTTATTTCCTCGTACAATGCATCGTAAAACGTTGTATGATAAACGCGCATAAGATGATTTCCGACTCGTGTCGGAAAAATGCCACTCGTCGGAAATCATCTACTTTCCGCACTTGTAGCATAAATAACTATTTAAATGACAGAGGTTAGCCAAAACCAGCCAGTCGCTTTTGCGGTCTACTTACACCTCTTTCCCAGCTTGATTCGAGGGATGGGTTATATGGCAGTACCCATGATGGCTGATTGATTAATCTCTCATTTATTGGTTTATTGAAAACTTGTTTGTATTGTTTCAGAGAGTTCGGAACCATTCCCTAACATCTTTATGCCTGCTTTCACATCATCCATTCTTCTCCACATTCCGAGAGTGCCTATTTATCCTAAAGAAATTGATCGATGCATGCAACGAGTCTTCCAGTCCACGACGTGTCGGCGCGTCTAGACAAATCCTTAGGTAAGTGTAACGCGAACCACGGATTCATTACATGATTCTGAACGCCCCTGCGTTAAAATTTTTCGTCGGTTATTTAAAAAAAAACAGCTTTTTCATAGAAAAGTGCAATACCTACGCGGTCAAAATGTATGGAACAGCTGTTTTTTTTTAATAACCGACGACAAATTTTAACGCAGGGGCGTTCAGAATCATGTAATGAATCCGTGGTTCGCGTCGATGTCGCTGCCACCCTGTATACGAAACAAGGACGTACCGTCGAAACGAAAAGGAAAAGAAGTTATTTAAAAAATTATTACCAATACGTAGTAAAAACCGTTTTCTTATAAAATTATATTTTATGCTTACAATTTATCTTCCCACTATAAATATGATTCTCTTTTATGTAGATCCCTTTGATGTTAAATATTTAATTAAATAAAAAAGACGAAGCGACGTTCATCCCTGCGGTAAAATAATTTGCGAACATCATTTCAAATAAACATAACAAAGAATATTTTAATCTGATCAGAACATTGCCTCGAGCGTTTTCATAATAACTAGAATAATTAAATGAAAAGAGGATCGCAAGATTTGAAACAAAAATTATGTATTATTTTGTTCAGAGATACGGTATGGTCAGTATTGACTGGCCAATCATACGACAACACCCCGACTATCGTGTTGCACGACGTCAAAGAGATCGAGACATGGATCCTGCGACTTCTGTCCGCGCCTGTACCTGTCCCGGGCAAGACCAGGCTCGAGCTAGAAGTACTGTCGCCGACAGCGCATTCGCCGCTGCTCTTCGCGCTACCGGACCACACGAGATTCTCGCTCGTTGACTTTCCACTGCATCTGCCTTTAGAACTTTTAGGTAAATGACTTTGCTGTTTTTATTTTTTGGTCACATTTACAATAAATGGAAAGACAATTTTCGGGTCCTCGCCCTTCCCTGCTATCTCAAGAGCTTTCCCCTAGTGCAACTTTTTTATTGATTCATCCGAGTTATTTGCTTTAGCACGATTTATCGCCAACATCTAATACCAAAATAATTAGCTAAATTAAGATCAAGCACCATATACTAAAATTTTAAATAGTTATCCAATAGTCTGTTTTAAAACTATCTGATGAAAATGTAAACAAATGGATCAAAACGTAATTGGAATGCTTTGATTTAATTATTTGAATACTTAAACCCGAAATTCTAATCCGTTTTCTTTTGAAAATTGAGGTTAATTTTATAATCTCAATTTTCGGTAATTTTTTTTTCCATTACAATTAAATAATGTTATTCAAACAATAATTGTCGGAAAAAGTGGTAAGATATAAAGTTGAAACCTAACCAAAGATGAATGTGTTACTAATTCCTGTTGTGACTGATTAGTGATTGCGTAAAAGTTTAACATGAACAGAGTTTGTTTACACTTTCATGAAATACTTTTCAAACAAGTCATAGGTAAGTCTTAAATCTTTAACACATGTTCTTCCCCTAACAGGTGTAGACACATGCCTGAAAGTCCTAACACTGATCCTACTGGAGAACAAGGTTGTTGTCCAGTCCCGCGACTACAACGCGCTGTCCATGTCGGTAATGGCGCTTGTGTCCATGCTGTACCCGCTGGAGTACATGTTCCCGGCCATCCCGCTGCTGCCCAGCTGTATGAGCTGCGCCGAACAGCTGCTGTTGGCGCCCACGCCCTTCCTTATTGGGATACCTGCTACTTTCCTGACCTATAAGAAGAATTTTAGGTGCGTATATTCGTCTTTATCCTCTTAGCATTTTTTAGTTTCTTCAGCCAATGCCTGAAATTGGTGACTTTTGTTTCTCGCGGCCATCAACCAAAATTCAAAAGTCATTTATTCAAACTAGGCTGAGAATCAGCACTTTTCGAACGTCAAAATTACATAAGACAGTCCTCCAAAACGCCCACCCTTCACCACTTCCTAGTGCATTAGCTGGGAAGAAGAAGTGGCGCAACAAACTCCCCAGCAGCACAGCTGTCTGTTCAGTTAGAAGAACAAAAAAATAAGATTCTATGTAATAGTATTCAAAATAATTTAGATTATTAGCCATATGTTAGCTAGCACACGCCAATATACCACACAAAATCATCAAGAACTATACTCAGGCAGAAATAAAAACGAAACGTAAACAGAACTTAATATCTAAATAAAAGCCTCCAGACATAAAGGGCGTGCCAGCTTACATATAGTTATAACTGGAAGTTATAAATGATAAACTAGGACCATCGAGATAAAATAAATAAAACAAACAGTTAATTACTAATAACAATAACTAATATGATCAATTGTCGAGGTCACTAGCTAACCACATATTGCAATACAACTCATTAGAAAAAACATTGTAATGAGTAGATTATGTCAACAATAAATTGAAATAAAATTAAAAATAGCTTGACTTATAAAGTCAAATAAAAAAATAAAATAAATACAATTATATAAACTCATATAACTTGTCAGTAGGTAATCTGGAGAAAGAACATAAACATTGTCTTGAGTTAATCACAGCGACCAACTATTCTTATCATTTAAGTAGTCGTTTATAGAATATTATGCCTTTGAACAAAGCTTGGATTTTACTTTCGTTTTAACCGCATCAAAAGGCAAATCTAGCAAAGAAGAGGGTAGCTTGTTATAAAAGGTTATACCAAGCCCAACAAATGAGTTATGAACCTTATGAAGCCGGTGAAAGGGAGCTCGTAGTTTGTCCTTATTTCTAGTGTTAACATTGTGAAAATCACTGTTTTTAGTGTATAAGTGTATATTTTGCCTAATATATAAGATGTTGGCGAAGATGAATTGAGACGCCACCGTGAGGATACCAATATCTTTGAAAAAATCTCTCAGAGAAACTCTGGCACCTAGCTGGTAAATAGCTCGAACAGCTCGTTTTTGAAGGACAAATATATTTTGAATATCAGCAGCTTTGCCCCACAGCAGAAGACCGTAGGACATAACGCTATGAAAATAACTAAAATAGACTAACCGAGCTGTATCGACGTCAGTGTATTGTCTTACTTTCCTGACGGCGCGGCGTAGGCGGCCGAACTGAGCCTTCCCGCTAGGCTCGATATATGTGGGCCCCACTGAAGTTTGGCATCTACTGTTATGCCCAGAAAAACTGCCGAGTTTACAGACTCCAGCACCTCTTTATCTAAGACGATGTTGGGTCCTAGATTTCTAACATTTGGTAGGGCGAACTTTACACATTTCGTTTTCTTGGCATTGAGCCAAGTCCTTTATTCAGAATAGTATAATAAACGAAACTTATTTGACTTGCATATCTCTAAACTCAGCTTTGTAAGCAATTCTTGACTCCTCGGTGCAAGTTTAGTGTTAAGTTACTACAAAATAGATAGCCGCTAAATGTTTTTGGACATTTGAATATTCGGTACACCCTCTATTCGTTGCACAGGTACGTTATCAATATTCAGAGTCCATAACACAGAAGCCGAGTCGTAGTTTTAAGCACAGTAATTCCAAAAAAATATCGCACATTCACACAACACGAAGAAAGAGCGGTGAGTGATCGGTCCGACCGTATGACGAAGCAAGCCCCTGCCTGCGCGAAAAAAGAAGACCCATATAATATGTACAAACCTGCCGTTCGATTCTGTAAAAATATCACCGTGAAACTTAGGTGAAGTGAGCGTGAAGTGAGCTGTCAATAGTGCTAATCCCATCCTGCCGGTCGATTCTGTGGCGACCAAGCTTCACGTTAATATTTTTACAGAATCGACCGACTGTTCGTGCTCGGGGGCTCGCGAAATGCACGAGAGGGGGTGTACCGACAATTCAACGTCTAAAAGCATTTCGCAGCAATCTATTTCGCGGTAACTTAACACTAACCTTGCACCTAGGCGTCAATATTGCCTACAAAGCTAATAAATACATACAAACTTCTAACTCTTATATCTCATTTCGGACTAAGTTAAGAGATATGCATGTCACATAAGTTTAGTTTTTTTCACTATTCTGTAGTAGAAAAACAAGATTTGGTTTAGGGCCGCGAGAAAAAAAAAGACGCCACCTTCCATACTAAAATCGCCATTGTCCTTTGTTCATAGAATGCCTGACGACATATGGCTCGTAGACCTGGATGCAAATAAGTTGATATGTCCCTCCGGAACCGACCAGGATTTACCGCCACTGCCCGAACCAGAAGGCTCTGTACTAAAGAATCACTTGAAGCAGGTACAAATTGCATCGTTTTATTTTATTTTCACGTTTTTCTATGAATGTTTTCTTTCATATCTACATAATAGTACATTTTTCTCCTATCACCTAAACTTTCTCTAATACTTTGCACTTGTGAGCGCAGTTCTATCGATGTCGCTAAGCTGTTGTGACGATTAATGTAATACTATTGTTTTATGATGTACACCTTACTCGTATATGTCTAAATTCTTGAATTTGTCATTAGATGGTTTGATCTATTTATTATAAACATAGTCAACGAACATAATGTTGGATGTAGAACAAAATATGTTACTCCAACACTAATTAATATAAAAATAATCTAACAGTTGCAAGCATGTTCAAAACCTCTAAATGTATGTTACTATAATATTATAATAAACTAACTACAATGAATAATGACGATTATGGGATGTTCTGTTTATTAATAGTTTTCAGGATTCATGATTTCACACTTTTTCCTTTGACTTGTGTCACTAACACGCCCTCACTTGTTCTCCTAACGCTAGGCCGTGCATCTCATGGGCAGTGCCGGGAGTGGTGTAAATATCTCTACTCTTTTTACATTGCACACTTTCACTTTTACTACTACTCGATATATATTTATTTATGTGCCGATTTAGTATAATACTTTACAGCTAACTTGCACCTGACACAGAAGTTAGTATGTATCTATTATGTATTTATAATATTGAATACTATTATTATAAATCAGTTTTTCTTATCATGGGTTTCATAGCATCTAAAAGAGTTACTTTTCCAAAGCGCCAAAAACATGTCAATGAAAAGAGAATGACTAAAATCAACTCAGCCTAGCGTAGTGTTCTGCTGGAGATACGATTCTCTACGGCGGTATTCGGGAAATATAATGTATTAAAGCTGAAAAGTAAAAATAATAAAATATGAAGGTTAAAAGCACATTGTAAAAGATTTTTTTTTTTCTCCATGCGCGTCACATTTGTGCAACTTTGTGTAACAGTTTTCCTATTACTAATTACGAGGATTAACGTTAGTAAAGACACATAAATATCTGAATAAAAATGTTTTTAAAAGATCCAACCCTAATTCATCGGATATTTTTAGCTAGAAAACAAGATAAGAAAAGCTGCTAATAGAGGCACATATAAATATTTACCTGAAATACGTGTTACTGTCTACCATCACACATTTCCTAGGTCCAGACATATTTCTTCATAACTACTACATTTTCTTTATTTTATCATTTATCAGACTGTAACACTGTTTCAGTATGTCTTGTGTTTTGTGTGCGGCATGTTTTGTCTGACTTGTTGTGATTGTGCTAACGCTAATATTGTGGAACAGTACAGCTTCCAATATAATACACACTATTTATAAATATGTAGAGAGTTTGGATCATTGAAAATAAAACTAAATTGTAAATTATACTTTTTAATATGAGTAGCTAAAGTTGCAAATAAAATAAAATCGTTTTTATTTTCTGCTATTTATATTTGAGAATTCAAAGATTCTGCTTAGATTTTTAATAAATACTGTTACGGTTTTTGAGTTGGTAAATATTTGCTATTTATTACAGCCCACTTTCTTAATAAGGCGTTATTTGCTTCAAATCTCTTTTGTACAGAAATTGAATGATTTCACGCGAGTTAGCTGAGTTATTTAAACTGTTACTTATATATACGTTACGCTGGCAGGCCCTCAACAGTTTGACGAGTAGTACAGCTGAGCAGGCGGCCGCGCCCCTGTTGCCTTCTAGACGAGACAGCGTGGGAGGAGCTACACTTAAGTAAGTTAAATAGGATAATGTAAGTGTACTTATTTTTTATTAAGTACTCTTACATATATACATAAACTCACATAAACTCTTTGCACAAACCCACCGCCTCATCGTGTTTTTTTAATAAGTATACATACTTGCCTTGCGGCTAAATAGTACACTTACATTATAAGGTACCCTTTTCCAGTTCGCACTGTTTCATTACTGAACGTGATTTTGTCTTGTGTTGGCACCTACCTAATAATCCTCTTTTCGCGATCTTAATTCATCTTCATTATAATATTTAGGTCAATCGTTAAAATATATTTTTTGTTTTATGAAACTCGATATCTAGCTAACATACAACCTAAACCTCGATAGCAAAACGTTTAAAATCGATATGAAAGCGAATGTTGGAATCTACTAAACATTGTAATAGTGAATCAATTTTCACGTTTCCCCCTTAAGACCAAGGCCAAATATTTTTCTAATATTCGGATAGCTCATGGTCATGACCTAAAGAGGTGCCATAAAGAATATGAATAAAAAAATTAAAAACGCGAAATTCCGCGAAATAAATCAAGCTAGTAAGGTGACAAAGAAAAAAAATCTTTTATTTGGCACAGTACCGTAAACAAGGAACACATTTGAACAAATTGAAAACTAACATCAAATTAAAAATATAGGATCATGTGTTCCTAATAGCCGCAAACTCAACACAACATTAGGTGAAGTTATTATGAACCCATACTATGGTACCAGGGTCCAACCTGCAGGTTACCGCGGCGGCGATGGCGTTCAGTCCGTGCCTCATTCGACTCAAAACGTCTCAAATATATATGAACGCGACTATTGTAATTTGGACTTTCGAGATTTTTTCACAACGCTAATTGAAGTTAACATAAAGACCATACTTTGGTACCAGGGTCCACCCCGCAGCCTACCGCGGCGGCGGCGACGGCGTGGCGTCGGCGCCGCACTCGACGCCGGAGAGCCGGCGCGTGTCCGTGAGCGGGCCGGGCGCCGCCAGCGCCGGCCACACGCCGCAGCGACACTCGCTGGCATCGCCGCACCACGCCCACCAGGCGCAGCCCTTCAACCCGCTCATATATGGACACGATGTGGATTCTGTTGATGTTGCTACGAGAGTTGCTATGGTAAGTAAACAATTCTTTATTAATAATAATTAATACCAGCCAATAGTATACCACATCTGGTCAAAGGCCTCTTCTCATACAGAGAAGGAATGAGCATTAATCACCATACTTGGTGCTCAAGACGGGTTGGCGATTTCAGACTTATATCCTTACATATTATAAAACAAAGTCCCCCCGCTGCGTCTGCCCATCTGAACGCGATGAACTCAAAAAGTACCGAACGGTTTTTCAAACGGTTTTCACCTGGACGGTGTGATTCATGAAGACGATTTAGGTGTATAATGAATTCATTACAGTTTTGTGTAAATCTGCTGAAATATAATGATTATTATTGAAGATGTCAGAAAAAATCATGCCGACTGGGAGGTTTACTGGCGTACGCCGCATAGACTGTAAGAGATGCATAAAATTAATGTTCTACAGGATTGTACATATTAAAAAGTTCAATAAAAATATCCGCGATAGCAAATGTTTATCTTCTAAGGATGACCCACATTATATAACCATATTTTATCTTTCAAAATTTGATAAAATTTAATTGTTTTTTCCGAAGCTATTTTGACTGGTATTATATTTATCCTTATCCAATCAAATATGTTATTTAATTGGGCCTTTAATTTAGATTAAAATATACCTTGACATCATATCATGTAATTGAATGCTTTAATAGATATCACAGATTCAAAATTACGCGTAACAAAATAACCATGGTTGACGGCGGCGCAGCGCTAGGACAGGAGTCAATGACCTTTTCCTTTGCTATTAGGTATGCGATCATCGTTTCTTTTCCTTTTAATCTCGGTAGTACGTTCCCATGAAATATTTTCGGACATCCACGCGGGCGAGGCCTTAACTACTGAGCCATCACGAAAATATCCGTATACTTTTAGAATTTATGACACTCGCTCATTCAAACGCAACCAGTAACCGTTATTTCTTATGTAGATATGACATCAGGGTCATAATATCTACATAAGAAATAATGTAGTATGATCAATGTCGCTATAGGAGACTGTTCGGAACAAAACATTGAAGCCCATTCGCTAATTCATTTGGCTTTCGACGAGACTTTTATCCTTCATGTGCTGAGATGGGTTGCATAGTTCAAGACTGGTTTTAGATGTGAATATTTCTTTACAGGTGCGTTTTTTTAACTCACATAACATCCTGGCCAATTTCATGGAACATACACGGACATTGCGCCTGTACCCGCGCCCAGTGGTAGCCTTCCAGATCAACAGCTTTCTGCGATCACGCCCAAGAACCACCTCCTTCTTGAATAAATTCGCTCGAACACAGGTTAGTGAGAAAATTAAAGCCTTGCTTACTTTTGGTGCTGTTTTTAACTTAGCTAAATTCCTTTAATTACTCAATCTTATTCAGAGAGTGTGTCTTTTCGGGAGCTTTTTTGACAACCATCATTCTTTATGGATTCCAAGTAAGATTTTAGGAAGCTTCTCAATATTGCCGGTTTTAGTAACAGAAACACGCATTCTTTTAGGCAGTGGAGTTCTTAGCAGAGTGGTCTTTAACTCCGGGCAACGTGGCATTCCTGCGGGTGCAGACAGGGCTGTTCGACCCGCGGCAGGTGGGAGACAAATCCAAGTGGTTCGCAGATCTACTGCAACCTATCCGGTTTCCTGTTTGGGATGACGGCAGTTCCCTCAATGGGGCATTGCGACAATTACAGCGGCAAGAGAATCAGCCTACAGGTTTGTAACGTCTAGCTCTTGAGTACTTTCCTATAGTTATCGCTGCTTTCACAATTCAAAATTAACATTTTTTTTTTTTTATATTTAGAAACATGCATATGACATTCGGGTAGTCGACAACAAAAATCCATATTGATATAATTTTCAGGAATGTTAACAGTTCGTTATTTTTAGATGAGAGTGGATCAGACTCTGAAGCTGCCGAAAGCACGAGCTCATCGTACTCATCACTAAGTGACTTCGTGTCAGAAATGGCTTCGTCCGACTTATCTCCAGGTACCATCATTACTTTCTATTCTAGTTTACGGATTTTACCTATTAAACTATGACATTACCTACTTGTTTTTTTTTTAATGTACAGGTGGGAATCAACATCAACAACACGTCATTGGCGAGACTTATAACGCTGTTGTGCAAGTACCAATGACTCTGTCATCATCTTTGGATCCGAAAACGGTAATTATTTAGACTTACTTGCTTAAAACAATGGAGTTTATCTTTTACCTTACATTGATCCCTGGAAGTTTTTTTTGCTTTTATAACGGGTATAAAAAGACATTTAACGAAGCTGAGAGTGACTTATACTTCCCGGCATTGTGATAATTGAATACTGAACTATGTGATGAATCTTTTTACACCCTGTATATCAGGTCATTAACAAATTTGAAATAAACAAGAGAGTAACCGATCCACTCATCGTAACTTTTTCCAAGAAATGAAAACCGAATCTACACTAAATTACCATTTACCTCTAGGTATACAGTCCACCGTCCTCACTGATGTTCGGTAACGTGGAGGAGGTGATAGACAGAGACACAGGTCGCGCGTCCACCTCTCCCTCCCCCTCAGCCTCCAGCTCTGACCACAGCGACCTGTCGGATGACGAGGCTCCTGGAGACGTCGCTGTGGAAGCCAGCGATGCTGCTCATCCACCGCCCGTTAAGAAAAGTGTAAGTTTGCGCGGAACTAAGGACTGATATTGGTTTGTGGTTGGACAGTGTCACCAAAGGGGTATCGTATTACCCATACTGGGTATTGGAGGTCAGATAGGCAGTCGCTCCATGTAAAATACTGGTATTTAGCTGCATCCGGTTAGACTGGAAGCCGACCACAACATAGTTGGGAAAACGTTAGATGATGTTTGGTTTGTGGTTGTTGGTACTCACTGTCAGTGTTGACAAAACATGTCTTTAAAACCACACATACCATAATCACCATGTCAATCTGGTGAAGGCTAATGATACAACTCATAATTATTTGAAAGCATTTAGAAAAGTTCATCTTGCAAGGAGTTCACGAAGCTTTGTTACTTAGATCTTTATTCTCTAGTAGTTGTTATTTGAAACATATATCGAACTCTCATATCGAATTCACTAGGAAAAAGCGTTGCTGAATTTTTGATCGACAACATTATAACATCGGAGTTTACCCACTTAGTAAGACCTACATCTTAGTTTAATGCTCATAGTTCACAGTAGTATCACAGTTTACCTATATACTTTTTACAGTGGTTGTCAGCTGTTTTAAATTTATATAACGGCCTTTGTCGTTTAAACTATTTGAGTCACAGCGAAACCTGCTTCAAAGTCTGCGAAACGCTCGCGTTGACCTACTGTAAGGAGTTAATATAGGTAGGCTGTGGTAGTATATCATAGCTAATTGAGCACCATCATTAGGACACTGACAGCGGGAGCTTCGGTCGCGAGTCGGACTCGAACTCGACCACTACGCCGAAGACGGTCGTGAGTCGCCAGCGAGCGACCGCTGACAGCGCCAGCACCAGCGACTCGGACCGCGCGCTCACGCCCTCGCACCACTCGCTGCCCGCGCACCAACACGGGAAAGTACGCACTTCTTAGCTTACAGTAGCAACTGGACCGCATCACATAACACCTGTGTGAGCCGACAGCGCCAGCACCTGCGACTCGTTGCCCCAAGTACGCATTCCTTACCTTAGACTGCCTTAGAGTATCAACTGTACCATCACCTAACATTACGGAGAGTCGACAACGCATTGTACCAACGACTTGGCTCGCTACCCGCGCACCAATATGGCAAAGTACGAACTACCTCCTTACCTTAAACTCGGGTTTCCTAAAGCAGAGCTGTCATAATATTACGGCCACTGAATGGCGGGTTTCATGAAAATACGTCGTGTTCAACGGTGTCAAAAATCGCTCACTTTATGGGCTACCGTCATTTTATGCCGATACCACTTTCGTAGGAATTCCAATATTTCAATGAGACTACTTCACCTAACACGTGGTGAGCCGACAGCGCCAGTACCAGCGAATTAACCCATAACAATCGGGGAGAAATTTTTGTTGCCATTTCCCTTCTTAGCTCACTTAACGTAACAGGTACGTATCAATGACAATATTTTTTTTGTGACTACTGAATATTCATTATAATGCCGTATAAGTCTGGCACTTACTTTACATTCATTGATAAAAGTAGCCCACATTACACATTAGAACATACATGCCTATACTTGAACAATAGAAAATAGACTCGTTATTCGCCAAAATCTTAATTAATTTAGGATTTACGAATATGAAATGTTGGTTTTTTGTTTTTTTTTAGAGCGTAAGTAGCGGTGTATCCCGACAAGCATCACAGTCATCCCTTTTGGAGCAGTTCGCCGCTCAAGCTAAGGAGTTAGTGAGGGAGACAACACGCCAGAGCAGCCAGGAAGGACTGCTTGCACACATGGACAAGGTAACATAAAAACACCTATAGCTACTATAGTAAACGCCAACGTTCGTGTCAGGCGCGGTCATAAAACGTGGAAGCAAGACGACACGAGAAATATGAATATGCACCGTCCTACTCGCACGTTTTATGACCGCGACTGCCGCGAGTTAAGGCGTTTTAAACTAAATATGTCGTTGTAAATTTTTGTTTCTTCATTTCTGTATTAATTATAATGTATTTACAACACTATGTGTTACTTACTCAAACCAATGAAGAAGAAAGGAAAAGTAGCAGATGGAGAGGAAAAGAAAATGTTTGCGCCATTCGGTCAGGTACAGTTCACCGTGTGGAGCTAGCAACGAAATGTAGAAGCTGCATAGCACAAATCGTAGAAAGTAAAATTGAATAGCTTAGTTAGCCTTAAGTAGGTACCTACTGTATTATCAAAACCGCAGATAACGCTAGTGAGTACAAGCCTTTCATCCGATAAAATCACGGCCTAGATTATCCCAATTTCGAATAGCCAGTAACCACATAACCATATAAGTTTCCACACAATTTCCTGTACTAAAATTAAATTGCTTATATCATTTTCTCATACTGATTTACCGAAGTTCTTCTCACATACGTAGCTGAGTTGTCTTGCCATACTTCGTATATTTAGTCAATAAATATGGTCATTAAAATTTTCTGTGACTTTTGATAGCTTACATTGCACGCGAAAAAGGCAGCGGAAGAAGCTTCAAAGAGTATGCACGAGGCGTCCAAGTCTGCATTTGAAGCCAGTAAAACGGCCACAGCCGCCAGTAAGAATACTTTCGAAGATCTCACGTATGTTGGCAAGTCTACGCTGGGAGATTTTACTAAGAGTGCGAAGGAAGCTGCCGCTAAGAAAGGATTATTGATGAAGGTACAGTTGTGTTCTTATTAAATGATTAAACACGGGATTGACCGTTTAGGCAAGAGCGCCAAGGTAGCACGCGAAATTATTTTTTTAAATTAATTTTATATAGGTAATAATTTTCAATACAACTCTCTAAGTTCAAATTACCCTATTGAATGACTATTTACATTATAGGGAAATTCTAACCAAGAGAGTTGTATTGATGACTTTTATGATTATGATTCTGTAAATAATTTTTTTTTATGATCGCGAATAGTATTTCACCTGACTCTGACCTACAAATTGGAAAAAAAAAACAAGAAATTTTGAATTTCACGGGCTACCTTAGCGCATTCAACTTAAACGTTGTTACTAAAACCGGCGTTATTTATGATTTGTCTTCTGATGTTTCCTTAATAGGGTGAAAGTCAGGACTCGAACGGCAGCGCGTCTGCGCGCCGCGACTCTACAGCGTTACAGACCACTAACCTGCTGACGGCCACGCATCGCGACTTCTTCTCTAACATCAGTTCTGATCTCAATGGACTGGCTGCTTCCACCTCCAGTATGTTTAGTGACTTCTTTGGAAACAAAGGTAGGAAACCGATAGTTATAATTTCAGCAACTTTATGCGATTGAAAAGCTGAAATATCTTTATTTTCGATGACATTTTTATTTTTGTGTGGGAAATTGTCAAATAACTTCTCCAGCTCTGGGCGGAGCGGGAGGGCGTGTCAGACTCTTACTGACTAAAACCCAGCCATCGCCAGTACATTGCCAGGGGCCACGGTATCCCTTTCGGACTTTCCCGCGACCCCGGCAGGCATCGGTCCTAGCGGACCCCGTCAGTTGGTGCTCACATCTCTTTCAGCCGCGCGTGGAACACTACGCGCCGTCGACCCGGGCCTAGTCCTTATCGAACGGCGAGCTACCCATAGCTCACCGTTCTCAGTTTGTCCAAGTAACAAGTGATGGTTTTGGAGATGTTTTGTCCTCCAGCCCCAGGCAGGTGAACCGCGGCGTACCACAGGGATCGATCCTAGGCCCGCTTCTCTTCATTCTGTACAGCGCCGACATCATCAACTGTCTGAACAACACCAAATTCCACCTATATGCTGACGATCTGCAGATGTATCTCTCATTCCGCCCTCAGCAGTCTGCTGAAGCTGTAAAAAGAATGAATGAGGATTTAGATAGGATTTCAGCCTGGTCAGTGAGAAACTCTCTGGTCCTGAACCCAATTAAGTCTAAGTACATTGTCATGGGATCTAGAGATTTTCTGAATAAAATGGCAGGCTATAATCTGGACTTGAAGATTGACGGGTGTTCTATTGATAGGGTGCAAGAAGCCCGTAATCTTGGGGTGGTGTTTGACGAGCACTTGCATTTTGAGACACACATCATGGAGGCTGTGCGCAACTGTTTTTACCGGTTAAAGCTTTTGTACCGTGTACGGCCCTACATAAGTGTGGATATGCGTGTCATGCTGTGTGAGTCACTTGTTTTATCCAAGCTGAACTACGCTGACACTGTGTATGGTGCGTGCATTCTCGGAAGAAGTGAAAAGCTGATCCAGCGAGTACAGAATGCTTGTGCGAGATTTTGTTTCAATGTCCCTCCCCGATCTCACATAACTCCATTTTTAATTAAGGGTAATTTGATGAGAATGTCAGATCGCAGAAAGCTTCATCTGGCTACCCTACTCTTTGGCACCATTCTCACAAAAAACCAGAATATCTTTATAGGAAATTGACCTGGTCTCGTGACATAAATAAAATTAAAACAAGAGCGTCTTCTTACCTTCTGTTGGCTTCAACACACAAAACTGCGGCATTCCGTGGAAGCTTTAAATTCGCTGCCTCTCGTTGCTGGAACGACTTGCCACCTCCTTTTCGTGCTATTAAAACAGTTGGAACTTTTAGTACTAACTATAAGCAACATTTGTTACGCGTACAAAAGGAAACCAGTTTCTGAACTCACCCGGGGACTGCACGCAGTTGATATTAGTGGCCTTAGCGAGGTGTTAGGTATTCTTAGCAGTGTGAGCTTGCTTCAATCGCTTTGTTTTTCTCGGTGACTGAATCTCTTTCTTCCGATTTACACTACACATCAGTCAGTCACAACACAACACAACGACACTATACAGTATGCACTATTCATCTGCACCGCTTTCTTGCCGTAAATTATTCACCCTCCGTTTTATTTCTATTAATACCTTTCGTTATAGCGTATTATATTCTTTGAACCACACTAAATTATAATTTCTATCAATCTCCAATAGATATTTCTTGTTAAATAAAATATATCACAGAACATTTATACTGTCGAATGCATCGAAGATTCGCAGCCACAGAGTACTTGCAGTGCGCCCGCGTTCCTTCGCTTGTCACCATAGATAATAAATAGTCTATACTATGGACAAGTGATGTTGGAACGTCGGACGTGTATAGATTAATTTATTTATTACTTAGTTTCAGTTTTTAATTGTACTATTTTATTTCTTATTATTTTTATTGCCTTATTATTTGGTCTATCCCTTCATGGGATTTATCTATGTCCGTAGGTGTGTCCGTGACACAGATTAATAAGGTCCGTGACATCACAGTGGGCCCTATCAGAATACCAGCGCTGCGGTATTTATTTTTAAATATCGCTGCATTATGCTGAGATAGTGGCCTTTTTGGCCTCGCACAGGTCTTTACTTTTCTGTTTGTATTTTAATTTTATATTTTTATTTTTTATTATTACTTACTGTTTGTATTTCCTGTGCGTGTCCCAAATAAAATATTTTTCTTTCTTTTCTTTCTTTCTTTCTTTCTCACCGTACGCAATTCCCGACGCCCAGGGCGTTTCCTGCGGCGGCTAGGGGCGTGAGGGTGCGAAATTTGCCTCTCCCTCACGCGTTCCGCCTCCTCCTTCGCGAGCATCACTGCTTCGCAGAAGGAGGTGACGGCTTCCCACGCCCTCTCGCTCCGAACCATGGCCTGGACCAGGGCCTGAGGCGAGACATCACTGCCGCTGATCGCCTCCACAAGGACACGGCGGGGCTCCGCCCAAGCTGCCCGGCTTGGGCGGAGCACCTCGCGTGCGTAGCGTGACACCCGGGATTTTCTTTGACTAGTCCCTTTAATTGAGTTTGCAAAACAAGATAAACAATTTTATAACCTTGAACAGGTAAAAAAAACTTTTAAGTAAATGGTGAAGGAAAGAAAAAAAGAAAAGTGCTACCTCTACAAAATTATTTGATGTCTTTACTTGGCAATCCAGTAAAGGCTCGGTCATTAATTGTAGCCGTAACGGCACGTAACGTAACGTTGCGCAAATTTAGGCTTGCGCAAGTATATTGTTACGTGTGTGGCTATCATAAAGTTCGAACCCAGCATTGAGGCCCGCTCGCACCACTAATCGCTACATGCGTACGCTTAACATATTTAAGGTCCGGGACATATACAAGTGGCGAGGGGCGCGGGCGTGGCGGCGGTGCGGCTCGGGCGTTTTCGGTCCTTCATATTTTGCCTCCGCCAAGCCCGCGTCCCGCCGCGCCGTCTGAGTATATGTCTCACGCCTCATCACTCCTATACATTTTGTATGAAATATGAAATGAGCGGCGCAACTCCTGCGCTGCACCGTCTCCACGCCCGCGCCCCTCGCCATTTGTGTATGTCCCGCACCTTGTGATTTGTGATGCAAGTGACACATAGGGCGAACTGCGGAACGAATATTATCGCAAAATTTATGTGACAATCAGTCACATTAATAGCGCGCGTAAGCAGCTGCGATTGGCTCTTTATAAATCATTTAACCAATTACAGTATTTTACGTGCGCTTGAAAATTTATTACATTAATTTTATGGAAACAAATTATCCTTTTGACAGGGAACAAGCAGCAGGGCAGGCCAGGCGAGCACAGTCCCCGCGGCGCGGGCGCGGCGCCGCTGGCGTCGTTCGGGCCGTTCTCGCAGGGCGCGCGCGGGCTCGTGGCGCGCTCGCCGCTCATCCGCCACGCGCCGCCCGCGCCGCCGCCCGCGCCGCCGCACCAGCGCCCCTCCGCCAACACGGAGAACCAGGCCTTCCTCAATGACGTACGGATCCCCTCCCTACTAACATAAATCCTACTATATACATACAATTCTTTATAGCCTGGATTAACACAGGATACTTTTCATCCCGGTAGTACGTTCCCGTGGGATAATTTCCGACACGCGGGCGAAAGCTAGTATAATAATAATACCAGCCTATTATTGAGTTAAAGTTTAGAAACGTGCCGCCTCTATAGGGGGCAAGGGAGGGGGGTGGGGGGAGGGTTATTTAACCCCCGCTCCCCCACCGGGGATACATTTAAAGTTTTTTTTGCGATTTTTTTATATGGTGTAAATCTCAAATAAAAAGGTTGATTAATGAAATGTAGATAAAGGTGGAAGAGAGGAGAAGAAGAGGGGAAGTCATCCCTTCACCCACTAGTTCACAGGAGACAGATTTTCAAGGTCAATGTTAAACGCCTCGAAAGTCAAGACGAAATTTAAAAAAATAATGTACAACATTTTTGAAGTAAGACGTAGTTGGGCTCTTATTTCTGCCTGCAGGGTTTAAAGGAACCTAACACGAAGGAGATGATGGGAGCTCGTTCGCTCACTTGAGCCCCCATCATCCCCTTCGAATCTAACCTGTCCGAGCCGGGTTGCCCCAAATCTCAAGCTCACTAGGCGCGCTCTTGCATTCTTAAAAAAATAGTATTTTTTTTTCTGTTCAAACACTAGACTAGGCCTTTGCTAGCTGTGACATTTTGCAAAACCGTTCTACATAAAGACATCTATACGCAGAAGTTTGAAACTTCTCACGCGTGATCAATAAAGTACAGTCGAGGCAATATTTACGTTCCTAAGCTAAAATTTTTTTTTTTTTAATAGTCTCCTGCAAAAAAATATTGTTGTAGAGGGTTCAGGAGACCCTCTTGAACCCCCAAATAAGCTCACATTTTTTCTAGCGAGGCGGCACGTTTCTAAACCCAACCCTATTATTATCCCACTGCAGAGCGAAGGCCTCTCCTCATACAGAGAAGGCACGAGCATTGATCACCTCGCTTGCTCAAGACGGGTTGGCGATTCCAGACTTATATTAACTATAAGTCCAGGTTTCCCCACGATTTTTTTCCTTCCCCGATGTCAGTAAAGTCCAAGATAAACTCAGAAAGTAAATATGAATTGAAAAGTGACATTGGTAACTGCTCGGATTTGAACCCTCAACCTCGTGCATGAGAGACGAAGCCTGTGTGGTGAAAGTTGCTCCTTAAAAAAACGACATAATAATAATAAAAAACCGGCCAAATGCGTGTCGGACCACGCACAATGAAGGGTTCCGTAGTTGGGATGAATTTATCCCAAGAACAAACTTAACATTGTAGTTGAAAAATGTGTTATGTGTTAATACGGAATGTATGGGAGATCATGTTTTTCAAACTGCAAATTTATGTTGGTTGATTATTTCTCGCCAACCTGTACAGCCTACTTAGCTCTCATACTTTTCCTTTTAATTTCGTTACATATACTACTGCTGTGAATTTTTTCACAAGTCCAAGTACAACCATTTAGCTAGAAGGGGAGGGGGGTGACACTTGACTCTAACAAAAAATTTCAGTTAAAAGCTTAATATTTCGCAAACGAATCCCTGAATGCAAAAATGGTTTCGACAAACTCACAATATTTTTGAAAGACCTTTCTAACGATACCCCACAACATGGGGTAGATGAGGAAAAACAAAATCCCCACTTTAATTGTACCGGAGGTAAAATAATATTTTTCTTGATTTTATTTTACCACTTTGTTGGCAAGATTAATATGTATACATATGCCAAATTACAGCTTTCTAGTACTAGCCGTCTCTGATCTAAGCCGCGGACAGACAGACAGACAGACAGACGGACATGGCGAAACTATAAGGGTTCTCTGTTTACTACGGAACCCTAAAAAGGACCTTTTATTATTTTAATTATTTAGTTGGCCTCATCGACTGTATTTGCGGCCTTTAATCAACATGAAGTAAAACTCTTCTATCAATCTCTAACATCGAAACTTAACAACACTTGGTACTAAGTCATTACTGTAAGCATTCTCTCATTACAGCTAATTCAACACGTGCTGGAAGGCGAGGGCGTAGGCTGGCTGAAGCTGAACCGTCTCAAGAAGTTAATGGAGGACGAGTCCTACAGGAACATGGTCCTCAGCAAACTTAACAGGAACTTCAATAGGAAAACCACGCCCAACGACAAAGTGGACGATGTGGTGAGTTTATCTTTTCTTTTGAATACATGCACTTTTTACTGCAACCAGGATTTGACGAAATTCCTAGATAAATTCCATGTCCGATCTTCGGACATGCTTAAGTCCGCAAGGACCATCAAAAAAGCTTCGAAAAACGCTGACCAAAAAGCCCTTAGATAATGTTCCCAAACCTTCCCTCAAGTTCGTGAGCAAGCCGATCTGGAAGGGCATGCTGAAGGTACTTCAGTCAGTAGTCCACGGCCTCGAGCATACGTACTCCAACTTCGGCCTGGGTGGCATGGCTTCTGTGTTCCAACTAGCAGAGATGGCCCATACCCACTACTGGAGCAAGGAGATTGCAGGCCTGGAGCATGGCGGCATGGCCGGTTCCGCACTCATGGACCACTATGGAAGACAGGACTTAGAAACGCCATCATCGTCACCATCATCTAGGAAGAGTTCACAATCTGGTTAGTTATGTTCACATTATTATTTTAAAGATTTATGATATTTTAACGTCCTTTAGTGATATAATCTTGATTCTACAAACATCGTTATGTTTCGGTCCTTCTATCTGCCACTTATTTTTGTGTGTAACATTCAAACATTTTAGATGTACCGGTAGTAAACTTTCCTGAAATGGATTCATCTGAAGCCCAAAGTACTACGGAAATGTTTAAAGACATGCTGAACCAGAAGAGGAACTTACTCTTCAGCAAATTAACATCCTTCGACTCAGATGTAAGTGTTCAATAAATGTTTTATGTGTTATTAAGTGTTGCAAAAACTGTTGCATGGTCTTGTCGCTCCCAACTAATCTGTGTGGAAACTATATCTATCTAAATGTCTATGTAACTTGAAGAAAAGATCTTGAGCATGACAGCAGTTATTAAAGGAGTGATACCGCTTCAAACGGCCCTTTACAAGCAAAGCCTTTTTGTGATTATGATTTAATTCCTTTCCAAGTTGTATTAACTTACCGAGTTGGTAAACTATTAACGTATCTTTGTCTACGCTTAGGGCGACGGTGTATTGCTATATTTTCTACTTCCGGCAGAAGAGTATAGTCTTCTAAAATAACAAACATTTATAATTATTTCAATATTTAATACATTTACATAGCTATCTTCACATTCTTGTTGTAAAAACTGGCTTGAAAGTAATTAAAATGAGAAAGGTATGTTATATCCCGCATGGTTGTGTTACAACATACAAGATTAATATTGTAGAATAATGTATAACCAAATATTAGAAAATATTATGCTAGTTGGAATTGTAAGTAAAAATGTAACATGTTTCATGTAACTACACTTGTGATAAACGGTGGAAGACCCAGATCCACAGCTTATTCTTTCCCCATTATAAAAGCAAGTTTTTTGTTAACACATCAAATTTCACCAGTCAACTGTTTCGTGCTTATTCCAAGAAAAAAAATCGCTATTATTTAGTATTTTCTTGTAATATCCATTGGGTGGTTGGCTCAAGTTGTTGGTCTGGCGTCTGGTGTGTTGTGAGATGAGACATGGTACAGGCGGGTTGTTTGTGTGCGTGGCAGGCCCCTCCCTCATCGGACTGCTCGGCAGACGAGAGCGGCTCGATCACCACCAACCGAGCCAATATCTACGACCACCGCGCCTCCTTTAAGTCCAACCTATCTGACACTGATGTCATGTTCCTCAATGTAAGTCCTAGTGCGATTTGTAGTCACCCGTCTTAGACGCTTGCAGAGCTTGTATTACGCGATCAAACTATAGCCCAACAATTGGAATATTTTACTCAAAATTTCGTTATAAAGGCTATTATCGCTGCAGTATTTAGATAATAGATATGCATGTTATGTGTCTATCATAAATAATTTAAAGTTGAATTAGTATTTTTTGAAAATATTATTGTATAACTTTCAATATACTTTTTAATTAACAAGACTAACATCAAAATATTATAATAATATTTTTTTTTTCTCTTAATCTGGTCTGTCATCGGTGTCTAATGCACAACTCTGAATAACTATTATTTTTCTGAGGAAATAGAACGCACAAAATATATTATTCAGAAACTATCGTTTAATTATACCTCGGAGTAGTATACAAATGGAGAGTGAGCGATGTCTGTTGAAAGTCGCCGTGGCGTAGTAACATACATACGTTACTAGTCCAGCCGATCAGCGCTGTAAAAATCTCACCGGGAAAACTTAATTGAAATGAGCTGTCATTATTGTGAATGTATAGCATCAGGTGGAATGACAGCTCACTAGAGGGGGGGGGGGGGATTACACTATTATATCTATGATCATGGGTATGATAGTGTAATATCTCCTAAGTTCTCACGGTGAAATTGTTATAGACTAGACCGGCTGTTTGAGTTCATGTAAATATATGATAATCATCGTTATATTTGTTTACTACTTCGTAAACCGTACGTGCTATTTACGTAATACAATTAAAAGCTATGTGAGTGCTGTAACGCAGGTGAACCGCGGCGGGCCCGGGCAGGGCGCGGCGGGCAAGCCTCGCGCGGCGAGCGTGTTCTCGTCCAAGTCGTCTGTGAGCGCCTACCGGCCGCCCGTCGGCGTGCCCGTCACCTCGCCCATCACGTCGCCGGACACTACGCGCACGTATCTGTACCAGGGATTAATTGGTAAAGAACTGGTTGTAAACGTGTAGTTAAATTACTTACAACAGGTTCATGTAAACTATAAAGCATTAGGAACGCGACAATTATTTTTTATTGAGATGATCAGATGACTAGGCTGACTGTGGAGTTGTGCTCGTCACTTCACCACCGCGTTCATCTGCCTCGTATAGGTGCACTTTTCATAAATGCTGATTTTCACCAAACACACACCTTTAATATTTCCAGAGGAAGCCTGTTCCGGCTCGTAGGACCATATTACTTTTCCTACAATTTAACCACGTTATTCACAAATTTTTATATCCACATATATCTTCTTTCTCAATTAAAGGCAAAGAAAGATCAAATCTATGGGACCAAATGCAGTTCTGGGAGGATGCGTTCCTTGACGCGGTGAGTCAAGAACGCGATATGATCGGGATGGACCAGGGCGCCAACGAGATGATGGAGCGGTATAAGTGCTTGAGTGAGACGGAGCGCAAGCGTCTCGAGCATGAAGAGGACAGGTTACTGTCCACTGCGCTATACAACCTGACGGCTGCCATGGTACTGGTGGGCGTGGACGCTGACATCGTAAGGAACAAAGTGCGCCGTCTGCTCGCTAAGAGCCACATCGGACTAGTGTACAGCCAAGAAGTTAACCATCTGCTTGATGTTGTGCATACTTTGGTAAGTACAGACAATATTTTAAAATGTTGTTTGTGTGCAGATTTATTATTCGACACACCAAAAATAAAATAAAAGTTTTTTTTTCTATTTGGTCCCGTCAACGAGTTTTTGTGTAATATTTTAAATAAGTCTCATGTAAGTTTGCATCCTTTTAGACTCGCAGGTATCATCAAAAGTTATAAGGAGTGCAAACCACTTTCATCTTGTGTTCGCAATAACGTGTACCACTGGTGTTCTATCCAGCACGGCAACGACATAGAACTGAAGCCGCTGGGTTCGCGCCTGCTCCGCCGTGCGACGTTCACGGTGCACGAGGGCGACGCGGCCGGCGAGCTGCGCTTCATGGAGGTGCGCGACGACGGACTCATCCTGCGCTCCACGCAAGGTAAGCTAGTGTAACATAACATCACGCCTGTATTCCCGGAAGGGTTCGGCAGAGGTGTAACTATAGTACACCCACTTTTCGCCAGTTATGTTTAAGTCCCATGTAATAGGGGGCGAGCCTATTGCCATAAACCGTGCACAAATCCAGACCCGGGCTGCTATTGAGAAATTCCAGATCGAAAAACTCAATAACACTTTGCCCGACTTAGGAATGGAACCCAGGACCTCATGCACAACGAAAAAAGTATAATCGTTGGAAATCACGAGCGCGCGTCATGTGACTTCTTTGTCATTGCCGTAAAGTTTAAATTGTAATGATGTACTCCCAAAACGCTCGTGAAATGTAATGTTGCATTGTGTCTGGTATTAAAAGTAGTTCATGGCTCATACATTTCATAGGTATTGACAAATTACAACATTTAGGACATATTTAAATAATGGCATGGGACTTTCGAACCCAGACCCCGCCCGAACGAACAACGGTGTTCTGTGTTCCCCTGCAGCCCATTTCACGATAGCTGGCTGTAAGGGGACTTACACAGGTGAACGCTGATAGTAGCAGTACCGTTGCAATGTGATGAAGCCGCTGGGACAATTTCTGCAAAGACATCTTGAAAATTCCTGCTAGTATAATCTAAATCGGTTGCAGTCAACCACTGTACACGTAGACATGCTTAAGGTGACTTTCACCAATGGAACTGAACGCGATCAGCACATCTAAACCTCGTCCAAGAGCTGTCAGTGTCATCATTTTTGTGAAATATTTACACTTACAGCTCTTCTTGAACACGGTCCGCCCTTAACTGACGAGTAAGTCAACCAGGAGTAAATCACCATTATTTTATCAGACCTCTGTCACTTTCTCACTTACATGAACAGATACAAGCAATCCTGAATATGTGCAGTGTATCCCATAAAATAACTATGAACACATCAATTCCAGGCACCATCGTGGAGAGGTGGTGGTACGAGCGGCTGGTCAACATGACGTACAGTCCCAAGATACGAGTCTTGTGCCTTTGGAGGAAGAACGGTGGCCAGACGCAGCTACATAAATATTACACTAAGAAGGTTCGTGACACTTGTTTATTGATACAACTTGGCTACCCTCTTTTTCTTATTATTAACACTTTCACTGTCCATGCATTACATGTAATGCACTGATGAGTTAGCTCCGTACGTCCGTGCATGACATACAATACACTATTAACCACCAAGAATAGTGTTGTTCACGAGAAATTTGAAAAATCAATCAAATAAAAAAAACAGATAATTCTTTCAACCTGCCAAGTACGTAAACTGGCTCCCTGGGTTGCCATATCTAATATGTAAAAAAATATATATATATAATAAATATATAATATATATACCAAGTTTTACAACTTGGTATATATATTATATTTTAATAAAATAAAAATGGTTTTTCTTACTGAAATTCAACTTAAATAAAACTTTTTTTTTATTTCTTTGGGGAGTCTACGCTAATAAACTTTTCTTGAGACATAATAAGTCACCTCCACAGTCGATATAATATACTCATCAATGAATATACTACATTAAGTGCCACACAATTACCCACCTCGCCTTTGTATCGTGGCACTATGTCACCTAAATCGTCAATGGCAACAAATGTATTTTTACAATCCTCACATTTGCCTGAAAACATTAATCCCTCGTCGTTTAAGTACACCATTGTGTGTTTTGGTAGAAATTTAAATAATAGTTTGGTCCATATAATTCTTGGTAGACCCAGATTGATTAAGTCACATTTTAGATCATGTACCTGAATCAAAAAAAATACTTGATCAACTTGGTAAGCTATATTATAGCTACTCGTAAATAAACACAAAAGTCTTAAATGCCTTACATTGTCCAATAATGACACTTCATATTTTTCCAAACTGGCGTCGACGTACGGTTTCAGCACAAACTATAAAAGCGTGTTGGGTCGTTTCTTTTACGAAATAAGGCTCCACTATTTTTTTATAATCCATTTTTAAACTATCTTAATCCACAATACAATGGCTCAATTTTCGTAATTGAGATAAAATTTTCATTTATTTCTTCTTTATTCTTTTTTCAAAAATCATTATTTTTTTTATTCTGACATTCCGATTTAATAATGAACCTCATTGTAACATGAAAGAAAAAAAACTTTATTACAAGCTGTACATTCAGTTTGTACTTGCTTCGCTCCTTTTCGGGCATTAGAAGCAGTCGTTTGACTAGTCATTTTTTTATAGCAACCAGTACATCGTCGCTGCACTATCCTTCCGTTGGATTTTCGTGGTATATTCGTTAATTTATGTGACATATTCAGTACTGGCTGTGTAGGTGATGGATCTCGTATGTTCAACAACTTTTCCACAATCATTTCTTGACCTTTCAACATTGTCATTGTTGTTGTATTTATTTAATTGAATATAATTATTGAATTTACAACTGCAATAGAAATAAGATCTATTACGATCTTTTTATACCAAATGCAAGACTTGCGTACTGGTGAGTTATAACTAGCAAGTTGGTGGGACAGGTCTATTCCTAATTTTCCCTTGTTATAGTCCATGATCATTTGCGGTTTCATAATTGGTTTGAAACCTTTTGTCATTTCCATCTCCTTACCATGGCAAGTCGAGAGCATGACAACGTCTCTTTTATCATGCCACTTAAGAACAGTCATACAGTCATTTTGCATTACGGCAATTTCACCCGTTTTCAGTATAGCTTGCGCAACCTCTTTTGGCAGATGTCGTCTGTTCCTGCGAATGGTACCACAAAAATCCGTGCTTCGCTCTTTAAGATATCTTGCTAATGATACACTGGTGTAATAATTGTCAGTTATAAAAATTCTCCCTTCATTTAGTAAATCCTGTCCTAATTGTACTACTAACGAACCAGGTTTATCAAGACAAGCTGTGACTTCATTATCTCCTGCAAAAACTTTATAATTCCATGTGTACCCTTTGTCTGTACACAATTTATAAATTCGCATACCGTATTTAACGGATTTGTTTGGATTATATGTTCTAAAAGTCAGTCTTCCTCTGAATTTCACTACAGATTCGTCAACTGCAACTACTGGTCCTGGTGTACGTATATATATCCTTTTAAAATTTGAAATGATTTTGTCAATTAATGGCTGTATTTTAAAAAGACGTCCTTCATTATGATTCGTGTTATCAACGAAATGCCAGCATCTCAAAATTAGACAAAACCTATTATAAGACATATGGATATTGTGAAATAATGGATGATAGTAGATTTTTTTATTTTTCCAATATGATTCTATTTTAGGGAACGGAATCAAACCAGTTAATAATATAATGCCCAAATATGATCTCATTTCGGTCCTAGTCACCGGCGTCCATCTTTTTATACGCGAATAAGTTGGAAGATTTGCTTGTTGCAAAAGTTGACTCGCATACGTATTTGTTTCCGCTATCATGAAATCGATTATATCATCTGTCAAGATTTGAAAAAAAAACAGTCCACAAATCGGAATCGGCATTGAAATGATGAAATTGTCGTTTACTCAAATAGCCAAGCATTCTCTTTCAATAAGGTAGTATATTCATGTTCCAAGTAGAAGACGCCGCGAAATTATTTTCCATTATATTATTTTCATTTATGAATTCATTAATGGCTTCAATAGTTTCTTCAGGTCCATATATTTGCAAATTCTCTAATCGTTCTAGTACCTCATCTTCATCATCACTATCTTCTAAAACACACAATAAATCATCGCCTGATACAATCCGAGTCATGGTTGATAAAATGAAGCCAAGACCAATAATAGAAAATATTATAACTATTCACCAATAAACACACAATCAAAAACAAAATGACATTGTCAATGTCATGTCTATGCAATTTTACTTATCTATTATGGTACATAATTATCTCTTACGTTTCCCTCGTAGAGGTTTATTAATGAAACAGTCCGCCAAAATATACACGAGATCAACGATTTGACTATGTTTGTTACCAATACATCGATCGTGTTTCGACGTACTTGGACAACACTATTGGTCGGCGGTTGAAGTTCATACGTCCATGCATTGTATATAACGCACTATTGGACGTGCAATAATTGTATTGATAATTGTCTTAGGACAGTGAAAGTGTTAAGTTACAGTTCAGAGTTTTGTATAATTTGTTGCAATGTTCCAAAAAATCTTATGAATCACATAAAAGTATCCTATCATCACCATCTTCTCCCATGTTACTTGGGGTTGGAGCGACACAGTTTTTTCCTCCAGTCTCCCTTGTCAGTAGACATGCCGCGAATACTCGCTATTATTCGGTATTCAGCATTAGCCGTTTTTTTTTTGTTATTCGTCGAATACCGAATAACAGGGTCTATTATACGAAATTCGGCGAACAGTTGTCTAAATAAAAATAAACTTTTAATGAACAGAAAAACTATAGACTTCGACTTTTATTAATCTTTCAAAACAAAATACACTTAGTATTTATTATCATTAATATAAAGGTTTGCCTTTCCGTGTGGTGCCGGACGTAAAGAATAGTACCATCCCATTTCTTCCCGTGGGTGTCGTAAAAGGCGACTAAGAGACTCACAAGAGAATGGCAACGTTCTCTATGCATTTTAACACCATACTGCGATCGCCAACCCACCTGCCAAGCGTGGCGATTATGGCAAACCCCCCCATTTTGGGGAGGCCTATATCCAGCAGTGGACGTCTTTCGGCTGAAATGATGATGATGAAAGGTTAGCCAAAAATCAGTCATGTTGACGATAATTAGTTAGGCTTTTTAATTAATAATTTAATATTTAAAGTCCAAAAGGGGCAGATTATAGTATCAAGTCGGTTGTACTTTTTTCATAAATCAAACCTGCCTCAGAAAATAAATATACTATATTATAATTTGAGAATAAATAAACTGGTTTTTATATTCCTTTTTTTGTCGAGTATTAATGGCGAGTATTAGACTATTCGCCATAGGGAATGGCGATTAATCGGTATTAGTACTATTCGCGGCATAGACTTGTCAGCCGTTATTCGGAAATAGTGTAGCTTTCTCTCAGTGAAATATTTTTTGTAATAGGATCTGTATTTTCAGAGACTTTTACACATATCTCATCACTACACAAGGAGAATTTAGATTTTCTGAACTTATGTGTTAATGGTTGCAGTGCAAAGCGCTGTACTACTGCATCAAAGAAGCGATGGAGAAGAGCGGTCGGCGACAGGACGCGGCCGAGCTGGGCGGGGAGTTCCCCATACAGGACTGCGCCACCGGGGAGGGAGGGCTTATACAGGTGACGCAATTCCATTGACACCAACATTCAAAAACTACTTATAGCGTTACAAGGTTATTTTGGCGCGTGGCCTGAATCGTAACTAACGCCGCCATCTTGTTTTTTGTTTACATTTCTAGTGAAATTTCATAAACCAATTGCACAAATGTTGACCAAGGCCATTCTCACACGGATTGATGGCAAGTCAACCTGAACTGGTTGGCAACGGGCGTTGCCAACTGCGATGCAACTGGTACTCTCACATGGCGCAACACAAGTTGTATACATTTTAGTCATTTCATCATTAATTCAGACACCGTTCACACTATAACGCGCCAATTTTATGAAAAATTGCGTTGCACCAGTATCGCGTGACTGGTTGCGTCGCTGTTGATGACTAATTTTCGACAAGTTGCGTCGTGTGGGAACTGCCATAGAAATGTATGTGCTACCGCGATTGGTCTAATAGCGGCCCCCTGTCAGCGTCATTCGAGCGCCAAAAGACCAAAAGATACTCGTAGCAGTGGTTTCTTATTACTATGTAAAGCCTTGCGCTTTTTAACAAACATCAAGAGTTGCTCTTAAACATAGTAATAGTGAGACTGTAGGATGACTTGATATGTACCTGTCTAAACTAATATTTAAATTAAATAAATGCCTGCAATTATTTCGCATTGAACTATGTCTGCAATGTAGCGTACCATAAATTAGGAATCATATTCTGAGCCGTGGAACCTTCTAGTACATACAATTTCAATATAATCAATTGATTACTCATGATGATGATTTTGTTCACTGTTTTAACAACACGTCTTTAACTCCAAAGGTGTGCATGGAAGGCGTCGGACTTCTGTTCCACCACAGCAAGGTACGTACCTACGCTTCGTTTGTGTGTTCGTCTCTTTTTGTCAGCTTATTTATGTTATTTAAGTATATGATAAGTTATCAAAACGATGTACCAAAACTCTACAAGTCGGAGTAGATGTGACCAGTTTTGGTATTATCATGAATCGTTTGTCCAGGTAAGATATCTGTCAGTGTTTATGCTTGATTTGGGAAAAGTCTCGATACAAGTGAGTGAAACATTCATATAGTGTTGTACGCTCGCGCTGTACGACAGTCTGTACACAACATCAGCGTCCGCGCTGCCATTGCTTCATTGTATCAATATTGTATCGGTGCCGTTAGCGCGTTGTTATTATCGTACCGTATTATGAAGCTTATCTATCCAACACGACAAGTATACCATCAATTATTAAACAGGCACAGAAGAATTTATAGATATATTTATTAAGAATCGTTAAAAAGTTTTAGTCATCATTTTTCAGTCGATGCCCCACATAAATTTATGCCTAGTTTTAAAATTCTCATCCTCATAAAACTTATCCGGACGCAAGGACCACTCAAACTTTCCTATTTGGATTTCTCTACAATTTTTTCTCTGATATTTTTTTTCATACTATATTTATATAATATTTATCTTATATATTTTGTTTGAAATTCAGGTGATTTTGCATTTACTAATTCCGTATTATTGTCGACAAAGCTTAGGTCTAATTAAGACCCAGTATTTTTGCCCTTAAATATCCTTATCTACTATTCGATGTAATAGTTTAGATTCTTTTTTTTTACATTTAAGACTAACCGTTGTCCATCTGATATACGTTCTTATACTCCATACGACTTGTGCATGTGCTATTTGTCTGCAACACCCGTACATCGCTGGAGTGCGTGGGCGCCGCTGTGCTCTCGCTAGGAACTTTTGAGATGGTCCTTGACACGCGCTCGGCCGCCCTCAACTAATCTCATCTTTTTGTCTGTTCTACTCTTTCCGGACACGCCGAACACGCGCCGCTGCGCAAAAGGATTTCGAGGTACACAGTGGTTCATTCATAGTAATGGCTGGCTCTTACGATGATCGACACGACCTTTATGACCTTTAAAAATTAGTCACGGTCACCGTGAGAATCGCATCTAGCGATGATCGTTCGAGGTCGTAGGGCTTTACTTGTAGTTTTGAGGCTTACAGATTGTTTTTAGCCGTTGTTAGCGTTGTATTAGTTCTCCCGAGTGCGGCGAGCGCCGATGCGCGCAGTCGTGCATGCACATAGACGCCCTTTGTTTATTATCTGTTTATATTAACGCACCCGACAGCTTGCATTCGTATCGTGGATCGTCCGGCGAGCGGTCTCGATCTTTCGCTCTCGCATTTTGTGCCGAGATTTAGTTCGTTCGTCCCCTATCACCCGGAACCATAGCGAGCGTCCGTCAGCGCTAAAGCTTACCGGACGCGAGTCACGAGGTCAGTCGTAGAGCATTCGCCATCTCACAAGTTCCGGTGCGGCCCGGGCGCCGCGCGGCCCCCCGCACCCGCACCGCCCCGCATCTGACCTCGCACACTGCACTCCCGCCCTGCCGAACTCCTCACCCTCGCTCTTTGCTCGATGTCTCAACTGCAGAAACTAAATATTGCCACTTTAATTCCGATATTACAAAACTGTCTTGTTTAAAAAACGATCTGGTACTGGTTTTCAGAATTGGACCCGACCGGGGACAATTTAGTATATTAAGGAATTGAAGAAGACAGTGAATTGGCATGCATTTTAGTTTTTGCGCTCGATAAACGATACACTAACTGAGGTAGATAAAGGCGGGTTCTTTTTGCCGTTAGTGTATTGGGCTCCAATGCTCGTATCGCATGTATGTATTCTGCATGTATTTTCTTTTTAAATTTTCTTTGGAGATGTGACTCGTAAGTGATACAGAAGAATTATCGAAAATCAATATCAACTGCGTGTTTGTTCTATACGAAACACGCAAACTACGATACAGGTCCTTGAGTGGCAAACGAGAAGCAGCAGTAAAAAGCGACGAGTCCTAAGTCCTAGCTCTGTACAAAGATGGACGGACTAACGATTCAACTCCAAAGGAAATAAAATATGCAATTTTATTTAATTGATGTGTAGATACTCGTATTATGCTTGTAAGCAGTTTAATATTCCCGATGCATGCATTTAGTTTGATGTAGTGTTTACTAGATTTGCAAATATTACCTACTGTTATTATACCAACTATTTTATATGCATATTCATAATTATGTTTGCGTGAATATAAAAAAAGAATCTGTCCTATTTTATGAAAGTGATGTGAATTTTCGTCTCAATACAAATCGTATTGCGGACACATCATCACTTAATATTACCAATCTCAACCGATTTTTTAACTTCTAGCGAACTTCAACATACGGTACTTTCACATGATGTTTCAGAGATTCATTTGGTTTAACTTAATTGTCCCTCACGATTGTTATTTATTAAGTTATAATACATATTAAATGTTTACAACCTCCTTCTTTTTGAAGCCGGTTAAAAAGTAAATACTATTCGTTATATATAGGTCTGTAGCAAGAAGAGCGTAGATAATGAAGCATTATTAACGCCCCGCAAATTGACACGCAAACCTAATAAACGTTCTACTTATCTAAATTTGCGCTGGAATGACACAGAACCTCATATTTTCTTTTGTTGTTACTAAGTAACAAAAATTGCTAATGTTCTTGGTTTTGTAGTTATTGTGTGCATTCCTTTCCGTTAGTTTTTAACTTACTCCGTGTTACGACCGAAATTATCGTGTCAGATTCACCGGCATTACGCGACTTTCTTTGTGCGGCGTTGGTGACGCTATATTACTCTTACCTACTCTCAGCCTACGCTACATAGATGTGCGCACGTCTGTTACAACTTTTATTTAGTTTCTAGCATACATTTCGTTATTAGTTTTTGAAATTACCACTGAACTTGTCTGTGTTACAGTTTTTCGTGCGGCTGGATCACATTAGGAAGTGCTTCACGCAAAACGGCGGTATCTTCGTTTTAGAAGAATTTAGTAAGTTTTAAATAAACTAGCTCCAGTTTTTAAACAACTGAATTTGGATCCAGAAAATTGCGCTATAGGGTTGGATGTGATTCTAATCAAGCCGAAGCGTGGACCGTTTGATGGTACATTCTGCCTTTAACAGCCTTCTTAAATGCGTCTGCCCATCTTGCTAGATAGCCATTACTTCCGGCCCATTTTCGCCCAACAGTAACTAGTTAACTAGTATAAAAAGCTTTAATTGACAATATTTTACATTTCAGATCCAAAAACAAGACAGATTATACAGAGGAAATATAAATCTGTAATGGCAAGTAACATTTTTGTAATCAACTTATTTATGTTTGTTTGATTTTGTTTTTTTTTTCATTTGATGTGTTTGTTTACGTATGTGTTTCATTTATGTTGTAGGCAGAAAAAGTAGTGCTTGATCTTCACCGTTTCTTCTCGTTGTGGCTTTCCCGTTACTTTGTCGAGACCTGTGGACATCAATTGAATTATACACCTTCCATTTCTTAGCTCATACCCTTCCTAGTCAGTGTACGTACCAACCGCACGTGTTTTGGTTTAATTTTATTATGAAGCGTTATGGCCTGCGCAGACTGGCGGACGGGACGGCAGAGGTTTTTTTAAGCAACGGAATTTAATACTTATCCAATCGAAATAAGGTATATATTTCAATGCTCGGTGATCGACCTTGGAGCATCGCAGCTCAGTTTTCTCTGGACCATCGAAGAGCACGCTGGAGGATACCGCGGTGGTATGCGCTGGCGTTTGCCAAACTCTTTCAAAAGCAACTTTTTGACTGCGTAGTCGCTAGTGGAATAATCAAATCCCGTTGAGCAGTGGCTACTTGGCGGATGCTCCCGTAAGCTGGCGGACGCTCGTCGTATCGCAGAGGATTTCTTGCTAGTGTACGCTGGCGTATAGAGGAATCCTCCTCGAAGCTCTCCCCTGACGTCTGCCAGTTTGCGCAGGCCCATATTGTCACATATTTTTTACGTCACCTACTGTGCTCATTGTATTATAATACAGTCAACAAAATAAAAGTCTTTTTATTACAAAACATACTGTGTTTGTGCTCAGTAGTCAAAAGTAAAGTCTTTTTTTTTTTTTTTTTTTTTTTTTTTTTTTAAAAACATTGCCCCACACTAAGAATTTCTTCCTGTATCGTGGGTGCGTTTACAAACATAGAAACTCACATACACTAACACCCAGACCCGGAACAACTACTTGCAGATCATACAAATATTTGTTCCGTGCGGGGATCGAACCCGCGACACGTTGCGCAGCAGTCGATCGCTCGGCCACTGCGCCAACCGTGTCGTCAAAACGACGCCTTTGCCTACGTAGTGCAAAAATATCTTGGCTGCTGACTTGTCTTTTGCTGATTGTACATAACTCACATCACTACATTTGCTCACATTAACCTGGCACTTAATTACTGTCATCTAGACATTTTAGTGCCTAGCGCAAAATCTCGAAATCGTTGTAGAAAAAAACCATTTCGAGATTCAAACACGTTACAACGTTGCTGCAATTATTTTATAACTTATATCTTATACTATTAGATGAGCAATATTTGTATATATATATATTTGTAATCACGTCACGTCCTCGAAAACGGCTCTAACGATTTCGATGAAAGTTGCAATATAGGGGTTTACGGGGGCGAAAAATCGGTCTAGCTGGGTGTCATATCTAGAAAATTAGTTTTTTCCGTATTTTCACCCGAGCAGAGCTCGGTCGCCTAAAGATTAGAACAAGATAGCTACCTTAGAAAAATGACATGGTAGGATGGAATTAGTAAGTACCTACTATCATGGCAGCATGGAATTAGAATGTAGGTACTATACATGGAGTTAGTATGAACTATCCTGACTTACTATCATGAGTTGTCTCTATTTTCACCCGAGCAGAGCTCGGTCGACCAGGTACCATAGTTATCCAAACATCAAAATATTTAACACTAGGACCTCCTTTTCATAACGACCAATGAACACGTTATTTAAAGAAATGATAAAAACAAATTGATGAACAGAAAGACCGTCTGTCTATCTTTCCGTTCATCAATAGTGATCGTTTAACAAAGTATTTCTTCTTCTTTGGACATCTTTTGTGCCTAAAATGTGAAAATACCATCAGGTATAATTTTATTGTACGTAATTTCAGGCGGACCAGATATGCTACGCGGTGCTTTGTGTATTCTCTTACTTCGCGGCGGGCCACGAACAGAAGAAGGCGATACTCGAGCAGGCCGCGCGCGTGCCGCCCGCGCCGCACGACACGCTCGCGCCCGCGCCGCACGCGCACGGCGACGCGCGCCGGACCAGTCCACAGGTCGGTTGCTACACCGTTACAAAGATCTTTTGGCGCTCGAATAACGCAGGGGCGCGCTGCTGGTAAACATGCACAACAATAGGCTAGTGACCAGCAAAAAAATACCTTACGAATTTTGTATTGCAGAATGGTCGTGAGCTAAAAATATATAAAAAAAACTTAATTTTGAAAATGATTATAGTTTAATCAATATTTTTGTGAAATAATGCGTAATAATAAAGCCGTTGGTCACGTGATACAAAACCCGAACCAGAGCACGGCACGCCAATTCTTTCAGAAGACCAAACTTAAAGCGTCCGACATAATTTCTTTTGCTTTTAACAATACATGTGCGAGAGGAATGGTATTGAAAAGAAACGACACTGGTTGGTAATGTGTCCCTCTCTCAATGTTCATTATTCATCTACTACATTAGTAGTATTTAGTCATACCTATTCTGTTTAGGCACATAAAAAATTTGGAAATGGATATCTACCTTCGCCTGTCAAAGTAAACATTTACACAAATACTTATGTCTGCTTTGAATATAATTTTTAAAATAATGAAAACGTTTTTAATTAAGACTACGGAATATTATACTATTCCGACAGAAGTAATAAATAAAGTTTGAGTGCGATCAACACTGTTAAAAGAAACTCGCAGATTTGACGGATTAAAGTCAATCGAGACGCCAACCTGCCAACTGCGTGTCGGACCACGCACAATGAAGGGTTCCGTAGTTGGGATGAATTTATCCCAAGAACAAACTTAACATTGTAGTTGAAAAACATGTTCTCCCATACGAAATGTATGGGAGATCATGTTTTTCAAACCGCAAATTTAAGTTGGTTGATTTATTACTCGTTGACCTGTACAGTAGGCTGTACATGTGATAGTTTTTCTTTTTATTTCGTTATAAATACTACTACCGTGAATTTTTTCACGAATCCAAGTACAACCATTTAGCTGGCAGGGAGGGGGGGACACTTGACTCTAACAAAACATTTCAGTTAAAAGCTTAATATTTCGCAAACAGATCCCTAAATCCAATAATGGTTTTCACCAACTCACAGTATTTTTGAACGACCTTTCTAACGATACCCCACAACATGGGGTAGACGAGAAAAAAACATCCCCACTTTACGTGTAGGGTATCGTAAAAAACAATATTTTCCTTGATTTTATTTTACCACTTTGTCGGCATGATTAATATGTATACATATGCAAAATTACAGCTTTCTAGTACTAACCGTCTCTGAGCTAAGCCGCGGAGACAGACGGACAGACAGAAGGACATGGCGAAACTATAAGGGTTCCTTGTTTACTACGGAACCCTAAAAATGAAAAATTAGTTCTGTTATTGTTAATATTTCGCTGAAATATTCATATTTTGAGGTAAATAAACCACAAAGAACTTTACTAATTGGTTTCTCAAAAACTGGTATCTAGCCTATTGTTTTGGGAAATGTCAATTGAAATGTATTCAAAAACAAGATGGCGGCGTTACGTCTGATTTTGGCCTCGCGACAAAATAACCTTGTAGCGCTCTATACAATACCATACAAATATGGTCTTGACCTGTAAAATCAGAATAATTATGCGCTAAGGTAGCCCGTAAAATAAAGCAGCTCTGCATTAGATCGTATGTTGATCGAAATGTGATACGCGCGCGGAGTAATGATAGTCCATAATATGTATATTTTATTAATTAAAATCACAAAATAAAGCATCAACAAAATTTTATGTTGTTTGGGAAACATCATAATTTTATGCAAGGTAAAATTCTTTAAAAAAAAAGAAATTTGTGCTTCATTGACACTCCCCGTTCAATATCTATATGTCGGAAACACTTTAATGAGTTGACTAATCGAGACGCCAGCCCCGCCTATCGGCGCTCGACAGTCTACAACATAACGCTCGGACCGGACGGAGCTAAGCAGAGTTTGCCTGTGGCGGTCGTGCATTGAACACTTTAGAAACTGTCGTGCGTTCCGTATAGTAGTATCGTGTACCTACAGTGTGTGTATTGCTAGTGTGAATAATTTGATCGTGAATTATAATTTGATCTGAACTGCAAACGGTTTTTCTATTGCACAATAACCAACACTACCCACAGTAGTTTTAAAATATGGCTGTTATTAACACATCACACATCATACCCTCCTTTGTTATATACATTCCTGACCATCCAATAGGTGGAGAAACGCTCCCCCGTGAGACGCACTGGTGAGGTGAGGTCTCCGGCCGGAAAGGTAGAGCCCAGCGATTTAAGAGAAATGGCGGAGCGTCAGCAAGTCAGAGGCGGACACACCATCAGCACATCTGCTGCTGGCCCTCCCGCAGCGCGAGCTGGAGTCGAGCGGGCCGGCGGAGAGCGAGCCGGGAGTGAAAGGAGTGCAAGCGAGCGGATGGGGAACGAGCGGAGCGCAAGCGACCGGACGGGAAGTGAGCGGAGCGCAGGCGACCGAACTACACGCTCTGACAGCCTACCGCCGCGCAGACCGCCGCCGCCTGCCGTGCCGCCCGCCGCGCCCGCTCCGCACCAGCGTCTGGCGCGCGCGCACTCGCACGCCGCGCCGGCGCGCCCGCCCGACCCGCCCACAGTGAGTGTCCCATGCAGCCCGCCTGCGCTACCCAACTCATCACAGCCGGCTGTTGCCGCGAGCTGACGCTTCCTGTTTCCACAGATACCGCCGCGGCCCAGCGCGACGAGCGCGCGGCCCGCGGGACCCCCGCCGGCTCTGCCGCCACGCCAGCTGTCGGCGGCCGCGGACGTTGGCGCCACACCGAGGTGAGCGACCTCCCGGCGTCGAGTCTTATAGCGCGAACTGTCTCGTCTTCCGGGACGCTGCGATGTGCCGTAAAGTATTAGGAGACATTCGTCCGGCCCCAGAGGTGGCGATGCTGACCACGGTGACGCTTGTCGCAGAGGCGCGGGCGCGGCGGGCGGGACTGGCGGGGCGCGGCGGGGCCCGCCACAGCGGCAGGGTTCGGTGTCGGCGCCGTTCGCGTCCACGAACCCGTTCACGTCGCCGCGCCACGCCGAGTTCGTGATCCCGCAGCGTAACAACATGCGCCGCTCCTCCACCACTGACAGAAGTTAATGCATCTGCGGTTCCGGATGTTTTGTCCTTAGAAGTGTATCTGTGCTGCACACCCACCCCCTCCCTGTTCGAAATTAGCAAGTAGCCTTTCGTGTATAACCTGATGTAAAGTGTTATCAATAATCAATAAAGTATGCATAAAACATTAGAGCTTGAGATATTTCATTAAAATAATCCGTCACAAAGCAATAATCTGTCTCAGTAATTTTGTAAACAGTGATCGGCCGTACCTGTGCGTCTACAAACCGAAGGTTTTTTTTCCAACTCTTTTAAAATGGGTAACGAACGGTAGGAAAGTGCTGTGAGCTGTATAACTTTTAATCATTTTATGCACTGTAATGCTAATTTTGTACTGACCTCGTACAATTACCTGCATAATATTTTGTGTACAGTTTAATAAAACAGAATTTATTAAGTGGGTACTTGAAAAGTCTAATTTACTTGGTAACGTTTATATTTATGGTATGTTCCCTCCCTCCACATGGCATTATTGGAAAATTAGTATTGTAGCACAAAGCAATTGATCTTTCTCTGTTATTTGTGCAGTTAAACAAAATTCGAGTGGACTTCCAACAAGTGCAGATTGTTGTTTATAAAGTGCAATGTAACCGAAAGGGCAATCAAATTACCAAGTACCTATGTTATAAATGAACGTAAGGTTTTGAATCGGGGTTATACAGTTCTTTTGCACATTACCGGCTTATGTACATTTAAAGCGGCAAGGTGGTTCTCCCTCGATGATGCAATCGCAAATACATGCGTCAGAACAATATTAGCATCGCACTGAATAGTATGGAATCTCCCACGGTTGTCTCAAAAACGCACGTTATTGTAGCACACATTCCTTGTCGGTCACCACGTTGTCACGTCACCACGGGAGAACCGCCGAACATATCGACGAAAGTCAGGGTTGTCCAAAAGTAGAATGAAAATAATTATTTGAATACATCATATATTTTCATATATTTGTCTATGTATACTATCATTTAAAATAGAAACATTTTTGTCGATCATTGATTTTAATACCTATTAGCACCGACTTATTTATATGCATATCATATTGAGTAAAATTCGCTAAACGTTTATGTATATTTCGCAAGTTATAATATTCTTATGTTTGTAGGGTTCTGTAGCTTCTAGAGAACCCTGAGAATTGATACCTGTATAGAAACTTATCAAATTGTAAACAAGAGGCTTTTAGGCACAATTCGAGAGAATTGTGATTGAACAATTTTAGAACTACAACATCAAGTTCAATTTGCGCTACAACTTCAAACATTTTTGTGACTCTTTCAATAGTACAAGTCATTCTGAAATCAACTTAATTTGCACTAGCGTAAAGTTGATATTCGTTTAAGTGAAAACAATATCAATTGGAAACGAGGATTTAAATAGACTACAATAAGCTACAGCGACAGCCGTTCGGAGATCACAAGTGAATCAGTACTCAAGATATAATTTCAAGCAGTTAATATAGTTAAAAACCGCAGGGTTATGTTGTAAGTTTTCACATTTGCCTTTTGAATAGAATTACCTAATGTAAAAAACACAATTAATATCTGACAAGGTTGCAGTTTGTAGGTATTTGTAATCCATTTGTCCATGTAAAACATGTCCTTGGTCCGATGTTTTATTTTATATTACTTACGTACTTATATTACATGTTCCTATGCTATATCTAAATGTAAAGCTGTTAAAAAGCCGATCTAAATATTTAAATATATATGTACTTACCTATGTATCTAATACCTACTAAAATGAAAACACATAGGTAACTAACTGCCGATATTGTAAGTTATATTATTTTATGCCAAAATAAATAAAATTATAAACTGTTTATTTTTTATTGGTATTCCTTTTTAAAAGTACTGATAGGTACAGGGTTCTTTACATAGTGGCTTTTTGGTGGTAGGTACACTTAAAACTTAAATAAAAATAATTTATAAACTAAATTAGGTACCATGAACTTACCAGTAGGTTGCCATTCGCAATCTTTTGAATTTTTACTTCGCATGTAAAACGATAAGCAGCCGGCAATCGCAGCCGACTGATAACTACACCTGTTTTTATCCGCTTACTTTTTCACAATAATAAAATAAAAGGTTTTATGAACCGTGCCATTTTTATCGTCTTAAACTGGCGTCTCAGTTAAAGTATCCAATGCCTAGGTCAATAAGTCAATTCCCAAAAAAACTGGGAACACTGGGAACTGCTATTAATGAACATTTCAATCAGGTAGTATTTATTTCGTTTTATTGTTCGATTGGCTAACGTAAATCATTTTCAATAAATTTTACCAAACTAGAAATTCTAGTAATACTTTAGATCGGTCATGAAAGCGGAGGCCATTATAAGACGATAAAATGGCATCGGGTATAAAAATCAACAGTACCGTGACTGAATGACAGACCTAAACAAGGGTAGCAAGGCAAAAGGTGTACCTACCTTCTAAAAAAGGGTTTTTGCAACGTCACCCCTGATCAGGCCAAAGGATACTTATCAGTTTTGTTTACGAACAAAGTTGCAGGTAGCAGCTAGTCTAAATATAATAAGAATTACACCACATAAGTAGCGATAGTTACAATCTATACAAAACAAATGTTACTAAATACTGTAATGTATCAATATAATAACCAACCAATTGCTTCAGCCTTTCAGACAAATAAAATTAGCTACTCTTACTCTTTTTAGGTGCATTCCGTATTATCACAGATATTTGGTTTTCTTAGCAAATATAAAATTCCGGCCGAATTCTGAAACGAAACTTTTTTAAGTTCTTCATACTTACCCTATCACTTTAATGTGTCCCTATTAATTAAAGTGATAGAAATAGATACCTACTAAAGAATGTCTTAAAAGTAAGTGTCGTTTGAGAATTCGGGGGTTAGACCCGTATTCTACAACTATAACGTCTCCAATCTGTTAAAAGATATATAATTTAAATCCACGAACTGTCGGACGCGACTTATCGTATACCTACAGATTTTTTTGGAAGCTGCTCCTTGAAAGCCCTTCGACCGAACGTTGGTCCCTAAGGACCCGCGCCGTTTTCGATTGTAAGTCCTTTGAATACTAGGTTGTTTTGATATCTATGGTCTAGCTACTGACAGTCTGTTCATCCAAAACCATGTCATTCAACCAAAAAATAAACCAACTCTACTCGGGCGTTAGACAAAATAAAAGGTTACATTAGCGACTACTGACTATTTGCACGTATCGGTGTAATGTTTGTTAGACAGTAACAAACATTACACCGACACGTGCGTAGATAGGTTAAGTTAGGGAACTAAAAGCAAATTGACTACAAACTTAAATTGTCCGCACTATTTATTTATTAAAACTATGCACAAGTAAAAATAAAATACCGTACAAAGGCGGACTTAATGCCTGAGGCATTTGAGGCATCACTATTCAAATCATCTATCAATCTAACTGTCAAAGATTGATAGATGATATGAAATAGTTATACCACGACAAATTGACGTAGGGTGTCAGTTCGCCTAACAATTAATTTTTCCTGGCTCTAGGTACATCAATAGCCACTTCAGATAGTTCGTTCAGGCTTTATTTTAATTTAAATCTTGTTTTAAATAGATATAAAATAAAGGTATTCTTAAATAGAATACGGGCCCTAAAAACTTATGAAAATAATGTTATACCTATTTAGAATTAAAGCGGCTTGCAGACCGGCGCGATGCGACTCTAACAAAACAATTTCTAAGAAAACTTCACGGTAGAACAATTACCGGTGTCAAGTCGCGCTTGTCTGCACGAGCCTTTAAGTTCCTACTTCCATAGAACGCACATGACACAATATGAATATGTAATTCTACAGAACAATACCTACTTAGGTTTCCATATTTAATAATTATGCTCTAAAAGCACACTGATGTCTTAAGGTGGCTTCACACTAAAACCGGGTGCCCGGCGGGTTCAGAACGTTGCAAGTCAGACAACTTTTGTTTAAAATGAGCTTGGCGGCTGGTGTGTAGACATCCTACGATGAACGGCAGTCTTTATATATAGGTTCATTACTTACTTAGATACCTATTTCAAATCGAAACATTAAGAAAAAACACAGAATAGATAGCTTATCTATATCTACTAGGTACTTAGATAACTAGTGTAATATAATGTTTCGAGTAACACCAAGTTTTACAGTGATTGAGTAACGAAATAAAATAGTGACGGAGTGTTACAATCCTGTCACTCCGTCGTTTCAACATGTTTCCTATTAGGTTATTATTCGTGGATGTATCCATATACCTTTTATATGGATATATCCAAGAATATAAAGTTTACTAATCAAACAAAGCTTTCTTCAGTTCTAATGTACGAGTGACGATCGCTTTTGGTTAGGACACGGGGTTACGCATTTAAAATATTGAAATAAACGTTTTCATTCAACCGTAGTTTTTTTAAGTTATGGAATGTATAATTATAAATAAACCTACCTCTCAACGTGAAATATAGGTAAGTACAAATCATGCTTCGTGTTTTTATTGTTGAAGGACCCTCATCCTTATTTAACTTATTTCTTGTTTATTTCGCGGTCCGAAAATTTATATGAATGACGTCGGTAGACACCTACGACAATGACGGTTCCTCAAAGTAAAAAACGACGGAATTTAATGATCTCACTCGAGATTTCAAATACTCTGTGTTTGTGATGTATGTTGTAGCTAATATAGTACATAAAAACTTCTAGGCAAGAGTTAATAAGGGACAGTAAATAAGTAAGCTAAACGAGGTTGACAGATGGCGCCATCAGCACAAGCCGTAATCAGAACGTCGTCGAAATGGTTTACGGATTTGTTTTTTTAATATAAATTAAAAAAACAAATATAATTTTTTTTTTTTTTTTAAATTACTGTGCATGTGGCATCGTACGGCCATAAAAAATTAAGTTTCCTAGTTTTTGTATCACGAGGAAATTAAAGGTAGTTGGTACCTACGCTGTATTTGAACACCACACGCAGCACTGATGCAATAATGTTTAGGCATAGTGAAATCCCAACTAAATTATAAATGTGAAAGTGACTGTTTTACACTTTCACACTAAAACGGCAGAACGGATTCGGATGAAATTTGTCACATGGCTACCGATGTGCCAAATTTCATCCAGATCCATCATGACCTGGGTTAGGACATGGGATACTTTTATCCCGATATTCCCGCGGGATTGAGACTTGATGCGGGTGATTATATAAAATATTAACTAACATAAATATTTAATAAGAGAAAACAATGTTTGTTTATTGGTTGTGCTGCTGGCGCCACTGTTTTTAATCTTGGCAGTATTCTCCCATTTACTCGTGTGTGAATAACTTATTTAATTAGGTACTCACCTACCTTTCACGAAATCCCTCATTGGTAGATTTTCTTAAATGGTCGAAATAAAACTAATTAGATACCTAATACGAGTACTTAAGTACTTTACAAAAAATATAGACAAAAAATTTAGTAGGTGGGTACCTACCTAAGTTTAATATAACAATCAGTCGGTGTTTTTTTAAGTGCAACTCACTGCTTACCAGAATAACATAACCGTTATATGTAAGTATTACCAAGCAACGATTCCAGCAAAAACCAGGGCCATAATAATTATATTCATCTCCTTGAATTCAACTGCTTTCATCATTTTCGTCCCCAACCTAAAAAAGGTTTGAATGTTTTACAATATTATTTGAAAACTTAAGACACGGGTAGCATGGAAAAAACAAAACACGACCACGTCGTGTCGCGATTGTACGAGTATAATCCTCCAGATGAGGTTAAAAAATTCCACCTGTATAGGTGGATTTTTTTAACCTCATCAGCACGCGTAGCATGACCACCGTAGAAACGGGTTTTGTCGACGGAAGAATAGACAAAATAACAGATAAACAATCACAATCTGTCATTTAGTCTATTCTTCCGTCGACAAAACCCGTTTCTATCGCGGTCATGCTACGCGTGCTGGAGGGAAAGTACTCTAAATACTGCAGAAAGCAAATTTTACTCAATGAAAACATTCCATTATTTTTTTACAGAAACAAGTCTTCATTCAAAAAATTTTTGAATGCAAAATTGTTTGTAGGTAATTAAATTTAGTATCAAATATTTATAGGTACGCCAATATTTAATGTAGGTATCTATGGCAATAGTTGTGGCCAGCTGTAGGATTTGGGTTTCACATTCAGTCGAACGATACCATTATGTAGGCCACACTACAGTTTTACAATCTTATGACACGACCAGAATTTGAAATAAAATAAAAACATTTCTGCATTTTTTTTAACCATTCTTAATTTCCACTAAGACAACTCGCGTCAGTTAAAAGATAAAATAAAAATATATACAGGTAGGTAGGTACATATATTTTTAAATGTGGTGGATAAAAATAGTATATTTTGATGCAAGTGTACAAACTTTGTCATTGCACTGGACGCGGAATTGCAGCCTGAGCCGAAGGCGAGGGCTACGTGGAGCCGAGAGTGCAAGGACAAAACTAAATGCTCATGCGTATTAAATTACGTCTATAAACACACTTGCAAATTATAAATTAATAAAACAATATATATTTGCGACAATGTCAAATGGGGTCGCGGAATTTTTTACGTGCCTGTCTCATGCCGCCTAACAGCCTAATATTAAAACAAAAAAACTAATTATTTTTATTAATAGAACAGATATTAATATATAATATAATATATAAAACTATAAATATCTATGATTAATATATAAAAATATAGCGTTAATTATCATATTTTATTTATTTAAACTGTTTCTACAATTCATAACATTTTTCGGCATAAAAAAAGACATGAGAGTTAAAAAAAGTCGTACATATCTGATTAGCACCTATCTACTTAGTTATCTGTGGCGTACTTTATCGAAACAGAGCGGAAATGCAAAGTAAAAGGCACGCGTGTTCAATACACTGGTGCAATAAGGGCCGCTTTACGAAAATGATGAAAAAATATTTTTCCCATGTTTGACCCAGCCAGCTTGTTGTGTTTTGTAATATAATAGTAGGTATATACGTAGTCTGGTCATAAGTTTTGTCACATATGGAAAGTTAAATAAATGACACAATGAGTTACGCACTACAACCATTTATATATCAAATAAAAGGGTATAAAATACAGATTTAAACCACATTAAAATTATTTGAAATGTCCTCCTCTTGCTTCGATACAAGCCTTCAATCTGCAAGGCCAGTCATCAATCGAAGCACGCACGACATTCATGTCAATATCGGCGACTGCTTTAATCAGGGATGCTTTAAGTGACTCCAAGTTGGGATGGGGCTTAGCGAAGACCTTCTCCTCTAAGTGCTGCCATATTTTGTAATCCAAGGGATTCAAGTCTGGACTGGATGAGGGTCAATCCGCATGCCTGATAAAGTCGATTCCACGGGTCATGAGCCAGTTTTGGGTACTTTTCGCCTTATGAGCCGGCGCAGAATCCTGCTGGAATACCCAGTGCCTGTTTTCGAACATTTTTTGTGAAAGAGGTTCCACAATGTTTGTTAGGACTGTGTTTTGATATACGAGGGCACTGGTTTTCACTCCTTTTTCACAAAAAAACACCTCCGTTGGACCCAAATAGGACACCCCAAGCCAAACCATGAATGCCGAAGGGTGATGACCACGCTGAACACGTGACACACGTTTGTTCGCTTCTTCACTAGAGTGTGCATACACTTTATCATTTTGTTTATTGAAACTCTCCTCAACATTATAAAATTTTTCGTCCGGAAAAAGTTTTTCGCGGTATTTTTTTCCCGCGTACTGCTTTAACAAAACCCGGCTTCTTTCGAGTCTGATTTTCTTCAGCCGTGCGTTAAGAAGATGTGCTGTTTTTTTTCTATAAGAACGCAGTCCTAGGTCTTCATTTTACACCCTTTTAACAGTAGTTCTGCTTAGTCCCATCTGCAGAGCCAACATTTTTTGCTTGCGGACAGGATTTCGTTGGATTCGCGCCTTCATTGCTTTGATGACCACTGGAGTCCGAACAGTACGAGGTCGACCGGTCCTTTGTTTATCTTCTAATCTTGAATCTTCCCTGAATCGTTTGATAGTACGATAAATAAATCTCAGTGGAATTTTCAAATTTTTCAGCAGTTTGAAAATCTCAGTAGGCGCGTGACCGCAACAATGCAATGCAATTACTGCGACTCTGTCTTCTTTGCGCGTCCACTCCATTTTAGAAAATGAACAAAATTCCAGAAACCCTTTTTTATTTTCTTTAAATATTCAAATTTCGAATGCCCATATTTTCCTCGGCTTGCATTCTAAATTCGAAATTTTACCTATGTGACAGAACTTATGGCCCGACTACGTACACTCGCAGACAAAGAATACGGGTCAGTAAGAAAATTGAAATTATTCTTAAAATAATACAGCGGTATGAATGAAACAGTAGGTATATTGTGGATAATTTACCAGTTAATAAAAAACACCAAATGTTGGAAACATTATTATATTATTAGTTTAATTGTCAAAATTACATAAAACCGCCAAATAGTCGGTTTTTTTTTGTGTAGGAAATTATCAAATAACTTCTCCCACTCTGGGCGTAGCGGTCAGACTCTTACTGACTAAAACCCGACCGTGTTCCTTCAGTTTCCTGTACGTTGCCAGGAGCAAGGTATCCCTTTCGGACTTTGCCGCGACCCTGGCAGGCATTAGTCCTAGCGGACCCCGTCAGTTGTGCTGACACCTCTTTGAGGCGCGCGTGGAACACAACGCCTCGTCGACCCGGGCCTGGTCCTTATCGCACAGCGAGCTACCCATTGCTCACCGTCCGCAAGCCCGCGCCTAGGGTGGCTGGGAATCGGCCTGCGATTCCCGACGCTCAGCGCGTCTCGTGCGGCGGCTAGGGGCGTGAGGGCGCGAAATTTGCCTCACTCTCACGCGTTCCGCCTCCTCCTTCGCGAGCATTACTGCTTCGCAGAAGGAGGAGACGGCCTCCCATGCCCTCTCGCTCCGTACCATGGCCTGGACTAGGGACGAACGCGAGAGATCACCGCCACCGATCACCTCCACGAGGACGCGGCGATCCACACAATGATGACACTCAGGCGTTTCCTCCCGCCTTATCCGGAACAGGAACCTCCCGAAACAACCGTGTCCGGTAAGGAAATGTGGCGTGCCCAGCACTGGGTTGCGACAATCGCACTCTCCGTGATGCCATGAGATCGCGCCGGAGCTATGTCAGCGGTTCGTGATTTTTCGCGGCAGCGAAGTTACACCCCGGTGTTTCGCCTCCTCGCACCACTCCCAAATGTGCGCGAGGACTTTTGCCTCCAGATCCCATGGCGGCAATCCGGCAAGGAGAGTCGCCGCCTCACCGGAGACCGTTCGGTATCCCCAGACCAGCCGGATGGCCATGGCCCTCTGGGACGCGTTCAAACGGCGCACTATGGAAAATCGAAGAACAACTGCTGATTAAAAATGATTTTTGTCAATGTCGCTACTGGGATGCTTTTTTTATGTTACTCAATAGTTTAAGGACCAAAATAGATTATAATATCAAAAAATTATACATATTATATGAAATTATTTTTTTACAACACCACAAACTTTAGAGTTTTGACGGGCGTCCATGTTAAGCCCGTTCACTTCATCACTTTTAAATTGATTTTATTGTTATACGTTACAGGAAAAGGTATAATGTATTATATATTTCTGGAAACCTCGTCTTTTGAAGAATATAAAACAACTAATATGTATTTATCATTATGTTAACGTTTATCTTAAAATAATTGCAAAACAAAATATGGTGAAAAAAAGTTTTTTTAAAGTTCATCGAGACTTTTGACAGTTGCCCACGTTTACCCCTGCTTTACATTTAATGTTGATTTGTAGCCTAGCTACCCATAAACATAATCAAATAAAAAAAAGCTGCGAATATTTGCGGTTTTTGGAGTAATTAGTAAAAATGTGATAATAGTCAGAAAACGGAAAACCGCTCGCTATCTATTGCGGTTTGAAATGTTGCTGTTTACATTAATAGTTTGCGGTAAGTTTTATAATTTATCATTGATATTAGGGCGTTTATCTTTTTTGCACTCATGTTGCGTGTGAAAATATTAATCAACAAGATGCCCACTACGCTCATATTTCATATAGTATATAAACAGTTGTTTCATTTCATCGTAAATAACAACATTGTTGACTCTTCAATATGTCTACTTTCAAGTGTTCTAAACGTGAAATAATACTTTCGTACATCGAAGGAGGAAAATCATTGGAGGCACTATCAACAGTTTTAAAAGAAAATTATCATGTATCTGAAGACAACTTATGTTTCATCCTCAGTGATTTTCAAAGACATATTATTCCCGCTTTTAATAAACGATGGACAGAAGCTTCACGGAAAAAGGATATATTTTTAATGAAAAACAGTAATTGGTTGGAATCAGAATATTCAGTAACTTTACCGAACTCTGAAGACGTTACAACTGTCTCCACACCATCTACTTCTTCTGGAAAACATGGGAGACCGTGCGTATCTTATCCAGACTTGTCAGAGTCCAGTAAAAGAAGAAAAAAAACCATGTTACTTAATGAATATGGATTTGAACACGTCTATAATGCATATCTTCAAGGGTTACGTTCGATAGGAGAAGGAACAGAAGCTACACTTGTGGAAACATTAAGGTTTGCTGACAGTGAAAATAAGTCCTTATTCTCGAGTCTCATAGAAGATGCAAGGCAGACAAACATGTTAACGGATGAAGAAACATTGAGCGTATTTATTGACTTGGATTTAACAAAAGCACAATATTTGTACTTGAGAAATTTAACGAACGAACGAAAATGTTTTGTGTTTCCACCATATTACAAGGTGCAAGAAGTTAAAACTACCTGCTATCCACCGTCTTCAGCTATAGAAATTACAAACAAAAGTGCAAAAATAGTAAGACTTCAAGATTTATTAGATCACACTGCAGCTAGAATATTGACAATAGATTCAGTGTATATGAATGGATTGAATAACTTACTTCTATACAGTAAATGGGGCTGTGATGGCTCATCCGGTCAAAGCCAGTACAAACAGAAACTGCCAGAAGAGTCTGAACTAATTTCTGATGCAAATTTATTTATCACTTCTTTGCTGCTATTAAGTTAACGAGCTAACAGGTGATGTTGTCTGGCAAAATCCGATACCTTCATCTGTTCGATGGATGAAATAAATAATAATATTTGGGTCCATCATTAATTAACAAAGAAGGTGAGGAAGGAAGGTGGGAGTGCAAGTGAAGCATGATCTCTTTCTTACAATGATAGATGGCAAAGTAGCTCAGGTATTAACAGATACGCCTTCGGGTTCCACATGTACAATATGTGGAGCTACTCCACGCCAAATGAACGATTTGACTAAAGTGACTACTAGGTCTGAAAATGAAGATTCTTATCAATACGGACTCTACTTTGCACGCCTGGATTCTTTGTATGGAAATGATTTTACATATTTCCTATAATCTGTCTTTCCAAACATGGTCAGCCACAAGCGAAGAAAAGACACGACTAAAGCAAGAGAAGAAAACCCTGGTACAAAGGCGTTTCCGTGAAGAGCTAGGATTAATCATCGACAAACCAAGACAAGTAAGTGGTAATTCTAATGACGGTAATACTGCCAGAAGATTATTTCACAATGCAAGCTGCTCTGCTGAAATTACAGGAGTGGATATAAATTTGATTAAACGACTTTATGACATAATTCTGCAAGCTCTTTCATCAGGTGTAATGATAAATGCTGAAAAATTTGGCAGTTATGCTATGGAGACTGCCAGGATCTATGTGCGCAATTATAAATGGTACTATATACCATCTTCAGTTCACAAAATTTTGATTCATGAAGAAAGTGTCATAAAGCATTTTACAGTACTTCCTATTGGTCAACTTTCTGAAGATATACAAGAATCTCGCAATAAGGATTATAAAAAATTTCGTCTACATCATGCTAGAAAATGCTCAAGATCCGCTACAAACGAGGATGTATTTCATACTCTTCTTTATACTTCAGAGGGCCTAGTGTGAGTTTATTTTAACCACTTCGATTTTACGCATCGACCGCGTTCGGCGCTGGGATTGGCCCTTCACTGGCCTTCACTGATAAAGGGCCAATGGGAGCGCCGAACGCGGTCGATGCGTAAAATCGAGATGGTGAAAAGAAACTCACACTAGGGCTTCAGATCCTTACATAACCAGCATTAGAAAACCGTATACTAAAAACGTGAAGGAACTTGATGAAGACACCTTAGATCTTTTGAAAGTGAACGAATTAATTTTAGATCCCGAAGTTCATCTAATATAAATAACATAACATTTAGTAAATATTACAATTAATTAATTAATCTGTGTTCGATTTTAATCACATTTTTTTTTTAAATGTTTTTATTATTTAAAATGATTTGTATTTTGATGTACTATTATGATATTTGGTTTTTGAAAACATTAAAATAATAGTATTATTTATTTATTTATATATACTTTATTGTACACCAGAAAAAAACATAGTAAATCATAAATTGAACACTACAAAACATACAATTGGCGGCCTTATCGCTTTCTGCGATCTCTTCCAGGCAACCTTGGAATGGACAGTGATTGCGTGGACATAAAAATGGGGTAGACATTGGTGCAAAATAATAATGATATAGATACAATATATTATAATAGATACATATATAGATATATATATATACGTATATGCTATATAATAGATATATAAGAATATTTACAATGCATTTGCTCGAAAAGATTGTTTTCCAAGCAGTCAATTTGTGCGGAAAGTGTTACTTTTTTTCACTAGTGCTTTTTACTTTTCTGTTTTTCTTTAATTTTGAAGGCCGTCCTCAGCCCGAAGAAGAAGTCGAATTCGAAGTCGAAGTCGAAGTCGAAGTCAAAATCAAAAGACCAAGTCATGAATTTTGTTTTTATCATTTATATACGTCGTGGTATGTTAGATGTATCGCAGGCGACTGCCGTAAGGCTCGCTCGTTTTTTTTTTTTTTCCTCGCACTATTCATAGTAAAACGTTGTATGATACACGTGCTTAAGATGATTTCCGACTCGTGTCGACTTATACACTCGTCGGAAATCACCTACCTTCCGCACTTATAGCATAAACAACTATTATATAAGCAACGAAAATAAATGATGACTACAGATTATTACAGCTACAAGAACAAGATCACAACAACAAGTAATGTTCCTTCACGAGTCTCTTAAATACTGGTAACGATTGCGCGCGTTTTATTTGAGCTGGCAATGCATCCCACAAACGAGCGGACTGGACAGAAAAGGATTTGTCGAAGAAAGTTGTGGAATGCATTGGCATTTTAAGCTTCAGGTTATCTGATGACCTTAAACATTTCGAATGGGAGTCGCAAAGATACTGGAAACATTTCTTAAGATAGAGAGGGGCGGAAGGGGAGAATAGCTCGTTATACAAGAGGGAAAGAATATGAGCATTCCGGCGAAGGCGAATTGGTAACCACTTGAGCTTCACACGAAATTCGGAAACATGGTCATATTTACGTAAACCGAATATAAACCGTATACAAACATTTTGAAGTCGCTCAAGTCTATCGAGTTGGTCTTGAGTAAGGTCAAGATAGCTGGCATCAGCATAATCAACGATGGGTAGAAGAAGTGATTGTGCAAGCCCAATCTTGGTGGCAGTCGGTAGAAAATTACGCAGTCTCTTCAGAGATGCAGCGGATGCAAATAGCTTGCGGCTAACTTCCTGTAGCTGGGCAGTCCAAGACAAGGTCTTGTCAATAAATATCCCCAAGTTTTAAGTTTCAAGTTTAGTATTCATTTAAAAAAATAAAATTGGACATTTTTGGTAATTTTGTATTTGTTTTAAATTCAATCATAATAAATTACATTCCATTTGAAGCCATATACACTATTCTATATTTGTGCAAAATTTTAGAACATAATATTCAGAAATAAAAAAGTTATTGATTTTTAATCAGAAACAGACCTTTATTTTCCATAGTGCGGCGGGCTGGCCGTCGCCTCAAGGTACGCGCTCATACCGGTGCCTTGTAATGGGCCATGAACCGCCCGACCCCCGCGTAGAGCCTCCGGCAGGAGGCGTTTGGACCCCCTAGATTGGGCAGGAGCCGCTTCAAGGCAGCCCCGGCCCGCTCCAGTCTGGGAGCCAAACATCGGAAATGCTCCACGAAGTTCCACCGGCTCTCGAGGACGAGTCCCAAATACTTCATCGTCGACCCGACGCCGATGTGAACTCCCGTTATTTGGGAACACGACGGTGGCGCGTTCCGAGGACTATGAAAACACATGGCCTCGGATTTGTGCAGGGCCACCTCGAGTGCCAATTGCCGGATTCTGCCGACGATCGTCGCAACCCCGCGTGTCGCTAGTTCGGCCGCTGCCTGGTGCAACGTCTTCTGCGCCAGGACCAACATGTCGTCAGCGTAGCAAACCACGCTGACGCCGCTAGGGAGGTCGGCGCGCAGCACCCAGTCGTATCCGATATCCCACAGATGCAGCCCCAGGACTGGGTTCAGGACAGGGTTCTCCCTGGGGACAGTGGTATGTTCCCTTCTTGAAGGGAACATAGCGCTAACCACGTCCCCCACAAGCTGGGGCCGGAGAGTGCGTCAGCGGGGGAGCCCATGGGTGGAGCTTGTCCCGCACCACCTTTGCCTCCACGGGCTTTTCTCACAGCTGCCAGGCGATTGGGCATGCTGTTTATTAAGTTTCGTATGTGATGTTGCGGAATATTGGTCCATTCTTCCACTAACGCATGTTTCAGGTCTCGAAGTGCAGCTGGGGCGGGGTTTCGATTTCTTACACACCTCTCAAGCACGTCCCAAGCGTGTTCAATTGGATTCAGGTCCGGAGCTCTCGCGGGCCAGTCCTTGCGGTTGATGCCAACGTCCTGAAAGTACTCAATCAATTACAATTTGAGCTGTATGTGACCTTTTTTTTTTTTTGAGGGTGGGAAATCATCAAATGACTTCTCCCGCTCTGGACGGAGCGGGAGGGTGTGTCAGACTTTTACTGACTAAAACCCACCCGTGTTCTTTCCGTTGCCCATGTGCCGGGACCGCGATATCCGGACATATCATTCGGACAAACCCGCAACCCCAGCAGGCATTGGTCCTTACGGACCCCGCCAGTTGGTCCTGACATCTCTTTGAGGCGCGCGTGGAACACAACGCGCCGTCGACCCGGGCCTGGTCCTTATCGGACGGCGAGCTACCCATTGCTCACCGTCCGCAAGCCCGCGCCTACGATGGCCGGAAGTCGGCTCGCGACTCCCGACGCCCGGTCACTAGGGGCGCGAGGGCGCGCATCTTGCATCTCCCTCGCGCGCTCCGCCTCCTCCTTCGCGAGCATAACTGCTTCGCAGAAGGAGGTGACGGCCTCCCATGCACTCTCGCTCCGAACCATGGCCGGCCGCGAGAGATCGTCGCCGCCGATCGCCTCCGTGAGGACACGGCGGTGCTCCGCCCAAGCCGGGCAGATCTCCACCGTATGCTCCACCGTGTCTTCCGGGCGATCCACACACTGGTGACACCCGGGCGTTTCCTCCCGCCTTATGCGGCACAGGAACCTCCCGAAACAACCGTGTCCGGTGAGGACCTCCGTCAGGCGGAAGATGAGGACGCCATGGCGCCTCTAAAGCCATTCCTCAAAGAGGGGACTTATCGCCGCAATTGTGGCGTGCCCAGCGCTGGGTTGCGACAATCGCACTCTCCATGCCGCTATGAGATCCCGCCGGAGCTCTGTCCGCTGTGCCGTGATTTCTCGTGGCAGCGGACTTACGCCCCGGTGTTTCGCCTCCTCGCAACACTCCCACATGTGCGCGAGGACTTTTGCCTCCAGATCCCATGGTGGTAGTCCAGCAAGGAGGCTCGCCGCCTCAGCTGTATGTGGCCTGGCGTTGTCATGCATGAATATTGAATTTTCACCCATATAAATTAAATATGGGCCGACATGCTCATTAAGAATTTCTTCCACATATCTTGCACTAGTTAACGTACCATTTTCTATCATCACTAATTCCGTGCGACTATCTGAAGAGATTCCAGCCCAAACCATAACAGATCCACCGCAGAACAGCACTTTTTCCTCAAAACAAGGTGGAGTAAAACGTTCCCCTGGCCGTCGGTAGACTCTTCGCCGCCCATCATGTGCATACAGCATAAATCTGTATTCGTCACAAACACTACTCTTGCCCATTCTTCGTCTCCCCATTGTGCGTGTTCGCGGGCGTAACGTAAACTTGCTACCCGATGTTCCCTTTCAAGTTTTCGACCATTTGCGGGTCTATGAGGCGTCAAATTGCCTTCAAGGAGCCGCCGCCTTACAGTCCGTTGGCTTACGTCGTCTCTACGGTCTCCCGAAGATGTTTTGTTACTTCAACTGCCGTGAGGTGCCGATTTCGGAGCATGGTCGTAACACCCAGTTTCTCGGAAACGTTGGACGACTCGCTGCACTGTACAAAGTAACAGGCCTATCGTTCTTGTTGTACTTTGCTGACTTCTGCCTTCTTCTAACATAGTGACGATATGTGTACATTCTTCTGGTGTTAGCGACATAGTAGGTAATTCAATAATGATGGTGAAAAATGACAATGACCGCCTTTTATCATTTTGATTTGACATATTGAAAACAAAATTGAGAAAACAAGCAAAAGTAAAACAACGGCGAATTTAATTTATTTCCAAATTTGAGGTTTTAACTTTTTTGAATTATGTTGTAGATCATTTAAGGTTTTGTTTGATACAATATTAAAATTCTCTGTAACAGTTAGTTTCATGCACCATTATGAATTTGCAAATTACAGGGATTTTCGTCATCGACCCGTAGTATTTGACCGCGAGCGTAATACATATAAGTAAAGGGTTTTCTAATAAGAGGTGTTATTTTGATATTCAAAGAAAAATGGCATTTTTTAATATAAATGATAGGATGTTTATTTGATTATAAAGAGGAAGGTATGCCGTTAATAGTGGAAAATAACATCAGGTAAATGACATCCACGACCAAGCTTACAGGACCATATCCTTTTCATGAGAAATTTTCCATAACCAAATCGCAAAGTGGCTGCCCTATGTCCTCGATAGCCTCACGAATTCCATCTTTGAGGTCTTGAATCGACGCTGGGCTGTTGGCGTAGACCTTCTCTTTCACGTGGCCCCAAAGGAAGAAGTCGCAAGGTGTTAAATTAAGTTTTACGAACCGTCTCTGCCAAATTTTCACCATTTTTATAGTGAATTTTAATAATTTCAATGCGTTGTTGAAGCGTGTATCGTTCCATTTTTATTAAAGGCGTAGTTTCTACTTGTCAAATGTCAAAAAATGACAGCTTCAAAAGTGACATCTACCGAAATAGCGGGCTTTTCAAAATAACACCTCTTATTGGAAAACCCTTTAGATAGGGATTAAGGGTTTTCACGCAATGTAGTTAGGTAAATCCTGGAGTCCTGGGTTCAATCCCCAAGATGGGCAAACTAAGTATTAGGTATTGGGTTTTCCATTAAGAATTTGTCAGCCCGGAGTCTGAAGTTATACCCGGTATTGACAATGGGCTTACCCTCAATCATGGGGCTAAGCATAAGTAACTGACGGAGTGTGGATGTAAGTACTTCTGCCTACTCCTTAGGGAAATACAGGCGTGGTATTTTTACTTTCTGTAGTTTAACACCCCTTAAACTAAGCAGCAGTTTTTGGACAAGATCAAAGATATTCGACTGGATTGTTTATTTATGTTATACCTTGCCAATTTCACGCGGGGATCTCGTCCCACGGCCTTTGCCTTTCGGTTGTTTTTTTGAATATGTTTTAAGGTTATCCTTATTACTTTTTGTTATTTCACTCGTGTGTAACAGCCCTTCTGGAGTAAGTATCTGAGGAAATTAATGTGATTTGTTAAAAACCTAACCTTAAAAACTAAATAAAACATGAATGTGGCGCGTCGCGAAGACTACAATTTAAAATAAAAAAAATAAAAAAAATACTTAAATCATAAAATAATAAAAAAATACACTGGCTGGACTGGAATTGGGTGGATGTCAATTACTCTCTAACACCTCTCTTCTGACACTGAAGGGCTTCAGTTCCTCCTCAATTTTCAAAACAAAAATACTTACATAATCTGGGTACAAATGCTCAGGATTCATTTCCTGTCCTTGAAGTTGGTCAATTGACTCGTGAACTGTCCATTGCAATTCTAAATCATTAAAACTATTAATCCTTTTACGTAATTCTCTGAAACATTAAAAATGTAAATAAATAAGTACGCCAAGCTTTGAATACGTAGAAAGATATTTAGGGTGAACAAAGTATTTGAAATGTGACAAGGCGAGAACCCAAAATGCAGCATGCAGCATGCAGCAAGCACCGCCTTTCCACCTGTACCCGAGCAGTCGACGAGTCAATATCTTCTCGGAATGCCCCGTGGGACGAAACACGTGTCGAATATATGTTTGGGTTGCATGCCGCATTATATTTATCGCACCTTCTACATGTGCGTATTTTTGTGGGCGGGAGGGTGTTGCTGCATTTGGCATTTTCGGATCTAGTGCCTTGCGGAATTAAAACTAAATATTAAAATTGCAGCAAAGTCCTAGCATTTATATTGCTCGGAGCAAGGGTACAGGGCCAAACCCAACTGTTTAAACAAAACAAAGAACTGAGAGATTAATACGATACCGCTTCAATTACATTCGTTTCGTGAGTGAAACGACTTGTCCGACTCTGGGGCAATCTGATTTGCGTATACCTACCTACCTAAGTCATAGCATAGTCCAATATTATGGGAAACGCTTCATGCCCTGGGAATCAATCCCAGAAATAAATCCTGGATCAGCCCTCGGCTCTGAGCGCGATAATGTTGACGATAAGTAACAAATAAAAATCAGTAAGTAAATAAAAGAAACCCTTCAGATCAGCAATAAAATACTTACGAATTTATTTTGGTAAAGACTTCTTCTTCGGGGTAAAATTCTGAATATTCACATCCAGGTATTTTAAAACTGAGTAAATTATTCAAATTCTTTATTCCCGCGATCCAGCCAAGGTTCGGAATATTTTTACATTCTATCCATACGTCCGTCCAGATGTTACAGTTTACGATAGTATCACTAGGTCTATAATTTTCATCATCGGATATAACATAAATATCATCATTCAGATTGCACCACTCAGCGTCGGACACTGAGTGGTGTTCTTCAATAGTAACATTTTCTAGACCCGAGACATCCGATTGGAATAAACTAAGATTTGTTGTTCCATCGTTGATATTATACTCATCTCCAGAAGTCGATATCATTTCAGTCAATTTATTTTGGACAATCTTCCTATTAATTTCTTCAGGTTTTAAAATAAACATGCCTCCTTCGTGATTTGTGCGTTTAGGTATGGGATCGTTATTTTGTGTAGAAAATACAGCGGAGATCTTTATTTGAGATGCTGCTGATGATGATGCTTCAGAAAATGGCTCTTGTGATATTTCAGGAATCTGGTTTAGATTTACGTCATTGGAAACCCCAATAGGCTTTAATAATGTGTTTGCACTATTGTCCTCCATGTTTATAGACGTTTTTAATACAACGGGCATGGCTTTTGTAGTATTTTGTGGGTATTGTAACGATATTTTTTTTAAAACACCGTCTGATGCCAGGTGATAAAAGCCATTCGTTTTGCGTATTTTAATAGGCTTAACAATTTTTATTTGGCCTTTTTTAAGTGGCGAACTTTCTTTCGATTCCTCAATTTTGTTTAAGTGGAGACTTTCTTGCATATCAGGCTTTTCTTCTTGGTCTTTATTTACTTCGTCATTTGCATTGAAATGAGTTTCCAAAGGTAGGCTGTTGATCCGGCTATTTGTTAGTGCCACAAACGATAACGGGTTTTCTACTACTTTCAAATTATCTATTTTGTTCGTCGTTATCCAAAAACCTCTTGTCCTTTTCAATTTTCCAATGTCTGAAATTGTCTTAATGGTCTCTATCCCTAAAGTGTCTTCCATTTCATATGGTCCAACAAAAACGCAATATTCGTTGTCATTGGGAATTGCGTATATACCGAATTGTGGGGCTTCTGGTTGTTCTATACATTTCTTAGAAGACAAACGCACAGTTTTTCCAGACAAGCGTGCAACGTTAATAGCATTTATAATACTTAGATATTTGACGAAAAATCCTTTCCTAAAAAACCTGATTTCACTAAAATCATTTTCTATAGTCATAACAAACCATTTTGATGATCCGGTATCGTCAGAACATCCTGTACTACTTTCGAACTCTTTGTCTGAGCTACTTAGAATATCCTTTTGTTCCATATTCTCAAGTAACGATTTTTTTACGGCAGAATTATTTTGATTACATGCATCTATTTTATCCAAATCATTTTGTTCTGTATTCTCAATTAACGAATCCCTTATTTCCAAATTGTGGTTAAAAACAGTTATTGTTTCTGTGGGCTCAGCATTTTCAAATAATAATTTGTTAACCTCTGAATTGCCTTGATTAACATCAAATGTTTCCATATCCTTTTGTTCCGTATTGTTAACTACCGATTGTCTTACCACTGAATTATTTTGATTAAATACACCTAACGTATCCATAGCAGATGATTCCATGTTAATTTCTGGCGTATCTTCTTGTTCAGCATGTTCGTTACTCTCGTTTACCTTAGTTACAGAGCCAATTAATTCCCAACAGAAAGCCAAACCACGTAATATACAGAAATTATCTTTTAATTCTGTTGCATTTATAAGTAAGTTTTTTACGGTTTGAGGATATTTGTGTAAGTCCGCAAATCGAATATCATTTATGTCAATACAGTTTTCAAAAAATGGGTTTTCAGTATTTACGGCCATAAAAATTCTGAACGGTGGTTGTTGAGATACTAAGAAAAGGTTTTTCCGCTCTCGATATCTCTTTAAAATAAAACCCCAAGAATGCAGTGCAACTTTCCCATGTTGCGGAGGTTCCAAAGCATTTTTAAAAAGGCCGCTATCATTTCGTTGCCTATACATTTTATAATTAGATTCTAACCAAGTCACGAGATTGGTGTCATTGGATAAACGCCTTCTTTTTGACTTGGGTGCCAGGTCTTCACCATTTTTATCAGTATCACAAAGTAATTGCAGAAGGCGAGCAGTCTCTTTCGTTTTACTTTTTGGTTTAATTATAGTATCTTCTATGCAACATTTACTGTAAAGAAAAGCCAATCTTTCTTGAAGTCTTTTATCATTTTTCTCCATAGTTGATATTTTATAATTCGTATTTTTATAATAGCCATTACTGTATTTTCTTCCTTCGTATGCACTCGTTCTTGAACTAGATATACTTTTGCTAAACTCGAAATAATCACTACCTCCTGAATCTGATTTGTTTTCATGATTATCGTTATTAGAATATTGTTGCATATTTAACTTTTTAACGGTATGTCTTGTTAGCATACGCTTTTCAGCATTCATATTTATACTGTCTGAACTACCCCTGAGTACAGTCCCTGCATCTTTAACTGAGATGCGATTTATTTGAATTTCATCCTCTGGATCACTATAATTTAGTTTTTCTGTAATTTTATTAGTATTCGTAGTTTTATCTATACTTCTCGATGTGTGAATTTTGTTTGGTTTAGTATGTGTATTATCACATATTTTAAATTTTTTGACTGAGTTTGTGCCTTCTCGTCTCTCACATTCCTCGATATTACTGACTTCGTTCATTACCTTTGAGTTTTCTAAACAATCAACATTACTAATACTTTCTTTCGACAGCGGTTCTTTACCGAGAGCTTCATTTGAACCCGCTGCGCAAGTGTCTGTGAATTTACCTTTACAAAAACACTTGTATAGTTCATGAACCATACACCAAGGTTCTATATTATCACAATTCAGTTTTAATGCGACTATTGATAAGTTTTGTGTTTTCTGGTTTTCATGTTTTAAACTCATATTACTATAGAACTCTGCATATTTTTTTGAAGTTTTCCAATTTCTTCTTTCTCCTTTTAATAAAATTGTTTTTTCGCCAGTTACAATGACAGTTTGATGAAATTTCTGCTCTTCCTTCGCTAAATTGAAATTCATTTCATTGTCTATACTTAACAACCCAGGAAATTGTTCAGTGCACCTTGTGTATGAAAAATCACTTTTATATTTAGTAAAGCCACATTTACAATCAAACATGCATTCCACACGGCCGCAATGCTGTTTTAAATTGTAAATACCTTCTAAGGACGCGCAAATGCACCCTAAAGAACAATACATTTTACTGCAGCTTTTCGTTAAATTACGTTCTTTAGTTTCAGGTAATGTAATAACTGTAACGTCAAGTCTTCCTAATTCACCAAATTTTCTTTTTGATTTGTCCTTTACATGTGTTACAGTACTCACAGAGTATAAATCTTCACAAGGAAACGTTTTTAACTCCTGTTCTTGAGTGAATATTGTATCTTGAGTTAAATTTATTTCTACTGCATCTATTATTTTATGTAACATTTCTTCTATTTCAAGTTGCACATTTTTTTCAATTGTTTGGGGCTTCGTGAAATGTGTACCTGTATCGATTACCTCTGAAGTATGACAACAAAGATTTACGTCACGGCGCATTAGCAATCTATTTTGATTATATTTGTAAGCTAAATCAAATGATACGCAATCTCTGTTTAGTTGAACAGCTTTAGAATTTTGAACTGTACCTAAAACAGACACTGCTAAATCTGCCCATTTTCGGGATATAGTACCGTCCTCTTTACGCAAGTTGTTTAAAAAATGGGTTATTGACGATTCAAAAGCAGTACCGTATTTGGGTTGAAGGTCCAGCCCAAGTTTTGGAAGATTTATTAATTCGATGTTGCCAACGTGATATTTTTGATGTGAATTGTCAAGAAATTGTTTCTTGCAAAGAGGACCTGGTTTAAATTTAACAGCTAATGAACTACGCAAAAGCAATTTCTTTCTATTTCCTTCATGCTGCTTCAAACTCTTTTTCTTCTGATTTTGTGTAGGTAAACAATGAGGCTTACTTGCTAAATCATAGTTACAAACATTTTTTTTCATTCCTCCAAAACTTCCGTTCACTTGAATAAATTTTCCATTCCATAAAACAAACTGGCGTTGGTATTTTTGGTGTTCTGGGTTCAGATTAATCAGCATCTGCCAAATCGACCTCGAAATAGGCGTATCACCCCTTAAAAGTTTTGTTGCCAATTTTTTTGTATTATCGTCTCTTGATGAACCTCGTCTTATTTTTTTAAATAAAATGTTTTGTTGCGTTTCCAAGTCAGGTATTAGGTGACTATAAACATCCTGTTCAAAAGATTTTCTGATATCTCGAACAGTCCTTACTTTGAGTCTTGTTTTTTTTTTTGGTATATAATACTTACCGGTTTTAGGGCTATAATCGCAAGTGTATATTTTTATATCATTTAATTTAAGAGGTTTTGCTGGTACTATATTCAAAAGATCATACAGATTATTCTTATGATTACTAGCAAGTCTCGTAATATCCGAAGAAAACACTTTAGTACTGTTCTCCATGCTGCCAACTATCTGCAACAAAACATAATTTTATTTAGAAAGGTATTCCTACTGAACGCACATATTTTTTGTAATTTGAAAAAAATATTATAATATGCTTTGAACGATTTAGCAAAAAATACAACTGATTGTCAGTTGGTTACTGAATGCAATTTTATAAATAAAAAATATTTAAGACGAACTCAGAACCTCTTATCTCCTTTTTTTTTTAATTATCTTCCTACGAATTTATAGTTTCTCTCGTCACTTAGACGCATTTACACAAAGGCTAGTATAATATCGAGAAAACTGTTTCCAATCGTCTTTGGTAACAGCGAGAGGAATAACCGAGGAAACGCTATTGACAGAAACATCGAAGCCGTGCGGAGACGTAAGAGAACGAATTTTCATTATGAAGGGGAAGTTGAAGCTCCTGGAAGAGATGTTCAAAATAAACAATTTGTATGTCACAGTCGACAATGGATTTAACGCAGTTAACCATCATGGAAGGATATTTGGTTTCATGAATGTATGAGGCTAAGCGCGCACTACGAATTTTGATCGTTGCGATTTTGAAAATGCGAGATAAAATCGCAAACCAAAATAATTCCTACGCGCACTACAATTCACTATCTCCTGCGTAATAGCGGACGCCAAAGACAGTCAATACTGTGCCACTACGAAAAACGGAGTGAAAATTATTAACAAAAGAAAAAAACCACCATGTAGTATATTACTTAATTTTACGTAAAAGAAAAGAATTTTGAAGAAGAAGAAGATAAATACTAAACGTTACTAGGTCGACTGAACGCTGCGCTTGCAATTTTTTCCACAGTACGCGCGCCTTGATAAAACTTCATAGGGTACAAAACATACATTCGATTTCGCATCTGCTATTTTAAATCGCAAACGATTTCTTTTCTCAGTGCGCAGACTCGAGATATTGGAATGGTTGAAAACATCGTGAGATATACATATTTCTCGACGGCATGTGAAGCCAAGTCAGAGCCCCATAGGCGGCATAAAGACTCTGCCAATTAAAATGTCACAAATTTAAACAAGAAGAAAATGCCCGGATCTTAAAGTATACTTGGAAATGGGGATAAAAACTGCTAATCACTTCAGATGGCGCTAAGTATCCAGCGTCTAAGAATTTGACAGCTAGCCATACATTTTCTTCATTTTTAGGGTTCCGTACCTCAAAAGGAAAAAACGGAACCCTTATAGGATCACTTCTGTGTGTGTCTGTCTGTCCGTCTGCCACAGCCAATTTGCTCCGAATCTAATTGATCGATTAAGTTGAAATTTGGTACACATATGTATTTCTGTGACCCAAACACGGACGTGTAACATAAATAAATGAATTTTGAATATGGGCACTTTTCGGGTGCAAGCAAATAAGTTGCGATTTGTACCGTGTGACATCAAATGAAAGGGCTTATAGCGAGAATCTCAAATACATTTTTTTAATCATTTTAAAATAAATACTTTACAAGATATTTAAGAAAATTTAACATTCCCCCCCCCACCTTATCTCCGAAACTACTGATCCTAATATTTTGAAAAAATACAGTTCAATGCTTATTGATTACAGGAAAACCTATAAGAAGTCTATGGTCTTAAAATAACATGGTAAATCACTCAATATTGTGCGTACAAACTTATATTTGCAGTTGGAATATCTGGGCGAACATGTTTTTCAACTACAATGTTAAATTTGTTCTTGGGATAAATTTTATTCATACCAACTACGGAACTAATAAATTCTCTAAATGATGGTGAAAACCGCATCAAAATACGTTGCGGAGATTAGAAGAACACAGACACAGACGGCTCACGGTAACGAAAAACGACTTTAATTTATAATAGGTATTTAGTGGCATGAGGAGCAGGGTGTAAAGTTCACTCAGTCTCTATGAAAAGGGAGGATCCTCCGACTAGACGGGTGTCGTGACTCAGTGCAACCAAACGGCTGGGAGTATCGACTTGGTTTCAGTTCCAAAAATTGTTAAGAAATTGTCGTAACGCCAAATCTCGAAAATAGTCATTATAAGATTCCTGAGATATAAAGGTGTCTTGGTGAGGATTGCGTGGTGAGCCTATCTCGCCACAATCCTAACCTGATTACTGCGAAACACTTACGAATTTGAATTTGGTGTCATTAAATTGTCAAGAAATAGTCGTCTCCAACCATGATAAGAGAGAGTTTTTATTCAGTTTCTACTCTTTTTTTTTCTAGCTTGATTTTATTGTGAGTATCAATTAGGCTGTATGCAACTTTCGAATCGAAATAGCACTGTTACGTCGCAACCATCGATTCATATCTCTGGCCGCAACAAAAAAATCGTTATATTTGTCATGTTTTTTATGTATGAAAAATGGTAAAAGTAAGAATGCAGATATAATGATAATATATTTATTTTGGCCTTTTGTATATTTTCACCAAGAGAGAAGGTTGTTTCTGTACATATTTTCAGCGAATCGTAAATTACTAGGATAGATCAATTAATAGGTACCTAGTACCTTTTTTACACAACTTTTACAGTAAACTGACGGTTTGACCGACCTCAACATATAATACTAACTTTCCTAACTTAATATTATAAATGCGAAAGTGAGTTTGATTGTTTGTTTGTTACTCTTTCACGCTAAAACGGCTGAATAGATTTGGATGAAATTTGGTACATGGGTAGACCATGACCTTGGTTAGGACATATTATTTACTTTTTATCCCGATATTCCCACGGGAGCGAAACTTATGCGGGTAAAACCTAGGGACCACAAACTTATTGTATAAATTAGCTGACGTACTTAACATGTTTTTTTTTTAAATTCCGGTTTTAAATTCCTGTATTTCAAGACGGGAATTCGCAACATTCCATCGAGTCAGCTGATAAATATCAAATGTCAGAATCTTGTCTAACAGTTACACAAATTATGACTGCGAATAGTGGGGTACTTATTTTGTAGAGATAGATGAACATGATTGTTAAGAAATTATTTCTTAAAAATATAAACTAATCTAAAATCATCTAAAAAATGAAGTATGTTCGGAAGTCCAGCTTCTTATAGAATAATTCTACCTATACCAATATTTAAGGCATAATTGCAGCAATCAAAGTTCCCATTCTTAATTTAGCAGCCAAAAAAACTTCGTCAATATGACGTTACGTTACGTTACTGTGTGTTAGCCGGAGTGACATCACCCCAGCTTCCTCAAGCAGTACAGGCAAACCAGTGAGGTTAGGGTTTTGGACAATAGTTAGTAATTTAAAGCATAATTGCAACACAAGGCAAGAAAACACTGAACGATAATACGTAAAAAAAACTTTTTTAGCATAAACTGTCGGTGGCAAAAAAACAAAAATTTAAAAACAAAGACACCGACTTCTGAAATTAAAGTAATTTTTCTCTATGTAGCGTTTTTTTTCGGAAGTCGGTTTTTTTTTTGTAAAAAGTTTTTATTTTTCTCTTTTTCGTTGTGGTACACACGGCTACACATCAAGTTATACATTTCCAGTTTATGCTAATCTTGCATTGTATAGGATTTCCGTACAATGCGAGGTCAGCTTATACTGGAAAAGTATAGCTTGATGTGTAGCCGTGTGTACCTACCCCAAACAAATTCGAATATCACTACCTGTTATGTAAATAACAGTCACAGGAAGTTATCATCATATCATCCACATATACTAAGTGGGAAAAATACGTATTATTGAAGCTTACTCAAAAACTATCCAAGCAGTTAATAAAATTTATATGGGACCAATTCGGGAGCATACCCTTTCATACAATTTTTTTATTTTTTTTAAATCTGTCCACAATAAAATTGGCGGAGAAATCGGCGGACAAACATAATAAAAAAAAAAAACGTACATACGCGACGAACGTATAACCTCCTCCTTTTTGGAAGTCGGTTAAAAAGTGTTGAAACTACGATCAATAAACTGCGTGTAAGCCGGGGTGACGTCACCCCAGCTGCTCATGTCATATCTTCCTATCGAAAGAAGATATGATTACGTATTATAGCTAAAAAATTAAAGTATAATTGCAGCCAATGGCAGCAAAAATTTCAAATCGCTAGGCCTCGTAGTTTACACGCAATAAAATAAAACAGTTTCAGCGCCAAAAATTCAAATAATTGCGTCGGAGGAGTAAGGCTAAGCGTATGCTGAGACGCAGGTAACGCAGAACAGCCGTCTATTGTCAAAAAAAAACAAGTGAAGACCTGCATGCGTCGCGCAGAAACCTGTGTCGGCTCTACAACAAGACGCAGAGCACAACAGACACATGTCTGCGTCGCACGTGCCTACGCCGCAGCGTACGCAGCTGTCAGTACATTCATGCATTACAAAAACTGCTCTGCCCTGAGCTGCGTGGTCCAGCGTCCCCTGCGTCTCAGCATACGCTTAGCCTTAACGAGCGCCGTTGCCGTTCCGATCGATTTTGGAAGCTGTTACGGAATTCATTTGTTCCATTAACATGTATAGCGGAAGATGAACAGTAAAGAGTATAAGAAGCCGAAATATGCGAATCCAGCTAACGATACGAACTAACCACTATTTATGTTTCTTACTAATTCACATAAGTAAAGAAATTCAGTACTTAATCAAAACAACGCTTTTAGTATTCTCTACCGCTGTCAGATACGCTTGCGTTAACTTCGCGTCACGCGAGTCTAATAAGAGCGCATTCTACTGTTACGCCCAGTTCAAAGATTACAAAACTATGGTTTATATTAGTAGTACTCAAAGTTGAACTTATCTGTATCGCAATTTGTCCGGAGCGTCATGAAATTACGAGAAACACCTACGAACTCAGGCAGATGATCTGCCTGGCCTTTTCCCAACTATGTTGGGGTTGCCTTCAAGTGTAATCGGATACCAGTATTTTCCATGGAGCGACTGCCTATCTGACCTCCACAACGTAGTTACTGGGTAGCACGATACCCCTTGGCAGATTGGTTGTCAGACTTTTGGGGCTTCTGACGACCCGTAACAACTGTCAAAGATCTATAAATGACCGCCGGGACGCGGCTTAACATGCTACCCGAGGCAAGGAGGGGTCTTGGTATGTAAAGATGATCACCCATCCACGGACCAACCGCGGCAAGCGTAGCTTAACCTGATCGATGGACCCGTGCGGCTGTTATTACTTAGCCACAAGCCCCTACTACGACTACTGCCGAAGCGGTAGGCGTAGGTACCTATGTGTGGAACGACCTACGAACTCATGATGCTAAAAAAATATACGAAAATTTTCACACCCACATTCCACACAATTTTCGCATTCCACGGGCAAAACCAAACTCCCACAAATAATAATAATCAACCCGCCGTATCTCTTGACGTCGTGGTGGGGCTTGCGCGCTCCGAACTCTAGGTCCGTCCCGGTAGAGTTTACTTTGCCAGTACAGTTTTTTTAGGATGAGGAGCCAGACCAAGACAGATACAGAAACACGCAGGGCAGCATGCGAGCTGTGGGGCAGTAGCAACCATACGGACCCTATCTCCCGGGATAGGTCTTGTTCCTCACCTCTGTCTTACTTTAATTGGCCAGCTGGGGTGAACACTGACGAGGAACAGAGCTCCCACCTCTTTCTTGCCTTTATTGGCCGGCTTGAGAGGAGATTCGCAAGAGCAAATGTGCTCGGAGCAAGGAAGTATTCCAGTAAGATGCTGGTAGGGATCTTGACCGTACTTCCGAGAATGTCCTGATAGCCTCGGAATACCTCTCCACTCCTCATAAGCACCTCAGGACATGTTGCCCCCCTGCTGGGGTTGCGGGTTTGTCTGAAAGGGATATCGCGGCCCCGGCACACAGGCAACGGAAGGAACACGGGTGGGTTTTAGTCAGTAAAAGTCTGACACACCCTCTCGCTCTGCCCAGAGCGGGAGAAGTCATTTGATGATTTCCCATCCAAAAAAAAAAAAAAAAAAAGGACATGTTGCCCCCCTGTCGCTGCAACACTTTGTGCTAGCGACCGTTTTTCGGGGTCCATTATTGAGTGTGCAAGTCACCCCATGATATTTTATCTGTGTATTTTATATAAAACATTGTTCACCAAACCGGGGATTGTCCTTGGCTGCACTTGCATAGTGCGAACAGGGATAATCGTCGGTTGGTGCCTTAGTTCATTAAAAACGTCTAACGGGCCTCTGCGAGTTGGCTTCGGGTCCTTTTACGCCTCCCAGGGTCCCGAGATATGTGAATAAAAAAAAACGTTTATTCCCAAAATACACAAATACATAAAACTGCCAGAAATATGTACCTTCTATTTGACATCTGTATACGTATCTATAGGAAGAGCTCGTGGCTAAGTAATAACTGCCGCACGGGTCGATCCATCAGGTTAAGTTACGCTTTTCGGGGTTGGTCTGTGGATGGGTAACCATCTTTACATACCGAGACTCATCCATGCCTCGGAAAGCACGTTAAGCCGTTGGTCCCGACTGTCATTCGTGGATTTTAGACAGTCTAACAGGTCATCAGAAGCCCGAAAGTCTGACAACCAGTCTTACAGTATCGTGTTACCCAGTTACTGGGTTGTGGAGGTCAGATAGGTAGTTGCTCCATGTAAAATACTGATATTCAGCTGTATCCGGTTAGACTGGAAGCTGACACCAATATAGTTGGGAAAAGGCTAGGCAGATTGATACGTATCTGTAGGTACAGTCGCATAAGTATGAACCTATCTATGAAACCTTCAATAACTTAAAGCGCCTGATCCATCAGCAAGCTTTACCGCGGTCTTGTTGGGTCGTCGGTACCTAAAGCTCGCTGGTGTTTCATCGCAAGACTGCGGTATTGCGTAATTTGCGGTACGCTATAAAATTTAAAGTTGAAGAAAAACTGTTTGGCTTGCTTGTTTGTGTATTAGGAAAGACGAGTCGAGCCTGTTTACTTTCAGGAAAGATTACCGTGGTTTAAAAGAAGTCCATCGAATAACTCGAGCTCATATTATTCTGGTTCGTAACATCATCCGTATCTAAGGCTTTTCTCTACTCTGTATGGGTTATATTTTCTCGGCAATATGTGGGTGCAACACACTGCCAGGCATGTTTTAAGTGTAGTCCGGCAACTAATCATTGGTCATTGTTGCTCGTGTGGAAACATAGACGGGCAATACAATTTCTGCACTAAAAATATTGCTGAGCCATAGGTACTTGAAAGTGTTGCAGCTACGTAAGTAGGTATTGCACTAAAAGTATTACTCGTTTAGGAGCGCCTTCCGAGCGGCTCAAATCAGACCAATCAATTGGTCCGAATAGGTATTCTATGTTACCTACATGGAGCTGCTGCCAACCCAAGTAGGTACTGAACAAAACGCACCGTACCGTTTTTTAGGTTAGTCAAACTATTGTCGGATTATTGGCTTTCTACCTATCCCAAATTCATACATCATGAGAACCCGAACCGACGGTTTACCTCTAAAACACTCTTCGCGGTACGGTGGGATCTTGACGTGTAATGAATGGTCAAAATCCGGCTCATAAATCGAATATTACTTAGGTTTAGCACGCGCTGCGATTAAACACAAGCGCTTTGAAACCGCCGAAAAATTAAAGTACCTACCTATGTTACGTATAGCTTTCTTTAAAAATGCACGCACTGGAAATATTTTTCAATGCCGGTTTTTAAAAACGTAATTTGCTACATTTGGCTAGTGATCAGAGTCGTCTTTAATTAACAAAAAATTAAAAAAAAAAAAAAAACAAGAACTAGCTTCTACCCGCGACTTCGGCCGTTGCTCAAGAATTGAGTAATTCAATACAAAAATACAAACAAACAAATTTTACCTCTTTATTAGGTTTTCACGGTTGCAAACTTGGGTATAAACTATTCTCAGAAAACCTTACAACTTAAAAAAGAATCGCAGTTACATGCGCGTTTGCGATGTTTGATGTTGTTAATACCATTAAAAATACAATTAAATTGTATTTGTATATATTTAAAAATTTATCTAATCATGCTGAAATCGGAAAGCCTGATTTTCGAGCGAGAGTAGAGTAGGTAGCTTTGCGCATTCAAAAGCTAATAAGCAAGTCGCGATGCTCTCGCATGTCGTACCTACATTTTGCAAAATTAAGCCCCATATACTTACACGATTCCAGTTCCTTGCCTGTGGCATGCCTACAATAAAATTAAAGCAACCAATGACTTGCATAGTCTTAAACACTGTACGGTGCAACTTTTAATGTTGCTTAAAGTTATGGTAGGTATAAGTACCTAAGCCTCAGGCAATTCAATCACACCGGGGTTTAAATGTGCAATTTTTTTTTAAATCCCTATTGCACATGAAAAACGAGGCCTATGCTCAGCAGTGGGTGAAGTCAGGCTGTGGATGATGACGATGATGACTTGTGCCTTTACGCATTTCTCTGCGCAGTCCACTTACTTATCATAGGTGAAGTCTTATTCATGATAAAGACAGCACGGCTAACTATTCTAAATACGGTATCAATACTTTCCCTCGGATCTTTAGGTAAAAAAGCTACAATCAGCGTTTTGTTTGCCCTAATGGCGCTGGTTGGTTATAGGTATACTCTGCAAAGAATTTGAATATAAAAATAAGATTTAAGGGCTGATGCCGCGGTTCTTGTTCGGTAATGTGGCCGCAGCCACGATCACGACCTGGATGGCCTGTAGCCGTTACCGCATCAGTGCGCTTAGCTATCCAGTAGCCTAATCTAGGTAAGTACGTATCGGCGACGGTGTTGAAAGTTGACTTACCAGCAAAGCCATCGGGCTTCGCAAACAATAGGCGCATCTGCAAAACCAACTAATGGTGAACGCCCAGTAATAGACGCATTCAAGTTACCTGATTAATAGATCAACACGTATTTACTAAATCATAAGTAGTAAGTACCTACCATGATAAAACACATCACACAACTTAGCGAGGTTGTTAAATTATTGTTTTGTCTTTTTATTACTTGGTCTGACATATGATAAAATAATAGAGGTTATCTCAGGTAAACCGGGTTGCTACAATAAATAATAAAGCATTGTAAATTTTCTTTATGATAATTCAATTATGACATTTTTTTTTAATGTGGTTTCAAATAAAAATTGAGAAACGAGCACTTACCTAACAAAAAATACAAATGTTGTTGGTTGGAGTCAGCAGACGCGCAGCATAGTCGCGCAGTTAACAAGATGGCCGCCGTTGCATCTTCGAAAAAAACTTAACTGATTTTAATCGATGCAATCCCTCTAACTATTCTGGATTGTTTGTCGACTTTTTGGCGTTTATTCTCTACTATTTTATGTAATAACAAGAATTTTAATAACACGTATTAAATTATATAAGTTCCATTTTAGGTTAGGAATTTCCACTCACAACACGATATCAACCACAGATTAGTAAGAAAAGATGGGCGTAGAGGTGTTCAGTTCAGAAACGTCCAGATAGAATATTATACGGGTTGTTTGATTTAAGCAATTATAATTAGGTATTGAAATTAGACTTCCCTACTGGCTGATCGCTTTCACTAAACCAATAATTAATCATTTTATTAGTCTCAATTTGTTAGTATTTACTCTCAGTTTATCATCTATTACATTACATTACATTACATATTTCAGTTATCCATCATGTACTTACGTACATGATGGATAACTGAAACCGATAAAACAATAAAAGATTTTTATTTTATTGGTGGTACCTATAATAAGTATGTGGTGAAAGATAGGTACTAGTCATTTAAATTCGATTTCGTTTCGTTTATTACGTAATAAGATCCAGAAATTGTCACGCCACAGACAAAGGTTAAACATAACCTCAATACGGTTAAATTCAATCCCTACCTTCGTTACAATTTGTGATTTTAATATTTTATCTACTTAAGTACCTACATAATGTTAATCTGTTTTCTGTTGCTTCCGGTTAGACGTAAGCTAAGCAGATGATGAGCTATCTAAATATAACAAATCTGTGTTATGGTAACCTATCTACCGTACCTTTGTCTTTTACACATGGTGGCTGGCAAACAGGACGAATGTTCCTAGTGAATCTCGGTCTGGATATATATAATCTGGATAATATATATAATCTATATATATAATCTGGAATAGTAGGTATTCTCTCTAGTTAAGGGATCTACATAATTATGAAATAAAAATCCTACCTAATGATTTGTAACAAAAAAAGGTAGATACACATATACATACATACATACATATGTACATATTACTGATATCAATATAATTATAAAGAGATTTGATGTTTTTGCTCTCTTTAATCTTATTCTAAGTGTTAATCCCATCGCTAAGTGTTCCGCATTTATCTTCATATCCTACTTAGGTAGGTAGGTACGTTAAGAGTTAACCTGCAGATCCGACAAGTTGAGGCAGTTTCTGGTATGTGTGCGCTTATAAAGCTAAACAAGGATCTTTTGCCGCGTAACCAAAATCGGATGTAACGCCGCCATCTTGTTTTTTCGATACAATTTCACGTTTCCAGCAGCTCCACCCTGTCAATGTCATTCAAGCGTCAAAAGACCTTTGTAGCACTGTGCAGCACTATGCAGCACCGTTTTGTTGAAAGAATATGTGCCTATGTAGTGTGTGCCTCCTGGATTAGGTGAAGGTTTGATGTAATTTTATTAGGCGTGAATAGTGGTCAATCAAATGCTGATACTTACATAAAATACTATTCTCAGGCCAGCACCAAGCGCTTATACAGTCAACAGAAGAGGTAATAATTTGAGATTGACAGGGCCTTCGGGTCGATTTTCGAAGTGCAAGCGCCGATTACTCCTAACTCCTGATTTTGTTTCAAACTATTCAAATACTTACCTAAAATTTAAGAAAAAATTATCAAGCATTTGAGTCAATCCCGCCCACTGCCCGCGTTTTAAATATGCAAAACCACAACCGCATGTCATGACAATGTTTCTTTTTTGTTTCGAAGGTACATCTATGTATCCTTTATTGTTATTCCTATATTGTAGGTGGCCACGTTTATTGCGGCGGCAGAGGCGTTGTTCAGATCGTCAAAGGACATTTGGGACACTAGCACCTGGGGCATAGTCAGTTCAGGAGCATAACACACGCACTGGATGTTGGATGAATCGGTAATGCCTCATTTCACCAAAATATGATTGCGTGTTACTCAGTAACTGGGTTGTGGAGGTCAGATAGGCAAAATACTGGTATTCAGCTGGATCTGGTTACACTGGAAGCCGACCCCAACATAGTTGGAAAAAGACAAGGCAAGGTTGTTGAAACTGAAACCCGAAATTTTAATTAAATCACCTAAAGATGTTTTTCATTTGATAATTAAGTTACCTAAATATTTAACCTCAATTTTCGTCGAGGTGAGTAGGTACAACCTACCTACCTAGCAATAAAAGTTACTTTTACTTAGGTAGGTCGAAATTGCGGTTCGAGATCTCGTCCTTAGTGTTACATTTAGAAGGATGAATCAAGTGTCTAAAATATTCACACACGACCTGCACCCTAATTGCGTAACACACGATCAATCACAATCCGTTTTATTTTCACAGTTTAACAACATTCATTGCGTTATTTACGTTGTTGAGCAGACAAATTTTTCAAACATATGAAGCAATGGATTAGCAATATCCTTCAAAAATTATTCAGATTGTGACTGATCGTGTGTTACGCAATAAGGGTCCTGGGAGCGGCAGATGTTACAAAGTCTTTTAGTAACAGAGCGCACCGGGCTAATTTTCAGTTTTGCCTAGTCTGGTTTTGATCATCAAGGACCATACGCAACTATTTCAGGAGTAGGTAGGTATACCTCGGATAAGACTGAGGTGAGGTCTATTTAAATCGAATTTAATTGATCGTTCTTTGTTAAAATTCTTACCGACACAATCGCTCATTAAAAGCGAACACAAACCTTCTATTTAGGGTATAATTTACCTTTATTATTTAATTGTTTCCATCAATATTCCTTTAAATTATCTACCTCACTTTTACAATTATTTTATTAACCGACTTCCAAAAACGAGGAGGTTCTATGTTCGTAGCGTGTTTTTTTTTATGTACCTATGTCCACCGATTTCTCCGTCAATTTTGTGGACTGATTATGAAAATTCTTTTTTTGTTTGAAAGGGTATACTCTCGAGGTGGTCCCATTTAATTTTATTAGCTTTGCTGGGATAGTTTTTGAGTTAGTATAAATAATAGGTACCTTTTTTCCCCACTTGCGTCTATATGGATGATATGATACAGTGGGTTGCCATATTATTAGGGACAGTCACGAAAATTTTCTATTTGTGAAGTAAGAGGCTTAAATTAATTAGGAAAACACATTTTTTTAATGATAAAAGCTTTAATTATACAAAACAGTTATTAAGGAAATAAAATAATAACAAAATAAAAATAAATAATAATAATTAAGTACAGAAATAGGCGAAAATAAATGTTACTTAGTATTGATCAGTACTTAGTGACATTTACTTTCGCCTCAATTAGTGCTTCTATACCCATGGGCATGCTTTCTATGCACTGTTTGGCACTTTATTTTATCTTAGGGTTGTGATGCCAAACATTAATGAGCTTTTCTATCAGCCTGACCTCGGTGGTTATCATTTCGACCTTGGTAATCTCCCATAAATGTTCTATGGGGTTCATGTCAGGAGAATTACCAGGTCAAGGTAAAAACTGGAATGTTGTGGTCTGCCAAGAACTTGGTAACGCTTCTGGCTTTATGGCATAGTGCTGTACCATGCATAAACGTAAAATCCTCACCATCAGGGAACCATTCTTCAAGTGTACGGTACCAGGGGAGTTGGTAAAACTTGTCTGTAGGTCTTGTTTCATGGTTCCCTGGATAATGTACAGGCGCCCAACCCCCTTGGCTCTTATCACAGACCACACCATTATTTCAACAGGGTGTTTTACTCTCTTCACGATGCAGTCGGGATGGTATTTTTCTCCTGGACGTCCCCTGACGAAGCTGCTCTTGTCGGCTAGAATCTCGAACTTTAACTCATCCGAGACACATACCTGAAAACGAAACGAAAGTAGTTTATTATTTTGAAAATTATTATTTTAATTGGTGTAAAATACCAGTAATAATGCAAACTGACCCCTTATTCCAGTCCTCAACCGTCTTTTGGCGGTGTTCCCCAATCCATGTTAGGCGTTTCTTCTTTATTGCATCAGTCAACCAGGGGTTTCTTCACAGGACGATGGCCTGTCAAGCCTTCCTCTGCCAATCTGCGCTGCATAGTTCTCTTGGAAACTAGTATTCCAGACTCCTGGACTAACTGAGTTAACAGTAAAGCACTTTTATTTCTGCATTGCAAACAGATATCTCTAATTTTCCTATCTGAACGTGGGGTATGGATGCGTTTTCTGCCGCCATTGCCTTTTTCTTAGGCGAAATTGGCTGATTTAAGTCCAATTAATTTTTTATTTTATTGACTGCCGACTTAGAAACACTAGCAATGTCTGCTATTTCCGTTTGGGAATGATTGTTATACTGGAATAGAATTTTATTGCAGTTATTGTTTTTTTGTTGTCTTTTCGCACCCGACTCATACTGAAAGCAAAAAACAATTAAATAAATATTATTTTTACCATCATATAATAAATCATTGAATTTTATAATAACATAATGTCAAAACTTACATTTTATCAAAATTTTGTAGCATAAATATAAAATTAACTTTGTTATAATATTCAAATTCACCTTTCACTGATTAATCAGCTTGTATAGTGCACTACGGCTCTCACGTAACTTCCTACATAGCAGGTAGAGGTATTCGAATTTGTGTGGGGTACCGTACCACAACAAAAAATTGAAAAATATAAAAAATGTACAAAAAAAAAACAATCGGCTAACGAAAATTCAAAATCAAAGACACCGACTTCCGAAATTAAAGAAGTAGTGTTTTTAATTTTGTAAAAAGCTTTTATTCTATATATGTAATTATTAACTTAATCACCTACTTACCTTACTTAGCCTATATACGCTCGGGCGCATTTTTGACGCGGCATTAGAAAAACGCGCACTGAATTTTCAACTCTCGGCGTTGAGAATCTAACAAAGCGAAACCCAAGCGAGGTAAAAAAACATCTCGTTAAAAACCTCCTGTGCACACGTGGGCTTATAATACAGTACCTATGGCTAAAGATTATCAAACGAAAATGACCAGAAAATTTCCATCATTGTAGGTATGATTTGGGGTTGGCGTTTGGAAATTGGGATAACCCCATATAAAAATTCAAGATCTCTTCAATCTGTTATAATGCTTTCAGGCCATTTATGCCTAGAAAACATTTTTCTCAATACTTCGATTGCATTTCTCTCATCACGGTACGGATCGTCTGTCATTGCCATCCAACAATTCTAACACAGATTTATCTCTGACAGCAGCTCACTATTGTAGCAATCTTATTGCAATGAGATTATAGACCACCATGCTTTTGGCAGTGATGCAAAATATTTGTGAAAGGATTATAAAGCATGATAATTTTATTCATCTTCATCCATACAGATATTAATAAAAAAATTATGGATTCGTTGAGTTATTTATTCCTTCGCCGGCTTTTATCAGAATATTTTCAATATATTATTTTTGTACATTTTGCAAATTGTTTTAGGTCGGCCACGGGTGACACGACTGACTTTTATTTTATTTATATATTTTAAATAACCTACTTAAAAGTAGGAATATAAAAATATTCTCCTGAAAAATTGTCAGCAGCCGGTCTCAAAGAAGATACGGCTTATAATATATTGCACAAATTATTGTGAATGCGAGTGCAACATAGTTCCATTCTCTTTCTTCCCGTCTTATGGTCTGGTGGGGTGGCAATCCGACACGACCTTTTGAGAAGCTTCCTGTACAAAAAAAAAAGAAAATTCAATAATCGGTCCACAATGGACGAAAATATCGAGGGACATAAATAAAAATAAACACGCTACGAACATAGAACCTGCTCCTTTTTGGAAGTCGGTTAATAGAACTGTAATGAGTTTGTACCGCTAAATAAAACAATTTGATGTGGTTTTAATATTTTATTTATCATAAAATCGTACCAGAATTGTATATCTATCCATTTTATCGTCCTTGCTTCCTTTTGCGTCATTGTTTATCTTCTTATTTTAGACTCGTTCGACCGTCTAGTAAACACTTGTTAAGGCAATCAATTTATTTATTATTTTGGCAAAATAATCACAGGGCACAAAATACCTACATATTGCACCCAGGTCAGCCAGCGATAGGTACACTCATTTATTGCAGAAACGTTACATGGTGGTTATTTTCTAACCAAGTTTCAAAAAGTTTACAATTGTGCAACTAGCTGTTAATAGGGAATATGCACGTAATAAAAAACTTAATCATTATTTAAATATACATTGTTTATAAGACGAGAAACTAATTTCTATTATTAAACAAAAGAAATATGCGTTATTTATTTTACAATTCATTATTTTATGTTGCGTTTTTTTGGTGCAACGGAACGTAAACGCAAAGCGCGTCGCCTTCGGCAATGAAGAAGTGACGTAAAAAACTATGTCTAAATGTTTATTCTTTGCAAAGTGCTTGAAATCTCACTAAAAAAGTAAAGTCAAGTAAGTGCGATTTCTGCTTAACTCTTCGTGTGTTTAAGACGTGGTTCCACGTTCGAAAAATCTTTACCCTTGTGTGCCTAAACGTGGATCCACGTTCAAACCTAACAAACTTTTTAAATGTGATTTGTAAATTATTCTTTGGACGTTTGGGTCTACTTTTCTTTGCATCGAAAGTGTACTGAATGAATGTCTCGAAATTTAAAATGCTTACGCACACAAACAAAGGAACGCTCGTCGCTTCCTCGCGCCAATTCATGGCGGCCGGGCATACGACGATAATTATTACGAGGGTGGGTCAAGCACACGAAAGGTTAATAAAGCTTATAAAATAATTTAATTTATATGATTTGGGTTTAAAAACCTTAAAACAGATGTAAACAAAGCAGTTACGTGCCAAATTACATCACATCATGACCGCGACAGAAATGGACGTTTGAACTGTTGTAGAAAAATTGTTGGTTTTTTTTTTTTTTTTTGAGCAACAAGCAGTAGTTGAATTTATCTTTTAATACTTTTCTTGGGTTCACATTACAGACTATTATTTAAAAAAAAAAATACATGCATATTCCATAAAATACGACTGTATCATTTCTGCTGCGCGTTTGTGACAACCGACCACATTTAGGTATCAATGCAGTCGCGCGGTTACAATTACCTTCAGAGAGCCATTTAAATTACAAAAATCACAAATATTTTGGTCGTTAACCAACTTTTTACAGGAATTCTGTGCAAAAATACTTTATGGGAAAGTATAAAAAATACTATTAAAAAGGATATTGTTTGGTATCTCTGGGCTCTTCGTGTGAACGATCTCGGAAGGGCGACTTCTCCTGTGGATAAAAATGTTTAAGAATTGAAATGGCACTGATCAAATTAGTTGGATCATCGTACTTTTTTCCGTGGTCATAAATGAAACTTGCAAAGTAAGATTTCAAGCAAATTTTTGTATTACGATGCAAAATAATTCAGTTCTATGCAGGTAATATCAGGTGTACTTTAAGATGGGCCTTCAAGGCGAAAGCCAAAACTATCAGCAAATGAATAAGCAAAGGCGAAGCTCGATTTTGGAGAGAATTCTTCGATTTCTCTAATATCGAGCTCATAATCGCCAAGAAGTCACACCTCAAAATTTATCCCTGGACAAACTGATAGAAGAACTCAGTTTGAACTGATTTAAGGTAATATAACCTTCAGTTAATTTTATTGTACCATCTATTTAATCCTTCAAGTTTTAATAATGAACGCCAAAAAACGCCGGTGTTGGTTGGTTGGCTTTGATTAATTAGAGATTAGAAAATTATGTCATTTTATTCAAACATACATTTAATTTTGTATTTATCACAGGTGTTTAGCATAACTAATTAAGTTAGTCTAAACACCTGTAATAAAATAAAAAACTAGTACAGCAGTGATAGCTTAGTGGCGTGACCGTCGGACTGCAAAGTCATAGGTCTCGAGTTCGAACGCAAGCCACGCACCTCTGACTTTTCGAATCCATGTGCATATAGTATATTATCTAATTATCACTTGCTTCAAAAACGGACAGGACCAGCACTAGTTCGCACTGACGTCACAAGATAGGAACGCCATAGTAACATCGTGCCATCCAGAGCAATGACCGTTTTGCGATACAAGGATAGATGATTAACATCTAAAGCATATAACTTCTCCATAAACGTGGTGCGAATAAAGTTATTAATATTATATTTCCACCGATTTTATATATATTTTCACAAATAATCGTATTTTTTTATAATAGTCAAATACCCTATTATAAACGCGAGCGTATTAACCATGTAATACATATACATCCTAACATCCTAGTTGTATCAATAGTACACCCACATTTATCCAGTTATGTTTAAGTTCCATGTAATAGGGGACGAGCCTATTACCATCACCGGGCACAAATCCAGACTCCGGGCAGCTACTGAGAAATTCCAGATGGAAAAACCCAACAACACTTTGCCCGATCAAAGGCCCGTGTTACAGAAGCTCACTCAAGAGTCAAGCTAGTTTCAACCAATCAAAAGGCTTTAAACGAGTTTTAAGTAATGCTTGAGTGTTCAGTGAGGTTCTGTAATACGGGCCTAAGAATCGAACCCAAGACCTCATTCTCAGCAGCTGCGCTTGCGACCACTAGACCAACACACAGTCTAATATTTCTCGTCGCGCCATATAGTCTCTCTAAAAAAAAAAACTAATATCTTACCCTTTTATGGTATTTTTCATAGTGATGGTCTTCTTGCGAACCATTTTGATGGCTTCCCATTTTGATGACTGCTAAAATAAGATGAGGATTTTATTATTCAACTCCTCTGTTCGAATTCACTCATGGTTAGATAGAGGCTCTGCCTTTAAAACTTGTTTACGGAAACGAATGAAACGAAACAAAAGAAAGAAGCTGACAGAAGGATATTGTTGGTTCAGCAGCATCATTTGTAAAAAAACTACGTGAAGTTCGCAGTTTAAAGAATAAGTTCACAGTATAAAGAATAAGTTCTTCAACCATTGCGTCCCTGTCTATATTTGGTGCCGAAACGTAGAAATTGAATGTCCGGTTGGTTCACCAATTTTAACTCGCTTAAGCTAGCTATTCCTGGAGTTTCATAGAAGGATGACATCCGGAATGTAATTATCCATAAAAGAGTCACTGAAAAAAGGCGGCCGTGTCAAAAAAGTTACGGTAGGCAGAGAACCGATTGTTGTGGAACAACTTGGGAGAGCCTATGACCAGCAGTAAACTACAACGGCCTGAGTTGATTATAAAATGGAAGAAGCCAAGAAATAAAAGCAGTGTTGGTAAACAAAAACTGAAAGACTGCTCGAGTCCTGGATAAATCCAATCCAGTAAATCTAAGAATGTCCGAGGAGTTTTGTTGACCGTTCTTTTCCATAGGAACCTACTATGCTTTTGAATGAGAAACTAGCTTCATATTGCTGCCTGATCGACCCCTTGCAATTTAAAAGCGCGTGTAATTGATTAATTTAAAATAAATGCTTTGAGTTTTAAGTAAGAGTTCTAGTAAACAATCGTACAAAAACAGGCTTCACCACGTCGCGTAAACTGACACTGAAAACACACAGACCACATTCCTAAGTTATGACAAATAACAAGTGAGAAAATCAATATAACGCACCTTTTTGTTCATCACGCCGCCTCTTCTGCTCCAAGATTACAGATTCTTCGGCTCTATCCTATTTAATAATATTAATAAAATTTAGTCAAATAAGCTAACGTCATTAAAATTTATAGGCACGACAAAAAATGTGGTTAGATATGTACCAATGACGTGCAATATAACTTGTGATATTATATTGAACGGTAACTACGTAGTCGGGCCATAAGTTCTGTCACATAGGTAAAATTTCGAATTTAGAATGCAAGCCGAGGAAAATATTATGGGCATTCGAAATTTGAATATTTAAAGAAAATAAAAACAAAGGGTTTCTGGAATTTTGTTCATTTTCTAAAATGGATTGGACGCGCAAAGAGAGTCGCAGTAATTGCATAGCATCGTTGCGGTCACGCGCCAACTGAGATTTTCAAACTGCTGAAAAATTTGAAAATTCCACTGAGATTTATTTATCGTACTATCAAACTATTCAGGGAAGATTCAAGATTAGAAGATAAACAAAGGAGCGGTCGACCTCGTACTGTTCGGACTCCAGCGGTCATCGGTCATCAAAGCAATGAAGGCGCGAATCCAACGAAATCCTGTCCGCAAGCAAAAAATGTTGGCTCTGCAGATGGGACTAAGCAGAACTACTGTTAAAAGGGTGTTAAATGAAGACTTACTGCGTGCTTATAGAAAAAAAACAGCACATCTTCCTAACGCACGGCTGAAGAAAATCAGACTCTAAAGAAGCCGGGTTTTGTTAAGGCGGTACGCGGGAAAAAAATACCGCGAAATACTTTTTTCGGACGATTTTTTTTTTAATGTTGAGGAGTTTCAATAAACAAAATGATAAAGTGTATGCACACTAGTGAAGAAGCGAACAAACGTGTGCCACGTGTTCAGCGTGGTCATCACCCTTCGGCATTCATGGTTTGGCTTGAGGTGCTTATTTGGGTCCAACGGAGGTGTTTTTTTTGTGAAAAAGGAGTGAAAACCAGTGCCCTCGTATATCAAAACACAGTCCTAACAAACATTGTGGAACCTCTTTCACAAACAATGTTCGAAAACAGGCACTGGGTATTCCAGCAGAATTCTGCGCCGGCTCATAAGGCGAAAAGTACCCAAAACTGGCTCACGACCCGTGGAATCGACTTTATCAGGCATGAGGATTGGCCCTCATCCAGTCCAGACTTGAATCCCTTGGATTACAAAATATGGCAGCACTTAGAGGAGAAGGTCTGCGCTAAACCCCATCGCAACTTGGAGTCACTTAAAGCATCCCTGATTAAAGCAGTCGCCGATATTGACATGAATGTCGTGCGTGCTTCGATTGATGACTGGCCTTGCAGATTGAAGGCTTGTATTGAAGCAAGAGGAGGACATTTCGAATAGTTTTAATGTGGTTTAAATCTGTATTTTATACCCTTTTATTTGATATATAAATGGTTGTAGCGTAACTCATTGTGTCATTTATTTAACTTTCTATATGTGACAAAACTTATGACCAGACTACGTAGAACACAAACCAAATAAAATAATAGAGACGAGTCAAAGAAATGGAGTGGTGTTGATAATTTTAAGAAAACAGTACAATTGTAAAAGTTAACACTACGCTTATGGCGCATGTGAATTAAATAATCTCCGTTTCGATAGAATGTAACGGTTGTTTTTACGTTTAGCCTCATTTATATACATTAATAGAATTTATAAAATATATATATAATGTACGGCGATTCTCACCATTCTGCATGTGAGTCGCACACAAGTAGGTAGGTACTTTTCATAATTCGACTTTTTATTATAATAATATTTTTTTACAGTGCTCGCTATAGGATTGAGAGATTCATTTAAAATATTAAAATTCAGTAGGATTAATAAAGATTCTGTTTTTATTCATATTTAAAACACTTACCCTTTTGCGATTCATCTTACGCTCTTTACGTTCATCGCCCCTCAATTTAGCCTTTCGTTTCTCCTTTTCTGGTGAACGTTCCTCTATCTCTTTGCTACCCTGCTTTTGCAGAAAATAAATATGAATATTTGATAAATCAGTAAAACTATGTAATTTATGCACATCAAACTAAGTATAAGGGAATTACTTAGGTAAGCCGTAATTATATTTCCTTTAACCCAAAATAATAAAAGTCAAAAGGGACTATGAATAAAGAAAAATCTTCCACTTTCATTAGCATATTCTTTATGCTTTTCTTCTTGTCCGTTTGACTGCTTTTTAACAGTCATGATGATGATCAAGTCTTGTTCGTAACAAGCAGGTTCAGTTTGAATTGCGTGATATCTGTTAAGCCAGTTTTACTTGATCATTCCTTATCAGTCACCAGGTTCTGAAGGCCAGCTCCGCACTTGGGAAAGTGGTTAGGATGATGATGAATGTAGTCTTCAAAGTATGTAATTTTATTTCTTTTAGTATGTAGCAGTCATTATTGTGCATATGCCATTCTATATTACAGCTTATTTGTGATGAGTACTTCATTTCTTTGTTCTGTCAACTTTAATTAATACATCTAGGTATTTCGTTTTCTATTTTTGATTAATTGCTACTTGGTGTCTGGGATCTTATATTGTGGCTTATATTTTGTATCTTGGCATTCCTCTTCATTACTATTGACCAGCCGTGGCGATGCTTGGAGAAGGCCTTTGTCTAGCAGTGGATGTCTTTCGGCAGAATGACGGTGATGATGCTCCTTCTACATTTGTTATCTTGTCATGCCCTTGTTCAATTCTCGGCATTTCTTTATTCACAGGACCTTTTGACTACAATGTATTTTTATTAATAACAAGCCTTACCGTGTTTTATCGGACTGGGCTGAATGGACTTACGAAACACACGATATTTTTCCTTTGATTTGTATGTTGCATATTGCTTTTTATGTCTACAGAAACATGAAAACTTCTTCAAAAGTTTTTTTTCATTATATTTGGTATTTTCTTCTTGGTAACTTTGAAATTAAGTTTTTTCTGTCCTTATTTTCGTTTCAACTTGATTTATACCATAGTGGTGCTCTTCGTGGTGATTTTGTAGTTAAAAGTTGTAGGAGTTCGCTCCGATAGAAACAACCATAACCCGTTCCATATAACAAGATGAGATTAAAATGGTAATCATCCTTTAATTGCTCCGCTTATGATAAGAATTGTTGACAGGGTTTATTTTGTTTTTCATTAGAAATTGAATCCTTTTTCAAATATGATTACAGCCATCTTATGAAAGTAGTTTCATTGTTCACTTGTAGAATGATAATTTAGTCTTCAACCGTACATTAAAAGGCAAAATTCTCTCCCAAAACTGCATCCAGTGATGTTATTGATTTTAAACGACGATTTTATCGAAACTTTTTCAGAGCTTCTTATAATTTTATGATTTACATTTTTATTTTGTTGTTTATATTTTTTTATTAGCACTTTTTAAAGTCTATAGTTTCTATTGCACTTGTTTTAACAAAGTCCCGATGATCTTGAACACTTTTTTGATATATAATATTAATTTAGTAGAGATCGTGCGGCACATCGTGGTCGCGGTCCAGCCCAATCCTCAGTCAGGTGCGAGCGCGATGCAAGGTCGGTTTATTACAACAATACTCACCTTGCCATTGCCGCTGGTTTCTACTTTACGTCGTTTTACATCTGTGAAACATATATTAACATTAATTCCATTGCTTTATAGTTCTAATAATAATAATCATTGCTTCGTTTCAAATTTAGTTCAATAAACATACCTCGTTCTAGATCATCGGGAACGCTGCGATGTTCGTGTGGTGGCGATACAGTTTCCAAGTATCGTTCCTCCTGAATATAAATGAAGCTTATTAATTTACAAACTAAAAAAATTCACACGTAAATACATGATTTATATCGTACATAGGAACCATTGCATTGTTTATCAAGTAATGTCTTTGAAAACATAAAATATTTATTTACCCTATGCGAGCGTTCACGCGGAGATCTATCCTTACTTCTGATTTCTTCTTTAACCCTTTCCTTGAGTGACCTAGAATTGTTTTAAATATTATGTTATAATTTTATAATGATTTAAATAAACATATTTATAACACAATTTATCGGTACATACGATCGTGATTCCCGTTTTGATTCCTTGTCGCGATCAACCTCTTCGCGACGTCTGTCACTGGTCCTCGATTCCTTCTTTTCGATTTCTACAAAATAAGGAATAATGTACAGCGCGAGTCAAAAATATCAAGACGAACACTCAAACCAGACCGTTTAAAATGATCTGACGGACCATTCCCGTATTTTTAAGAACGTTAGCATTCCAATCTCAAATATACTTGTAAATTACCGTTCTGACATTGATTGTCGCCGAGATGAGATTACGACTTGGAAATTACCTTTTTTTTAAGTACGAGAATTGGCGTTCTGAACAAATTAAGAAATCGATATTCCATAAAGTTTTTTTTCCTTAGCTGCCAATGGTTAAGTACTCACCAATGGGTTGCGGAGGAGACGCCATAGTTTCCTGTTCTGCTTTGACCGGCGCGGCCTCGTCCTTCACCGCGCTCACCGGCACCGCGCCGGCCGCGCCCAGCACCTTGTGCTTGTCGCCCACCTGCCGACACGCACGAACATAGACAGAGCTCAATACTACACCCACATAGCGCCAGGATAGCCCGTGAAATTAAAATTTATTTATTTTTCTTATTTTTTTAAATCTGTTTTAGGCTGTATGGCAGACAGGCAACGGAAGGAACACGGGTGGGTTTTAGTCAGTAAGTCTGACACGCCCTCCGCGCTCACGCGCTCCGCCCAGATCGGGAGAAGTCATTTGACAATTGCCCACCCAAAAAAAAGGCTGTATGTTAAACAAAATATGTATTTACAGAATTAAAATCATCAATTCAACGCTAAGTCCCATGTATGAGGGGCCGAGACTATTGCCGGGCTATCAATCGGGCACGAAATCTGGACTATGGGCTGCTACTGAGAAGTTCCTGATAAAAAAACTCAATAACAAAGCCCAACCTGGGAATTGATCCCAGCACCACTCAGCAGTCGCGCTCGCTACCCAACAATAACGCGGGCTTAAGATTGTTTATAAAAAAATTAAATTAAATACCTGATGGAAATCACTTTCTCGCATCATTGTAGGTCCTTTATTCCGCAACTGACCACTGTACCCTGTTGCGAGTACGTAAAGATCTTGTCGCTGTGTTTTTTCTTCTTCCTTAACCTACAAAGATTTATATTGATGCTTATTGCGGCGCTCATAATTTGAATAATATCTTGTAAGTACATACAGGCATGCATCAACAAATACAATAGCACTGAAAATATTCTATTACTACTTACTTTATCAATTTTCCGTTCAATGATTTGAGCCAGTTTAGCAAGTACTGGGAAATGCGGCAATACTCTTATCAATACAATAAGCGCGTTACGTATTTGTACGTAATCGCCCGAGTCCAGACACACTACCATAGCTTTAGTTATCTTGTAATGCCACTTGTGGCATACATGCCTGTAAAAGAATGATACGATCATTAAATGATTTCATAATAACACGTAAGTAAAACATGTATTATTATTTTATCATTTAGTTCACAAAAACCACATAGAAAAGAAGATCAAGAAAGAAGAAAAGATTAAGTTGTACAACAGTGACACAGCTTAAAGTCAAAAGTTTGGCTTAGGCTATTTAGGCAAAGGACATTAACAGGTAAACATCACCAGCGACGATGCGACACCTAGCGGAATAAATAAGTCTAGAAATGACCGAAGGTTCGGTTTCGACCAGTTCCGGCCGCAGTTTCGGTTTCGGACAAAAAGTGGCCGAATCTTCGGTTGGATGAAACCGAAATATTTTATTTCACATAAACCTACAGTAACCGGCACGAGTCGTGAGCACAAACTGACACCTGCGCAGTAGTTAATTTTTCGATCTCTTTGGTGGAATGAAGAAGCCGGGGGGGCGCCGAGCTGCACGCGATTGGTTCATCAGTCGATGCTCATCGTCTATTGGACTCTCGCGTGTCATTCGGCTACTGTACACTTACGTGCAATTTTAGTGAGTTACGTTTTCGATTTTAAAATAGTTTATTTTTGTTATTTTGTATTTGTTAAGTGTTTGTTTTAATATAGTGTAGCGGCATCTACATCGCTACATGCAAACTACGCATCAAAGACCTGACGTCACACAACATCCTGACGTCACACAAATCCTGCATCGCGCAATTAGAGTTTACCGCGCGATAAACATATATACAAGCTTCCCGACTTCAACCTCTGGGCAGTTGCCCGCCAGACACGACACCCGTCTGGTCGGAGGATCCTCCCTTTTCTATGGGGGATGAGTGAACTTTACACCCTGTTCCTCATACCCCTAAAATAGTTTATTTTTGTTATCTCGTTTTAGACAATTGTTTTTTTTTTAATTTTTGGTTTTAAATCGTAAAGTCACGAACTCTTAAAAAATGCCGAGGAGAAAAAATACAGTTTTAAATAGACAGGCAAGGCAAATGGTGTATTCAGTGTACTGTTTTATAAAGAACAGCGCTTTTAACAAAGAGTTAGGTTGTTACAAAAGTATGCTGGAAATTTATAAAGACACAGCGGAGGCGACTAATACCTCAGTAGCGGACCTAGTACGGCGGATCGTTAAAGAAGCCAATGGTTCAGAACTTGTGATCGTATTCAGAACACCAGGAAAGAAAAGACCAAGAGAACATCCTGTCACAGATGTGGATAGTTTTGACCAGGGGGTTATTAAAAGGTGTATTCATAACTTCCACCTCACCAATAAAGAAATGCCCATCATTGGAAAACTACGACAGAAGTTACGGGAAGATATAAATTTTCAAGGATCTGAGCGCAGTCTTCGCCGTATAATCAAAATGTTGGGTTTCAAGTGGAGGAAGACTGAGAACAACCGGAAAATCTTGATTAAACAATCCAATATTCTCTTTCAAGTACATTCATATAAATTTATATAATGTTCACCTTAATTTTTCAAGTCACGTAGTGTTGCTGTTAAAGCTTTAATAGTCACAAATCTTAGGTCTTGCAAGGAAATTTACTTTGTTCCAGCGAATAATGTATTTGCAAAAAATGCAAAAATTCCGAGAAGAGGGAAGAACAATTATTTATATGGACAAATCATATGTAGATTCGTCCCATTCATCGTCTCAGGCATGGTCAGATGGCACAACAAAAGGCCTAAAAAAGCCTATATCAAAAGGGCAACGAATAGTAATAGTCCACGCAGGAACTGAGACAGGTTTTGTGCCAAATGCCCTACTCACATTTAAAGCAGGTACTAAGTCGGGGGACTACCACGACAATATGAACTACGAAAATTATGAAAAATGGCTTCGCACACAGTTAATTCCCAACATTCCTCCTAAATCTGTTTTGGTAGTAGATAATGCATCCTACCACAACAAACAGTATGACCCTGCACCAAGTTCAAATGCCAGGACGTCGGAGATGCTGGGATGGTTAAGAGAAAAAGGTAGTCAACACGAAGAAACAATGCTGAAGCCCCAACTACATCATTTAATAAAAATAAATAAAGATCAATACAAGAAATTTAATATAGATAAGATTATGGCTGAACATGGCCACGACGTAATACGATTACCTCCATACCCCCCAGACCGCAATCCCATTGAGATGGCATGGGCTGCAATAAAAGGCTATGTCGGCAGTAAGAACGTGACCTGGAACGTAAGCCGCGTCACAGATCTTGTTAAGGAAAAAGTAAATTTAATGGGATCTAATGAATGGACAAAATTATGTCAAAAAGTAAAGGAAGTTGAGAAAGAATATATAAAAAACGATCACATAGTGGATGCAATGACAGAAACATTTATAATTCACGTTGGTGACGATGACTCCGAGACCAATTCGGAGGATGAGGACAGTGACGATGATGAGGAGATTAATGATCAAGTTGCCTCTACCAGCACCAACGCGGACTCTAGTTTTATGGAAGGCATATTACCAATTCCTCCAGATTGAGGCGATTTTATTTATTTTTTTAATTATATTTTAATAATAAAAAATAAATAATTTGATTTTCAAGTACCACTAATATGTTAATTATAATTTGTGTACCTATCAATAATGTTTAATAAAAAACGGTACTCAATAAATTTGGCCAAAAGTGTACATGCGCGTGCTTGTCGCCACTACTGTCAATCTGTGCTCACGACTCGTACCGGGCATTATACTTGGGCACTTATGAAACGTACGAAGCTAGTTGCACGGTTCCAGTTGGTCGTTTCCTAAGAAGAGCCGGCAAGAAACTCCACGGTTACTCTTTTAAAAATAAAAAGCTTTAAAATTTAATGTGGGTTTTGAACTTTTATAGATCGCACGGATTGCCCTCTTTTGTAAAATGAAAATTAAATCTACGTCAGCTACCGATCCCCCCAGCAAAACGCCATAGGACATAATACTGTGGAAATAAGCAAAGTAAACTTACCTAGCTGTGGCTATATCAGTCGAACTATCTTATTTTTCTTAAGGCATAGACAACTGAACTCAATCTACCTGAAAGAGCTAATGTGGGTGCCCCATTGCAATTTTGTATCTAGTGTAATTCCTAGAAATACCGTTTCCGTAATAGCATCTAGTTTCTTGCCATCCAGTTACTGCCACTTGGGGTAAAACTTTGGTAAAGAAAACTTAAGTTTTGTTCGCATTAAGTAAAATATTGTTAGCTGCGAACCATTTCGAAAGAACAGCCGGACTATCGTTGACATGTGACACTGTATCCGTATCTTTTTTACCTATTAAAAAAATAAGAAAAGTGTCATCAGCGAATATAATGATATCCGATAAGTTGCTGCGTGGAGCGTTGCTCGGAATGATACCTTTAGCCATCATGTAAGGAAGGTCATTAATATAAACTAGAAATAGGAAAGGGCCAAGAATTTAACCTTGAGGCACGCCCATCTTAACTAGAGACCACGAAGACTTCGCCCCGTTAACATTTACTTTTTGCTGCCTGTTTGATTGATAGGAAAGAACAAGATCAGCAGCTTGTTCACGAATTCCGTAGTGGTGTAATTTAAAGATCAATATATTTTGGTCATGCAGTTAAACGCTTTTGAGAGGTCATAGAAAATGCTATGGTCAATGCCAATGCATCCTGGGACTTCTCCCAGGATTCCAAAATATGACTGATGAGATTTACTCCTGCGTCAGTGGTCGACCTACCTTTCATGAAACCAAACTGACGACTATTTAAAATAGTATTTGAATAAAAATGTGACAACATCTAAAATGATTCATATATTTTACTCAATGCTGGTAGCACAGATAGAAGTCTATAATTAGAGGGATCACTCTTACTTATCCGATTTGAAAATTGGTACTATTTTACTGTTTCATTAAATCAGGAAACTGTCTAAACATTAATAAGATATGCCTGTTAGTGGAGGCAATTGTGTTTTAGAGGTATGAGGTACAGGGTGTAAGGTTCACTCATCCTCTATTGAAAAGGGAGGATCCTCAGACGGACCGGTGTCGTGTCGTGCGGGCAGCTGCCGAATGATTGATGTCGGGTAGTCTTATATATGTCGTTCGCGCGGTAAACTCTAATTACGCGATGCAGGAATTGTGTGACGTCTTCGGGGGGGACGGGTCTTTGATGCGTAGTTCGCAAGTGGCGATGTTGATGCCACCACAGTGTGATATCTTTAAGAACCTTAACGGAAAGCCCCCACAAGTCTTCAGTGTTTTTTATATTAAGACTATTGAATGCTTTTTAATTGTGACAATAGAAATGGGCTTGAATTCGAAACTTGGAATGTCCTTACTGAAGTTTTCTTTGAGAAGAGATTCAGCTCATATAGATGATGAGGGGAGATATTTCGTAACCTCTATTGGGATGTTGGTAAAGAAATTATCTAGTGACTCAGCAACTTTTAACTTATTTAAAACTAGCGACCAGCCCCTGCTTCGCACGGGTGCAATGTACTGATGTGGCGACATGTCAAAAAACAGAAGTTTCTGTGCTATACCTAAGTTAAATATTAATGTATTATACACAGAAACCTTCCGGAAGATAATCTCTAAATAAAGGTGAAAACCTTATCGCGTAGCGTACCGTAGTTAAGAAGAAGAACGCGGTCACACACGAAAAGCGTCTTTAATTTATGATATGAATAGATATAGGGTGACCTGAGATAGTCCACGAAATTGAAAATTCCTTACGTTGTTTGCGTCATCAAACTTTATCATATTAAATTAATTTCAATAATCGCAGTTCGTTAATGACCAAGGAAAGGTCATTGACCCCTGTCAGTCATGGCGCCACGCCGTTAGCCATAATTATTTTGCTGCGCGTAATTTTAAATCTGTGGTAACTTATATAGTATTCATTGAAATATGGCATATTTTAATGTTAGTTAAATGGCCAATAATAATAACATATTTTATCGGCTAAGGATTAATAATATACTGGTCGAAATTGCTTCGGAAACATTTTTTTTTTTTAATGAAATTCCGAAAGATAATAATGGTTACTGTGGGTCATCCTTAGAAAATAGACATATGCTATCGCGGACTTTTCTGTTGATTTTGTTAAGATATTACAATACACTAAAACATAAATTTTATCTAACTGTTACGGTTCAGTCAGCGCACGCCATGTAAGCGCTCAAAAGCCTTTTTCACGACTTGACAAAACGTCAAGTTTCAGTACTACGTTTACGTATACCATAAAATAATTATATATATAAACCTTCCGGAATAAATTCCCTAAACTATGTTAAAACCTCATTAAAATCCGTTGCGTATTTTAGAAGAACAACGCGGACATAAAGACAAACGCGAAAAGCGACTTTGTTTTATAATATATATAGAGAAATAGAAGCGATGGTTTCAATATGATTTTGTAAAGACAATTCATTCTGATCTCGCTGTTTTATGTTTCCAGTTTCTTTGTTGATTAGCTTTAATTTTATTATGTATTAGAAATACTAATTTTGTTACTTATTAATTTAGATTTAGCTTGAGCACAGACTCTTTTGAATATCTTAAGGCGAGGTGAGGGCGCGTCCTTTAAGGCTGCGGCCAGCCCGCCGGTTGCACGCGTCCCAAAGGATCATGGCCATCCGGATAATCCGGGGATAGCGCACGGTCTCCGGTGAGGCGGCGAGCCTCCTTGTCGGATTGCCGCCATGGAATCTGGAGGCAAAGTCCTCGCGCACATTTGGGAGTGGCACAAGGAGGCGAAGCGCTGGGGCGTAACTCCGCTGCCGCGAGAAATCACCGAACAGCGGACAGAGCTCCGGCGGGACCACATGGCGTCATGGAGAGTGCGATTGTCGCAAACCCGTGCTGGGTACGCCACAATTGCGGCGATACGTAGCGTAGGCGCGGGCTTGCGGATGGTGAGCAATGGGTAGCTCGCCGTCCGATAAAGACCAGGCCCGGGTCGACGGCGCGTTGTGTTCCACGCAACAATATTTCAATATTTAACAATAAGTAATTTTTCTTTTTAAATACTTTAACAAAAAGGCCGTAAAACTTACTTGTTTGGGGATCTCCTTAAATTTTTACTTTTTATTTTTTGGCATTGCGGCCATAGAAAATATACAGCCCTGTATCTGACGGACGGACAGTGTAGCCTTAGTAATAGGGTCCCGAACCCTAAAATCGACGGGTCTCAGAAAATAATGTCAATTTAAGTACTTAACTTTTTTTACCTCATAAGTTTCGGTTTCGGACAGAACTAGAAGAGGAGCCGAAGATTCGATTACGGTTTCGGTTTCGGCAAAAAATCGTGTTTTTCGGATAATATCTAGAAAACGATAAAATGATCAAAGAAGCTGTGTACCTGTAGTTCTCATAGCCCACGTGGTCATTGGCCTCGGTGAACTGGTTGGAGACGCGGTACTTGGTGACGAAGCCGGGGTAGTGCGCGCACTCCTTGTGGAAGGCCAGCTTGTCGGCGTGCCAGCGCATGGCCGTGCCCAGCACCTTGCACAGGAACGTGCCGTAGCGGGCCGCCTCGCCTTCCGTGCACGACATCACCGAGTACGTGATGTCGCAGAACAACTGCAATATTACAAATTATTACAAAAATGGATAATGTGCAATGATGAGAAAACAAATGAAAAAGAATAATAATTTGCGGCGGAAGTTCGGATTTGGAAAGCTCGGCCATTCAAACATACTCTATCTTTGAATGGACGAGCTTTCCAAATCCGAACTTTGAATTGAATCCGAGCTTGTGAATCTCTTTCTAAATATTAAACTTGATGTGCCATGCCACAATACCCGCATATTCTAGCCATGAAGCTCATGATAGAAGAGAGTAATTAAATATTGGACAGCAACACTACCTCATAAGGTGCATTTACATCTGTTCAACAACTGGTGATTTTGTAGAAAGCAGCATGTTGTAAGCGACACTGTTGCCGTTTGTTGAATGGGTCTTGCAATAGAGCGTCGAATATTCTATCATATTTTTTGGTTGTGTTCAAAAATGGAAATTCAGTGGAGATTGATAAAGTTATTCAGTTTATTGGGCACTATAGAAATGAAGAAGTACTCTGGAATATAACCCTAAGTGAACATAAATACAATAAAAAGAAAAAAAAATACTCCTATTTAAAACACACAGCTGTAGAATGTATGTAAAATGAAACTGTAGTTGCTGCAACAAACGTTGATCAATGTTGACCATACAACATTGTTTAAAACTGTTGCGTACGACAACCTGTCGCTGACAACTAATTTGTTCCGAGTCCGAATCCGAGTTTGTTTGAACAATACTGACAATGGTCAACCTGTCTTAAGCAAGTGTGGTGATCAATGCTCGTGCCTTCTCTGTATGAAAAGAAGCCTTTGCTCTGCAGTGGAAAAATAATAGGCTGGTATTATTATGATAATGAACACTCACTCTATCATAGCACAGCAGGGTGGAGAAGTTGGGCGTGCGCAGCGAGTGCACGGTGTGCACGAACTCGGCGCAGTAGAGCGCGTCGGCGGCGGTGAAGACGCAGCGCGGGAACAGGCACAGCTGCATGAGGCGCGTCACGGTCTCGTTCTTGGCGGACTTGGCGGCGCGCGCCGGGAACCAGCCGCCGCACTCGCGCGCCAGCCGCGCCAGCACGCGCCGCACGTGCTCCTGCTGCCGACGACGCTCCTCCTGACACGACAGAACTACTGTGAGACAGCTTTATGAAAGTGTTATTCATTTCTTTCATGTTTTACCATGAACTTTTTATCATTTTTCTGTTTTATGTGTATGTATCTCTGTTTGTGTCTTTATAATTATTGTAATTGTTTTTCACCGTTTTAATTAAAGTTAATAAATAAATAAATCGCATGTACGTCATAGTCAGACAAAAAAAAAATTTTAGGCAGCACACAATATTTTGATTTACTGATAATAATATAACATGGAAAAAAAAAAAAAGTTATCAGCTTATCACTCATCAGATTTTTTTCTTCAAGACCTCAAAACTGTGATGTGGTTAAATGTTAAAGTGCACAAACTCACCTGCAGTTTGTCGATAAGAGCGTTAAAACGCTCCTGCTCCTTCTTTCCTTTAGTGCCTTGAGACGTATCCTTAGTAGCGTTGGCCGCCGCAGCTTTTAGACGATCGATTTCCCTATCATAACTTTCCTCCGGAACACGCAGGTCATACATGGATAGTGACCTGTCAATATTCATTATTTATAAGAAGTGTATAAAGTGCTGCTATTTGCGGCATAATAGTGGCGCTGCCTCGGCCCGGCTAAACTGCCGTAAGTATTGAATTGTCACTGTCACTTATTATTTTGTTTGGTTGTTGAGGTTAATTTGCTGCCCTTTGTATTCATTTATCGTATTTGTTTTGATAATTATATCAAAAGATGAGTTTATTTTTGAGGAGAGGCTAATGTTAATTTATTTCATCTATAGCCGGCTAAACTTAAGTGTAGCCATAACCCCTTGGCTTAGCAAATGCAAATGGCTGAAAGGCAGGTTAGAACTTTGACCACACAACGCACGAGCCGAGCGAGCGAAGCGATCGGTGCCGCGGCAGCGGCTGGCGACTGCCAGGGTCCGTTTAAGCACAAGAGAATTTAATATTTTGGGAATGTGGTGTTTTACAGCGAAGTAACCTCAACAATCAAACAAAATAACAAGTGACAGTGACTCAGTGACGGTGACAATGACCATGCAATGCTTACGGCACTTTAGCCGGGCCGAGGCATCCCCACTATTATACCGGTAGTGGCACTTTATCCGATAGATACACTGACTTTTTTATATTGATCGTAATAACAGGATTAGGATTTTAGATCCATTTCTTTACTTACCAGAAGGTCACGTAAAATTCAGGTGAAATATCCTCCCAGACTTTGTTTGGCAAAATAGGGGTTACAGACTGAACAATGGGTTCCAGTGCCTCTTGAGAAGCCTGAGTGTATCTTTCAATGCTCTTTTCAATTGAATCTGTTTTGCTGTCGGAAAGTTTTCGTAAAGCTTCAACTTTAGCAGTGATTTTTTGAGCCAACACTGGACGATGAAGAAAGAACGCCACGTCTGCGTCTACGTGGTAATCTCGAAGCAATTCCTGAGGAATAATAATGGATTTATTGTAAAATAAAAAGAACACATACTTATTCCAACCCAGTTTTTTCATAAAAGTGAAAGTTTGTGAAGTTTTTTGTTTTTCTATCTTGAATAAACAGCTGAACGGATTTCAACGAGATATAACTAAGAAAACTATTCATCCACGTAGAATAGAGTTTATCTGGGTACATTAAGAATTTCCCTTAGCAACTGCAGTTTGTTAGCAACAAAGACCGACATAAATACAGTGTGTCTGGTCATCGGTGTCCGACCCGTTAAGGCGAAGCAATATCATCAATTTTATCTACAAATCCACCATATTAAGACATTTTGCCATTACTGTTTTGAAATGGCGGCCTTTTTTTTTTTTACTGAGTTTGGTTGGGTTCATTTATTTTGCCATATCTACCGATGTAGAGGTCCTACAGGCATGCAACAGGCAAGTAGCACTGATTTGTAGTTGTCGAACGAAACCAGTTTACACTAAAAAGTTTACCAAAAACTCCCATTAAAACCTTAAAAAAATACTTGAAACTTAAAAAGTGTGAAAAAATTTGGTTGTTCTTTTCTACTTTTTAATTGTTTTCCAAAAAACTAGCCACATAATAACATAACATACCTTTTTTTTTCACTTTTTAGATCCACTAAGGTATTACCTAAAAAGTGATGTCAAGACCTAAACTCTTAGTCAAATAGTTTAGGAGTTGTGACTATTTGAATATGACCCTTTAATTACAAGTAGAAGGAAAATAACAAATAAAATACCAATTTAACTTAAAATAAATTTAAATTTAAAATGCCTTATTATGGTGGATTTGTCGATAAAATTGATCATATTGCTTCGCCTTAACGGGTGGGACACCGGTGACCAGACACACTGTATATTAAGGCTTACCTGCAACGGCGGCAATCTCGCGGCATATTCATCAGGGGCATGCGATGATGCCAGAAAGGTTCCAAGTTGTACTAAAGCATCTTGACATTGGTCAGCTAATCGGCCAACTACTTTTAGTTGCGAACCAGGTGGCTCAGTGCTTGAGGAATAGTCTCCTTCATATTCTATTTGAACGAGAAAAATTATGTCACTAAGTCATTTACACAATCTATTAATGCACCATCAGAAAGAAGGCTTAAAATGTGCTTAAGTGATTGATGATTCAAGCAACATTTACTGCAGATTATTGATTCACAATGACCACTGTATCTACGACATTATCAGTATCCTGTATAAATAAGTTGTAGAAATTATTTGAACTTACCTTTCCAAACACAGCAATGACGCTGTTGTGCAGCTAAAATGCACAACGAAATGTCCAAGTTATTTCCGACGATAGCTTCTTTTAATCTAGCCGAAGATCGCTTTGTGTTTCGAACTTGAGAAAAGTAGCCAGCCTGATAGAAAATATAATTTTATTAAGACACTAGCCACCATAGTTTGACCGAGACATGTGCGTGTTGTGTGTTAAGGCATGTGCGCTACGAGACGAGGGAGCAGTGCCGGCCGCTCATTCGTCAACGCTGCCCCACCCCTCGTCGCGCATTCGTAAGGCGCGGAAAAGCGGTCCCGGTGAAACTATAGCAGATTAAGCTTGAGTAGCAAAATAAAGACTTGATACATAGATGATTAATAAATTACATACCTCTCCTTTAAGGAGTTCACCGCCAGCCATAGCTTCTAACTGGTCTGGAGTCATTTCTTCAGCCGCTTCTATTCCGGCCATCTTCTGCACTATCTCTTTCAGGATCAGTAGATCTTGACTGAAATATAAATTCTCAGTGTAATAAAGGATGGGGACTAAAAAGTGGCCGGTATAATGTTTATCGCGCAAAAGCGTTGTCTCTATATTCACAAACACAGAAAATTTATTAATACTTAAGCTTTTTTTTTATCTTATGTTATTATTTGATTGTTTTGCATAAATACTGTTACGGAAGCTGCCTGCTACTCACGAAACGAGAATGATAGTATGAGGACCAGTGCATTAATGTATATGGTGCTATTTGTTAACAATAAATTTGATTTTATTATTTTAAACTGCCCATTGCGAATAAGACACTTGCCTCTTCTTCAAAAATATTATGGGTGCGAGCCGTGAAAGGCATTATGAAAAGCAGCAAATAGATACCTCTGCTGGGCCTTGAGCCTATTGGCGACGAACTGCAGCAGTGCGGTGAGCTCGATGTTGTGCTTCTTGAAGGCGGCGCCGGCGAAGGCCGCGAGCGCCTGCAGCCACGCCGGGTGCGCCGCGCCGCCGCCCGCGCGCCCGCCGCACAGCGCCTCCAGCAGGCAGTAGCCCAGCACGTCCAGCGACAGCGACGTCAGGTACTTCAGCGACTCCACCACCGGCCCGATCAGGTTGTCGTACGTCTGGATCTGATTGAGATATAGAGAGTTCATTGTACGACTTGTATAATGGAAGCAGGACCCCACTACCTGTTGTGATTTAATCTGTATTGATCAGTTGATGAAAATAAATATATCTCTAGTAATGCTCAAATGAAATGAAATTATTTATTCTTTGATAGTAATATAAAAAAAATTGGCTAGATGGAGTGGATATAGCCCTATGTGGAAGAAATAGCAAAACAAACTCGGGGGGCTAACGACGCTTTCTCTTTGGTTTAATATTTTGTCATAATTATGCTGGTGATTGGAAATAATTCGGCAAAGTATTTACCTGCAGTAGCATATAGTCAAAAATTAAAGCTGGCGCGGCATGCGACAGTTTCCCAATGAGGCGACCTTGCGGTTTTATATTTTCTTTAGAAACACGTTTCATTATGTGCTTGATTCTTTGCAGGGAATTGCCGCGCACCCGCATCAAAGACGGTATTCTCTCGGCAGCTTCATTTTTCCAGCGAGAATATAGACAATACCTATTGAAAGATAGAAGACAATCAGTACATTATTTTATAGTGAAATGTATTGAATTTGACTAACCCTATTTACATTAGCTTACCTGCATTGGTACGGATATAATTTCAACAAGGTATAAACTTCCTCGGCCATACAACAATTACCATCCATCAAAGTCAGAGCTGGCAATATGGCGGCGTCTAATACAGTAAGCGCTTCATGATGCAAAGGATCTTCTTTCAGAGAACGCGCAGTCCTTAGTATACGAATTATCTAGAAAAAAGTTTTTAAATGTTGATATACATTTTCCAATAAAGTATTACAGTGATAAGATATATTAGGTACTACTTACTTTGTACATTAATATAGGATCATAATGAAGTGATGGTCCTAACAAGACCAAAGCAGGAATGACGGTGTCTTTCATATCTTCGAATGTCTTGCATGCTGGGGGTGCCAGGCTTGACATGAGCGGAGGGATGGGTTTACCTATTATTTTAGGTGCTACACGACAGTTACTGAAAGCGAAGACATCAATCATTTTGACTGTTTAATTTTAACAAAAATGGAATCATAATGTGATAAATTATTGTATTGATTAATATTTATATGACAGTAAAAATTTTCTGCCGAAAAACGACAACGATCAGAGTCAAAGTAAAGTATTTGCATAGTTGTGTAAATACAGAACACAATATTATGTTTACAAATATGTGCTTCACCTCGCTACATATGTTTTAAGTCAAGATCAATGGCTGTTTATAAAATAAATACGCACATTCTGTACAAAGGCTCAACTAGAGCATGTAGCATGTTGCAAAGGGCGACGGCAGGGCGCTGCGGCATGACATTGGTGGGCAAGCGAGCTGACAGCGCCGCGAAGTCACGCCAAGCATTCACCTTCAGCAATGCTTCACAAAGCACCAACTTCTGATTGCTCCAGTATTCCTGGTTAACACAGTAACATGTTTTATAAGCAACAATATAAATTTAACAATCTAACATTTTTATAATATTGGATTAAATAAAAAGAAGCAATACATGCAAGATATTCAAGCTAATAAGAGGTACCTGAGGATCAGCTTTCTCTTCAACATATTCAGTTGGCCCATTAGCTTGAGGGCCTTTGGTAGATACAATGCTTAGTTTGCGAATGTAATCCTGGACAGTTTTTAATTCCTTATCTGCTTCTTTACCCATTATGGAGTCATCTGGACGAAGCTAGATTAAATAATTTGCGGTATTTTATTCTGTTCATTTTATGAAGTTATTAACAAGTCTATTAAAATTAAAATACATACCCAAGGATATATGTCATCAAGAGATATAACTTGATGTTGTAAGAGTAAAGCTATTACAGTCATTAGAGGTGGTGGCTCCTTGCAATTATCAAATACTTCCATGTTTCCTAACTTGAAGCCTAAAACTTCAGAAATAACTTGAGGATCACCCATGTAGTTCTTTATTAGAGGTATGAACAATTGATCTGAGTGTGTGCGGGACTCAAAAGACTCCAATATTATATCTAGTGCTCTGTTGGGATCTAAGTTGAAACAACCTGAAATTGAAGCAAGTAAAAGTTAAAACATGGTTATTACATTGTGTGATCTCTATGGTGGCCTCAATGTTGTTTATTAATACAACTTACCTATTAGTGATTGAATAATTTCCAATAAATTTTTCCATTCTGCTTTTTCTATTACTTCCTGATTTAATTCAACAATTAACTTAGCATACCCTTCACTTTCTTCCCTAAACAAATTAAACTTACGTTGCTTATAACTGAAAATTGAAACATAATATTATATTAAATAATATAAGTGAGCCCCTGCAGCTATTTTGCATATTACAAAAAAAAAAAAAAAAATATTATTAATACTCACTACAACTTGGTTTTAATTTTTATGAACTTAGTATAAAAAACTTTATTTTTCAATGTCCCAACATCTTGTAATGTGTCAATTTCTAATCTTTCTTTCAGAAGTTTATCTGATATAAAAGACTCCAATTCCCTTATTATGTAGCAGAAGTTTGTGCGCTCTTCACTTTGCACATCAGTGCAGGTCTCAGCATCAAGCACACTAACTACATCTAAAATTATTGATGGTATATCTGCATGCAATACCTGCAAAATTATTAACTTATTAGTAGTCTTCGTAGATTTTTTATAAAAAGTTTAATATCAATTATAATACAAACTTACAGTAATGTCTCTCAGAACCGAAAGAACAGCTTCTTTCTTAAGATTCCCACGAAGACCACTGAGCAGTAAGTCATAAATTGTCTGAGATAAACCAGAAAGTTTGCCTGACTTTGTAAAAAGTGGACTTCTATCTTCATCTTTGACAAATTGTGTCACATGTTTTACACTGAAAACAAATTAGAATTAATCCCCAATAGCATTATTTATTACATAATACATAGATTGTTGGGGTGACTCCACACTGACTGTATGAGTCTGAATTACACTAAAACAATACCTTGATATAATGTCATCTATACATAAATATTAGAAATGTTCTGTCAAACTGACTGATTCAGGCCCTAAACCACATAGCTGGAAACAAAGGCCTCTTCTCATACAGTGAAGGCATGAGCAGAGATCACCGCACTTGCTCAATTTTTAAAATCACAAATCAATTTTAAATTTGCTTACTCTATGTTCAAGTTTCCTTACAATGTATTTCTCACATAAGTGATGTGGACATCATTCTTGGAAGATAAACATGAACAAAAGTACATATGTACAATTCAATTTCTTGTATGTTATGTTATCCAAGCAAGTTTCCTTGGCAAAAATGTTGGTGATTTTTACCCACAGTAGCCATATGGAAAACAGTCAACTGGCAACTTCATCATTGCAAGATTAATCTTGCAATGATGAAGTTACTTTTACCTCAAATTTTTTATTATGTTTGCAATCGTTACCCAGCATGGGCAAGCGATGAAAACAATGTTCAGAATAATTTGCTAATACACATGTTATGGAGTTTTCACGCTAAGTAGTTTATAAATACCCATACAGTTTATTGATTTCGCAAAACTAATGGTAAATATTTCAAATAATATAATTATTACTGACCTGAGTCAAATACGAATCAACATGATTTTTTATGTTAAGAAAAAGTGATACTTACAGTTGCTCCTTTCCAGATTTCTCCCAAGATTTACAGTAATCAGAAACAAATTTCGCATAAGATCCCATGGTTAGGATCGGTCGAAAAGATTCTAGTTTCCAGTAAATATTACTATTTCAGCATAGCAAAGCACACGCTGTCGCCATGATTGATTTGACTTTTGAATGAATTGAAATTGATTGAATAAATCATAAAATTCATTCGTTCGTAACAGTAGAATGCTCCATAGATTCACTAACGGCGAAATTAAAAAGTAAACATGGAATTAGTAAGTGGTATCTATTACAACTGAAATGCTTGCAAGCAGTGAAAAGTCGGTCTTGTTTGAAAGAGAAAGCTAGCCATATGGAAAACAACATATGGAGAAAGCTTCTTGCAAAAGTATCTGATGAAAGTGTAAACAAACCCTGTTCTGGTAAAATTCTTACGCAATCACTCGCTAAAGGGAATTAGTAACACTTTCATCTGTATTTAGAAGGTTTGGCAGTCACTCGCGTGCAACTTCCGAGAGTTCTTATAGTTTTGCACATACGTGTAACCTGACCGAGAATCTGCTCCTGCCCTCGAAACTTAAATTCTTTTTTTTCTATGAAACAACCGTGTGCCACACACGATACATAAGAGCGTTTATTGTGAAGGTGGGCAACGTCGCAAATAGATGTCGAATATTTCACTGTTTTGATTAATTTAGCAATATTACTATGTGGAAAAAAAATGTGGCTAACTATCGAACTAGAATATTGATTATTAAATGCAATAATTAATATCGTAACACCGAATGTGTAGTTTTAGATATCAAAAAACTATTTGGAAACTTTCCAAATGCGTTTTTTACACCTAATATGGGTACAACATCAAATTCAATGTCATAATTGCAATTCATTATTAATATTCTAGTTCGCTAGTTAGCCACATTTCTTATTTCTATTCAGTAATATTGCTCTCAGAATCAAAACAGGTAAATATTTGACAGTTATTTGCGACGTTGCCAACTTTTAGGTTAAACCCTCAGATGCAGTAAGTTCCTTTTGTTTCGTCCAAATTCAAATATAATGTTCAGATCACAGAATATAATTATACTTTCCGACCCAGACGACCCCATAACCCTCCTCCAGGAGAGCAATAGGGAAACCAGTACAGTGAGAAAACACACACACCGACACACTTTCCGACCTCGCCGCAGTAAATGATACTCCCCCCCGACCCTTGCTCGAAGATGCGCCAGCCCGCGTCGATGCTGAGCCTGTAGCTTTAAATTTCCCGACTAATAATAATGAAATACTTTTGATCCAGCCTGTCCCTCTTGCTGTCCTCCCCCCAGCGAACGCCCTAAGCCGAGGTTCGTACCCCACAGGGGGTGCCCTTAGCGAGCGTTCGCCTAGTTTTAATTAGCATAGTTTTGCCCCTGGCTGGAGGCTTTAAGTGTAGAAGCTTAAGGCAGCCACAGGATTGACCGGTTAAGTAGTCATGACCTCAGAGGTCAGCTACGAGATGCCCTATATAAAAATTAAAAAAAACTATAACTATACATTGGGTTAGATCCGCATGCTTTAGTCGCGAGAACTTCATTTTAAAACCGTTATAATTTAATTATTCTATTTATTTATAGTACATTTCTGCCGCGGCCTGTGAAAGGGGCATTGATAGACGAACGTGAAAATGTGGGCCTAGGCGAAGCCGAGGCACACATGTGTGAGTTCAACAATGCCTGGTTGCGGCTAAGGCTTATATAGGTAGTACTTTTCTCAAATAATGCGCGGAAATTCAAATTAAGTATCTTATTATTCTTAATTAGTAATCAATGACAAACAACGATAATATTTTTCAAGCAAATATTCACTTGTTTCTTTTTTTCTAACTATTTGCAAGCCTACTCGAAATTTAAATTAAATCTTTCACAAGTTAGTCCTTGGTTGCCATGTGTCGAAGTAAAAAGTTCGTTCTATTTATAAATTACACGACAGATATGAGTTTTCATAGTAATTTATTCGGCTGTTAAACACGACAGATATAGATTTTCATACTAACATTGCTGGCTGCCTGCTCGCATGTATTTGAACAGTACAGCATTTTCGATTTATTTCGAAGAAGGTTGTCAAAATAATGCTCGAATTTCCAAGCATTATTGAGAAACAAGCCGTTTTCAGTTCAGTCAACATTAGTTATAATGGATGGTAGGTACTCGATTCTACTTCTCATGACAGGACGTTCTACGCAAACAATTTGTCATAACTTCGCGCCATCATCATCATCATTGACCGTTCACTGTTCCTTGAACATCACGGATGTTGGTATTACTGTTTGTCAAGCGTAGTTTTAGCGACTAGTCGACTACCGACCCTAATCCTTGCTCGACGATGCGCCAGCCGGCGGCGTCGCAGCTGAGCCAGTAGCTTTACATTCCCCTGTTAATAATAATTATCCATGTTTGATCCAGCCTGTCCCATCTTGCTGTCTTCCCCCCAGCGACGCCCTAGCCGAGGTTCGTTTCGTACCCCACTGCCCCACAGGGTGTGCCCTTAGCGCGAAGTCGCTTAGTTTATAAGTTTTATGTCCTGGCTTCCTGGCTGAAGGCCTTAATTTATTGAGGCAGCCACAGGAACATCCGGATATGCAGCCGACAACCTCTTAGGTTGACCTGCAAGAAGTCATATCCAAAAAAAAAAACTACTGACAGAACAGTACTACCAATCGCGTTACGGGTCAAGTTATCTAATAAGAACGCTTTGCACACGATCGCGTAGCATGACAAACATAGAACCGGGTTTTCTTCGGGACAAAATGACAGATTGTGATTGTTTACCGTTATTTTGTCTATTCTTTCGTTAACAGAACCCGTTTCTATTGTGGTCATGCTAACTGTGCGTTTGCATTAGCGAAACATTCACTTAGTAACTTATTGAAATCTCTATTTCCGGTCAAACATTGTATGGAACTTTGACAGAAAATTAAGATTTCAACATGTTATTATTTATGTGAATGTTTCGCCAGTGCAAACGCACAGCCATAGATCTTCTTCTTTTGTTGTTAGTGCCTTAGCTACGGTTTCCTAGAAAAGCGGTGGCCGCATTTGACGGCCGCAGTGACGCTGTCATAAAAATGATGACAACGACAAAGATTGAAATTAATAGATTCGCCATAGTGCGTCAAAAGATAGTCGCTTTTCTGTTTCTTTTTGACATCTCTGACCAGTGATGGGCAAAAAGTATTTAGATTAACAATTACAAATTACAGTTACATTGTAATTAGTAATTGAAATACTTTGTAACAGATTACTTAAGTAACTAATTGCAATGAGTACATACTGTAATTAAATACAAAGTAATTGAATTACAAGTTAATCTAATTACATTATAATAGATTACATAAGTAATCTGATAAAATGTAATTACTTACCTACACATTTATACAGGATGATTTTAAAATCTTTAACTAAATTTTAACAGTGGCTTCTCCTGCTGCTTCATACGTTCCACTGGTGCAGAAGAAGGTAGAGGGGTATTAAATTTTAAAAATATTTCTTTAATTTCTTTATGATTATTTAATATTTGAAGTTCTCTGCTATCTTCTGCCAAAAAATGAGTGACTATAAGTTCTGCTTTGGATCTTGGTTCACTGCTCTGGTTGTCTGAATCCGAACTTGAATCTATTTCAAAATAGTCATCCGCCCTCGACTTCGTTGGTGGTCTTTCTCGAGATAATTGATTTGGTATTATCTTTACGACTTCTTTTACAAGTAAATTTTTCATTATACTATATTCTGCCTGTCCAATTAATGATGTCCATTTCAATTTTTTATATTTAGGATGAGAAACGGCAGCTAAAGCCGCATTTTCAGCTTCAGGTCCCGAAATTTTCAAAAAATCTTTAAACCTTGTTTGCACACTTTTGAGGTAAGATTCAGTCAGAGTGTTGCAGTACTCATAGTCTCTTACTTCAGTTAAATTTGTCAACTTTTTCTTCAACGAGAGTATAGTTGGCAGAAATATTCCGTAATAGGTTGCGTTTTCACCTTGAAGAATGTCAAGCGCATCAGCGACAGGTTGAGTACATGAAAGGTATTCTTTTATATAGGTAAATTCAGATTCACGAAGTGAATTTTTTATGTTTAAAGCTCTGTGAAGTGTTGCAGATTTATCTTTTATGGTTGCGATTTTTTTCAAGGCATCATAAAGGCTATTCCACCTTGTCTCTACTGGCCTATTTAGAGTATGGCCAAGAATATTTTGTAAAATTTCAGCCGATTTTGGTCTATTTGCTGCTTTCCATAATGTGTTACATTTTTTGATTGTTTGGTCATGCATTTTCGATAGCTCCGTTTCCTGGTTTTCTAGTATTTTGTTAGCGTCGGTGGCACAAAGACTCAAAGTATGTGAAGCACATCTTAGGTGTAATGGCAAACGAGTCTCTAAATGGCTAATTGTTGAAGAAAGGTCATTAAGATACGTTAATTCGTCGTCTGTACTATCAGTATCGGAGTCTTCATCACAAGAATCAATAGTGTTTTGCTCGTTTGAAACATTGATACGATGTACACCGAAGCTTTTAAATGCTTTCACAAAATTGCTGCCGTTGTCTGTAACACAAGCCACAACGTTTGTGCTAGTTAAGCCATACCTTGAATTAATTTCTTGCAACAATTCGTATATTTTGTCATAACTATGAGTGCCTTTAAAACGTTGACATGCTAATGCCCTTGAGACACGCTTTAAACTATCTGAATCAATCCAGTGTGTTGTTACACCTAAAAAGCTTCTTCGACGTCCAGACCAAATATCAACTGTCGTACAAACGTGTTTCACTTGATTTAGTTCTTGTTTCACTAAAGTAGACTCTTCATCAAAGAATTCCGTAATCATTCTTCCAAGTGTCCGCCGGCTCATGATTCTTAGATTATTTGCACCTATATTTAATCTACGTAAAATTTGTCGAAAATAAGGGTCTTCAGTGCACTTTAGAGAAATCATTGTGTTAACAAAATACTTAACAATATCTCGATCGAATTCAGCTTGAGAATATGAGGGTACATTTGACGACCTTCGTGGTGATAGTTCGTTTGACGAACTGGAAGTACGAACGTTTTTCGATCTTTTATTTTTAATATATTCTTGGTATTCTTGAATGGTTTCTTGTCCATGTTTCCGTTTTAAATGTGTTTTAAAATTGGATGTACACAATCTCGAGCCTTTTATTTCTACTTTATTAGGCAGACATTTCTTGCAAATGGCGACTATTTTATCAGTTCCTGATGAATTAGGAAGTATCTCAAAGAATTTACCGTCAAGTATGGTGGGTTGCACTGCAGAAATATTGCTTGGTGACGGTAATGTCGATTGACCTGCAGACACAGATTCGTCCACTGAACTGTCATCTTCTAAAAGTAGTCTTGCACTTTCACTCATTGTACGTAACAAAAAAGTTTTTGCACTAATCACCAAAATACATACGACTTGTAATCTTAAGAAAATGTTACGTGCTTATAATACAAAAGATTAGAAGTAACTGAAGGGGGCGGGTGAAGCGGGGTGGCTAGGAGCGACGACGCACGAGCACAATGCATAGAACCCCCCCGCTCATTATACTTACTACTTCCCGATGACGTCGTACGGGCCGCACTTGCACCTATATCGCAACTGTGCGATGCAAGCGTGCGACATTTCATGTTCAAAGCAATTATAATTATAATATAATCAAATACTATGTAATTAGGTTACTTTGTAATCAAATTATTTGGTAATTAAATACATTGTAATTAATTTCACAGCACATCCAAAGTAATCTAATTACAATGTAATTGAATAATATGTAATTAAATTACATTTTAATCAAATTATTAGGTAATTCAATTATTAATTAGATTACATTAGTAACTAGTTACGCCCATCACTGTCTCTGACACACAATGACGCAGTGACTACACTTGTTTGTCATGGAAATGCTATATAATCATTTGTGAGCTCACTCTTCTCAGTATGGACACTTTTTTTTGTGAGTACGGTGAGACCAATTCTCAGAGTAATAACTAAAGCATAGAGGGAGCATACAAATTAGAGACAAATTACGATATATCTAAGCTCTTCTCTCATAAAGCGCAGATTATTCACTTAAAAGAGAACAATGCATAGGGATCCATATATGCTTAAAACTAAATGGACATTCCGAAATTGTCAAATGGTCATACTTGGTCTCTTATTATACGACCAATTAAAAAACCACAATAGTTACTTAGTACACGGTTAACCGTACAAAGTATTTGATTTAGTCGTATATTACGTCGTGAATTTCAGTACGTGGGCTGGTTGAGATGTTGGTCATTATTTTATTCAAAATTATAGATTTATGCACAATTTTCTAAAAAAAAATAGGTGCAAAGGACAGATCAATAGGCTGTTAACATGGCCTGTTTTGTGTTATCGTACACGATAACACAAAACCGTCTTTCCGTTACGAATGTGATTTACAAATCACATTCGTAACGGAAAGAAAACAATGAATTTGTAAGCTTTTAACGGTAAGTGTTTTTTTTTTACAGTTTTCCTATAAAATCACGCGAAATATTTGGACGTCATCACTAATAACATGCATATTAGAATGATAATGATCTCTTCAAACTATCTTTATTACAAATTATGTTGTGATCTCGAATTAATTTTCAAAAAAAAAATTGTTAAATTATGAGGTTATGTTATGCTAGTGATGTAGATACTTATTATCGATATGATAATTTTATGCCGATAAATTGGAAAGGGTATTGCTTTCTTTTTCAGTATACCTTTAAATGAGAAAGAAAATTAGTGTAAAGTAATTCCAAGAGCCAGAAATTATTTGACTAAGCATAGCCGATTATGTTCTAAACTTTTTCCGAACGACTGCTTTGTAAGTAGCGATAAATGGAGAAGGTTTAAACCTGGCGCCATACCATCCCTATTATTGGTAAGTAAAGCCATCTTCACGTGCGCTCACTTAGTGGTCAATTCGCGTTAATTTTTACCTATCACAAAACGTTCACAGTTCTGTGCCCCAAAGCTCCGTGAAAAAAAATGTTTTTCTTGCGTCTTCAGTTGTTTTCCTTGCAGGCTTGAGGGGTCGACTAAAATCGCGGCAAAGTCCGAAAGGGATACCGTGGCCCCTGGCAACATACAGGCAACTGAAGGAACACGGGTGGGTTTTAGTCAGTAAGAGTCTGATACGCCCTCCCGCTCCGCCCAGAGCGGGATAAGTTATTTGCCAATTTCCCACCAAAAAAAAAGGTGTCGACTAAAAGGTTTATATGGGGACTGTGAACGTGTTAACCTTTACCAATTGTATTACTTTACTATATACTTTACCTCATGTATATTGATATGTATTTTTGGCTATAAATAAAGTATAGTAGATAAAACACAACACACCAAGTTAGTTTTCTTTGTTGTTTTCAGAAATTTTGTATGTTATTGTGTGGTTGAGCTGAATGGTGCTGATCCATGCGTCATGTTCGTGAACGGGCGCCGTCAGTTGGGACTGGCCAACTCTTAGCTGCCATGGCTGATTTAAATTTTTGAATTGATCTTTGTTTTATCTTTTTATTACGGACGCCTTTAACGTGCACGTCTTTCTACATTGTTCTCACATGTATAATTTCAACATGAATGATGTAACCAATATTTTGTATCAATTTATTTAATTTAAAAGAGTGTCCATGGAGTTTCTTGCCCGTTCTTCTCCATAGGTGCCCACTACGCTTTGGAATGGGCAATTAGCTTCATATTTCTGACGGACCGATTCCTTGACAATTCAAAAGAGCCCGTAAATGGTTTAATTGAAATAAATGCTTTGAGTTTGGGAAGAAAGCGGTTTAATTATTTAAAGATAAAGATAATTTTAATTTAAACTGTTTTCTCCTCTATTTATTTTATTGTCTATCCCCAAATATTAAATATAAATCCGTTTTGATTCGATTGTTTCTATTCCATATTCAACTTTTTCACAAAAAATAAACCGACTTCCAAAGCAAAACACTAAAAAGAATAGTATAGTAAAAAGGTAACTTTCTTTTCGAAAATCGGTATCTTTACCTCTTATTTTTTTGTCGTTTTGGGGCACGGAATTCCGAAACGAAAGTTATTTTTGCTTTTTAGTGTTTTGCTTTGGAAGACGGTTTATTTTTTGTGCAAAATTTATTATTTTATTTTTGGTACGCCATCACTAAAAAATGAGTAAGTTCTGTATTACGACAAAATACCCTTTTTTGTTGAGGGTTGGAAATTATCAAATAACTTGTCCCGGTCTGGGCGGAGCGGGAGGATGTGTCAGACTTTTACTGACTAAAACCTACCCGTGTTCCTTCCGTTGCCCGTGTGCCGGGGCCGCGATATCCCTTTCGGAAAAACTCGCAACCCTGGCAGGCATTGGTCCTTACGGACCCCGTCAGTTGGTGCTGACATCTCTTTGGGGCGCGCGTGAAGACAAAATACCCTTAATTATATTATTTTAAACGTTAACGTTTTTAACGTTTATTTTTGAACGAACTTTCTAACGATACCCCACAACATGGGATAGATGAGAAAAAAAACCCACCCACTTTACGTGTAGGGTACCCTAAAAAAAAACAATCCAATCAAAATCTTGATTTTATTTTACTACTTTGTCGGCATGATTAATATGTACCTATACGTTTGCCAAATTACAACTTTCTAGTACTAACCGTCTCTGAGCTAAGCCGCGGACAGACAGACAGACAGACATGGTGAAACTATAAGGGTTCCTTGTTTACTACGGAACCCTAAAAATTTGTAAGTTCTATATGAAGGTATCTAAAGGATTGACAAAATGTTAAGAACACAATTTACACAATGGTACTTTTTGTCGTTAAGGAGTTCGGTTATGTGTTCCATTATGTTGACAACTGCTGAACCGATTTTGATGAAACTCGTACTGTTTCCTAAGTTGAAAGATACCTAATCCAATAAAAAAAGAATGACCACGATCCGATTACGAGTTTCGGAAATATGCGTGGACAAACATACATAGATACAATTATGAAATTTGGCACACGTGTTTAGAAGCCCACATAGAGTAACATATATGAATGTTGTGCAATTCCAAAAATATTAGATACATACGTATCGAATTGGTAACCTTTTTTTAGAAGTCGGTAAAAAGAAAAGTAAGGTGGTTTCATGCTTCGGAAGGAACGATAAGTTGCGAACTAATGGTCGTTACTTATATTGGAGATTGGAAAGCGGTAAAAAAACTGACAGCAGTGTTTGGTTGATAGATCTTGCAGCTCACACGACAAGAAGAAGAATAGGATTAACATGTAAATGCCTGTTGGAACCAGAGCGTTTTAAAACAAACAATTTATTCTTTGATTTTATCATCCATGGAATGTATGACATGACAATAACGTACATTCAACTCAAAAGTAAATTACCTGTCTAAAATTAATTAATATCGATACCTCTGCAAAATACGGTACATCACTACCGAGACAAAAAAAGTGGACAGCATTGCAACCCTTATAACTATACTAGCAGTGCCCGCGACTTCGTCCGCGTGGAATAGTGACTTTGGGGGGTATAGTGACTTTCAGGATTTATTTATTTATTTTGAAACTTCTGTACAATAATAAAATGTACAAAGGCTTTTTGCCTGAGGCATTCTCTGCCAGTCAACCTTTGTGTGATGCTGAGATAATATGGTAGATGCACAGTTTAAGGTTATTCTCAAAAAACTCATAACTAATGATATATTAAAGTACTTCTGCGTAAACTATATTTTTAGGTTTGTCTTCCGGCAGAAATAGAAATTGATTTTCACCCGAACCAGATCTCGACAGAGCAACATATAGTTGCCCATGCGAGTTACACTCTTGGCGTAAATCTATTCCTACGTACTTAAATGTTTGTCCCTGGGCCTTATTAATTGTTACCGCAAACGATATCTTCACCGGAAATTGAATTCGCTTAAGTGAAAAGGCAAATCCGTTGGTGTCATAAGTATGCGAGGTATCAGCACTGGTTGCCCTGCTGCTGGACCAGTCAATACTGTAGCACCAATCACGTTATCGCGAAGGAATTTTACTTGGAGTCTGGTTCCGTTGCATAAATTTGGTGGTTTAAGATTCCTTAGCAGCACAATTGAACAGCCAGTTTTTTATTTGAGTGAATGCGAGGGAAGGCCACTCGGATTTAAAGAATTTAAAAATTCTTGTGGATAATGTATCTCCTGGAAGTTTACCCAGTATCATGTTATTGATGTCGTCAACGCTACTATTTCTAGCTGCCAATTGTAATAGCCCTTTGACACATCCACTGGTAGTCTTCGTTTCTATATGGACTACATCTGGGTACAGTTTGGAGATTAGGTCTTCAATGTTAGTTACTTTCTCACCTAAATCAAGGTCAATTTCAATTTTGTTATGGACATAAGGTACCTTCCCGTCTCATAGGCGCGCGCAATACTTAATACTTATTTGGCTACAACAAATATCGCGATATCTTTTGAATGAAACGTCTGAATTGAATAATTCAAAAAGTTCTAGAAAGGTATTGAATTCGTCTTGAATATGAAGTAATTTATTTTGATAAGGAATAATACCAAGGTGCAAAATAAAGAGTTTTTGAAGTGACGGCATTTTAATTATTTAAAAAAATAAAAAAAAACACTTATTTTCAGATAACTACAATAGTTAGACATGGTGACACGATATTTTTTGTAGACAATTATATGTTCTGCAAAGTGGTAGTACATCGTTTTGTTCTATAATCAATAGTTTTCGCAGCGCCCGCAGTGTAAGGACTCTTTCGGGTATTTTTTTTACACTTTGGGTTACATTATCGGACTTTTAGTAAGGATCCCTATTTAAAAAAAAAATATAATATAGCCTATAGCCTTCCTCGATAAATGCACTATCCAACACTGAAATAATTTTTCAAATCGGACCAGCGGTTCCTGAGATTAGCGCGTTCAAACAAATAAACTCTTCAGCTTTATAATATTCTTCTTCTTATTATATTAATATTCTCTTTCTTTCCTTGTTTTTCACACTAAATGTGTCATAAGTTTTTATAGTTCTAGAGTGAAATTTCACGCTCCCTAAGCTTTAGTTATTACTCTGAGGGCCAATTCTAGTATCAAGATTCCCGAAGATTCATTCATTCATTCATTTAGTGTCAATGTCACTGCCAGACGTCAGTTGTCCGTTTAAATAATTTAGGCCGCTTTCCGAATTAGAACGTAGGTAATCGCTCACAGCGCTGATACCAATAATTGGCGTTCCGATTTAGATAGCACGATTATGACAGCTGAGGGCTGTCAACAATTCGGAACGCTCGTGAACGCTCTCAGGGTGCTCGCTCAACGTCAAAACTTGCTTATCATATTTCTTTGTGTTTAACCTACACATTTCTTCTTCTTCGTTGGTTAGGTGGCCACGGTAGCCAGAAGCACAATTTCGAAAATGCCACGTTAGTCTAAAGTTATGATGCGACTCGAAACAAAACAGCACAACTGTCATTTTAGACAGCGCTCACGGTGTTATTAGAAAAAGGCATGGTCGGCGTTATCGCAAGATGGCGCATTTCATGACGTCATCTATGACGATTGAGGATACATCGTTATCGCGCTCATACTTATTCAGTACGGGCGTTAGCACGCTCAAATCGACTACAGCGTAATTCGGAATGAATGCAGTCTTACTCTGTGCTGTCAGTCACACGGTGTCTAACAACATAACCTAAAAAAAAAGCTGAAAAAGTGAAAATTTAAAATGCCCACTTACGAACTAGCTCTAATGTTACGTGCTATGCCTAAACCAGAACTCAAAACTACTCTTAAAAGAATCTCTCATGCTATATTCGACCGGGGTGGAATAATCAGAAACATAGAAAATCTGGGATTCAGACCTATGCCTTACAAAACGACTGCTCACGGAGTAGTTCACAGAAAAGCCAATTATTTTGTGTTTAAAATAGATACAGCAACGAAAGCTGTGTGGGATTTAAGAGAAGAATATAGTAGGGATGTCGATGTCGTGAGACAGCGCGTATTTAAAAGTCAAGAAACTTGTGATAACAATTGTACTCTAGAAGAAGAACTTCTACCTCCGGCGTACCGAGAAGATGTTCAGAAGATGATTGAAGTGGGAAAAACACAAGTAAACCGCTTTACATATAAATTTAAATATAATTCTGGTCTTGACTATTATCCTTTCCAGAAGTAATTTATGTACCTATTGTTTTGTAATACTTTAGTCTTAATAATTTTATAGTATCTACTTTAGTAAATAATAGTGTATTCTTCTTAATAGTGTATTAAAAACTTGTTAAATCTATAAAACTCTTTTGTATTAAGTGCTTAACTGTTTCCACAACACAAGTTCCTCAGCCTACTAGAAATTGTATGTTCAAATGTCTCTGTCTTACAGTTTCATTTTAAAATTCTATTAAAATGAAACATTATTTTTACATTCAAAGTTTTATATTTTGTATATGATTTTAATATAACAACATGCTCTTAAGCCTGAATAGTAAGTGGAGGGACTATACACTTATTAAATTATGTTTTAACAAACTGTTGCCTGTAGTCACAATTAATAGAAGTCACAAATACTACCAAAATAACTACAATTCCAAAATAGAAGAGGTAGTTAATATACAAATAAAGGCTGAGCAACAAGCTGCGCAAGATTATTTAAATATGGCTGTGACTTTTCTACATCCTTCTAAATCACAATTTGGGGTCGGAGGGTTCTTCATGAATATGTATAAAGAAGAACTAGATCATATGGAAAAACTCATAAACTATCAGTTATTACGTGGAGGGACATCATTGATATCAGGCCTTCAACCACCAAATCAAAACAAAGATCTAACTCTACTTGAAGCATTTAAGCAAGGGCTATGTATGGAAAAAAAGATTACACTGGTAAGCATTTTTTTATATCAAATAATACATTACATCTTGCCACAAATGATTGTATGAAGGCTTGCCATTTACACAGCATAGTTTCAAACTAGATCTTTTTTAAGAAAAAAAAAAAATATGTCACAATCATTCTTTTTCTTCTTTTAACTAATAATAAATTGAATTTTACCAGCTTTTAGAAGAGGGTGTAAAGCTAGCTGAAGAAGTAAAAGATTACCACTATGCAGATTTTATCACATCTGTTTTCTTAACAGAGCAAATGCATTCAATTCATGAAATGGCTAATTATGTGACTAAATTAACTGGATTTTCCAATAATAACCATGCTCTTTATCAATTTGATTTAGAACTTGAAAAAATGTTTCCACTTCCACACAAAGTTAAAAATGGAATTAAATAGAATGGTACTCAAGCATTTATTATTATAAATAACAGGTAATATTTTCTTAAATATATAATGTTCTGATCAACAACCACATAACATGAGACCTTTAATTCATTCAATACGCTTTCATAGATGAAGAATTACTGGACATAATTTTTAGAACATCATCCAGCCTACATTCAGTTAAAGCAGCCCGTAGTTTACAAGTTTCATTACTATAGTTTTCATGCACGGACAGTGCTCGCCAATCTGAATACCACTGAACCACTGTCTCTATAAAAATGAATAATACCTTTTACTTATTAGTGTAAACATTATAATAACTACTATTTTATTTAACTATTATGATACTTGCCTACAAGCTCATTAAATTGGGTCTCATTGATACTGTCCCTGGAATCCCAAACTCGAGCATACTCTTGACACAGTATAGGGCCTTCCTCGTTCATTGAACTATCCAAGTCCAACATGCTGCAACACATAATTTTTTATTATTAAACATTATTAGTCCATTGGCAGAGAGGCACAATGTGCGTTAGCTGAAATCATAGCAACCTGAGAGCTTTTTTCAAAATTATATCTTTATTCTTTTGATATTGTTGTTTGAATTTACTCTCTAAATGATTAAATGACTGCAAACAGCAGTTATCTGGAATATCTGTAATAAAAAAGAATTTGAATCTTAACAGGTGTTCAATTTTAAAAAGATTTGAATGTAATATAATAATAATATGTTATGTACCGCAGGATATTTCCACGCGAATGCTCTTCTCTACCGAACAGTTCGACACTATATTTCGGATAGTCGCTATAGTTGATACATTGTCTGATTTGAAAATTGCTAGGCCACGTCTGTAAAAATATTCAAATAAAAATGTCAAAATATTAATAACAAGGTTTTGCCCGCGGCTTCGCCCGCATGGATGTGAAAATATCCCACGGGAACGTACACACGGCTACACATCAAGCTATACATTTCCAGTTTATGCTGATCTCGCATTGTATAGAATTTCCGTACAATGGGAGATCAGTTTATACTGGAAATTATAGCTTGATGTGTAGCCGTGTGTACTACCGGGATTAAACACCTAATAACCGAGGAAAAGGTCATTGACTCCTACTGTTGCGCCCGCGTTGTCGTCAACCATAATTATTTCGTTACGCGTAATTTTTAATCCAACATATCTTATAAACTGTTAATTTAAATGATATCATGGCAAGGCATATTAAAATCTAAATTAAATGCCCAATTTAAATAACATATCCAGAGCCTGTGCACACGATGCGTTGTGGCGGCGCGGCGGTCCTACGCACATTCATCCATGGTATGCCACACGGTGCGTTCCGGCGTCGCACCACACGCCGGATACAGCCCGCGAGACAAGGCGGGGAGAGGTGTACGCGTTGCGCCACCGATGCGGCACCACTCAGTTGTTTGTGCGTTGTCAAAAACAGGTGTTTAACAGATAACAATGTACGCGCTTTGCTGCGTGGTGCCACCGCGGTGTAACAACGTTATGTCGCCGCAGCGCCCGTGTGACCGCTAATTCGGTAAAATGTTTGTGGTGCGGCGCCGCAACGCATGGTGTGCACAGGCTCTGAGGAATAATATGATACCAGTCAAAATAGCTTCGGAAATAACAATTAAATTATTATCAAATTCTGAAAGATAATAATGGTTATTGCTTAGGGTTACTGTGGGTAATTCCTAGAAGATAGACGTATGCCATCGACATACAGATGACAGATGTACAAACCTGTAGAACATAAATTTTAATATCTTTTACGGTTTACGCGGCACACGCCAGTAAAGCTGGCAGTCAGCATGATTTTTTCCGACATCTTCAACAATAATCGTCATATTTCAGCCAATTTACACAAAACCTTAATGAATTATCCACCAAAAAACTTACTCATGAATGCCGCCTGTTGGTGAAATCCCGTTCGGTAGTTTTTGAATTTATCGCTTTCAGACAGACAAACAGACGCGGCGGGGGACTTTGTTTTATACTATGTAAGGATTTTGCTTTATGAAAAATCTACTTACTGATATTGGCAAATCAGAAAAGTCTCTAGAAGAGTATGTGATCGGGTAAAGGAAACATTCGAAGCTGGTCTAGGGAGTTCACCCGGCAGTGCTTCTGTAAGCCATGAAGTCATTTCAGCTACAGAAAAGCTTCCCGTGATTTCAAGTTGGCACCAAATTCTATAATAAATCATGGTGTTCAATTAAATCCTTAGTGCTCAGTTACAGGGTGGCATACATGGACGCGAAAATTGTAACCATGGATTCAGTAGATGATTCTGAAAAAAAACCGAAATATTTAAACGCAGGGAGAGTTTTCATTTTTCGTCGATTTTTTTTTTAATCAGCTGTTTCATAGAAAAGTGCAATACCTACGCTGTCAAAAATTGTATGGAACAGCATTTTTTTATATACGTATATAACCAACGCAGGGGGTTCAGAACCATGTACTGAATCCATGGTAACAGTTTGCGCGTCGATGCCACCCTGTGCCGCCCTGTATAGCGTACATCTTGGATTAACAGAAGCAGGTACAGTCGGCAACGAAAGTCGCTTAACACGTCAATTTGTAAATCATAATAAATAAATAAAATAAATATTTTATAAATCAGAGCCTAATATAAAACCAACACAAAATGATAACAAGCTGTTACGTAAGCTGTACCTACAGTGTAGGTATTGAATAATTTCGCGACTATTTCGATTTTATAAGATGATTTGCAGGTTATTTGACAAGCAGTGTTCAATCGACTTTTCATGCTGACCGTAGGTATGTACCTCTCTTGATTTTCAAAACTTTTTTCGGAAGCCTCATGACCAGAATAGTACGGCAGTGCTGGTAATTTTAATGTAATGAGTCGAGCCACTCTTGGGGCACCTGCTGGTAAAGCGTAAATAAGTACACGTTTTCCCTCGAATTTTGACTCTGTAGAGGAATCTGATATGTCACGCATTTTCACCCATACTCTTCGCGTTCCAGCTTGGCATCTAACCGAAGCCAGCAAATCAGATCCTGTTTCCTAGGGAAACAAAGATATCAGTTATATGTAGGTACATACGCAGAATAAGAATGACTATTATTATTTGTACAAGAATAATGTGATGTTCACTACCTTTGAAGAACAGATACTTAAGACAGCAGCAGTGTCGGTTTGCATTTCTAGTTTCTTGTTACAATAAACAAAAAGCATATCCAGCGGCACTGCAGAGGTAATTCTCACTTCTTGCCACCCATCGCTTGGTGCTCCTAACAACTGTAAATAGTAAAGCAAAGCCAGAACCTACAGCATAATATCGCAAATACCAAAGTGTATGTAGGTAATGAATTATATAAATACCTCGTATTGAATATCCAGCAATGGTGGCGTCGATAGTCCAGCGTGTAGAGAACGAGTATTTCGTTGATATTTTTCTCTTTCATTTGCGGTTTGTTTCTCTAATCGTGCCACTTCCACCCTAATATGAAAAGAATCTTATTAACTAAGCGCAAAAAATATTAAATCCTAATGATTTACTGAATTAGCACACTGCACACGCACAGGGTTAAAAACTGGGTAGTTGTAATGTTTGTAATGAAAACTGCCGGCATAATTAACTTTTTTTTGCTGACCTACCCAGAATTTATCTTTGAGACCCATTTATCGTGTATTTATTAAGAAGTTGATTCGATATGCAGCAAATTTTCGAAAGCACACATTTAAAATTATTTATCCAAATGTGTAGGTATAAGTTTTGTGCAATATTATAGCGAGAAGAAAGTTTAAAAAAAAAATACTCGAGTTTTCCTCGTCGCGCTGATAAAATATCTTGAGGCACTTTAGCCCCAGTTACCAAGTGGCTAGATCTGAGTGCAAAAACTCTTCCCGAAAATGTTGCTACAAGTAATTCAGATTCTTCGGTCCCCACGCATCCACCCGTTACAGAAGTCACAGGTTCCCCGCAGAACTAAAAAAAATGCTACTGACGTAAACTACTCACATTTTTAATGTAAGTAAGTAATCATTATTGCAACTTAGTTATCCAATAAATACAAACATAAGTGTACTTCAGACGTGGTTTTTCACCGAGATTCTCCATGTCCATGAGATACAACTGGATTGAACCATCATGTCGACCAACGCTAAGGTGGTAGTTGCTTTTACTGAAATACCAGCCGAGGCATACGACCGTTCCCAAACCTCTACCATCGACTAAGCATTTACTTGATAGTGTTAATCTGCAAATATAGTAAATTACAATATTGTCGGTAAGTAGAGGTATTTCCGTACTTAGGTACAGCACCAAAAGTCGCTGAAAATGTTGGAATTAAAATTTTGAGCTTTGAGCATCGGGGTATTTGCGTAACACACATAAAATGACAATTGATCGCAATGGGTTTCATTTGGACAGTTCACCCACGTTCATTGCGTTATTTACGTTGTTGAGCAGACGAATTTTTCAAAACTATAAATCATGGATTAGCCATATGCTTCAAAACTCTCGTATCATGATTGAAAGTGTGTTACGCAACAAAAAATTATTCAGTAATTTTTTTTTTGTTCTACTTTATTAAGAAGATAGGTAGGATTATTAATCTTTTTTGCCATATAATTTGGACAGTGCTAACCTACTTTTGTTGCAGACTGTACATAGAAGGTACAAATAGTAAATATGTACATAGGTATTAGGTGCGTAAATCCGGTTCGTATTGCTGGATTTTGGGTCAAACAAGTAATTTTTTGCCATCGATATGCTAAGAAGAAGGTGAACAAACATTAGCAAAAACTATAAAGCAATAAGAATATTAAACAGACCTTGGCCCTTGCTAATAGGAAAGCTGAAAGGATAATGAATGTTCAAAAAATGCACGTGACAGAGCTAGGAAAGAAGAATTAAGAAAGTGTCTGGTAGGTACTAAAAAATAACTTGCTCTTCATAACTAATGATGCCAATGGAACCATCACCGGCACCGTAGAAGGCGACGATATCTGTTGCGTGTATGCAAGGTGGAACAGTCAGGCGGGATGGCCCCGATGAAATGACTGTGCGAGATATAAGTTTTCCATTTTCTAGGAGAACTGCTCCTTTATTAGCAACCAACACCAAGAGTCGAATTCTTGTATTCTGTAGTCAACAATAGAATAATTTTCAACAGGTTTAAAATTGAATAACATAAGCAATTTAATAAATAATTACATTAGGTACCGCAAATGCTGCAATGTCGAGAACTCTATCGTCACAAACATACGAGTGATACTCCCGAAGATCTCTATAATAAGTCACAGTTCGACCACTACATAGTATCAAATCGCTTCCTATTATACACCTGAAAAATTATACCATGTGAGAAACACAAATTGACCCCAAGGTTACCAAGGTTAATTATTGTCGGTAGGTAAGTTTAGATACATAGAGCTCTGCATCGTGGGGCAAAAATGCCGGAACAAGTTGTATCGATCAGAGGCACAAAAATTTACTTATTTGAAGGAAATTGTCGAGGTAAAATAATTAATAAAATATTTTTGTACCTACAACGTAATGTAGGCAATAGTAGTAGTATACATATCTTACATTGATGTGATTGTTTCTGTAAGAGCAGTTTCAATACTGAGGAACACCTTCCCTTTTCTTGTATATCCTTTGACTTCATTGCCTGATGCCGTGAATATTTTATCTGCTTGTGTTCCTAAAATTAAGAATAAAAGTATAAAATTAGGTAAGTAGGTACCTAAGTTATGAGTCACCTAAGTATAGGAAAGAAAATAAATTACCAACTGAGGCAACTGACTAAGTGATGATAAAGGGTGTCGAGGACTTACCCATTGCACAGGCCAGTTGTACAGAAGTAATTGGTTTGCCTGGCAATGTTTTGAATTGGACTACGGGCTCTTCTTCTTTTATGCTCAAACATTGTAGGACTCCGTTTTTATCACCAACTGCAAACTGGAACAAGTAGATAGACAGTAAGAAAGTAAGTAAATAATAATAGGATTTAAAAAAAAATTGTGAACCTTTTGGTCAATCTTTTGTCCAGATGAAGGCAATATTTTTAAAGTGTCCGGATAAGTTATGCCGCATATTGTATAATCTATCCGAGACAAATCATAATCCATTCTGTTATATTTCTGAAGATAACTGTTGATTTTAACTTTATTTTGCAACTATAAGTGTGGGTGCCAAAGCTATAATGAAGTCAATCGATAATGCCTTGGCAACGAAAGGCTCAACAGTACCTATAGAAATAATGGAATGGACCCTTTCACGTACGGTCAGCACAACGAGGTTTTCACAATTTCACATCCTAATCCTTGACACAAAATTATTCGAAACGCTCGATTTCCAGCATTTCACGCAATAATTTAAGAGTTCTTGTTATTTTTATTTTTTAAATCAGATTCTATTTCTATTTTGTAAATATTCCCGAAGGGTTGTTGAGGTGTAAGTAACACCACTGCTCTGTGCGTACCTATCCCAAATAAAATATTTTTCCTTCTTTCTTTTCTTTCTCAACCATTCGGATAGGTACCTTTTAAATGGAGAAATGTGGGTGTAGTAGTAGGTACGCTTACATCGTGTAACCTTTACTACACCCACATTTCGCCATTAAAACCGGCCAATGCCGTGTCGGACCATGCACAATGAAGGGTTCCGTAGTTTTTTTCTCATTGTTATATCGACATTTATTTAATTCAATAATACAATTTTAATGGGATTATCTGTTTAATGACTGCATGATTATGATCAATTAATTTAAATAAAATTATGTAACTTATTTTATATTTGCACGCCAAAATTAAAGGCAGAACAAGAGAACAATTTTGTACGTTTTACCAACCTTCTGTACCTTATTTATGCAAATAAATGATTTTGATTTTGATTTTTTTTTTTGGATGAATTTATCGCCAGAACAAACATAACTTTGTAGTTGAAAAAAATAGTCTCCCATACGGAATTTGTGGGAGAACATGTTTTTGCAAATGTAAGTTGGTCGATTATTACTCCTTAACTAGCTGTGATAGTTTTCCTTTTAATTTCGATAGATATACTACCGCCGTGAATTTTTTCAAATTTCTCAAACCAACCATTTAGCTGGCAGGGGGACACTTGACTCTAACAAACAGTTCGCATCCCTGAATCCAAAAATGGTTTTCACACTCACAATATTTTTGAACGAACTTTCCAACGACACCTTTAACATGAGATAGACGAGAAACTAACATGGCTACTTTATGTGCAGGGGAGGTACCCTGAAAAATATTTTATTTTACCATTTTGTCGGCGTGATTAATATGTATACCCATGCCAAATTACAGCTTTCTAGTAAAATACAATAGACATCCAGAGCAGTGTGATACACTGCCAGGGTCGGACTGGGCCGGAACGGCCCGGGTGGCTGAGCACAAGCCCGGGGTCCGAGACTAGATGATGGTAGATGGGATACTATCGGAAAATACTGAGATACACAAATTGAGATAAACAAAATATAAAATTTAATTATCAACGATGTAATAAATTATTAGGTACGCACATCAATTTACCCACTACCAGTATAAAAGGACCTCCCATAACAGGCGAGTTTCATATAACTGGATAATTCTATTTCATTTCTTTAATTGTATGAACGAACTATCTGATCTAGTTTTACATTTAGGTCGCAAGAGCTGGGACCTAGCTTGCGCAAGCCTCCTATCCTACGGTTGCCGCAAGCCAGGTCCGTGGGGGGCCCGGCTGGCAAATGCCACCTCGACTATATGGCCAGTCCGATGCTGCACACTGCTCTCGACGCTTGACGTGTCCACACGTTGGGCCCTGGTTTGCAACAAGTCAATAGCCATCCTGAGGATGCCTCGTTGAGAGGTGAAACACGTGTCTTTTTCTTACAGAGTTCTTTATGACTCCTTAAGAACAGTTAAGCGGATTAGGTTACTAAATATACGTCGTCTAGTGTATTTTATAATGGATTTCCGCAAAGACACGCCTGAATTAATTAACTAGCTTTCTAGTACTAAGAATCTCTGAGCTAAGCCGCGGACAGACAGACGGACGGACATGGCGAAACTATACGAGTTCCTTGTTGGCTACGGAACCCTAAAATTGAAAGTTTTTTTCTTTGCTGGCTTACTGTATCTATCTATAATACTATGTTATGCTACCTTGTATAGTTATGTTTGAGGTCTACAAGCAAGCTGTGTTGATCGCAGGATTGTGTGACTGTCGTCTTTAAGCTAAAATTTCAATTGGGCTGGATCTAGTATGGTTTGGCAGTTGTATGAGGGTATAAGGGATTAAAGCTGGTAGGGGTAGGATCCCTGATTATAACGCTACTACTCTTACTAAAAGGTAATGCATAAAAATTATTTCAAACCTGAAATCACAAAAAAAGCGAAAACATCGAATGTAAGTGACCGTGACGCTACCGCTTGACAGTTTTCACATAGAATGTGGGTATAAAAGGCAATGTACTACTATTATGAGAAGTTAGAATGCAAGAGCGAGCGAAGCGAGCTCGGGACTTGGGGGCCTTGGGGGACCCCGACACGGACAGGTCTAGTTACGGACGGGGTCCAGTGAGCGAGCAAAGCGAACGAACAAAGACCCCGCTATACCCTTTGTGGTTATTGTTTTCTAACCATTCAGAAATAGGAGCCTCTTGCGGGAATTGACCTTCAGAGTTATGGACTAATATTGTACTCGTTCAAGTGAAATGACTTCTTAGGGCATATCTTCGATTAAACTAGTGACCGGTCTGTGAGAGCTAAGCGGTCAGTAAACTTAGAGTCAGTAAATCATTAGTAATCATTATTGACTTGGTAACTGTGCGTTTGCACTGGCGAAACATCGCAACAAAACATGTTGAAATATCTAGTTCCTGTCAAAAATTGTATGGAACATTGACTGAAAATAAAGATTTATCATGTTTTATTGTGAATGTTTCACCAGTGCAAACGCGCAGATAGTTGTATCTCTGCCTTTTCTGACTTTTCTGTCTATGGTCTATGACAACAATCCAAGTCCAACGTCAGTGTCAGTCAATGTCACTCTACTCCAAAGAGTAAAGTAACTATACAGAGACCAGGGGGGGCACACTTAGCACTATCATCAATTTCCATAGACGACAGCGACATCTGAAGTTTGGTGGGATAAACAAACTTGGCAGCCATTTTGTCTTATTTGTAAAATTGTCAAACAAATGTCATAGGCGTAGCCGCCATGGCGACATTGACAACTCCGGCTTTCCCGACGTTGATTTGATACGCTTCCCGAGTTATTTCTCAGTTATTTCAGTTATTTCTGTTAAAATTGTTACTTGTTACTGTTATTTGTTTTGTTTTCATTTCATAATATTGTTATCACTTTGTTTTTCGTTGGTCCTTTATGTTGTTTTGTTATCATGAGTGAACTCCGAAGAAAATATTGTATTTTTGGCTGTGATGCTTTAGGTAAGTGTTTATTACCGTACCGTACCATATTACCTTTAATATAAGCAAGAAAAAGTTTTAAGTATGTTATTCCATCATTTCATTTTATTTAGCCATATTCTGATATTCATGTATTTCGTTCAATTTTCAGTTACCTATGGTGTACCCCTTCACCGGTTTCCAAGACCCGTCAACCGCCCTGATTTGTTCACTGCTTGGATAGCGGCTGTTGGCAGCAAGGTTACTAGAAAGTGACCGTACGAAGATATATAAGAACAAAAGAGTATGTGATCACCATTTTGATCCCACATTCTAGACAACTGGAGGTCATCTTATTTGTTCAACAATACCAACAGTTAAATTGAATCGTAAGTAAAATAAGATCAATATTTGTGACAGAACAACATTTATAACAATACCAAATTGATTCAGATTAGCAATCAATTGGTTGTGCTCGTCAAATAACTACAATAAAAGTAAAAACAACTATTAATTACTGAATTAAAAACAACTATTTTATGTAGTCAAAATGGAACATCTTAGCTACTTCACACTGACTGAGGTTGCATCGAAACACCACATTGTGAGCACACATTGTTTTCATTCGACTGGCTGATGATAAGGATGGGCAAATTAGACAGCTACACAAAGTACCAGCTAAATTTGTATAATTTAAGACAAGTAGGTGGGTAGTAAAACTGATGATAATATTGCAATGTATGTTACAGGTGTTCAGCAAACAATCAGTACCTTTGTGGAGACAGACCATAGCTACTGTGGGCCTAGAAGACAATCTGGTTATGCCAGACCCCTGACTGATATCACCAACTTGCCTGGGTTATCAGTTAAAGAAATAAAGAAATGCATTACATGCACGAAAATGTATTAAAAATAGTAAAGTGGGAATACTTTCAGCGGGTTTTTGAAGCCGATAAATCGCGTGGAGAACTGAGTATGCTGCACAAGTTGATCAATGAATACTTAGTAAAAATGCGGCTCAAGTAATAAGTTTGAGTATGGCAGTTGCTACAGATATTGTAGTAGAAAGAGGAAATATTAATATAATTAATTTGTCTGATAATCATTTTTCATTTCATTATTCTGTACTTCACTGATTATGACCCTAATACAGACTCTCTCTACAGATTGTCCTGATTTCTCAGTTACTTTTGTCTTCGATAGTGAAGCAAGAGTTCTTTCTTAATATGAGAAAAAAACTAGGACAAAGAGTTGAATGAGATGTCTGTAAATTTAATAAGAATAGTAAATCCTCATAATAAGTATGCATAGCTACCTAGCTATGCATACTTATTATGAGGATTTAACTAAGGCTCTATTATACACCAACATACCTATGTAGGTGTAGAATAGAGCCTTAGTTCACCCACCAAACTCAAGGTGGCAGCACTTTCCATACATGCAATTTTTACCACAGAGTTGTTACTCTTTCTCTGTATAGTTACTTTACTCTTTGACAGAGACTCTACTCGATATTTTGATTCGTGTTCAGGTTAGGTCCACAATTTTTAATACTAGAAATAATAAGTGGTATTCATAGCAAAAATAAAATGGAGATGGACAAAGAAAATGTGGTGCAAGCTGTAGTTATTATGGACACATTTAATAACCACTTCAATCCCATCTGTGATAACAAACCTATGGTGAGTTCATTTCTAAATAAATTTCGCAATTTACGCTAACCATGTTTGGAGCATTCTTTCAGTTATTTAAAACATCTTAATATTCTAGGGGTTGCTACCAGTTGCAGGAGTACCTGTAATAAATTATATACTGGAATCTCTTTCCTACGGTGGAGTGGGAGAAGTTATTTTATTTTGCTGTAAATATGGTCAAAAAATTAAAGATTACATACGGTATGTACCTAACTGATATACCTACTTGCTTTATGCTAAGTTGTTGTAATTTTATTGAAACATACTTTAATTAAATCATATGGTCTTACAGAAAATGTATTGAGGATAAGGCAATTTGGAGTGTTACTATGGAAGTCCATGTGATGATGTCCGATACGTGTCAAACCATGGGAGATGTGATGCGCGAGATTGATGCTGCTGGCCTCATTAGAGGGTATTTTGTCTTAGCAGGAGTTAACAGTGTCACCAATATACATTTTGCATCATTGCTGGAGCAACACAAGTAAAAGCAATTATACTTCCTTGTTTACTGATATCTGTAAATATTGTCTTAATAATAAACCTCTTCAATAACATCCTTGTCTTTCAGGCAAATATGCAAGAAGGATAAAGGTGCAGCAATGACACTAGTTTACAAAAAGGTGTCCTGGGAGCATCCTTTGATCAGCTCTGATAAGCCTATTTTCTTGGCAGCTGATGCAAATACCAACAAAGTGCTTATGCATCAGAAATATAAACAAAAATCTTCTGAGAAAACCATAAATCTACCTTTGGTAAGCAGTTTTGTCTAAACCAATATTAATGTGATAATTTTATAAGACCTAAGTTTAGTATGTAGGTACCTAATAGTTTGTGTGCTTGTTTTCAGGAAATTGTGCTAAACCATTCTGAGGTAAAGTTGCATCATAATTTAGCTGATGCAAGCATAGCACTTTGCTCACCATCTGTGCCTCCACTTTTCTCTGACAACTTTGATTTCCAAACAAGAGATGATTTCATACATGGGATTTTGATAAATGAAGAAATTCTGGCCAGTTCCCTTTATTACACTCTTTTAAAAGAACATCAGTATGCTGCAGCCGTTACTAACTGGAAAACATATCAGACAGTGTGGTAAGATATTTTATTTTTAAATAAATACAAATATTATTGTTTATAAACATTTAATGGTGTTTTTTTTTTTGTTATGTTACAGCCGAGATGTATTACACAACTGGACATATCCATTAACCATTGAAGCCGGCTCATTTAATCAGAACAGCTATATTACTATGAGCAATCACAATTTCCGAGAAAAGTCATCAACACTGAGCAGGTAGATTTGATAAATAAGTAGTCTAGTTCTGGTAACAGCTCAGTCTATTAATTTTTATTTCATACAATGCTGTAAAATTATAATTATTTTTCAGGTCATGTTCATTAGTAGAAGATGTTCTGATTGGAGCACAAACCCAAATAAATGATAACACAACTCTATCAAAATCAATGATTGGGAAGAACTGTGTCATTGGGAATAATGTAACAATCAAAGGAAGTCATATAATGAACAATGTTGTCATAAAAGATAATTGTACAGTTCTTAATAGTTTTATTGATGATTATTGCACAATAGAAGAGAAGTGTGTTGTTGAAAATGGTACCCTCATAGCATCAAATGTTGTTGTTGAAGCTGGCAGTAAATTGAAGGGAAATATTTTGGAAAGTACAGAAGCTGAGAGAGGTAGGCTTTAGGATCCTTTAAAAAAATAAAAATTTGTTCTAATACCTATTATGGTAAACTAAAATCATATTGGAAATCTATTGGCCAGGCATCTTTAACTAACCGTCTGGAGTTTGGGTAGACTGTATTTTCATTTTTGATATGAAATCTCATTTGAAACATTAACATTTCAGAAAAAACATTGATGAAATCAACATCAGAAAGTACAGAATGGGAGAATGAATCATCAGGCAGTGGTGGTGATGACTTCATTGGCTTTGAAAAATCGTGGAGTGATAGTGAATCATGTTACTCATCAGATGGTAGTGATGAGTCTTCTTTACCAGATTCTCCCGTCCCTGAAGACACAAACAGTAAGTATATTATTTTTTTCCTCCTCAATTTTTCCATAAGTTCCAAGTTTTAATAACAATATTGAAAAAAAAAATAAGGTCTATAAGAATTCTTCAGTAACCAATTTGGTGAAACATGGATACGTTTTAAAAAAACCGCCAAGTGCGTGCTGGACCACGCACAATGAAGGGATAAATTTATCCCAAGAACAAACTTAACTTAGTAGTTGAAAAACATGTTCTTCCATACGTAATGAAACTGCAAATTGTAAGTGGGTTGATTATTACTCGTCAACTAGTAAAGTCTACTTAGGTGTGAAAGTTTTCCTTTTAATTTCGTGAAATATTCAGGGTGGCAGGGACATCGACGCGAAAACTGTTACCATGGATTCAGTACATGATTCTGAAACCCCACTGCGGTGAAACTTTTCATCAGTTATTAAAAAAAAAAATCTGCTGTTTCATGGCAAATTGCAATATCTACGTGGTCAAAATGTATGGAACAGCTGGTTTTTTTTTAATAACCGGCGAAATTTTTTCCATGGTATCAGTTTTCGCGTCGCTGTCCCGGCTACCCTGTATAATACTGCCCTGAATTTTCTCACATAATTATTCTAAACCAACCATTTAGCTGGCAGGGGGGGTACACTTGACTCTAACAAAAATTTGCACTAGCTTAATATTTCGCAAACGGATCCCTGACTCCAAAAATGGTTTTCACAAACTCACAATATTTTACCTTTCCAACGACAGCACAACATGGGATGGATGAGAAAAATAAAACATCCCGACTTTACATGCACCCAAAAAATTTGTACATGATTTTATTTTACTAGTTTTTTTTAAGTTACTAGTCGGTGTGATTGTTATGTGACCAATGTCAAATTACAGCTTTCTAGTACTAAGGCCCATATTACAGAACCTCACTCCAACACTCAAGCATTACTTAAAACTCGTTTATAGGCTTTTGATTGGTTGGAACTAGTTTCAAGTAATGCTTGAGTCTTGAGTGAAGTCCGGTTTGAGTGATAGTTTTAAGTAATGCTCGAGTCTTGAGTGAGGTTCTGTGATACGGGCCTAAGAGTCTCTGAGCTAAGCCGCGGACAGACTGACAGATAGACAGACGGAGATGGCGAAACTATAAGGGTTCCTTGTTTACTACAGAACCCTAAAAAGGTATTCGTTTGTTTAAAAATAATACAAATTGTTCTTAATTTTTTTAGTATTCCTGCAAGAAGTAATTGACAGTTTGGCCAGAGGATATGAAGAGAAGCTCAAGAATGATTATTTGATTTTGGAGATCAATTCATCAAGATATGCGTACAACATCCAACTGCATGAAGTTAATTTCTTTGTTGTAAGAGCTCTGTTGAGCATTCCTGTTCTCGCTGAAAACAAAAATGTTCTCAGTACTGTTAAGGATATTTTGAAGTATTTTAGACCTGTTTTATCAAACTACATCAAAACGAAATCTTCTATTATGGATTGTTTGAGGGCTGTAGAAGTAAGTTGAACCAATAATTATATTTTCAAAGAGTTTTAAAATATACACTTTAATACAATACATTTAAATACACAAAAAGATATGATATCAAAATTCAAAGTGTTTAAATTAGATAGGACAACGATAAGAGAAGAAATGGAGGATGAATGCTAAATAAAGTGATTTGTTTCCAGGATAGCTGTATAAAATGTGAGTGGCTAGATGGCAAATCTGGTCAAATTTTGCATTTGCTGTATGAAGCTGATGTTGTTGATGAAGATTCTTTACTAGAATGGCACCAAGACTTGGACGAAAATGAGAGTCCCATTGCAAACCAGCTATCACTTGCCAAGTTTTTCGACTGGCTTGAAGAAGCAAGTGAAGAAAGTGATGAATCAGAGTGATTTAAAAAATAAAAGATATTTTGAATTATATAAATTATTTTTATTTGGCATTAATTAAATATAAATATATATAGGTTCTCAATTAGAAATAAAAAAATTGTCCATTTATAGGACAATTATATTTTTAAGTGCCTTAAATGTATAATAACTGAACCCTACTCTTGGAAGGCAACCAGATGCAAAAAGTGTTGAATTGTCGATACTTTGCCAGGCCATAGAATTACTTAACGAATAGTAGCATATTGTTGAAATTGTACAGTAGAAAAATTCCTAAATTTATTGACATCAAATGATGTTGGCTCACAAGGAGAATGTATTTTTATCTGGCGCATATGTGTATCGCGTCCATTTTGATGATTGCTGAGTACCGCTATTTGTATCATATAGGTTCTGATAGGCCTATCATGGATGTCTTTAATTGGAATCATCTCCCACCCTGAAATAGAAATGAGAACAGATGTTAAAAAATATAGTACAGAATGGGTAATAAATAATACCTAATTTAAAAAAAAATGAAACTACGTAGCAACTTCAATCTGACATATAATTTTAATTGGGCTCACTAGTTCTTTGGCCAAAGAATTAGCGTTGCCATTCAATTTTATAATACTGCCAGTCTTCTATTATACATAATTATAGATGACTTAGTTATTTAATTTGGTACCAGGAGTAAATCATTTATTATTGTATATAAGCATTACCTATTAAAAAAATATTAAATAAATTGAATTAAAATTAGAATTTGAATGAAAACACTGATCCACTGCATAAACAGATTGATGACAGAATGATACAATGAAGACGGAAATGTCCATATTAAACATTCATAAGCTGGTAATTACAGAAACAATTAAAAAGCAATGCAGAACAATGTCTCGCGTGGATCCATGTTGTACGTTATACAAAGGGTTAATGGTATCATTCTTTGATCAATGTAAACAAAATATACATACCACTAGGTTCAAGCAGTTCAATAACTTCTATCTCTTGCAAATCATTAAAATGTGTTCCAGCTCGTATTGATATTCTGCTGGGTGTGTAGCTCTCATCTAGCTTGTAGTCAGTGTATATGTAGATGTGGGAGACCATTGTTTTCCTTTGAAACTGGATGTTGACCAAGTGTGGAAGTTGGCCATCAGATTGCCAGTAAGTATCCATGCAGTCATCTCTCAACTGATCTATACCAAATCCTAAATAAAACATTGACATTTCAATATGATCAATCATAAAATATTAATTGTATTATGATCTACCTTTAGAATGAACATCAGTTACAAAGACGCTAATGAACAGCAGTAACTAAGCCTTCGATATTTGTTCATAAATTCTTACTAGTGAATCTATTAATGTTCCTGACCTGGCTTACAAGAAGACAAGCTCCAAATTGCATGGTTTCCAACTTCTCGAACCGTTCCCGAACGCTCGCTAACCAGTGGATCCTTTTCAGAAGCCATAACTTGTAATTAGAGATTTCTCTTACTTCTATATGACTAATTTCGTCTTTGTAATATCATTTCGTGGAGAATAAACAAAAAACTTTCTGTTTACAAAATATCAGTAAACCACAGAGAATGTAACTTTAGTCAGTAAACTAAAAACAAAAACTGAGCTGAGTCCACAGACTAATTAATGCTGAGCAGCCGAGCTGAGTCTGAAAAAAACTGTCAGAAGTGTCAGGTGTCAGGTCATTGTACAAATATATTTGGATTACTGGTTTTTAGCATTTACATTTTGTTTAGATTTTGTTTTTGATTAATAAAGAATCGATTACTTTAATTAAAAAAGAAAGTTTAAAAACTAAAACCCAACTAAATACGACAAAAACGTCAACTAAAAAGGTTTATACAGGACATTACAAAAACGCCAACCAAAAACGTATAAACAAGACATCGTAACAAAATAACATGTAATCTTATGGATCTATGCTATTTATAAAATAGTAATTACGTGTAACGTCGCAAATCTGCGGAATAATGACCCTCTTTGGTCAAAATACGACGAGTAGTTTAGGAGATAATTATGAGCGAACAGATGAACATACATATGTACATACCTGTTAAAACCATAACCCTCCTTTGGTTTAGACATAGTAACATAACATCACGCCTGTCTTCCCTGACGAGTGCATCAATTCAGAGCACTTAAAAGCATTCCATTGAATAATAATTTACAAATACACATTAACAAAACGCGTAAAGGTTCATGCATCAATTATATTATCGAATACTTAAAATATGTAAAAGATGAAGTTCATTCATTATTCCTATCAGATCACAACACCGTTACACAAAACCCTATCTTTTCCGTTAAATCCCGTCACCGTTCTTGGCTGAAATGATCAGGGACTTCAGCTTAGAAAATACGTTAATGTTTAAAGATGTGTTATCAAAATTAGGTACCTGGCCCTAAGTACCAATTAGAGCAAGAAAATTTGATATATATTATATATTTGATAAATTTCATGAAACTTTACAATTATATTACTTTACGATCTTTACTTTCAAATGAACATTATTATACCGTTACTACAAAAAAAACCATAGAGGAAAAAAAACCTACATAAAATATGATAAATTACTTACAAAAATGTATAGGCAAGTATTCTAACTAATAAACAAAACAATAATAATATATAATATAATTATTTAAAAACGGCAAAAACTAAAAAACAACCGACTTCAAAACAACACTACAAAATGAAAAATTAATTACAGAAGTCGGTGTTTTTAGTTTTCGTTATTTGCCACAGACTTCCGAAATTCAAGTTATTTTTACTTTGTGATGTTTTTTTGGAAGTTGGTTGTTTTTTTTGTAAAACAGTTTTTATTTTTCACTTTTTAGTGCGTCCGTTTGTAATGTACCTAAGTTACAATAGACAAATGTCAACTGCGTAGCACTACTCCACTTCTCCATGCATTGTGACGAGCATAAATTGCTTGGCAACAATCGCAACCCGTGAAATACTTATTATTGAGTAGTTCCGGTGGGCATCTGTGGTCTTCATCATCAGTTCCACTTCACCAAATGGTGTTTTCCGAGAGCAACTGCACGAGCTACTATTTATATTTGACGAGTTCCCTCGATTTCTCCAGGATCCCATCATCAGATCTTGACCTGATGACAATGGACCACCTCGCATGTATACGAAGAAAAAAATAATTTTGCCAATCCGTACACAGGCATAAAAAGGCATGAAGGCTCTTTGATGAGATTAAAAAAAGCGCACATCTGCGACTAGTAAATAGTTATCTGTGGCGCCCGTGTGCCAAATTTCTTCCAAATCCGTTCAGCCGTTTTAGCATGAAAGCGTAACAATCAAACTCACTTTTGTATATGATCTGTTTTATTTTACCGACTTCCAAAAGGAAGAGGTTATCAATTGGGATGTTTCTATTGTATTTTATTTCGGTATGTTCGGGCATAACTCAGTGTATGACTGAGTTATGCCCGAACATACCGATCATTATACAAAAGTGAGTTGTTGTTGTTGTTGTTTGTTGTTGTGTTGTGTGTGTGTTGTTGTGTTATATATTTTTAACTGCATTCCTTAATTTTCGAAACGTTAAACTGTTTATGATATTAGGCTGATTCGCGGTTTTGCCAGTGCTTTTATTTACATCTGCATACGCATCACTAGCGCGGCGCTCGGAAAAAACAAAACCAGCGCGCCAAATTCCTAATAATTTTTGTTAACGTTTTCGTTGTGTTTTATATAATATGTTTTATATAATTACTATCAAAAATACGAAATCTAAAGTATTGTCACCAACCGACGTAGAAAAGTTTATAAAAGAAGCTCCGGATAGTCAGTACTTGGCAACAAAGGTCAGCTGAACTTTATAAATCGAAATGTATCATCTTTATAATTACGTTATTGTAGCATTATGTTCTTACAACAACTCTGGTTTTTTCCTCGCAAGTGTGTTGAAAAACGTCGCATGAAACTCGTGTGCAATGATCATTACCGACTCGGCTCTTTTATTGAGCTCAACGCTACTCGCACGAATAATAGATACCGCATCGAGTGTAATGACCAGTGATCGGAGTAGGTACATTGATTTTTAGTACTTGTATCATAAATGCACAAAGAAAGAATAACATGGATAAGCCATTTTTCCGGAAAGTAATTCCGGTATTTCCGGATTCAATTAAATATTTTTAATGTTGGTAGTGATATTATTACTACTCAATTCAAAATTTAAAGGAAGGTATCAAAACTAAATTAATTCATTATTTATCTGTTGAATAATAAAAAAAAATAAAGAATAAAATTGCTCATTTTATTACAATTCCTACCTTTTTTTGAGGATGGCAAATCATCAAATGACTCCTTCCACTCTGGCAGAATACAATTCCTACATAAGTTCCGGTTTTTTTTTTAATAATCCACCAATTCCGGAGGAATGTCCATAGTAATATATACGTTTCGGATCAATGACCCCAGTTCAATCTACCTACTCCGATCACTGGTAATGACCAACATAGCACACTTGTATCTTATTGTACTATTATCACTTTATCACACAAAAAAATGTGTCAGAGAAAGGACAATGTGTCAAATTGGTCCAAGTAACCAATACTCAAGATTTTTTTTTTTTTGATAGGTCATAGCCCTTATACACGGTTAATTTTAGCTCGTTCTGGAACGAAAAGCCATAAACTCGATCATCGAACTCGAAACGATTGGGACTATTATTTTCAATAAATTACAATTTAAAAAAAAACACGAAAAATCTAATTTATTGTTTTTTTGTGAAATAATGAGAACTCGAAGTAACTGCAATCAATGCATATGTGTGTAAAACGTATCGACGAACGGCAACACTTGCGAACGGTGCCCATTGATAAATCCATTCATCGATCAGACAGCATAAAAACACATACGCAATAGATAAATAGGTACACAAATAAAAATACGAAAAGCGAATTCAGACTTTATTTCTAAACCGTATACGGTAACAAATAGAAATTTCACCAAACTAGGTACAAGGTAAGTAGGTACGCAGTTTACTAAAATTATTCTGAGAAGTGTCCGACCGGACTTTAAAAGAATGCACAACCGAATTCCGCGGTTACGTGTATAAAAATAAGGTCTTAATTCAGTCCAATATTTTCATAGAAAAGGGCACCACCATCTTATAATGAACTCTATTCGACAGGTAAAACGATTCATTTTTCTGTTTACATTGCCTGCCTTTGTAGAAGCCGCCGCGCCGCGGCCGCAAGCAAGCATTGTCGCATAAAAATTGGTTTAGGCAGTATTCTTTTTATTTATCATAAATATGGTAGGCAGGTATGCTTATTAAGTACCTATTAGCTCGATTGGTTGACACTCGATTCAAGGCCTTAAATACAACTCCCAAGCGTACTCGTCGTGTCTAGTTGAAAAGGTACGAGTACTAGTGATTTCGTGATGCGAGAGGGGTGAATGAAATTTCAATTAGTTTCTCTCGTTTACGAGGAGATGTGATAGTTGTAAACACCGTGCCGTGCTTTCGATACAAACGAGAGATAACGGAGGTGAATGAACTTACACCAACCTATCGTACCAGAAATGAAATACCTACTTGCAGGTAAGTACTTACTTGCAGCCGGTTATTCGTACAACGTCCGTTGACCCACCGCGAGCTCGGTGTCAACTGATTCGCACACGCACAGCTGTGCCGCGCTACGTCATCACCGAGCGGATCGCGTACGATCTTGCGTTTATGAATGAAATAGTGAAAACGCTACTAAGATTTAACTCGAATGACAGAATAAAAGTGATAAATTTCTAACTTCTATATTAGATGTCTTAAAAAAACAATAACAATGCTGATAGTAACTATTAATCGTCTGGAGTCACTGTGTTTCGGCTCCAGAACGATTTAAAATTAATCGTGTATAAATAAAAAAAGATTTAAAAAAATCCAAGTAACCGGGTAACATGTACACTCAGGTCGAAAAGTTCATTATTTTTCAATCGATTTTTGTGTTTTTCTACGAAAATACGAATTTATAAAAAGAAAAAACGTAGTGTGAGGACACACAGGTACATCATACCGGCACAGTATAAGAGATAAGCGGCGTGTTCTGAGCGCGAGCGAGACGAAAACACTGAATCTCTTTTTAATGTGTTTTGTGATTTGTGCCATTTTGACGACCCTTGCGTCCTTCTGGACTCCTGTGATAATCTTACATGAACTAAACTCGGCTATGTTTTTGGACTTGATATTGCTTGTAAAAATGAACGAAGATCGTTTGTGTGTATTGTGTCCACGATCTATATTTAGGCGTCGACAAAATCATATTTTGTCTAGCCTTCTACAATTAAACACACCCTGCACATGTTTCGTACATCCAAGCGAACGCTATAAGACAGGTAAGATTATACATATTAATATCAACCTTCAAAAGAATAACAGTAATAACATTAACAGTAATACAGTAATAACAGTTACACCCCGCGCGCACTGTATCAATATATCTAGTCTTGATTAAAACGCACGTATGTAAACATGCTCACATACATAGGTACATAAATACGTACAATATTATATACCATGAATAAAAAGAATTTCATTAATTCCCTTGATAATATTAACACCTATATTCTAAGTCGTCACCTCGAAAGCTCCTCGACTCACAACTCAGTCAAGGAACCTCAAGGCGTGCCTCGAAAGATCCTCAAAATCGGTATTCATAGTCGTAAGACTAAGGAAATTATGAGGTTCCTTGAATGAGTGTGAGTCGAGGTGATACGTCACGAATACGTCATTATTTGGAGGAATATTCCGTTTATTATATTGGCTAAACTTATTTTTAGAACAGTCTGTGAGAGCGTTACCTACCTGTGGTTCTCAACTTGAAGTGTCACATTTGTCAAATGAAAGTAGATAGAGTGATAAAAATAAACACACTAATAATTTATCCACTTGAACCAAAAACCATGTCCTGGGCAAAAAATAAGGTGATACTTGAGAATTGAATGGCTTGAGAACATAAAAATACTTCTTTATGCGTTTCCTAAAATATCATCTTGAAATTTCCTGATACATAAAATCGTAAAGCGGCTAATATTTGGGTTATGGGTGGAGTTGACAATCCACGTTTGTTACCACCACCAATATCTTGAAACAATAGTGGTAACAAAGAGCTCACCACAATATATTTTATAAAGCGAAATCTCATTTTAAATAAATCATCATAAAACCCAATTAAATTTTCTGCATCTCGTAAGTAGCGTCACGATACGTAATTGTTATTATCGTAAAAATATTCAATAAATTCTTCAAAAGACATAATGAAAAGCGGATGAAATACGCTTTTTTTGGTTAAAAACTTCCTCAAGGTAGATCGCGACGTACCTTATATTTGACAGTTGGTTCCTCAACTCAAACTCACCTCGACTGAGGAAATTCTTTAACATGAGGAGTAAAATTGCAACTATGAATATCAAACTACCTAAGTGAGGTTGAGTCGAGTCGAGGAAATCATGAGGTTTTGACTTAGAATATAGGTGTAAGTCTTATGAACTTGACTGTACTAGTACCCGGTTCATTAAAATAAAAAAACATTTCTTTTCATGTATTTTATGACAAGACCTACCTAAAAAGACATCCTCTACGTGTATCGGTAATATGGACCACCTTCCATACAAATTTGCCCATTATACTTTGTGGGGTTGGACCGTTTGAATCTTGTAGACCTTTATTTAAGAAATTTGGATTACTAACTTTACCTATAGTCCGTTGGATAATAAGGTTAATTAAAGGTAAACAAAACTAACCACGTGACGAGAGAGCTGTCAAGTAACCGACTAAACGTAATACCTGTCACTTCAGTGTCATGCTATGTCACAGTTATACTTCAAATTCAGCAACGATTTAATTCGTTGTTGGTGGGTAGTGGTGAAGGCTTAAGAGCGGCCAACCCGTCATACTTTTCATACAAACGCTCGTACGTGATTAGGGCGTTGTAACACATCTTTCTTTAATTTTTTTTAACTAATATGTATCTTGTGCACTTTATCTAGGTTTCTATGAAAGCAAAAAATAAAAAAAATGAGAAACAAATTCATTATACGCCTCCAAAAATCGGCTTTTTTGCACAAATTTTACCCGAACTTTGGCCGGTCATAATATACTCATAATTGGTAAAAGTAAAGAAAACATCTGCATAGAAACCTCGCACATGTAATGGAAATTCTATATATCAAACACGTTTTCACAAATTTGTAAGGTTTACTCAAAAACACGTATTTCCTGATACAACTTTTTACACACTATTTTTCGTACAATGTTATCGCGTTCTCGCTTCTTTGTTAGCAGTTCTCACTTGCGCTCGATGAAACAACAAGCTTTTCGACCATGCTCGCGTTGACGATAGACGGACCGGGAAGGGCCCTCTTAACAAGTGCTTTTGTTTGTCTTACGAATTTTTTAGATTTTAGTGAATTTTACAAGTGGGAATTTTAATCGAGGTTATTCTTTGTGTTTGTGTTGTAACTTTCTCCATTTTAAATCCCACCATGAATACCAAAAAACCCCCTGATTCCTTTGAATACACTCCGGTGGTAACAGTTTCTCCCCGATTACGATGTGCTTAATAATGTAATGGATTACGAATCTGCAAGTAAGAAAAAACTGGCTACTTCTTCCCCGACTACTGTAACAATTCCTCCAAAGGTACTCAAAAAAGAAATTGGAAGACAGTCGTACACACTAAGGGATAATCCGCCATACGTTGTACACGTTTCCTTAAAAGATGGTGATCACATCTGGTACTCTATTACATCCGGTAAAATTTGGTACGACTTTGACGCAAAACAACTACAACAACATCCTCCTAGGTAGTGTCAAACGCCTAGGAAGGAACCGACTTTCAATTTAGTTTAAGTGTCACCAAGACGCAAACAGCATCTTGATAAGTAGTACATTAGTTCAAGATAACTTTTTGGCAACAATTCCTCAATTTAGCATAACGCGTTTGGGCCTCGTATGTACCTGCCCAGTGAATGGACAGAGGATGAGGTCAAACATATCAAGGTTCCTGATGGATGCGGCCCCGTTATAAAGGCAAGAAGAATGAACCAAAAGGTGAGTTCTCTGGGTGTTACAGAGTGGAAACCCACTCAAACTGTAGTTCTCACTTTTGACGGGCAAGTCTTGCCTAAGCGAGTTTATTGTTTTTATTCTGTCCTTTCAGTCGAGAGATATAGGTACCCGACTATTCAATAAGAATAAGAATGTTTTAATTGTTGTCGTTTCGGTCACACGCGGACAGTATGTCGCTCAAAACCCCGTTGCTTTAAATGTAGTCAAGACCACCGAGCTGATGGATGCCAAGGTCCCACTGATTTTGCCATTTGTGGTCATGTTCACGAACACAAATATTCATGTTCTGGCAATCACTATGCTAACGATAAGGTTTGTCCTGATTTGGGTCAGCAGAAGGGCATAAAAGCTCTTATGGCCGAGAAATCTGTCTCTTATACGGAAGCAAGTCAGATTTTTTCTCCAGTTTCAAGATCATATGCCCAAGTGTCTAGAGTATCCCAAAAATCTAAACCAATCCCTAGCTCGCCGCTCGTAAAACGGTATTTCTAAAACCCAAATCTCATGCCCCTCTTTCTCCTAGCTATGATAAGCAGGCTCATCAAGCCCTTATTCAGGATTACTCCTTCTCTCCTTCTCAAAATGGCTGTGCTTTCCCCAGGGAAGTCACAAGCAGTCCTGATAAGTCCGAGAATGTACTTGATATTATAACCAATATGCTAATTACAGTATTATCTAATCCTGCACAATCCTTATCTGACCACGTTGCCAAGAAACTGTCATCAATCATTAATTATATAAATAATGTTCCATCCCTTGACATTCCTTCAATGGAACGTGAGGAGACTCCCAGGAAACCTGACCTAAGGACTCTTTCTTATTAACAAATTCAAACCTTTGATCTGCGGCATCGCTGAGACATGGCTTCGTTCTGATAGTAATTTCAGAATCCCATGCTTCAGTGATGTTCGCCATGACAGATCAGATGGTTATAGAGTGTGGTTATGAGTGGATGTGCTTTGTTCATTAGTAACAAAGTACCATTCTCCCCAATTCCTCTACCCTTTGTTGGTGACAACATCAATGTTGTTGTTGTTAAGGCTGAGGATATAAATATCTTTAGTTATTATATTGCACACCCACAAATTGAAGATCGTTCTACAATAAAAAGTTTGCTAAATAATGTTCAAGGTCCATTACTAATTAGGGGCGATTTTAATGGCCATCATTATAGATGGGGATCAGAAACCTGCGACAACTTTGGTATAGGCCTAGTGGATGTATTGGATGAGTTCAATCTATGTGTGATCAGGGAGTTTTTCCTTCCAAAGGCCTAAGTAGTCCTTCAGCTTCATCATTTTTAAGACAGCCGTCACTGCGGCCGTCAAGTGCGGCCACCGATTTTCTAGGAAACCGGAGCTTTACTTGTTCATAAAATGTTTGTGATTGGAACTTTTACGAACAATATCCACATGCCAAATTGGAGCCATGCAAAATACACTTTTCAGTATATGTTACGGTCGCAAATCTCATTTAGACCAACATACAACCAAGGGGCATACTCCCTAAGCAAAATCCGTAGTTTTGGCCATAGTTACGGGCGCTTCGCTCTCTTTGTCACTTACGGTATGTCTGTAAGTGAGACGGACAACAAAGCGCCCGTATCGACGGCTGAAACTACGGATTTCGCTTAGGGAGTAGGCCGCCTGATACTGACCTGCAAAAAACGTAAGAAAAATTATTACGTGGGTTACACTGGGACTTTCACCTTTACCTATACATCCTGCTTATTTAGCTATACGTACGTCCTATAGAGCTTCATCTCTTTCCCACACTAAAATAATACTGCTTTAGAGGCGGTGGTAGGCTCCTGGTTTACCCCGTGCATTCCTAAATAAAAAAATCATTAACTATTGCGAGTGTTGATAGGACAAGTTCAACTCAGTAACCGTCGGCCTCTTTCAGGCTACGAACTACGAGAAAATATTCGTAGCTTGGGAACATGGGAACCAACAAAACGTCGCCAGTAAAAAGTAACACGTAAGTACCTTATTTTTAGAGAACTAACCTACTTTAAAAAGTAGATATTCCCGTTTAGGAGAATGGAGCTCCCAAGCGGTGTTACGGGTAGCTTTATAACAATAGCATTATGTACAAGACAACTAGGAGGGTGTAAGTAAATCATTATTTTGCACAAGCTGCGGCAGTCAATTTAGGGGAAAAATCATTGAGCTGATGAAGATTTGGCCATCATATTGTGTCGATTCGTGTTATTTTTAATAAGTTTAGATAAAGGTAACTACATAATAGTTACGCTAGTGGAGGATCACTCTAAGAAGGTGCACGGTACCACCTATAAGTGCAATTGGGTATTTCTGCTGATTAATCATGGCCCTATAGGTAATAAGTGCAATTGGGTATTTCTGCTGATTAATCATGACCCTATAGGTAACAAGGCACAGCTAGACTTAGCACCTCCGAATGAAAGATTCAAATTCAAATATTACTTTTGCCCGGTTTCGGAGGTAGATATACTAGATATTCTTTATCAGAGTTTATCTATTCGTTAGTGCTTCGTGCTATCATTTCGATATCTTGAAACAGTGCGTTTCTGAACTGTTTGCTAATATACCAAATCGATTTCCAGCAGTATCTTGCTCGTGTGCACTTTATTCTTTTGTACTCACATATTGTTACTTGTTGCACAATAATCCCGAGATGGGAACGAGTTGACAAATTGATAACTTTATAATTAGTGGTTAGAGTGCGGTGGTCTAATTTGAGTATGGCATGTGGTGCGATGAGCCCGTAACACCGCGGGAACTGTCCACTCGGAGAATCCCAGACGGACACCAAATGTTAACACAGTTCCGGCCGTGCACACGAATATTAAGTACTCGTATTTCATTATCAAAATATAGTTCTTACTATGCATGTAGGTGATGCAGGTATTTTGAATAGGTTTAGGTACCTATGTGCTATTCTTAGATCTAATTATATTTTCAAAGACTGAAAGAAAGAAAAAAATATTTTATTGATTTTGAACCTAGACACTGACACGTTTTTTTAGAAACTTAAAAAAGAACGTGGTGCTGCATGTGATTGTTGCAGCTGCTCCCACCTTTTTTTTTTTTTGAGGATGGGAAATCATCAAATGACTTCTCCCGCTCTGGGCGGAGCGAGAGGGCGTGTCAGGTCAGACTTTTACTGACTAAAACCCACCTGTGTTCCTTCCGTTGCCCGTGTGCCGGGGCCGCGATATCCCTTTCGGACGAACCCGCAACCCCAGCAGGAGCTGCTCCCCCCTGGGTTTTGTATGCCTGAGTACCTACCTACTGTTATGTTAGAGTCACCTTAAGACTTCCTTTACAATTACAATATAGTATGCACTAATTTTAGAAAAACCGCGCTGCGCGGCCTTTTACCGTCGAAAATAACGCACCTAGCAAGTACTTAGGCCCGTATTACAGAACCTTACTTAAGCTACTAAACTCAAGCATTGCTTAAAACTTGTTTAAAGCCTTTTGATTGGTTAAAACTAGTTTTAAGTAATGCTTGAGTCTTGAGTGAGGTTCTGTAATACGGGTCTCAGGCTCACTCACCAACCGCGCCGGGGCCGACGGTTTTGAAGGAGCCAAACATAGGCGACGAAAAATATTCATTCTATAACCATATCAAACTATGGAAAACATGTTTCAAATCAAATTTCAAGTCAAATTTCTGATTTGCCTCCCCCCTGTGCCAAAAGCTGGGCATTCCCATGCTTATATCTTGGTATTATTCTCAAGTCAGTCATCTAGGTACGTATATGAGCAAACGCGGTCCAAAAGTTACACCTATGAGGTTATTTTTTTTACCCGACTGCACCAGAACTAGTGTAATGTTTTTCGAGATGTAAGCATGTATGTAAAGACATTAGATTATTTACTTAGCAACATACAGTATGTCTATTTGTTTGGCACGCTCTGTAGTACATATAAGAGGTGTCGTGTCACGGTGAAAATACATAGAAAGGGAGGCCAAAGGCAAAAAAAAAAAAATTACAACAATATTGGTATCAAATAAAAGCTATTAAGGAGTCCATTCCAAGTACACAAATAAACTTCCTGAATTTAATTTTCATTTGAAATTTCTTGTAATATTTGTTGCCTGTGGTAATCCTCATGGATGTCCTCCGAGCTGCGACGAGTGGCGGCGGGCGGAGGTCTCTGTTAGACTCACAGGATAGATATATTCTAATTGACTAAAACCACAGTACGGTGTTCTCCGACTACTTTTGGTGGCCTGCTGTGTTTATTATACTGTGGCACTTGCGCAGTGACTCGTAAGGTTTTAAAGGTACCTAGAGCTGGTGTTCCCACCCAAAAGCAGACTGGAGGAGGTACTAAGTAGTAAGTTTTATTTATTATTTATTATTAATTATTTATATATACTTTATTGTACACCAGATTATACATTACATAAAGAAAAAGTAATACACTACAAAATATACAATTGGCGGCCTTATCGCTTACTGCGATCTCTTCCAGGCAACCTTGGAATGGACAGTGATTCTCTGGACACAAAATGGGGCTGTCTTTGGTGCAAATAAAAGGTATATAAGTACAATATACTATAATGGATACACAGATAAGTGCTATATAATAGATACATAGATACATACATACTAACTAAATAAGTTTTAGTTAGTCTAATGATCATACCTAGGTACCTATTCTATTTTGGGGGTTAATAGAGCCATAGTCAAACGCTTAATAACTAACAAAACTTTTTAAGCTGTAAGTAAGTCGTTTATTTTATCATTTAAAAAAAATCTACCTGTTATTTTGACATAACACACTTTGACGTGTAAATGAAATTCTCAGAAATACTTTCTTACATTTTAAATATTCTTTGTTTTTTAGAGAGTTACAATCAATCATGGGGTTAGGAAAAAAACAAATTGAGCAGCTTTCAGCATTCTCTTCATCAGCATTAGTGTATGGACTGGGTTCACTTGTTTCCCTGCTGTACCTCACCGAATGGAAGGCTGTTTGTAAATACATTCCGTTTTTTAATGGCATAGAAAAATTCAAAGATCCCAAACCACAAAAAGATTAAAAATAATTTTGTACATCAATAAGTACATGATAGGTGGTCATGCTATAATGTAATAAAAAAGCTAGTTATTCAAGGAGGGCAAGCTAAGAGCACGCGCCCGAAATAACACAATAGTAATCTGGAAAAAGAATGGAATTATAATAATGACTGGTGTTGGCATCAGGTGTGCTCGGATTTGTAATAAAATGTCAACCGGATCGTGCGCAGCCGGCGCTGGCGCACGCGCAGCTGTCGGCCCTCCTCTGGCCTCCGCTGAGGTGTGCCCTCCGAATAAACATTACCTCTTTGTAGTGTATTGTATTGTATTGTACTGTATTCAACGATTTATTTTAAATGGAATAGTCAAATAAAAAAGTATATAAATAATCAGTTCTTGTTATTTAATTTCTAGACACGTACCTTGCAAATTTGAAATCCTTTTATATAAATATTATTCACGTTCGTGCGTCGTCAAAATGTTCAAATGTAGGTGAAATACTCTGACGAGCAATATAAAAAAGCCACTAAACTACCATGAAATATTTCCGAAACCACGCATTGATAGCTTCTTGAAGTAAAAAGCAACATTCAAGTGTATTTAATAGCGCATAAATAACAACTATAAAACTGTTATCAAGATTTTTTTACTTCATGTAGCTAACTTGTGTGGTTTAGGAGATATTTAGAATTTTTTGTCACTTTGCAAGTGGCTTTTTATATTGTTCGTCAGTGTAATACGAGTATTACATACAAAGGAAGGTGCCTCCTGTAAAATTGTATCCTGTACTTGATAACAGGATATCTTTACGACAGGAGTTTTTTTACACCGCTACTCCGCTGGTGTACAGCGCACCTACCGGGGCGTACACGGCACCTACACTGGCCACACCGCACCTACGCTGGCTTACACCGCACCTACGCTGGCCTACACCTCGTCTACGCTGGCCTACGCCGGGCTTACGCTGGCCTACGCCGTACCTACGCTGGCCTACGCCGCGCCTCCGCTGGCCTTTACTGGGCCTTCGCAGCGTCAAAGCTTGCACTGGACTAACGCATAGTGCGAAGATACTCTTAAAAGAATCAGAACCTGTTTTTGAAGATTTAGTGTTCCTTTACTGACTCGACTAAAGTTTGTGTTTCTAGATTGCTTCAATTTGAAAATATTTAGATGGGTAATTTCATTACTTTTTTTTTAAAGCTATTTGGTCTGGCGTAGGTATCTCTTTTTCTGTTCCTATCAGTGTCCTTGGACATAGTACTAATTTAGCACAATTATCTTATTATTTTAACTACCTACTACTTACGAGGCCTTTTTTAGTAAGTACAGCAAAAGCTCTGTATCTGAGACAGCTTTTTTTACATAACTTAAACTGGATCGTATTATGAATAAGACCCAGACGCGTCAAGGACCAAGGGCCACAATAGGGAGATCAAAAGTGGGGTGAGGTGCGGTGTGGAGCCGCGTTCCGACACAGCCCTATTTACTTTGTCTGTAGGCCGCTCCATGAGCGGCTGTGTACGGTGCGCGTGCGTTCGCTTCAGTCGAGTTACGAACCCATTTTGTAAACAAACTTGTTAACGTTACGCGGACTTTGGAAAAAATATTTCGCTATTGCTATCGAACAATATTATAAACAATTTGTGGACATTAAAGTGTTGATTGAGTTGTGCAAACAATGGATTTGTCCTGTGGAGAGAACTTGCAGAATTCTGGAAACAACAGTGGAAGTGGAAGGATGGTCGACATGTGCGTTGCAGGTCCTGACCGGGCTTTAGACCGCGACCCTCGGCTGCTTCTCAACTTGCTGGCTCTGGAGCGGGCACACGCTCTTCACACGGATTACTTCCAAAATGTACAGATTGATATCCAGCCCTTCATGCGGAAGGTAGTCACCACCTGGATGTTGGAGGTAAGTTTTAATACCACATTTTATTACTATTCCACATGTTAAATTATTTACCGTGTTTATAAACAAATCAAAACATTACTAATACTAGTACAATAATATAAATCAAAGTATCTTTTGCCTATCGGGTCGCAGCTAACAGCTGATTAGAGTGAATGACCTGAATATCTGAGTAAGTATAGTATTTATGTGCGTAGTTGCTCCAATTTATATTATGAGTAAGTACCAATCATATCATAGTAACTTAGTTTTATAGGGCTATTATTATCTCCTCAAATGAAGGAATAACTGAAACAATTAATTCTTGTAAGGATGAAGGTAGGTATTTGGCAGAATCATACAAAAAAATTAGGTTTTCAAGATTCTGTGTCGCGGGTAGGCTGGAAACAAATATTTCTATTGACGACCTATTACAATCTGCATAAATATACCTATTAGCTAATGTAAAAACATAAATGTTATTACTAAGTAAATAGGTAAATTATGATGTCATGAGGTCTTATGGGTTTATACCCATATGAACTTACAACTTGTTATTATGTTATCATCTAATGATACGTAATATTGTTTATCTCATGTAACCTTTTAAAGAGGTGAATGCACTTCTAGTTAAATCTAAAGGACATATTTTTAAATTTAATGTTCATGAACCTAACAACATACGTACTTAGTTAAAAATGGTTCGTTGTTAAGATTATTTTGTAATACTACGGAGTCGTTTCTGGAGTTTCTCCGGCGTCTTCTAATTTACGTACCAGTGACAATGACCCCATCCCGTCACTCGCTGCACTGTGACGTAACTGCGTGAGCCTAATCTATCGTACAACACCAAGAAACAAGAAACATACAATTATTGTTTTATTTCTAAAATAAAACCATGTTGGTGTCGTGAGGAGTTTTTGTATAATGATGCTTTTTTGGTCCTCCTATCTAATTCAGCTTAATATTCCCTTCACAGGTATGCGAGGAGCAACAGTGTGAGGAGCAGGTGTTTCCCCTGGCAGTAAGCTATATGGACCGGTTCCTGGCTCAGCGCGCCATCTCGCGGCAACAGCTGCAACTCCTCGCCGTCACCTCCATGCTGCTCGCCTCCAAGTTCCGCCAGTGCCACCCCCTGTCTGTGGACCTGCTATGTGCTTACACCGATAACTCTGTTTACCCACATGAAGTCAGGGTAAGCGTCCTTCGCTTTATTATTAATTTGGTCAAGGTTTTTCTTTAGGAAACAGCTCGCAACTTCCAGGATTCACTTCGTCAAAATCACAAGCACGTGGCTGTCTCAAGTATTAAGCTACGAGGCTTTGAATATAGGTAAAATATTACTTAAGAGCGTTTATTTTGAAAGTGGGCAACGTCGCAAATAGATGTCAAATATTTCCTTGTTTTGATTAATTTGGCAGTACTACTGTATGGAAATATGAAATGTGGCTAACTAGCGAACTAGAATATTAATAAGGAATTGCAATTATAACACTGAATTTCATATTGTAACCGTTTTAAGCGTTTATAAGGCATTTGGAAAGTTTCCAAATACTTTTTTTACATCTAAAACTAAATATTCGGTGTTACGATATTAATTATTGCATTTCATAATCAATATTTTAGTTATTTAGCCATATTTCATATTTCCGTCCAGTAATATTGCCTACTTAATCAAAACAGGTAAATATTTGACAGCTATTTGCGACAGACGTTGCCAATTTTTTGGATAAGCGCTCATAACACGATATTTGAACGACCTCTAAAAACGCAGATAATTTATTAATCATCAGTAAACTTCAAATGATACGTCCTGATTCGGACAGACGATCTTAGATTTTATCATGTTAGTGTAATACAGGTGTCATTTCCTTCCTCGAACTCAATCTTACATATAATCCAAGTGGCTCTATTGCCTTCGACGTCCGGCACTATACATCCTGTGACAAAACTTAATTGTTGTTTTGATTCTACTGTGAATGAACTTCGATTAGTCGAGTCAAATGTCACTCCTTCACCCCAAAGCGACATTTCCTTACACCATGCCAGTTTCCGGCAATTACACCTTCCTCGAGAAAGTCAAGAGGGCTTATAAGACTGTCGCCCTTCTTATGTAGCCACAGCCTGTGACGAAGTAAGGCACCGAATTGGTCGCTCACTTGCTTCCGACGGAAATGTGGGCTACAAGATACGATACATGGCCAGTTAAATTAGAACTAATTTAAGTAGCCGTCATTTTACGTCTTTAATGAGATGAGGTTGTTGCACTCAGTATTTTTTGTTGATGAAGTTCGAGGTATAAAGGGCTATTCACAGGCTATTCCCGATATTGACGCATCAAAACACCCACTCGAAATCGAAATGTGGTATTGAATAAATTCCCACAGCTCAGCATAATAACAAAATTGTCATAATTGTTCACACCCGCACAGGCAGGTGCGATTCGTAGTTGAGCTTGCCCTTTGTAATCAATTTTGACTTTGTCACCTTATTCACACGCTTAACTATGCAATTGCAATAGCAATGTGCCTTTTATGGAACATCTATCATATAATAATTGACGCTACTTCAAGAGAAATGCGGCCCGATGCGGCAAAAATAACTAAGCGAACTAGAGACGCAGCTCGGGTGCATTTATGTTTTTGAATAAATAATATCTCCTTATTCTTCTTGATTCCTAACCTCTCTTCTGTTTAAATTACCAACATGCACCATATGCTATAGTTAAACATAATTTGGACACCGTGAGAACATGTTTGGCCTCTCCTTCAGTGCGTATGACACCGTGGAATGCTTCGTATTTCCTTGCTATTAATTCGTGCGATGATCGCGATATGCCTCCAACGCGCATACTTAATGCTGTCATATGGTGCGGGCCGATCCTACTTTCCCATACTTAGGGACTATTACTTATATATTCACCAATGCCATCATTAAAATGCTATGCATATCATTTAACTTTGATGATATTGATCAAAGAATTAGTAGTGTACGAATATTTTCATATAACTTCGACATAGATGTGAACGGGATGTGAAGTGAAGCCAAAGTGAGCTTTTTTACCAAATAAGTAAATGACTTCCATATTTCTTCAAGATGTTGCCGTTCTTTGAGCTTTTATTCTGAAAGACGTTATTGTTCTAACATCTTGAATATGCATGGCTACATAAATCATGGTTATCTGTTTGGTAGTACGGTTTAATGAACTCAAATCTCACTAAAGACGTTCGTAGCTTTGAATGGCGTTCACCCTGTTTTTATCTAAATTAGTACATTTGTTGTTGTGAGTGTAAACAAGGAATCGTTTCACCGCCGTTATTATATCAGTGGCCATGTGAAAAATATCGCCAGGGAAGGGTTCCATTGTCCCTTATGTTTTCTTATGACATTTCTACGGTAATTGTAACGTGATTCGCTACTTTTTGCGGTTTCCGCCTAACCCATCAAGTATGACGGTTACGTATCAACTGTTAAGAATAGGTCGCACATCCCTTCCTTTAAATACACAGGGAATTTGTTTTAAATGTAAGAAAGTATGCTGTTATTCACACGGGGTCGTGCCCTTTAGGGATAATTATATTCAAAAGCGAAACGACCGTCGCTTATATTGCATTTTTTTTGTTATAGCAATGGGAAGTAATGCTCCTTCAACGACTGAACTGGCAGTTGTCTATTGCAACGGCGTTTGACTTCGTGGAGCCGTTCCTGGCGCGAGTACCGTGGGGCCGCGCCAACCCGCTGGTCAGGACACACGCGCTCACGCTCACCTCAGTATGCTATACCGGTATGAACATAAAGAATCTTTATTACTTACAAGTACTTACAGGTTTTACGTGCGTACATATTTCAGCAACAATAAATCTCCTGCGAAACTTGGCCAACATGCGGGTCGAGTTCACTTCCTACAATGATAGTAATTAACTTTTATCGATAAATGCCGTTTGGTGTCAATTTTTTTTCCACTAATTTGTTCAGGTTTTAGCTTAATGATTATATGGGAGGCCCCTTTGTTTTGGAATGTGATTGTTGGCTGGTGGTCAGGGTGTAGCGATGTAACGTGGGGTGCAGTGCAGGCTGCACGCGTGTATCGGAACGCGCACATGCCGTTTGCGCCGTGATAACGCGCACACCTTGCGCCTGCGCACCCCTCAGCCACTGACCCTCTTGCACTCCTATTGTAAATACACGAATGACCTCACTACATTTTTAAATTTCAAATTATACCATTACATTTCAATACAGCGTACGATATCAAATGGTAAACCTGTTTGCGTATTAAACCTTAGTGTAATAAAAAAATCTATAAAGAGGACACGTGTCTGGCGATTTATGTGTACCTCTACCTACCTACAATTTACATTAATTTATTTAGGTACCTACTTTATTTTATTGATACAAATACCGTACAATTTAAATAAAATTACTTAGCACCAATAAGTAATTTTTAAGAGTAAAAGTTGGCAACGTCTCAAATAGCTGTCAAATATTTACCTGTTTTAATTAAGTTGTCAATAATAATTTATGGAAATATGAAATGTGGCTAACTAGTGAACTAAAATATTGAATATGAAATGCAATAATTAATATCGTAACACCGAATATTTAGTTTTAGATTTTTTTTAAGTATTTGGAAGCTTTCCAAATTACTGTTTCACACCTAAAACGGTTACTTTACTACATCAAATTCAGTGTGATAATTGCAATTCATTATTAATATTCTAGTTCGCTCATTAGCCACATTTCATATGTTCATACAGTAATAATAATAATAATAATACCAGCCTGTTACTGTCCCACTGCAGGGCAAAGGCCTCTTCTCATACAGAGAAGGCACGAGCTTTGATCACCACGCTTGCTCAAGACGGGTTGGTGATTTCAGACTTATATTAACTATATAAGTCCAGGTTTCCTCACGATGTTTTCCTTCACCGATGTCAGTATTGTCCAAGATAAACGTTCATACAGTAATATTGACAAATTAATCAAAACAGCGAAATATTTGACATCATTTTGCGACGTTCCCCACTTTCGGAATAAACGCTCTAGCTAGTAAGTAATTTGACACTTCAATAAGACAAGAATTTTATGAGCCAATGTTGAAACTGAATTTAGGCACAGCTCGATTTAGTGTATAGGTATTTAGTTATATTCTATAGTTTAGTATTTACTCCTATATACTAAGTACATAAGTTCATGACTAGTTTATGTACTGTAAACGTTCAAGTGCCGTCGGTAGACGTTAACCACCAATGACCCCTTGATATTACCTCCCTACGAGGGTTGCGCTTTTCCGATCACTGAACACAATAAAAACTAGTGGAAATTACTAGTTCATATTAAATTCGTTGCTTGGCTAAACACCTGACCTTTATTTAACATCTTCGTTATAGTTTTAAATTTATAAAAAACCAGCTTTACCCGGCCCGACTTCGCACGGGTAGCATTAAACCCTACCCTACCTACCCTACCTACCCTACCTACCCTACCTACCCTACCTACCCTACCTACCCTACCTACCCTACCTACCCTACCTACCCTACCTACCCTACCTACCCTACCTACCCTACCTACCCTACCTACCCTACCTACCCTACCTACCCTACCTACCCTACCTACCCTACCTACCCTACCTACCCTACCTACCCTACCTACCCTACCTACCCTACCTACCCTACCTACCCTACCTACCCTACCTACCCTACCTACCCTACCTACCCTACCTACCCTACCTACCCTACCTACCCTACCTACCCTACCTACCCTACCTACCCTACCTACCCTACCTACCCTACCTACCCTACCTACCCTACCTACCCTACCTACCTACCCTACCTACCTACCTTACCTACCTACCCTACCTACCTACCCTACCTACCTACCTTACCTACCTACCCTACCTACCTACCCTACCTACTCTACCTACCTACCCTACCTACCCTACCTACCCTACCTACCCTACCTACCCTACCTACCCTACCTACCCTACCTACCCTACCTACCCTACCTACCCTACCTACCCTACCTACCCTACCTACCCTACCTACCCTACCTACCCTACCTACCTACCCTACCTCCCCGACTACGACAGCTAGCAACAGTTTGTATGGGAAAATAAAATTGTTGTTTTTACTATGTTTCTCGCAATTTTTCCATATTTTCTCACCTTTTAAACCTTCCCTGGACTACGAAAAACATTTCAAAACCAAAATCTGCTAATCGGCCCAGCCGTTCTCGAGTTTTAGCGAGACAAACGAACAGCAATTGATTTTTATATATATAGATAGATGTAATAATAATAAATAAATATATTTCCGCTTGTTATTACAACGAAGTTGCATGAGACTGATAGTTAACGAAATCAGTAACGAAAATACAAACTTCCAGCCACAGTCATTCTAGTAGCTTACGAGGGCGCCCAATGGTACACTAGCGCCAGTCCTTTAAAAAAATATTATCTCGTGACTGAGTAGGAATTATGAATAACGGCTAGTAAGAACCCTTGGTAAGTGTGTTTAAAATTTTCTAATATCTTTTATAAAGTTTCGTATTGAGACACGAATCAACAAAATTCGATCTAAAGAAAAGCGGCCACATTCCTCTAGGTCGTATTTTGTTGCTTCGAGGAGTGGCGCTAGTGGACCATTGGGCGCCCCTTTAAACTTGTAAACTTTTCAGTCTTTTAGTACTTTTATTTTATTAAAATAAAATAATTAATGTTTTTGGAACTGGACTGTCCATACAAATCACAATCTATAAACAAAACAACTGATCCTGTTAGTGAAACTCGAATAGGTCTTCATAATAGGAAAATATCAATAAAATCAGATATGTACCATGTCATTAACTTTTTAATTACTCGTTAAACTCTTACTAAACAGAAATAATATCGTGATAGTTAACCCTGTCCGCCCCTATGGTCCATAGAATCCTGATAACAGTTATTTATAACCACCACTCCCTCGCCGTCTGTCACCCTCCATTGGTCCATTGACTTTACTTTAGGAGTTTTCTATGCTTCATCTGTTGTTTCATGAAATTAGGCCCTTAAGTACACAATAAGTTTTGTAAATAGCATTGATTTTGGAACTGAAAATATCGTTGTTTCTAGGAAAGCACCACTGTTTCTTTAAGTCAGTGGGTGCTAGTTGGTTCTTTTACAACATGAAATAAAGTGGAAGAAGCTGGAGCGTTAATAACGAAGTAGGATACCGTTAAGCGAATTAATTGTGTAACTTATACGCTTGCAAGGCGATCTTGAAAGTACAGCTTACTTATAACGGAAAAGCTTTGACATGAGAGCTTTTCAAGCTACAGCGTGTTCGCTATTGTGCGTGTTTTTGTGTTAATATAACACCAGGTCAACTATCAGTTGCATCTATTAAGTATTATTGTAAACAGAAACGTTTCGTGTAGCGAGGCGTCAAGTTTTGTCGGTGTCGCCGGAAGTACCATAATTGCCGGTAACTGATCGTGCATTACTCGAGGTGTGAAAGGGTTAATAACATTACTTGACCCCTAAACTTCCTTCATCTTCTTTTATTAGCTACTTTAATTACTATGATCATAATAACTCATATTTGGGACCACTAAGAAAATTTACGCAATATTCGAAATTGGATCCCATTCAATGTAAAGTCTTGCCAACCGTAAAATTTCTGTAGACTACATGTTATTATTATTGCAGGCAATACAATTTGTACAGAGCACAACATGTGCAGTTTGACCGGACTAATTTCTTGGAGTAGTGTCACGGTTACAGTGACTTATGAGACTAGTCGTCGCGTACGAGGGGAGCGCTTGGCGACCGCGCCAGCTGACTCGGGGACAATGCACGAAGACGTCCCGCGGCCATTGTTCCGCGCCCGAATCCCTGTCCCAAAGTCTCGACAAAAGCTTTGCGACAAAGACCCGTCTCGGCGCGCACCTGGCGGTGTACCACCCTATCTAACCCGATAAGCCGTACATCTCGTCCAAACACAATCTTACCGTATTACCTCGCGAGATGCCAGCTTCCGTTTTCAACATCCGATCCCAAATCGTCGGGTCCATTTTTGAAGCCTTCTTTTCGTTGGCATTCGATTCTATTGTCAATAAAACGGAAACAGTAACGACATCAAAACGACATGAATTATAAACTGTTAGTTAAATTATAATGCATTGTATTCATTCAGATAAGATATAAAAAAATCATTGACTAAACATGGTTTTTGACTATGACATTAAATCTGGAATAATATTCGCCATAAAATGATCACAACCAGTTTAACGCACAATTAGACGAACTATTTGCAACCCCTGCGTTTTTGCATTCTGTTTGTGTTAGGTTAGGATTCTCTATTAGGGTGGGACTGACAGGTTTCTCAAACGGAACATAACGGTCCTCGATGTCTGTTGAGTGTACCGTCTATGCAGTTGTGGTAATTAGAAGGGTAAGACGCGGGGGTGTAAAGTCTTCGGGTCGCTAGCAGTCGCGTGGGCCGGATCAGCAGATGTCGGCACGCCAACTGACAGGCAACCTGTCGCGCAACGGATCGTGCCGCACCGCTGCTCATGCTGGCCAGATCAGACCTGATACGCCACTCGCAATCGTTTTTGATTTTTAATAAGCTACTGGTCCATAGAAATGTACATTAAACAACGACATTCCTGTTTAATATACGTTTCTGACGTGCACCGTTGCATGTTCATGTATTAAAGTGATTAACTACAAGCTCTAGGTGACATGCACGGAGCTTAGGAAGTGTAACGTCTGCAACGGACGTAAAGTTCATGTCTAGCCTGGATTCATTGACCTGCCACACACAAGCTAGTGAGCTTGAGGTACCTATAATAATAAAGTGTGGGCACTTTTTCTGATTAAAATTATAACGCGCTCGCGTGTAGCGATATTGTTTTTCTTAAAGAATAGCCATGATGTATAGCGTATAAGGGCACGATGGAGGTAAGAAGGGTGCATGTAGTAGGTGGGCAGTGACCCTACGATAGTGGCATGGTTCGCGGAGGTGCGAGCGGAAGGGTCGCGCCAGGTGTCCTCACATCTGCCGTCTTGGCTGACGTAGTAGCACACCCAGAGCGACTTGAAGTTTATATTGTATTGACTTGTGACGCTCCAATGCCTACACCGTTAGAAATATGTTAAACATAACGATACTAATATAATGTACGCACATACATTAAATGTATGAGGACTGTAAAATGCAAATGTTAAATTATTGATTGTGCAATTTTGACCGTTTGAGTGCAAAATTTAATCGACGACAATAGTATTGATTAGTCGACATGTGATCGAAGTTACATTTGAAAATCGCACAATAGAGTCCCTCCTTCCTTCGTATTGCAGCTGCACCCTTACCTAGACGACTTAAGATGTAAATTACCATTATTCCTCGTCTATTGTCCCGGAGTAGGTACACAAAGATGCAGACGGGGACGCAATGAACAAATCGGGCAGCTGTTCGATTCTCCTTCCTTATTCTCAAACTATTAACAAAAGAGTTCTCGCATTGTGCAAAATGTAACGCGACTTTTTTTTCAACCTTGTCGTCGAAGTTCGATACAGTTTTTTTGCCCTTATTGTTACATACAAGTTACATTTGACTTGTCTGGCTTTATTTTTAGACGATGCTCTTGATCTTGGTCAGTCAGTAGGTTATAAGATGTTAATAAAGTACGCCGTACGTCTGATGGCAGGACGTGAGGACGCTGAGATGCAAGGTGTCCGAGCCACCTGTCCGCACTCCGCGGCAATTATCTCGCAACAGATGTGCACGCTCTACCTGCGTCTGCGTCCTCCGTGTGTATAGAAATTTCGATACAAAAACATGTAAACAAGAAACCCGTTTTAAAATCAACCTTATTAATAGTCGGAGAACGTGAAGGTAGCATAAGTTTGCAGTCAAACAACGCGCTTAATAATATTATCGATAACCTAGATATTAAACTCAAGTTTTTTTTGTCAACAGAGACCGAGTTTCTTCTTGTACCACCATCGTTGATAGCTGCTGCGTGTATCACGGCGGCAGCTCGAGGTCTGCGCGTGCGCATGTCGGTGAGCGACATGTGCGCGCTGACGCGCACGCCGTCGGCCGCCGCCGAGCTGGTGGCGCGCCACGTGGAGCGCGTGCTGGCGCGCGAGACGCAGCCGCAGGAGCCGCGCGCCCGGCACTCGCTGCCCTACAAGCAGAACACGCCAGAGCAGACGCAACTACCAGACACTCCCACAGACGTGCAAGACGTACATTTCTAATACTTCTGAATAATACACGTGTTGTTTCTTGGACACAGTTCAATTTGCTTCCAAGGACCACTATAGCCTGTATAGAAAATCGTACAAAAATCAACAACCAAAATCAACGATCTCAGCGTTTATAAAAGTATGGATTGCATTGTTACGAACATTTTTTATTTCGTGCACCTGGATTTATAAGAGAAGAGCCGCGCAGAAGCAAAAAATGGACCTTTTTCTGAAAGAAGCGATGTCAATTCTTGTACAATATAGGAAAAGTTTTGTAGGAGAATTTATTGTTCATTGATCTCAAATTATTTATGTGAAATATTAACATTAGTTAGATTAATGTTATTTATTGTAAAATAGATTCATTTATAGTGAGTAGCTAAAGGTTGTTACAAAGATTATTTTTGTTCGACTGAACATTATAAAATAAATAATATTGTGCTGTTTGATCTCCATTAACTCCAAATGTTTAGAAAGACTTAAGGCAAATGAAGTCACTTTTGTATAACATTTAACAAAAAACTAACACCCGCTTAGGAATTGATGTATTTTTTATATTTATTTCAGAACAAAATTACCTAACAAAAACAAATTAAAAAGAATAGACTGTGTATAATTCGTATCTATAGTTTTGTGTGTCACTGTGTAACTAACTTGTAAGATCTCATTCAATAGTAAATTGGAATTAGTCCCTTTTCGCAGAGGGAAGTGTGTTTAGTATTTGCTGATATGAGTGAAAATGTTAAATGTTGTAATATTTATTTAGGTCGATGTTAAGTTTTAGTAAATTCTAGTCAAGCGTTTTACACATTCCTGTTTTCGACCAAACTTAATGTTTAGATGTATAGAATAAACTTGTATAAGTTAGTATTATCGTTTAAGTAATTAGGATGTTTTAGTTTGTTTGGGAAATTGTTACAGAAGGCGATAGAATACTCATTACCGAGGCAGCAGGAGTTCTGCTGTTAAAGTATAGACACTTAAATTTCCTCGCTTGTAATTAGTATGTAACTGTATTTATTGGGTGGCGGCGGGAGTAAGGGAGAGCCATGCATAGACACCACGTACCTAGTAAGTGATAAAGCGGGCGGCGGTGTGGAGTCGACGAGCGGAGCGTTACGTTACGCAATGTTAATTATACTAATTGTAATAAATTAATGGGTGAGCTTTCAAGTTTCTCTCTTTATTCCGTCTCAAGTCAATATAACTTTCACATAAGTTAAAAAAATATGGATGTTCATGCAACCACGTCATTAAAAAATTACCTCGAAGTGAAATTAGGCAAGCAGCTTACAAACGTTTCAATGATACGGCTAGCTTTTAATTGTGGCGTACAGTTCGCGTCAAATAACTTTGCCGGTCTGAAGTTAGGTTGCGCTTGCGCGCTGGCATGCGCGCTACTGTTTTTTTAGGTAAGATTGACTACTGCGCAGTCATTTGTAGCCTACATCAGAGCGGCAACGGGCAAAGTTATTTGAAGCGAACTGTATGTATCCCACGTATACTGTGAGTATTTCTACATTTGTACATCTTTTGTCATTGTTGTTTGAATTAATTTATTGTTTATTTCTTTAACTTGGTTATAAAGCATTTGATCAGTGTATAAAACAAGTACCTAGAACACACATAAATGATCCTTATGTGTCTGTTTTAAGATTCATACTCATTTCTGTCGTCAGTCAAACATGAAGCGGGCCTGGAGCCCTATGATGTTGTAGTTTATTAATAATATTCTTAGTTGGTTAACAACAGACTATGGATAGAAGTGGGTACATGACACCATGACAGGTTTATCTTACATCTTGAACGTACTCAAAAGATTAATCAATTTTATTATAATTTCGACTTTCAAAAGTTTTAATTATGAGAAAAGTTGATATAAAGTCGCTGGAATTGCTATTGTTCATTTGTATACCTACATAGTTAAGGTTTTGGTTTAAAGAGCGATTGTGTTAAGGTACGTATGGTTATTATGTCTATGTATGGAAGTGTATGGCGCAGCCTAATTTATAGGTTGGCTATAATTTAATGTATAGTTTTAAAATAAAAGCAAAACACAAACACCTCGGTATTTTTATTCAGCGTTTTGTACATACCTAGATAGGTACCATAATAAAGGGCGGACGAGACATTCGATTCTTGTCATCATTCTCTTGCCATTATCACCATTAGGTATCACAATTTATTTGGGTTCGGCGCAACATATTTTTTTTCCATATTTCTCTGTTAGTCGTTATCTCGGTAGTCACACCCTTTCTAGCCATAAATATCATTTTCACACAGTCCATCCATCGCTTCTTTGGTCTTCCAGACTCTTAAAGCTATCAAGTCATACAAAAAAAATACCAAGCTCATACCAAGACATCCGACTTCCATATAACTTTTCAGTTACCGGTGCCACCTTCAAACTTCCTCTTGTAAATAGGTACTCATTTCTTATTATATCCATCCGCGTAACACCACATCTCTCTTAGCATTCTCATCTCAGCTGCATGCCTTTCATTCATTCGTTTTGTGGCCCAGCATTCTGCTCTATACAAGACAGCAGGTCTCCCTATCGTAACTCTATATAATATAATATAAAATAATAAAATCTTTACACAGTATAAAATGAAGTCGCTTCCGCTGTGTGTTCGCTCAGATCGTTTAAACTACTCAACGGATTTAAAGCAGTTTTCAGTAATAGATAGAGTGATTCAAGAGGAAGGTTTATCTGATAATAAAATTCAAAATTCAAAAGTCATTTATTCAAACTAGGCTGAGAATCAGCACTTTTCGAACGTCAATTACATAAGACAGTCCCCCAAAACGCCCACCCTTCACCACATACAATACATACCCGTGCGAAGCCGGGGCGGGTCGCTAGTATAATATAATATTATAAATGCGAAAGTGAGTTTTTTTGTTTGCAACGTTTTCACGCTAAAACGTTTGAACAGATTTGGATGAAATTTGGCACATGGATAGACCATGACCTGGGTAAAGACGTATGATACTTTTTAACTGCGGGGGGCAGCTAGTTGTTTTATAAATCATCTCCTTAAGTTTAAAGGGATATTTGATTCTTGTCGACAAGTAAATGGCGATAAGCTTATCAACACATGGAAGATTGGTACCGTCGTTATCAGCTGCCTAGGTACGTAGTGTTGTAACTCCTGATAAGAACACCAACTGAAGCTAGAGGCTGAAGTAATACCAGCCTGACCGCTGCAGGGCAAAGGCCTCTTCTCATGCCACGTTTGCTCAAAGTGGATTGGCGATTTCCGACTTTCTTCATGATGTTTTCCTTCACCGATGTCAGTGATGTCTAAGATATATTTATAAAGTAGATACGAATTGAAATAGTCACATTGGTCATTGCACGGTTTCTAACCCACAAGACAAGTTCGTGCTTGAGACTATTTAGTGAACTGTAAGATTTAAAATGAAAAAGATCAAATAGCTTTAAGTCTAACCTACCCAAATGTCAGTGTCTGGTTTCAAGTTTTAAAAGAGGGGAACCCCAGAGATGTGGGGCTTAGCACTGGGGATGGTCCGTTCCATGAGCTAATGGTGACCACCGGGGTGGTTTTAGTGAATCCTTCACTCCCCCTCGGTCTTCATAGGTCGGGGCCTTTAGATGGTTCCCCCGAAAACAAAAAAAAAATATACCTACTCAACGAGGAAGACCTTTAGTGCGATCGATATTGTAGTAAATCTTTAAAAAATGCACTACTACATATCCATAGATGGCGCTAGTGACTTCCAAACATGAAAGCTTCTCTGAATATTCAACGCTATTCAACCACGTGAGATCTTAAAAATAATTTTGTTTCTAATTTGATTTCGATAGTAGTAGGGGGTACATGTAATAGTAAAGTCTGAAAGAAATATAACAAATATCTAAAGCAGTCATAGTTATTTTAAATTAAATGTTATATCAAAACTTTACGAAAGCACTTTACTTTTTCCGTAGTGGCGCCCTCTGTTCGGGAACGAGGGAAGTACTAAAGCTCTCGATTTCCCGTGGGATAAACTTACCCTACTGATACCGTTATTTGAGTCCGTTGCGTAGCATGAGATTCCACGCTTCAACCATAGATAGCAGCAGTGACGAATAAGTTATTTTTAACTCGTTATTCGTCATAACCTGTTGATGTTCTCGATAGTCCTCTACAAATATAGTATAGGCGAAAGTGTATTGGTTGTGTTTATTTGTACAACTTAGATATTTATTATGTTTTAAAAACTAGACTGCGTTTTTGATGAAATGCAGAGTGGGTAACTCGATATTTGGAGAAGGTAATAGGCACTTTGCAAAATGAAAATTTTCAGTTTCCGTCTTTCAGGATAAATCAATCTGCCTAGCCTTTTCCTAACTTAGTTGGGGGCGGCTTCCGGTCTAACCCAATGCAGCTGAATACAAGTATTTTTCATGACGCAAATTTTACCTCCTCAACCTATTTATACATATCTTTCTGGATAAATGTAAAGAGACTCCATAGTTTTCTTTTAAAATGTTGTACAATATTTTGTATAGGTACCTAAATTAATTCATGTGCATATTTGACAATCGTTACGGGTAGTTAGAAGCCCTAAAGTCTGACAACCAGTCTGACCAAGGGGTATCGCATTACCCATTTACTGGGTTGTAGGCTGTGGATGTCAGAGAGGCAGTGGCTCCATGTAAAAAACATGTCTTCAGCTGCATTCGGGTAGATTGGAAGCCAAGCCGACCCCAATGTAGTACAGAAAAGGCAAGGTACATACATAGATGATGATTTATACATTACTTCTGTAATTATATGTGAAGACGAGGAACCCGGAATAAATTCGTGTACTAGGTACCTACAATAAGTATTTAGTAGAAATTCCACTTTCCGAAACCTACTATTTCGAAAATTGGAATTGGTGCTACGCTACCAATATTAATCCTAATTGATATTGTTAGCAATAAGCAAAGTCACGAGTCGTGGTTTTACGTATTTTAGGTGTGTACATTTTCTACCCCCGACCCCCTGAAAAGCAGTCAAATAAGTTAGCCAAAGACTTTTTTTGAAGGCTTTCCCTGCGAAAGTTAATTTTCCAGTCAGAGAGTTACAGGTTCTCATAGTAGGTGTACTTACCTATATAAATTAAAACTCAGTGTGATGACTGATGGACTCTACTGTCTTAGAAATGTGCTTTGATTTTGTTTCTTAAATTGCCTAATTACCCTACTAATCCTACTAATATTACAAATGTGAAAGTTTTTATGTTTGGATGTTTGTTACTCAATCACGCAAAAACGGTTGAACGGATTTGGATTAAATTTGGCACACAGATAGTTTATAACCTGGATTAATATATAGGACACTTTTTATCTCGGTAGTTGGTTCCCGTGGGATAATTTACGACATCCACGCGAGCGAAGCCGCGGGCGAAAGCTAGTATTTGATAAATACGTAGGGTAACAAAAGCTCTACAAATTTGATTACAATTAATGTGTTTAGCAAAAAAAACAATCTGAACATGTCATAGTAGTTAATATTATAATCATATCATGTAAAACTTTCTGAATGGTTCATTGTAGGTGCAAGTCTATCAATACCTATCAGTCCTGGCTTTATTTGTACACACCAACACAGGTACAAAGGTTTGCGAGGTAGGTACCTGATTCCGTTTATGTACGTAGGTTTATCTACAAATTTCCAATTTACACTCGAAAGTCCGATACGACACCGAGTGGCGAGCAAACAAGGAGTGCGCCGCGAGGGCAGTGGGGGGGCGAGAGACCTCGACAAACCCAGGCGTTTGTACGAAAAACCCAGGCGAGCGCTTGGGGCGTTTCGGGGCAAACACGATGTCTCCCGGGAGCCGCTCATTAGTTGTTCAAACACGCCGGCGGCCACTTTGACAAGCAGCGCGGCAGGACCTGCTCCGTCCCGGCAAGGACCGATCTTCCCCTTCACTGATCTAACGCTAACTATAAAGAGCTATCGGGAGTGCAGATAGTAAATACGCGGTTTGTTTTATTAGACAAACGACGGTATCTTTGCATAGGCGTTTACGTAAAGCTGGCAGAGTTAACAAACTGCTCTACGTAGAGTCGGTTTTCATGTACACATCTTGTATTGCCTTATAAATAGATGTTGCCAATGTTAAAAATATGAAATAAGTAATACCGTTTCATTTAAAACAAAGATTTGGTATAGGTAATTATCGGTCATATTCACAGATTTCCTGAGCATACGTTAGCAGATAAGTGTCAAACTGTATCTTGAGGCAGTACGGTAGTACATACGTCAGTTGATCTTTGTTAATGGCTGCGTCAGCTCGCAATCATGGCGATGGGTGAGGCTCATCAATCACGGGCTCAGGTGCACTACAGCCCCCCCACCCCCTGCGCGCCGCACTCCCCCCTCCGGACCCTGCCCTCGTCTGCACTGCACAGTCAAAGGGCCTCGCTCAGAGTCTTCAATTATAGCTGTCGTGGCTACGGAATTGTCTCCTACGTGGTAAACTTTTCACAAGAAGCATCCCCTACGAAAACTTTCAGGGGTCGCCATTGACAGCGTGTAAGTATAGTATGTGTACAAACTAACTGAAGAACAGATGAGAAGGAAATATTAAATAAACTCGTGACCTAACATGAACCATAAATAGCTTTACACGATGTGTAAATAAAATGATCCTATAAGGGTTCCGTTTTTTCCTATTGAGGTACGGAACCCTAAAATTGTAGTGTCTCAATAACATAACGCCGTAGGTACGCCTATTGATAAAACAGACTAGATGGCAAGAGCATTCATTGTAATTTAATTTAGAACAGTTTTAAAACATTTTTTAGCTGAAACCATCACGCTTAATCTTTTATTTCTGAATTACCAATAATCTCTGAATTAATTTGTGTTTAATTACTTAACTTTTAATGACAATAAATATTGTGCGCATATTTATCTCGTTATCTTAAAACATCGTAACTTTTTGGTCATTAATATTAGTTACAACATTTTAATAGTTTTTGGTAATGGCGTGATGGTTGCCTACGACAATAGGAGTTTGTTGAAGTTTCCCTCAATTCCTGTAATACTTTCTCTTTTAAAGCTCCCCGATTCACTAAGCCGCCTAGGCTTATTAGCTATGCACCTTTCTCATACTTTGATATATTAACAATATTTTTTTAAAATTCATATTTTAAGTAAAGATCTCGACTTTCTTCTTTCAAAAATCATTTGTTGATTGTATGGAATTAATATTACATTAATCTACCAGTTTCTCCATAACAAAAAAAGCTCCCGTAACAGCTAGTGAAATAATATGCACCAAATAATTAATTCTTTATTTCGACGAAATCGAATTCGATTTTCTACAATATATTTTTGAGAATATGCTTATGACTAAAAACATAAAAAGATTAATTAGGTCAGTATTTAAATTAATGATCTTATAGATTCCTGTGACTTAGGAGTCAATGATCCTATGTAGCAACAAATCAATTTGAAGTATTTGCAGTAATTTAGTATATTTTAACAATAAATGGAGGAAAAGAAATCTGGACAGTTAGTACACCATAATGCTGTGTCTGAAACATGACTGTGGCTTATCAGAACCTGAAATACCTAATAATATAGTGTGACAGTTAAGTAGGTATAATTATATCAGCAGGAAAAATGTTAATTAAAAATATCTACAAGTGGAGTATGGGGACAGTCGCGATGCAGCTCGGCATGTGGCGGTGTGGCCGGGAGGGCGCAAATCGAATTAGTCGAGGGTAAGTGGAGAATGGCGCACGCACACCACCCATAACCGACGCATTATCAGATTAGATGCCGCGGCCTGTGCCTTGCGATGTGACGTCGGCAGGCGTCCGCAAATACATGCTATGTTTTACTAAGGCTGTTTGTCTTATACTGATTTGGTGTGTCAAGGTCGAAATTGTATGTATTTTGTTGGTATAAACCAATTTTGGATTTAATTGGATTAAGTGAAAATACTACCTATACTATTTTACAGCAATACAGGTACTGTATTTCCATCATTGTTATAATTTCTGCACTGAAAGTTGAGATTCGGAATCAAATTAAAAACCTAAATAGTAAGTAGGTGAATACCTCCTCTACCTGGTATACTAGCATAATCGTTATCAGGTATGTATATAAAAAAAAAAAAAATGTTATTCGACAAACAAAGTGCGCTTGAGAAAAAATAAATACGAATACCTACAAATAACAAACACACAAGGCAAAAACAACGAAAAAAATTACATTCGTCGACAGCGAAGGAGAAAAACTGAGCGGCAGTTGTTGTTTGATTGCAGGTTGCTAAGTGATCACATATTTTACCGCGGAGACTCGTTGTTTTTCATCCCGCGAGACGCGACAAACGCAGAAACCTACCCGCTCAGTATTTACGTTACCCCTGTCTACGCACTTTGGTTTCTGTAATGATAAAGTGTTACTGCATGGAGTCATTCTTTCAAGTCGGATTTGCTAGAATGGGAATGTTGTCGACTTTGTTGCAAAAAAAGACTGACTACCTTAATGTTGTTCTAACTAGAGGTCGCAAGCGCTACTGCTGAGCATGAGGTCCTGGGTTCGATTCCCAGCCCAACTAGCAAAATCAGTACTTAAAACGATCTCCAGACTACTTTTATATTCATTTATAAGAAACTTGTATCATGCTACAAAGCTGGATTTGGGGTTAACTATCTTATAATCAACTTTTAAAATGTTACTAAGCCTTGTAATATACTTGACGAAGCGCAATAGCTTCTATAATGATATGAGACTACACAATTACAAGAACAAACGCTCTTTTTAGTATCTGACATAAGTATCTTACTAAAGCAATCTTGTTTATACTTAATACACTATTAATGTGCTTAGTTACTAGTTATAAGTATATTTTTTGTTGTTGCTTCGTCTGGTGGTTCCGATTGTTTTTGGTAAATATTACTTAATAAAAACGTAAGTTTCGAATACTATTATTTTGTATTATTGTAGAATATTATTTGCTAATATATATTGTAAATATAGTGTATGAACTCGTGGCGAAGTAATTTTAACTGTAAATGTATACCGCAATTTAGTTAGTTTCACAATCCCTTCCGAAAAATAGCTCATTAGTATATTGTTGTAAATAAAATATTGCATAAATTCTTATGAATATTTGCCATGTTTTGAAATTGCTCTTCTCTAAGTACTTTATAGAACCAATGTAGGTAAATTTGTACTTGTAGCAGTTTTAGTCCAGATAAATCGCCTCCATTTAAAAACAAATTAAGGTTCCCTTGAAATATGCCTGCTAATGCTAAATTTTAATTTTTTAGGATTTATATTCTTCTTCCCAATTTTCATCTTCTTCACTTTCTGAGAGGTGGGCTAGGGGTCAAAAAATATTTTTGGTTGCATAACTCTCATTTAATTCACCTGCGTTTGCACTTGACGTGCTTGATTTAATTCCTGATCCTGTTGATTTTATTCCTGAAGAACCTGGCTTCATTAATTCTTTATACCTATTTTTCACTTTTCTCCTCTAACCACCACTCCTTTTCAATCGTTTCCAATCGCTTAAATTCATGTTCAACTTATTTTCTCAAGACGGAGGGGAACAACTGAATCTCAACAAAATGGCTGACGTTTACTAATAAAGTTATTTATCTAGTAGCTTATAAGCTTTTTTGATCAAATAGCGCCCTTACTAAGTACTATTAGATTTAAAAGAGTCTCGAGCAAAACTATAGCGGCGCAAACTTATAGTGATCTCAGCTAAGTATGTTATAATATCTTGTTTTCTCACAAAATGCTACTATGGGATCAAAATATTATTCTGTATTATTTAGTTTTACTATAACAATTATATGAGACTTATTCCTATAAAAAATGTTGTAGCTAACTATAAGACTGAGTTATAAAAGCAAATGCTCTTGAGAATATCTACGCTTGTGAAATGCAAAAGTATAGTATAGTAAGTAAAGTGACCTATTAACATTTTAGAGGTCAGTTTTGTAGCGAACTATAAGACCTAGATATAAAAACGAATGTACTTGAGTATGTTAAGGCTTGGCAAATGCTAATATAAGTTAAATAGTCTACCGCAATGCCTGTATAAGAACGTTATTAGTAGTGACAGACTTATAATCTTTCTTTATAGGATTACTTTGCTAGTTGGGAGGTCGGGCAAAGTGTTGTTGGGTTTTTCTATCTGGAATTTCTCAGTAGCAGCCTAGCAGCCCGCCGGGGTCTGGATTTGGGGCCGGTTGATAGCAATAAGTTCACCCCTATTACATGGGACTTAAACATAACTGATTAAATGTGGGTGTACTGTAGGTAAACCTCTGCCCAACCCTTCGGGGAAACAAGGCGTGATGTTATGTTACGTCAAAGAAAAAAAAATGTTTTCACAGAAACACGTGCCTATGAAAAAGATAAGTAAAGGACAGGTGTTACGCGACAGCGCGACATGAGTATTGTCATGAAAATTATTCTACCAGAATTGCGTCGCACCGTCGCGTCTGTCTGCTCAGCCTTCAAGCTCTAATACCTACTTAGTACATAAACAAATAAGTATGTCATTGTTAGATCCTGAGGTGAATACTTTTTCTTGCCTCTCTCTCTTTGTCTTCTCATTCTCCCTATACTCTTGATCGGGATGGCCAACGTATAACACAATAGTCCAGGAATGAGGAAAGGTTGATTGTCTATGTAGATTTTTTTCCAGTCAAGTTATATTGGGAGATCTTTGCCCAGCAGTGGGACAATATAGGTTAACATAAAAAATAAAATAAAATAGTTATATTGTGTAAATGTTTAATTGTAATGACTTTGGTTTGCTTCTTGAAAAATAATGAAAAAACCGGTCAAGTGCGAGTCGGACTTGCACCTGAAGGGTTCCGTACCACCGTACAATATTGAACACTACATTAAATAGTATACTGTGTGCACCTCCGTTTAATTTCTTCTTCTGGTACGGAACCCTAAAAATGTCCGAAAACCACCATTCAACTATAAATCATATATCCAATACTAATCATCATGTAAAAAAACCAAACAGGAAAAGCAATAAAAAATAACAACAACAAAAAAAGCCATAGTAGCAACAGTGTAATTAATATAAATAATAAATAAGGTAGCGGGCTGAGTGTCGCGAGCGGGCTGGCCGCGTGCGGCCTCCCTAAGGACCAGAGACGTTGTAATTTCAATATTGTGAATATTATACGCGTCATTTTCTCATACGATCCCCTACACTTGTTAGCCCGCCCGCTGGGCTTAGATGTGTTTGTATGCTATCATATGAGAATATATGGGACAGTTTGCTTTTGCTCTTAAAATATCCTACTAATTAAATGATTTCTGATTGTAAGGCCTATTTGCACAAAAAATCAGTAAAAGCGTCATATTTAACACATATTTAGGTATGATCTTAAAACGTGAAACAGAACGTTGTTTTAAATTTTATAAAATTTATTGAAACATTGTTACCTTAAAATTAGTAGGTAATAATTCTATCTGTAACTGTTGGTGATATTCATTATGTTGAAGCGGTGGTCCCCAAACTAGGCGGTGCCTGTATCTTGGGGACCTGAGTTGTGATACATATACCTAATTCTATTTTTTACTAGTGTTGCTATAAGAATAGGTAATTAATTGCAAACAATTATAAAAAAATCTAAATTACAATTTGAATGAGATCAAAAATACAGCATACTTACAACTAGTTTTAAACAAAATACAAAACTTAAATAGTATTAAACAAAATTCCTTAAGAAAAAATCTCTTATGGAACAGTTCCTATGGAACAAATCTAACTCAGAGAGAGGTTTTAGTAAATTCTAATGAATATAATTATGTAAATACATATCTGTTATTATTTATTTATTTATTTATTATTATACATATCGAATCATATTTTGATCAAGATGTCACTGACTTGCAAATAGCAAAAAACGTAAGGAAATTAGCTGCGGAGTAAGTGATTCACGGTGCATGGTGCAGTAATTATCTCAATCCTAACCAGTTTCACACTTAAGATTTTTATTTGGATTATCCTTGGCTGTATACTTGAACAGAAATCTCCATGGGGGAACAATGCATCACTAGGGAAATAAAGCCGTGAGTTGAAGATTCTGATCTTACAGGAAAAAAGTTGTTCGACGATCTGAAGGTTATAGAATTTATACAGTTCCTGATTTTTGTTATATTTTCGTATGAATAAGGCGAAATTAATGAATAATTGACTGTTATTTGCATTACACCTTAAAGAACATTACCCAAATTCTGACTTTCATAAAAAAATTGCTAGAAAAAAATAGTTCTGAAAAAGGTTGGTACATATTAGTAACTACTTATAAAAATAAAAATAAAACAATTAGTTACACTTCTTCAGTTTATTTATTTTAGTTATAAAACACTACTTCATTACTTTTAAATCGATTACATAAATTTTGTATAATATCAAAACTTAAATAACACAAAAGTCTAAATTTTAATAATATCAAAACTTAAATAACACAAAAGTCTAAATTTTAATAATATCAAAACTTAAATAACACAAAATTCTAAATCAAAATAAAATCTGGAAAGAAATACAAAAGTTACACATTAGCATTTGTGCCTTATTTATTCAGGCGCCACAGAGGAACACGCTCGCCTCGGATCTTAGGACGCGGGATTTCTCATAAAGAACTTTTATCAGTTATCGAGTTATCCCTCAGGAGCCGAAACTAAATGAAATGATTCCGTTTTATTACGCTCCCTATTTCAGATTGATATAATTGGGTTGTATATTGGCGAAATGATAATGTAAAGCATTAAAGTATCTTTAATATTAACAGACATTATTTCGGGCACTTACTTGGTCTGTATTTACAATGTTGTTTTGGTTATTAAATGGCAATTACGAGATTGCCTAATGTCCTCTGCATAGTTTTAAGTTCCTGTCTGTTTAGCTACATCTATACTTACTCTTTACAAAAGCTGCTTTTAGGTTGAAACTTTTTCATTGTTCTAAATCTTTCAATAGCAACAAGTTTAATCTAAAACTACTAAGCACCTACTAGTAGGTAGATAGTTCGTACGTCTTTTTTAGTAAAACATATTTATTAATTATTGAATCACTCTATTGTTTTTTTATAATTTTAATGAAGTACCTATCATTTCATTTAACAAAGTTATAGACTAAATACCTACAGTCATTCGTTAAGTAGGTACCTACCTGGATCGTTAATTACAACTTTTTTATTTTCCTCAATGACAAAGGAACTGTCGGCGAAAAGAAAAGTAGACAAGTGTCGTGACACGCACCCCCGAGTCACGGCGCGGAGAGGGGGTTCACGCCGACCAATGGGGAGCCTGCGCTGCGTCGTCGGCTGCGACCATTGGCCGGCCGCCGGGGGTGCGCGCCCCGCCCCGTCCTCGAGGATCGTCCTTATTGAATTAGGCTTATCATTCGATTTCAAGTGGGGCGAGCGCGCGGTCCTCCGCGCTGGCAAAAACTATCGTTGGGATCCGATACCATCTGTAATCGGCATAATTCGATATAGTCGCGGCTCATCCAATTATGCGTCTGTGAGCCTTCGCGCGGTTTCCTCCGACACAAGACGCACGCGCCCCGCGCGGCGCGGCGCTTTCGCGGCACTATTGTTGTTTTACGCGAAATATTAATTAGGGGTCTTGTTGGAGCACATGTCTGGGTGTTTGGGTAGGTAGCCGGTGTTGTTGCTGATCGCCATGGAGTACGGGTACCTGAGCGGCGCGGGCGGCGGCTTCGACGGAGGATGCCTGGGCTCGGGCGGCGGCGAGCTGTCGTGGGGCGAGCTGGCCTCGTGCGGCCAGATGTCGCAGGCGGCCTACCGCTACCAGGGCATGCGCTACCAGCCTCCACCGCCACAGTGTGCGCGACCACAGGACGCTGCCATGAGGAACCACCACATATTCCCTCCATCCATGAATTTACAACGTAAGTAATCTAAAAAAACTTTGTCCGACGGCATTTTTCTGTTTTGTTAATCAAAGTTGCATCCCGTTACGTTAATTAATACAATAGTTTAAATCGAATAAAAAAACAATACAATACGTAGCTTCAGAAATGAGATAATTAGGAAGCTTTGCTTTCAAACATATTGTCGGACCGCTACGCGGTTACGACTCCGCGTAACTTGCGTAGCGGCTACGACGGCGTAGCGTAGCACTAACCGTAGAGGTTTTGTTTCATGGGACGCTACTAAACTGTACAAAATTCTACTTCGTCCCATTGTTTGTATTGTTAATATTTTTGTTTACACAGATGTAATTTTATAACTTGAGTATGCTATAAAGGTCTTCTTTCTTGAATTTCTGTGAATCTTTTAGTTTTATATAAAAAGCGCTTTTATTATTTAAATATACAGTTTAATGAAAATAGATACTTTTCAACATCGTGCATAAATAATTGTTAAAAACAGAGCGCATAAAAGTGGCTATAATAAGTGTTCCTTATGTCCATATGAAAAAACGGAACCTTTATAGGATCACTCGTGTGTCTGTTTGTACGTCTGTCACAGACAATTTGCTCCTGTTATCAACGATTATGTTAAGTTTCATCTTGGGATAAATTCATTCCAATTACGGAATCCTTCATTGAGCGTGGTCTAACACGCACTTGGCTGGACTTTGTCCGCTAACACATTTTTCTAAGACTGTGAACGCAGACCACTTCAAAATAATTTTATACTTACTATTTAAACATGAAGATTTATGACGATGCTTCCTATTTCTTGATTATTTAAATACCTGGTAACGAGGGTAGATGCGTTCATTATGAATAAGTAGTAGTAACTATAAAGTTATAAGGAAGTAAGTGTTGTTGTACCTGAATGCTGAAAAGTCACCAGTCATAGTTCACTAAAATTTAAAGTAGCTGGAATAATTGAAAACTGGTTACAATCATACCTGCTGCTACCTGGGGGGCTTTTCGCTTCATGATAACAGCCGCACGGGTCTATATTCAAGGCTAAGCAACGCTTGCCGAGGTCAGTCCGTGGATAGGTGACCATCCAGTACATATCGAGTCGTGCCTCGGAAAGCACGTTAAGCTGTTGGTGCCGGCTGTCATTCGTAGATCTTTGACAGTCGTTATGGGTAGTCAGAAGCCCAAAAGTCTGACAATCAGTCTTACCAAGGGGTATCGTGTTACTGGGTTGTGGAGGTCAGATAGGCAGTCGCTCAATGTATAATACTGGTTTTCAGCTGCATCCGGTTAGACTGGAAGCCGAGCCCAACATAGTTAGGAAAAGGCTAGATAGATGAAGGTTACAGTCCTAGCTACAGGATAAATATAATCTCCAATTAAAAAACCAAGACATAGCGCTGCGAACAACACAGTGAAGCATGCCAAAACTACACCTCCGCTCTGTGCATACACGATCACACGCACAAATTTACAACCATGTACAATCAAACTACACCTCACTAAAGCACACATGTTTATGGAACCGGCCGCACGTCACTTTTGATAGCGATATGTCTTGGTTTTCTATTTGGTCTGAGCTTTCCGTATGCAAAATGAAGCTGGCACGAGCCAACCTCTTTTTACGGACTATATAAAGAAGAGAGTTACACTGCTTCTTCTTCTTCTGTCGTATCATTTTCTATCAAAGTATGAAGTCAGTCAAGGGGGTAGCGGGTCAGTCACGGGAACACCTAGCTGAAGCTATATCTATGTAAATGAATAAAATTGAAGTGTCTGTTTGTAATGCCAAAATAACAGATTATTTTTCTGTCTATCTGTCTGTTTAGTATAATAATCAATCTATATAATTTTCCCACAATAATACAGGCCTCTTCTCTGTGAGAGGGAGTGAGCTATAATCTACCATGCGGGCCCAGTGCGGGTTGGTAGATATCACATGACTTTGAATTTTGCACTGGTGATGAAATCATTTATACAAAGTAAAGCGCCTGTCAGAGTTCAAACCCACGACCTACAACTCTTAAGTCACGGCCGTTACCACTAAGCCACCACTGCTCTGCTGTCTGTCTGTTTGTTCCGGCTAATCTCCGAAACGGCTGGACCGGTTTTGACGGGACTTTCACTGGCAGATACCTGATGTTATAAGGAGTAACATAAGCACATATACATTTATTTTAGAAAAAGAAAAAGGATTAGCAGTTATTCCACACTAATATAAAGTAACTCATCGGTCGTCTGTTATCTTTTCACGCCTTAACGGGTAAACGGATCTGAGGACCCAGGTCTTCAGATCCGTTTACAACTTCGTTTGACATTTTTTATCTCCAAAGTACGTTCCTGTGGGATAATTTTCGAACACCACGCTGGGGAAGCCGCGGGCCAGAGGTAATTGGTAATATTTTACTCAAAACTCAATCATTTATTGCTTACCACAATGTGTACTAAGGTGGTAATTTAAAATTTAATGAAATCATTATGGATACGGTCAGACAATGGTAAGAGAGACGAAGCTTTTTGAAGGAAGTTTCGTTCCCAAGGTGCACCAGAAGTACATTTAAGTATGACTAGTCGTGGTACCTATTTTAATTCTCATACTACGATTTGCTTCCGCATCATAATGGAAGAGCAGACCAACAGGAGGATAGGATACTGAGCTTTAAGAGTAACTAGGACCTAGTTTGTTCTACACTGGCAGTTTCAGCAAGTTTTGAAGAAGAGAGACAACAGGCACTTTTGAATTAGGTTTAGTATTTAGTATAGGATCGCTTTAGATCGCTTTTAGCGATAAGACCGCCCATTGTGTCACCCTATGTAAAATTTCTAAATTTATTTCTGTAATTTGTATGGTGTGCATAATAAAGAATATTCTATCTATCTATAGGTTTCTATGAAGAAGAACGGGCAATAAACTTCACGGAGACTCTTTAAAATCAAAATATTGTTACTGTCGCAAAGAGAATTACATAATGTAAACGGTGAAGGAAAACATCGTCAGGAAACAGGCATGTCCTAGAACCTAAAATTCGAAGACATGTAACATCTATCAACTCGCACTGGGGCCGCGTGGTGGATAACGGCCACACAGAGAGGAGGCCTGTGTCCCAGCAGTGGGAACATTATAAACTGATTATTTATTTATTTATTTATTTATATAATCACTTACAACTATTATTACAGGTACAACCCAATGCAATAGTAAAGCAAACTTAATAATAACATCGAAAGATTTCAGTCTATAACAACTTATTTTCTAAAACTTATTACATACAATGTAATCCTTGTGAATTCTATCAGTGCACAAGCAAAAATGTCCATCTCCTCTGCTACAAGGTTAAGGGTGCGAAGCGCCCGCGTCAGGGGCGATTAACGCGGCCACGAGGTACAGCCAGCAGCTGAGGCCGCCGTCGCCGCGACACATATCTGTCAGGCACACTCAAACACACCAACTCTAATATGTTGGCGTTATGTATCATGCTTCTAATTAATTTAAATAAATTTAAGACAAGTGAGAACTCACGGCTAACTCTCAGCTCATTGTATCCAACCATGCCTAATATAAACAAGGTTGGACTATTATGCTATGCTATGTATAAATTTTTAAATACTTTCTGGATAAATAATAAAATGACGTTAATTTTCAAATTTCATTTCATTTCATCATTTCATTTATTTAATCATTAACAAATAACATTGTGTTGAACATTACAAAAACATAACATACATAACATAACATAACATAACATTACATTCATTTTTCATTATTGTTTTTTTTTTTAAATAAATAAAACATAACTACAAGTTCGAATACTTATTGTCGTAGTATGATTTTGAGACTTACAGACTTCTGAAGACAATATATGTAGCTGATGTAACTAATTAATCTTTAAATGAATAATAAGTTTTAATTTTTTTATATATTTTTTTGCATTTTCATTAAAGAGTCAGCTACAAATTAAATCGAATTGAATAACGCATTGTTTTCTCAACAACTTAACTTTCTTTTGACTAAGTATTTGTATCTCATTGAAGAACGGGCTATCGTTTTTTGTAATTTAAAGTTTAAGGATGAACTGGAATTCATATGTTCCTTGAACCTCTAATTCTATAGGAATAGTTGTTAATAAAGATACATTAACTTTTCTCCATAAACATTATAATATATAACTGTAGTAGTCCAAATAAACTGTTAATACTTCTGCCGCAAGTTGCTTCAATATTAAAACATAAGTGTTTTAATACTATTGAAAATAGCCTTTGTATGATTTAATCAAATTTATTGCTATAACGTATGGCTTTTTCTATTGGGTCCAGTTGTGCCAAAACGAACCAACCCATATTTTCTGGATATCAATATTAGACATTTGGATTATTTTTAGGTACAGCTTGAGGTAATTGGATGAGGCTGGTACAGGAGACTGAGGATTGGCACAAGCAAAGAGAGGTGTGTGTCTAGCAGTGGGTGAAGTCGGGCTGTGGGTGATGATGATGATGATGACGTAATTAAACGAAACTTTAAGATTCGTTTTGGTCATAACTGAAACATCTTTTTTTTCAAAAATGCCTCTATCTTTATCTGTTTTGAATTCGATTTATCTATTATACATTGTAATTTGCGAATCAATTTTCACGCCTCGACTTTATGACCTAGGCCAATTATTTATTGATATTCGAATAGCTCATAACCTAAAGAGGTTCCTTAAAGAATATTCATTAAAAATCTCGAATTATAAAGAAGTTATGCAACAACGCGAAATGTCGCAGGTCTTCGTACAACATAACCGGAGACTTTATAAAAATGCAATTTTTTATAAAATAAATCAGCTAAAAATTAATTAACGTTCATATTCTCTTCCGGGTTAGTTATACTCTTCTGGATTTGGTGGTACCCAATCACAGTTTAGTTATCTACTAGCTGATTTCAATTTGATGGATGTTGTTTCAATTATCTAATTAATCAAGTCTTGAATAATGTAAGTAGAGAGAACACAAAAATAAGCAGAATAAACCACAAAATTGAAGCTTTTAGAAATAATTTCACCTACAGAATTTTTATTAATACCTAATTAGTAGGTACTCAAAGTTTTTGCTTGAGACTAAAGGCTTGTGCAGACCAGCGCGACTTGTCGCGCGACGCGACACGAACAATACAATTTCTAAGAAAACTTCACAGTAAAACAATAACCGGTGTCGCGTCGCGCGACAAGTCGCGCTGGTCTGTCAAGCCTTTATTGTGAGGAACAAGATACCCTGACTGACTCGAACAACAATAAACAATAATAATAAACTATTTAAAATAAAATGAAGCCATATATAGCACAATGGGAACGATGACTTTGAAAAACCTTTATAAATTGGACCTACTTACCTCATAAAAAATAACTATAACCAAAGGGAGAACTAACACTAACTATAAACTATTCCAAGCATTGATTGGTTTTGCACAAAGAATCTTCCGGTTTCTAATATTGAGATTCTAATGGGCGAATACCTTGGCACAGTTTAATAAAGCCTAGTACCCACTGCTTCACTAGACATTCCAAGTATGAGCAAATGAATTACAAATAAAAAATTCATGCAAACTGAATCAGTGGTTCTCGCGTTGTAAACGTAGCAACGGACAGACAGACGGAGAGAAGTTGCATTTCGTAATACATAAGGATGGTTTTCCAAATACAATGAAATTCATAATTAATTGTAGAATGTTATATACCAATACATAAATCTATGTAAACTGTTTAGGTGGGTTAGTTACACGTTATACTTACATATTATAAGGTACGGAAGGTGGAGGAAACATTCGGGGAATAGTAGTCATTGTTTTTTTATTCTCATGTTTTCTCTTTCTTTTCATCTACAAAACGAGATAATGTAAGAAATTAAAGTGAGAAAAGGTGCCATAACTGAGCGTAAAAATTATAATTTGAAGTAGTAGGTACTAACAACAGCAGCAGTAGTAGTAGTGTGTTATGACTTTAAAATAACCTTATACAGCAACCTGAAAAGGTATATTCACTGTAGCCTAGTTGAAAGTTAATGTATATGTGGCATCTACATCGCCACATATAAGAACGCATCACGGTGACGTCACAAGAAATCCTGCATCGCGCAAACAGGGTTTACCGCGCGATTAACATATACAATGCCGCCCATGGGCATGTGACCGCCCGTATTTTTCTGAATATTTATGTTTTTTTTCTAAAATTAGCTTTAAAAAGGTTGTCTACCTTTATTTTTTTACACTTGTGTTTTTAAATAAAAACTGTTTTTTTTGTGTCTTCACCTTCGTTTTTTCTTCATAGTCGTAAAATTTTTTTTTTTTTTTTTTTGTAAATCCGATATAATTACTCTTAAGATTTTAGAAATAATAAACAGAATTCAAATCGAGCCAATAACATCAGAGATATGGCAAACATTACAAAAAAATAAAATAAATAATAACATGAAGAATATTAAAGATAGACCCCCTTTTAAAGTTAATTTTCGAAAATCTTTCATGAATATTCAGAAAAATACGGGCAGGCACATGCCCATGGGCGACATTTTATATAACTTCCCGACATCAATCGTTGGGCAGTTGCCCACCAGACACGACACCTGGCTGGTCGGAGGATCCTCCCTTTTCCATAGATGATGAATGAACTTTACACCCCGTTCCTCATGCCTCTATACTAATAGACATTGTAGATTCCGCCGCACATCCTTCTCTTTTTTCCGTAGCAACATGAGTCAGTAGTTTGTCATTTCGGTTGGAGACAAGCTTGTTCTACAGTTCTCCTATCTTTACCCTGGACTGCTTGGACATCCTGAAAACAATCTTTTGATAATAACCTGGCAAAGGTTATTATCCTGGAAAAGTTTATGATAATAATCTTAATCTGACTGCTGTCTGCCAAAGCCATACAACTTTTTAAATTAGTCGGCGAAAGTATTGGTGTACTCGTATACCTAATATCAGTAGGAAAAAACTATTTCCTAAAATCATATTTTTTTATAAATAGCTGATTACGGGTTCAACGCCTTCATGTTGTGCGTAATTGAAAATATTTGAAAATTATATTTTATTTTAAATCGTTTTTCTTTTGTTTTATTGCTCTTAGATTGCTCCCATCTTGTCAGTTTTTTTAAGCTGACGACGATGAAAAGATATAATTTAATTCGATACTAGATGCGTCTATAAAACAATATATCTCCTAGCTAGATGTATGCATAACTTGAGCTTCTCAAACGGCAAGAAATAAAAGCATAATAATAACGTTGTATTTTGCTAGGAAAATGTGTTAGTTTCTATTACTATAATTTATAAAATGTTTCAGTAAAAGACGAAACAAACTTGGAAACCAAAGCGGAAAAAGGTGGAAAACCTTTCTTAAACTTTATCTTTATTGCTTTTACTCTTAGTAATACCAAAGTGAAACCGTTTTCATTTGGTGAACAAGTGGCGGGACGGGAGGTTGCGACGACGCCGCCGTCGGTCACGAAACAAAGACTAGTGCACGGGTGGGGCGGGCCCGGGGGGAGGGTGAGTCCTCGCCGCGTGAGCGATTGCGTCCCTAATTGGCAGCGGCGTCCGCGAGAATCTTAAGGGGAGGACAGCCGAGCTCGAGCGAGTCTTCTCTGCATCTTGCGGCTCACGGGTCTGCGTGGACCTACCCGAACCCCCCGCCCCCAACCTCGCCGCACCCGGCCCCTCCGACGCCCACGCAACACAATAACTTACCTCGGGCGGCAACTCTCACGTAATCTCGAGTAACTCCGGATTATGCCCGTTAATCACTCGGAAATTAATTACAAGTTTGTGTATTAATTGTAGTACAATTACAAGAATTACAGGGTTAAGATTACGGTGATTCCATTTGCATTCCATGGAGAGTTATTATTATGTCAACAATCGGTAGAATTCCTTACTGTAAATTGCGTTACATTTTACATATATATTTTACACTTCAGTTAATAAACGTTTATATTTTATATTGGATTCTACGTCGTAGGTTTGTAAGCAAAATCCTTTTTCGTCCTAAAGGACCAAAGCAACATTTAACACGCTCAGTGCCGGGAGCCCTCCTGGATGGTTCACCTATTCGCATATAGGATGCCCGGAGCCCTCGCGAAGGGCTCATTTTAAATGTAGGTTTTTCTTAGCGAATACAGAATATAAACCGTGAAAATAAATCTGATGTATATTTTAACAAGATTTATTAATATATGCGTCGGTTTTAAAATCCAAGCATTTTAATTTTTTGGTCACATTTACAAATATTCGATAAATATTTAAAATGTTGGACAATACTTATAGCGACAAGACCCCGTGAAAACTTGAAAATTTGATTTACGTACCAACTTTTATGTGATATTGTACAACCTGTATAACGATGTCTTTACTTTATGAATTTTGGTATCAACAATCATACACAAGCGATTAGCAATAAGGTAATTGATTTCTGGAAAGTTTTGAATTTTGCGATAGTTATTGTTCCTCAATTATTTTTTTTATATTATTCTAGATGACCCGGTGACCTCTGTACCATTTGAGACAAAATTTTGATTTCCATATTTCTATAAACCATCCCAGTATTGAGGCGAACAAACTTAAAAATCGCCATTTTCGAGTTTTTCCGAGACTTTTTGCGCACGGCAATTGATTTATATATTATATATAGAATTGAACCCCGTTACGACGGTTTTGAATGAATGTTAAAACTTTATTTCAATATACTTACATGAATAGCTAAAAACTTTAACTCCGTTGGGGTAACGGTGCTTATATTCGTTCTCTTAAAGCATCACCAATGCGAAGGTTCTAAGCGATGTCTTTTAAAAATCCCAATTCAGAATATTTTCGCGTAGAGCAAACATTTTATGTGTTCGTCCCACGTCCACAAAACTGAGCATTGCGGAGGGAAAACAGGTCGGTATCCTAACTCGATATCGCCATTTCTATTCTCATGTCGCCTTTGTATGCAAGTGGACGGGTTAATTCGATTTGGTGCGAGGACCGAGGGCAATATTTTATCGTATCATGTGATCTATTCTGTCCCAGTAAAGTATAGTATAGTATAGTAGAGTAGAGTGGGTCATAAAAAAGGCAATATCTCACAGTTGAGCTGAGCCGGAGCCGCGATCGTAACTTCTACAATGTTACTGCGCCGCACTCGGCGAGGGAGCTGACTTTTATTTTTAGAAAAGAAATTATTGTTTTCTTGCAAATGTGAATATGTTAAAGCTATACCTACATGAATTCGTCCCCAAAACACTGGGTTTTCTTTTGCTAAGTCACTGAACTTTCTTAGATTTGTTTTACCCATGCGTCGGCAGGAGAGATAACTCTCTGTAGTTTTGTATAGTTACAATTTACATAAGATAGAATAAAAACTGGTGAATTATTGATGTATGAAAGCAAGTAATTTATCTCAAAACCGTAATTCATTTGGCACCAGCTAAAGAAAAGGCATCTAAAAATTAAGTACCAATGTTAAACTTACCATATTCTATGTAGATGGGTGTTGAGGGGCACGTGATGCCACCCCGCACAATTTTATTTAGCTTCACGCAAAAGTGTTTCCGTTTTACTGCTGCCATTACGCAAATTTACCCACATGTTTATTTGTAATATAAAATATATTGCTGTTGCATATTACACAGTGTACTCAAATGTACTTTACATAACTCTCATTCTATTTTATTATATCCTCGAGGCGAGCTTCAAGATTTTTAGATTTATGTAACAAAATGAAAGTTTCAAGTCTCAATTGGCTGATATATGGAGGCGTGAAGGCGTCAGGAAGCCGTGTAACACGGTCGCGGGGCAGTATTCATTAATCTAAGCTGTAACCCTTGCCACGCGGGCGTCAGCGGGGGCGGCGGCGCGGCGCGCGGGGCGCGGTGGCGCAATATGCCGCGATGACGCGCCGACATCGCCTGCATTATGGATGTTGGCGAACTTTTCGCGTGACGCGAGAAAAATGAACCAAGGCTCACTTAGAGATGGATCGCGATATAATTTACTGGGTAAATCCCAGCTCGCGGGATTCGAGCTGTCATGTTTTAGTAGTTTGTAGATGCTTCAAGTACAGTGTGTTTATGATGCTAGATATTTTTGTGAAGGTACTAATTGACCGTACCTATTTACAAAATTATACGTAGATCCCAACTATCGGGCAGCTTACCTTTATGCAATCTATGCTACATAAACACCTAAACATCATCATGGCTACAAAACCACATCATAAAACTTGTAAGAATATTCTGAATCATAAGATTCCCAAGTGCAAACATGCCTCTGATAAAGTCCTTAGCGCCCTTCAAGCAGTCTCGCCGTTCTGTAATTAACAGGCGGAGTCTCGGGGCTGGATTGTAGGGGGGAGGAGGGAGGCACGGATCATATCACCTGTGAATTAATCGCTCCGTGACGATTAATTAGCGCCACGTGCTCGCACGCACCTCAGCCTCGTAACACCACGTGACTCGCCTGCTAACTGCCTTCATTAACCTTGAATAGCTTATGGATTTTATCTAATGAGAGTCGGAATATTTGAGGGAAATAATGCTACGGCTATCATTAGATAATGTAAAGAAAATTCTTCAAGCTTTGAAAAAAAGCAAATCCTGGTCCCAACAACGAATCCGCAAAAGTGAAAAGGTACAAAAATACTTTTCCAGTAAACTCGGCTCACCGCCCGGCAGCCTCCCAATAAAATATAACGTTCGCAATAACAATGAGCGGCCCTGCCTGACCCACGAACTGCAAACTCAAATTAAACATCTTATGAACAGAAACATCTTGCAAAGATCCTCTTCATTAGGTCCCGCAAATTGCGCGGGGGGTGCGGGTCGCGGGGGCAGTGACACGAGTCATCCCCCTACCCCTCGTCCCTCCCCGCAGCCTCTATTAATAATGCAAATGAGACCGCAGCTCGGCCAAGAAGCGAGTCTCGATTAATTCCGGTTCATTTGAGGTAATTGTCGCTGCGCGTGTGCGGCCTGCGGTCTGCTGAGCCCGCAGCCCGCTGCCACATCTAATGTCTAATGCCAGTTAGGGTTATGGTTTCATAGGATCATGTTTTATCGCCACTGAGCATTGAGTTGTTTTGGATGTTAACTGCTACAATATTCACAAGATTTTGGTCTATTGCTTTGCGGCCGCTTGGTTTTCATCAATCTAAATAATATGGCTTTTTTACCCACTTTCCATATCACACGTTATAAACACGTTAGCTAAGAAAAGAACACAGTTTGACGAATCCAGCTGTGATTCCAATACTTAAACTAGCAATGTTTAAGTATTGGAATCGCCACTCAATTAATATTTATTTCTAAAACTCTATTTTTACTCAATGATATTCTTACTAAAATTAATACTGGTTTAATAAATTAAGACATTTTTATTTACTTTAACTTAAGGTGCACAAAGTTGCACGCGACGCTAAATAAAAAGGAGTCCATTGCCTCACGTAGCAGCAGGCTACGGCGTAGCGCTACGACGATCGATACTTAAGCCACGCGACAACCTAACGCTACGAGTTTTTCTGCGTTTTCGATTGAGCTACCTACCTATATTTACGGCAGAAATAGAATATCTGAATATAAAAAAAAAAAATTGAAAAATATAATAAAATAGCTACCTTTAAAAAGGTAAAATAAAACCTATCTAGAAAATAACAAATAGGTACAAAATGGATAGGTTACTACTTTTTTATTTCAACTCCTACACGTCTTTTTTCAAGGAATTTTTAAGAAGAATGTGAAAACGTGTCGTTTTTTTGTGTAACCTGTGCAATAATATACTGCTTTGGTATTATTTTAAACAAATAAAGCAAAATGACCGATTTAATGAAATAATGTTAAGACGAAAACAATTAAATTGCAAAAATTGAAAAAAAGTGGGCGGTCGACCTTAAAAACAGAAAAGCTTCTTTCGGTATTATATGTAACTTTTAGCCAATACATTGATGTACAAGATCAATTACTTGAATGTCAAAAGATTGAAATTTTATCAATGAGCTCACCATAACTGGTACAAGTAATTAAAATAATACACCAAGTCCATTTTCTAATAGGGATAAAGCAGCAAAAATATGCCAAAGCAAAACCTCGAGCAGTTCTAGCAGTAGCTATACGTGTATTGTGAACATAACGTAGGTATTGAGAGGGCAGGGAGCGTCTCCGCGCAGGGGGAGACAAAAATGGCCGCTCTGAACCTGCACCTTGCTCCTACCTACTTATATTACTCATTAAATTACACACTATATGGAAACTGATTTGTCAACGAAAATCTTATGAGATTTAAGTAAAAGTTGGTAAGCTTTAAAGTTCATAAAGATTTATCGAATGTGAGTTCATATAGGTAATTATTTAGATAAATGGAGTGCGACCTATGGTAACTATACGATAACTGTATTTTTCTGTTCATTGATAGTAGTAGAAATTTTGCTTTTAGTCTTTGACTATTTGGATCCATCTAATGTAAGTTTTTTTAACTCAGTATCTTTGTCATAACATGTTGGTAACTTTAGTATTTGACTTGAAGTAATGTCAAATTATTGGTATTGTACATAATGCTTGAAGTTACTGTATTTTTGACGGAACAAGAAAAGACAAAGAAGTCTTGTTTGACGATTGCAAACGCCACAGTAAAAAAATTACGTAACATTTATGACTGCATATTTATTCATTTATCTGTAGTTAGTTTCATCTACGAAATTATTATCCAAAATATTACAAAGTAATTTCTTCTTTCACAGCCGGCCTCCCATACAAAGTATACGGCGGGCACGAGGGTTCGCTGACGGAGAAGCGAAAGCAGCGAAGAATCAGGACAACGTTCACGTCAGCCCAGCTCAAGGAGCTGGAGCGAGCCTTCCAGGAGACGCACTACCCTGACATCTACACCCGGGAGGAGATCGCCATGAAGATCGACCTCACTGAGGCGAGGGTACAGGTCAGTCAATCTATTTTATTTTTTCGTGGTTGATAAAGACAGGACAGAAGAAAATACGGGGAATTTCGATGGGTAAAATCCATCTTGATTTTATCGACACCGAAATGTCTCGTAAAGGAGGTGTTTCAATGATATTTTCTATCGAATATTAAAAGTAACGGTAACCCAGTGGTAACGGCTTACTAGTTGTAGGTCATGGGTTCGAACACAGGCGGACGCTTTACTTTGTGTTAATAATTTCATCACCACTGCTCTCGAAACCGGCATGTCCTAGGACCAAAAATTAGAAGACATGTGACATCTATCAACCCCCACGGGCCCGCGTGGTAGATTACAGCCCACAGCCTCTCGAAGAGAGGAGGCCTGAGTCCCAGCAGTGGGAATATATAGGCTGAGTATGCTTTACTTATGCATATAAAAAACAGAATTTTAGGTTTACACTAAATGTGTAGCCATTTGCCGAAAACCTTCATATTCTGATTAAATAATTCCTTGATTCAGCGTCGGTGAAACCAAAATGAAAATAAAAAATACGGATTTAGGGAGATTATTCTCATAAGGCACAGTAGGCTTGAAAAAATAAATGGTTTCCCGCGCCGTCCGTCACATTTCCGCAGTCCAATTAGCGTCCAGTAATTCGAGTGCGGCTGACGGGCGGTGCCTACGAAAAAAAAGCGAGCAGACAGCGTGCGGTTAGCTCTAGTTAATTTCATAATAAGCGCTCATTTTTATGTGAGTCAGATCTGCGACGTGGGCTCCTCCTGAATGTTTAATGCAATTCAGAATCGGGCGAGTGCTGCGCCGCCTTATAGTTATCTGATCACGTATATCGCGCGGTGACTCCGCGACCTGATCACGTATTCCGGGATATGACGCCCTCGGCGCAACCGACACTCTTATTGTTCCCAACGACACAAACCCATATTTCGTTTCATTTCTTTTCATGAAACGTGTTTTCATATTTTCGATTCGGTTGCCGTTATACTGACGACACAGCATTATGTAGGTATGTTTGAGTATATAGGCACTGTGTAATGGATAAACAATCGCGTTGTTGTATACATAAGCGGGTGGCACCCTCCCGCGGCAACGAGCGCTCATTACGTTAAAAAGTGTATTGGAATGGTGGGGTGCCGCCATAAATATTGCGGGCGGTCGCGTAACTCAAGCGCGCGCGACTCCTGATAATTAAAACTCGCCTGGAAAATACGAATTCACATATTACAATTAAAACCGGATAACTGCAACGAGCGGGTTGTTTTTCGGTAAATAAACAAATATCAATTTAATGTTGCACTGTATTTTAAATCTACAATTAAGCAGTGGTGAGTTTTAATTTTTGAATAATAATTAATTTTGTTTGGAGTGTGATTGTAAATACCTACTGGATATTGGTAAAAGGCTTTACGTTTTTTCAATTTTATTTTATTTTTATTACGATGCAAAAGAAGTTGAATTTCAGCAGATACAATAATTTTTATGCAAATAGGTCTACCAACAATCACGGAAGCTGTGGTCAGCGACGAATTTACATTAAAAAAATACAAACGTCAAGAGCGGCGCGACATGTCCTAATTCAACACGCGGCTCCTACTCAAATTCATCAGAGGCTGTATGCAAACACTGCTCGGCGTAAGCGTTAAGCAAACGCACAATTTGCCATAAGCCACCCGTCCGGTGTGAAACAAAAAGTCGGCCAACTGTTCTGTTAGAGCAAAAGGAATCACTTGAAAAATGACCAGCTGCTTTTTAATACACAGCGTATTTTTTCTGTGCCAACGTTGTCATAGGGATAGGGCAATTTAATCCATCAAGCGGTGTTGCACGGTAGCGTCCGAGTCAATAAATTCTATATTATCACAGACCATTTTGGTTTTATTGTTATCCCTGTGCGGCGCGAGAGATTAGTTCGAGTTGAGATAAGGGCTGTATGGATTTTGTTTTTATGTTTCATTATTGAATTCCAAAGCATGCTTCTCACAACACGTTTCGTCTTGATATGACTTAAATTGAAAGTAGATACTCAAAAGATGTATTGGAAAATTTATTTTGTTTTTAAATAAATGTTTCTAAAACGACCCAAAGATATTTAAAGATTTTTCATGTTGTAGCTAATAACGTTACCGCCACTGACTGGTACAAAAGGCACGTCATAAAACTGGCTCGTTCCTAATGACTACTCATTAGGAAACACCCAGCTTTCAATATCCTATTCATTCTAGAATGCAAGCTCATTGTTATTACAAGTGCGGTGGTCAACTGACACGTGACAGGGGCTCGCCTGCCCGAGAGGCAGCAATAAAGATTGACATGCAACCCGTCGGGATCCGCTAGCAAAATGTCAATCCAGCTCTCGATCTAAGATCTTGCGCCAGCAGTCCACAGGGACTGCCGAGACTGATGCACTGTCTGCTATTGCTTTCAGTTGTAATTGGTTTTATGCCTTATCTTCGTGAAGTGAGACGTCCGGTTAAGATTTTGATGATTTGAGATGGTCTGTTAATTTTAAAGTTGATCAATACCTCCTTCGATAGTTGATTGAAAAAAAAACGGAAATAAGTTAAATCATTTAATAAGATTGTATATAATAAGACTCTGTCTAAATCTTCTGTGTGAAATTTTCAGGGAATTAGCTCCCTGAAAATGTAATATCTTATTGTAATTTTACACGTCGAGTCGTTAGTAGCATAGTAGTTTACGTATTTATTTTTGCATCGAATAATAAGATCTTCCCAGAATATTGTTTTAAGTCACCCGATCTTTTTGAGGGCCATTTATTTGGTCCAAGGGCGTCTAAAATCAGTAGTTGTTATTTTAACACATATTCGCATCATGATCAGTCTCGAGTACTATGTGACCCTGCGTGTGCGCAGGTGTCGCACGCGTGTGTCACGTGACTGCCACGCGTCGACTCTCTCCCGGCGCTTGCCTGATTAGATACACTTGCCACAAATGTTTGTCGCTCGCTGCACTTCAAATGGGGAATAAAACTGCCATTGTCTGCTTCAATTGAGTTTTATGGTGCGACAGAACCATAATAATATTATTATCGGGTAAGGAAGTAAAATTATTGTCTAGTGTTGAAAGTTTGCGTTAGATGGGATGTTTTATTCGTTATCTAATATATAAATTTAGAACATGTAGGTTTTTATTTAGACATAGGAAATATAAATTTTTAGCTCAGCCGGTCGTAGACAACTGTTGAAAAAAGACCTCTTTTTACATTTCAGCCTGGACTGATTAGAAACAATACATCATTATTTTTTATGGTCACGTTTAAAGTTCCTTTTCCCAAAACTAACTACTCAATATCAAATATTAAGTGGTTAGTATCTAAATGAAACAACAGCGTTAAGTAATGGGACGGTTTAGTGTTAACCCTTAGTTAATCGCGTTGATTGCCGTCGGTTCGGCTAACGATAAAAGCGGATTAAGTAATCACTTAGTGGCGGGACGCTCTTGTCTCGTGATTCGTGCTTTTGTCAGTAGGGTAGCACATCACATACACTTATGGGTTTTCATCCCATAACACGGTACGTGATGTTTAACTCTAGTGTTAGTAGTGAAGTTCATTTAGGAATTGCTATTTTATTGGCATACCTGCTCGTGAAAGATAGAAAACGTCGTGTGTTGGATATTTTTTTGTATCTGTTACAACAAAAATATGCAATATTTCCAATACTTTACCGAATTGTTTGTAGATCATGCTAATTATTGCTAAACATACAAAAAGTTTCCCTCTTGGCTCCTGAGATACAAGTATTTTTTTCACTTAGTTCAGGAGCCAGCTGTTCTACCTGATTTTGACCTCCTCTTGTACAATCATGTTTAGACTGTATGAATAACTTTATGTCTCTTTGTATAATAAACTTATTATTTATTTTATGTCCAGTAACGGTTCATAAAAACTTAAATAAACATTAGTTTAGTTACGTTTTTGTTATTAGGTCTATCATTATAACTGAAGAGTCATATCAAGTCATTACTACGCAACAACTTTATAAAAACGACAAACAAGCATATCGGATTATGATCATCAAAGGTATTATCTATGTTAAACTGGACGTGGGGCGTGACATTCGATACGGTACCAACGAGGGCAGATCACAGACAAGCCCGTCAGTTTCCGTGGGAAGATCGGAACAGTTCGGACGATTGCTCCCGCGCACCGTGTCGTGCCTATCCCATAGTTGTGAGTGATCTGACGATAATCTGCCTTGTCTAATTGATTAACATCTCTTGCTTTTTCACACGATCTGCAAAATTAGAGACGTGAGAAATAGGAATGTTTGGTAGTTTTAATTTTGTAAGTAAACCTAAGTTCATGCGAATAAACAAACCATGTTTTTCCAATAAAAGAACATTGACGTAAAAGATTCTATTAAAAAAAAACTCTATGAAAGTAAGAGGACGTGATTATTTATGAATACCTGTAGGTAAATACGACATTTTATGATAACATAAAATATGACTTTAGGATGAAATTTCCTTAGATACTACCTCTTAGCCATCTCTTAACAAACAATAGTAATATTATTCTCACATAAAACACCATTTTTCTTCTTTAGCTATTCACGATAAATAAGTGTTGGAAATCCTAGCAAGCACTTAAAGCGATTAAAAAGTGCCTCGAGGTCGTAGGTATGTAGAGGCGCTACGGAGGGTGTGCTACGCGCTACGGGCTACGGGCTACGGTTACTACGGCTACGAAATATGTCATAAGATATTATAATGATTTGTTTTTTATAAACAGAAGTGATTGTTTTCTACGTGGGTAAATAAGACATTATTCTTTTGTCTCAAATACACTTTTTCACTAGTTCCGACGATTTTACCAAGAAACTTTTTGTGAGTGTACAAAATATTAGTAATCATGATACTGTGATTAATTACATTATCATGATTAGTAGGCCATCTAAACTCTGTAAAAATAAAATCAAAACAGCATTGTAACGCCACCATAAATATTATTTATTATATAGCCCATCATACGACTACGCAAATGCGGAAGAACTATATTATATATATTATATATCTGGTCTGGTCTGGTCTTATTTTTCGACTTCTCGAGCCAAATCCAGAGACAAAGTTACAAACTATCAATAATTTTCCCATAAAAAAAATTAGAGTATGTGAAAATTACATGGCATTAGTATGTACTGGAAAATGATAAGAAAACCTAAAATGTCTCACATCCCAAATAATTTTTCCAGAAATATTTTATTTTTATTTTACATTTAATTCCATAAAACAGTGATAAATACGTTTTAGAAGTTTCTTTTTGGATTTGCATTACGAATACTCGCCACTAGCTCCCAAAAAATATTAAGATGCCATTAGGGATTCTTCTTTTTAATATTTTTTTCGTACTTATTATGATGTCATTAATATTTGATTGTAACTTCTTACGATTATTTAATGAATGAGATTTTTATTAAGATTTTGTACATAATTTAACTGATCATGATACTTTGATTAATATTTAAATTCTGTAATTTAAATCAAAACATCGAAAGAACATCAATAGTATTTATTATAACTCACTACATGAATACGAAAACGTGTGAAACTCATTCTTTTCATGGTTCTCACATTAAACGTCCCAAAGGTATTGAAGTTTGCCCACTAACAATTACAAAAGCGTTTATACCTAGTTCAGATTATACGACTCCGACCTAGCTTGCGGGGTGCGAATATATGGTCGTCTTTATCTAACGCGTGTGAATTCAGTATATCTATCTCTATCGTGGACATGTCACCCTTTAGCTGGGTTCGCGCAATTATTTTTCATTTAGCTCGCGACTTGTTGTGATGTCCTTCGGGAATCATGGGATCAAGTGCAACTATCGTGTCTCTACGGTAAAGTAATACAATTCGAATGCGAGAAAATAGCTCTGTGACATAAAGGGGATGTATAAAATTGTCTTGGGCTTTGTAATTTGGTGTTTCCCAGGGTGTGGGTGACAATTTAGTATTAACCGTAGGTAGGGGGGGTTGATTATTTCCCACAATTTAGCAAATGTGAGAAGGACATTCTGACTATTGAGTAAAATCATTGTTTATTATTTTGTGAATTATATTTTTAATGATAGTTGAAAGGTTATAATTGCTTAAATGGACTAAAGTACTGGTTTTTATGTTCTCAAGCACCAAACTGTGTCATTCAATATTCGGTAGCACATTTATGTCAGTTTTACAAAAAGTTAAGGCATTGCGATTCTAAACAGCAAGTTCATTGTTACTCCATTTTGTCGTGGAAGTTCGGCAAGGGAGCATAGGCGGCTGTCACAAACAATCCAGAGTCATGAATATATGGCTGTCATAACCGATGCGCCGTTATCGAGTATCGGAGGAAAATGCTAGATCACTTAGGGGAGAGTATCGTCGTATTTTTCGCTAAATTGTCATTCTTACTCGTTTTTTACTACGTACCACGGTATAATTTTGCAATTGGAAAAAATATTATTGTTAAAATAAACCAAGATTAGATAAAAATTACTATCCATGTTGGTAGTTTTTTTTTAACCGACTTCCAAAGAGGAGTGTACCTACGACGCGTACATTTTTTTTTTTAATGTTCAGTTGCGGTCTAAAAATGTTTATCAGTTTTCAAATTACATTCTTTAACACAGTTTTTGCAGTAAAGTCTAAATTGCTATATCTAGGCACATAATACTTTTTAATAGTTGTGAACCTTCTATTCTAACAAAAAAGTATTATTGACTTTTTGATGATGAAACTGATTTCTCAATTTAAAGTTAACACATTTGGAGTCGAGAGCCGACTTCCGGCCACCGTAGGCGCGGGCCTGCGGACGGTGAGCAATGGGCAGCTCGCCGTCCGATAAGGACCAGGCCCGTGTCGACGGCGCGTTGTGTTCCACGCGCGCCTCAAAGAGATGTCAGCACCAACCGACGGGGTCGAAAGACCAATGCCTGCTGGGGTCGCGGGTTTGTCCGAAAGGGATATCGCGGCCCCGGCACACAGGCAACGGAAGGATGGATGGATGGGTGGGTTTTAGTCAGTAAAAGTCTGACACACCCTCTCGCTCTGCCCAGAGCGGGAGAAGTCATTTGATGATTTCCCATCCTGAAACAAAAAAAAAAAGTTGACACATTTACATAATTGAATTTGTTACACTGACATTTATCAAAAATATGTGTGAAATATAATAAAAAAATATTGGCTAAGATGGCTTGAATATTAGTGTTATAACACGAGAACTCAATATATCCCGATTCACTGTAAGATTTTGGACTCGGCGGCGTCATGGCGAAGATGAGCAAATAGCTGATCATAGAAACAATTTAGGATGACGACGGCCGATACTAACCGCCGCCGTCTCATTATGGTTCGACAATACGAAGAGCTCGGCTTCAGATCAAGTTAATCATTTTGCTGCTTTGTATTATGTGAGTCCTTGGACGGTTCGACGAACTTTGAATCTAGCGGAGCTACAATACAGACATCATGCTATTAAAGTGGAAATCAAACATAAACTATATGGCTCATTGTCGTGCTTTTAAATTAATCTGGTCTCTGTTGTTGACTGTTATAGTCCACTTATGGCGGTGAATGTGCCACGACGACGCGATGACGGAGAACTGACGTCGTTAGAAAGTAGGGCTTCTGCTTATAATTATGTGTCACTTTTGGAAGACGTGATGTTGCCTCCTGTGCGCGTTGTGTATCCTGCAGCAGAATTTGATTACGTTCAGGATAATGCACCGATAAACTTGGCCCGGTCTTCTATGGCGAGTTTCAACGTGTACCGTGACATTTGTCTCATTCAATGGCCTACTCGGTCAGCAGATATTAACCCGATTGAAGATCTGTGGGGCATAATGGTTCAACGCAGGGATTGTTAGAACGAAGTAAACCCTGAAGCTCTTAGATCACATTGTGCACGGTATGGGATGATATCGAAGGGACTGATTTATGCGCGCACCTTGTTGCATCTATGCGAGATATACTACGTGCCGTCATAGCTACTGATGGAGTCTATATTAGACAGTAAAGGAGACGGATACGCTTTCATACAATCTTGGGCCTGGATGTAAAAAGATGAAATTGGTGGCAATTGACAGCTACTATATTATCAAACAATCACTGAAAATTTTGCGGATTATGGCAACCTGAAAGCTGAGTTTAAAGAGAATTAGTAAAAGTGAGGTTACGTAACAGTTTATACTTAACAGCAGATTTTTCAAGTGTGATTGTTTTTTTATAGAGTTCGTGGCATAGTAATAACAGCTGCACGGGTCGATCCATTAGGCTAAGCAACGCTTGCCGGGGTTGGTCCGTGGATGGGTGAACATCTTTACATACCGAGAGTCCTCCGTGCCTCGGAAAGCACGTTAAGCCGTTGGTCCCGCCTGTCATTCGTGGATCTTTGACAGTTTGGCCGTCAGAAGCCCGAAAGTCTGACAACCAGTCCTACCAAGGGGTATCGTGATACCTAGTAACTGGGTTGTGGAGATCAGATAGGCAGTCACGCCATATAAAATACTGGTATTCAGCTGCATCCGGTTAGACTGGAAGCCGACCCCAACATAGTTGGGAAAAGGTTAGGTAGATGGTTGATTGACATTTTTTATATAGATAGGATGTTATTTATATTTGTAGAGGTTGAGTTTCCTAACTTCCTCCCTAAGTTAGGAAACTCAAAGATTTAAAAATCATAGGTAATGAGATGATATTAAAAATAAAAATCGATTTTTATTCCTTTTTTGTCGCTGAACCATAATTTACGCAACGATCCATGGTGTCAATATTCAATCGGTAGGCCAGTCGTAAAATCCAAAATAATAAGTCCAAGTCCAACGTATAAGCGCAGTTCTCCGTGCCCGGTATGGTATGAAGGGTCGTACAAGAAGCAAGATCAGAAGTCCGTAGAAAGAAGGGGTCGAGGAAAATATCAATAAAACTATGGGAGGAAACACAATCAAAACGCACATGAACTAAACGATACGAAACGAGTGAGTGTCACTGTCAGTGTCATGCAATGCATATCATGTCAGCACAGACTAAAAATACAATTATCGATTAGCAAACGTGATTCGATTTTAAGATTTATCTTTATTATGTAGATATTTAATTTGTTTAAACTGTTTAATACGTTAATTAGAATAGATTTAATTACTTATTGTAATTGAATTAATCATCTGGTAAAAGTATTTTTAAATAGTATGAACTCTGTCACGTTAATCGATTATAATTTACTCGATATTCCATTTTATTCGTAAACTAACTTAATTTTTGGATTTCTTTTTTTCCAGATTGTAAATTGGGTTGATTTTTCATATTTTGAAATAGAAAAATGTATCCCTTTTTTAAACCATACCTCAAGTTATTACAATCAGGCCCAGAAATCCCCGTCTCCTTTGTTGATAGAATTTAAAAAATAAATTTCCTCAAATAAATAAAGATGTTTTGAATTTCTATTCGATTTTCTTCCTATTTTTGCATTTTCAGTAATAAGTTTGACCTCGCTTGGTTAGTGTCCGTATTTATCCCAGTTAATTTAATCGTTTTTTTACAAAAAAGGTTTTCTATAGCTATCCCTATGACGATGACGTGTAAATAAAAAATAATCTATGCTCTATACCTAATCAAATCACATAGAATATCATCGACTTTGTGACATAGATGTGTGCATGCAATTATAAACCTTGACCGCGACTGTATGTCCGCCGATTTCTCCGTCAATTGTGGACCGATTTTGAAAATCCTTTTTTTGTATGGGTATGCTCCCAGATTGGTCCCATATAAATTTTATTAACTTTGCTTGGATAGTTTTTGAGTAAGCTTCAATAATACGTATTTTTCCCACTTAGTATATGTGGATGATATGATGATAACTTCCTGTGACTGTTATTTACATAGCAGTTACTGGTATTCGAATTTGTGTGGGGTAGGTACCACAACTAAAAAGTGAAAAATAAAAAAAAATACAAAAAAAAAACCGACTTCCGAAAAAGAACACTACAAAGTGAAAAATAACTTTAATTTTGAAAGTCGGTATCTTTGGTTTTGAATTATCGTTTTTTGCCACCGACTTCCGAAATTAAAGTTATTTTTCACTTTGTAATGTTCTTTTTCGAACGAAGTCGGTTGTTTTTTTTTTGTAAAATGTTTTTACATTTATTTGCACTACAAGTTATAGGGAAAAAAAGTTGAGAGATCTGTTTTCAAATAGATCCAGATCATTCTAAATAGTTGAACGTAGTACTTTATTGCTAAAGACAAATTTTCTTGTATGGTGTGTCTCAGTTAGGTTATGGGCTGTTCTAAATTAAAACAACATAACAAATGTAAGCAGAAAAATATTTGTAAAACCGTATTTTTTATTTGCATATGGTTATTTTCGATATATACTGTACAATGGACGAATTTAATCACACATGTAGTATGGTCTCTCCAACGCCCCACATTTTGGTAGCAATCACAAACGTTATTCTATGCTCACGAACCATTTAACAACGACAGAGGGACAAGTGACTCCATTGTCCGTACATTAACTGTAGTTTATTCATTTTTTCTTGCCCCTTCCTCAAAACATTTATCATTCTAAAAATCGCAACTCATTTACCCTGTTTATTTTATAGAGTGAGTGTGATCTTGCAGTTTATTGTAATATTAGCCCACATGGCGTGTCGGGGTTCTACGTTCATCTTATTATGAGAAAAAATCATCAATTGTTTTTAAACTTATTCCTGATATGATACGTTTGGCATTTTGTATGTAGATACAAAGGAAACTACGATACTTACCAGCATAAAAAACATGCGGCAGCATTCTGTTAAAATATTTTCTTTTTAGGGTTCCGTACCTCAAAAGGAAAAAACGGAACCCTTATAGGATCAGTCGTGTGTCTGTCTGTCACAGCCAATTTTCTCCGAATCTAATGAACCGATTAAGTTGAAATTTGGTACACATATGAATTACTGTGACCCAAACACGGACGAGAAACGCAAATAAATGAATTTTGAATACCGGGGTCACTTTTGGGGGCAAATAAGAAAAATAAAAAACAAAGTTTTGCAAACTGTACCGTGTGACAAATCAAATGAAAAGGCTTGTTGCGACAATCAAAAATACTTTTTTCTTATAATTTTAAAATCAATACTTTTAAAGATATTCAAGAAAAATTATAAAACTTTACTGTTGACTTTACTGACCCTTATATCCGAAACTACTGAACCCAATATTTTGAAAAAAATACAGAGACTGGTTCTTTACTCATAGATTACAGGAAACCTATAAGAAGTCTATGGTCTTAAAATAACATGGTAAATCTGTCAATATTGTGCGTACAAACTTAAATTTGCAGTTGGAATGTATGGGAGAACATGTTTTTCAATTGTTCCTGGGATAACTCCAGAACCCTTCATTGTGCGTAGTCCGACATGCATTTGGCCGGTTTTTTTTATAACATTGACTTTGATGTTGTACCTGTTTTAGGTGTAAAAAAACCTTTGGAAAGTTTCCAAATCCTTTTTTAACATCTAAAACGAAATATTCGGTGTTACAATATTAATTATTGCATTTCATAATCAATATTCTAGTTCGCTAGTTAGCCACATTTCTTATTCCATACAGTAATATTGTCAAATTAATCAAAACAACGAAATATTTGACATCTATTTGCGACTTTGCCCACTTTCAGAATAAACGCTCTTAAGTATGAGCATGGAATTAGTAAGTACTATAAAGTATGAGCAAACCGAAAATGACTAAATCACTTTTCCGGACTACTATTTTGTTCTAGCTCATTCGATAGACGTTGTCCTGTCAAAATTTCAATATGCAGTCTTGAGGTCATACAAAAATCCCATAGAAAAAAGCACTTTCAGTTCTTCCCGAATTCTCTGGGCAACTTTTCCAGTTTTCGTTCCCTAGAAACCTAATTCTGACTATAACAAACATTTCAAAACAAAAAACAAAAAAAAATCAGTGATGCTACCAACGAATAACACTAAATTTTTGTATTCATTCTATAATTTAAAAATAATAAATACTATTTTAGAGCTTCCTTTTTTTTTGCATTAAGAATACTCGCCACTAGCTTCCAAAGTGAATAGATGTCATTTGGTTTTTTTTTTTTTTTTGTCATCCGATAATAAATAGCAATGCACATTTATTTTGGCCAAAGTTGGCCAGGATGTCATTTACTTATTTGATTGTAACCTTTTTACTAGTATTTCATTGAATGAAGAGTTTTTTATTAAAATAATCGGAAGGAGATTAAAACCAGCTTTACCTACTTACATAAACAGACATTTGAAAATAAGCACAATGATAGGTACTGTTTATTCTAGTGATGTAGTTTTTAATATCTCTAACCATGGTTTATTTACTTTAGTTAGTTTTTCGCTTCTAACACGGCGGACGTACTTTTATTTTGGGAGAGTTATTCGACTTATGGCAATTTGACTCATTCCATTTCGTACGTCGCGAATATAATATCAGTTTACGGCTTAACGTAGGGTATGATGTTTATTGGGCCCTCAAATTGCTAGCAATAACTGACAAGTACTGTAAACACCACAGTACGGTCAATCAAACATATTGGTTACAGAGCCAGTCATGAGAATAACCTTGTTGATTTTATATGTGTACCTAGTGTTCTTTATTACATAGGTAGTATCATTGTTATTATATTATAGGTAATATAAATACTGGTAATAATCTATACTAATATAATGAAGCTGAAGAGTTTGTTTGTTTTTTTGTTTGAATGGCCTAATCCTTGGAACTACTATCAAAATTATTTTTGCAAACAATTTTTTTTTTTTTGGCTATCAATGCCCAATTCTTAAGGAAGGTTATAGGCTATTGACATCACGCTACGGCACTTAGGAGCCGCGCAAAAAGAAATACAGACAGAAAGAACGCCATGCGAAAACGAAGTAATCCTATCCTAACTAATATTATAAATGCGAAAGTGAGTTTGTTTGTACGTACGTACGCTTTCACGCTAAAGCGGCAGAACGGATTGGCATATGGGTAAACCATGACCTGGACAAGGACATAGGCTACTTTTCATCCTGCATCGCAGACGAAGTCGCGGGCAACAGCGAGTTTATAAATAATCCGATTAATTTTTTAATTAAATGGCGGGTGAAAACGCTGGGCACGGCTAGTATACTACAGTTTGTAATAGGTAGATCATGGCTCAAAGTTCAATCAATAAAGCAAATGATCAGAGACAGTTCTAACTAAACATCTGCCGATCAGTATCGGCTATTTGTCGTGTCGCGTGCCACGATCAAACTGATTACGGGCATTGTCTCGCGGAAGCGGCTACTCGGACCAATCACGGTGATTCGTCAAAATCGATTCAAATCTGTTACATTTTTAATTGTAAAACCCAGTAGGGAAGCCAGTGAATGGATTAGGGAAGTCAGATATCGATTACGAATGATTAATTGTTTTGTTGTTACCTCGATTTGTGGGTTTGGATATTGCGAACAGTAAAATCTTTTTAGTTTTATAATTATTTCCAAGCGATACTGGCAATTTCTCCTTAAAATAATCGTCAGATGCCATAAAAAACATAATGTTTTTTTTTTCTCACCACTTACTGGCTTTTCTTTATATTTGACGACAAAATCAGCAAGCAGTAAAATATAATGAACACCAAACTCTTTTTAATCAAAATTTGAAAAAAGAATCGTATATTACTCAGATTATTCAGTTTGTTCGTAACTGTGTGTTCTAGTGAAGCTAAGAATTATTATTAATGTGAGCAAATGTGACAAAATTATTGTTATTTTATGTTCTTGTAAATACCGAAGCATAGAGAGATATTAATTTTACTCCTTTTTTTCTCCTTTTTCTTTTCTTTTATAATTTCTTCATACAGCTGTTTGCGCGGTGGAAATAGTTGTTACAAACGAAGTTTTAGTTGTTCTCTTTTGTTTATAAACAATATATTTGTGAGACTCTATAACAAATTTTCTTTGGTTGAGGGACTCCAAAAATAGTACCTATTTAATACAATATAAGTCTCGCAAATGTTGATGGAAGTGCATCAAAACGTCATATATTTGTAGTTAATAGTTGATCCAATGTTTATTTACTCAGCACGGGATAATAGGGGTGACAAGTAATGGACCGTACGCTTTGCTCACATCTGTCGTATCGTGTGACATCATGATGATCCTCATATTGCCATTATAGAATTTATGAACATGTTCAAGTTTATAGGGATTTAATAGAGTTCAGAATATTTGACCTATCTGAAACGATTTATGATTGCACCTCTTCAAGTGTTCCTTTGATATTTCCTAAAAAACTGAAATGTATGCCTACTGAAACTTTATTTCAGACTGTTTCAAAGAATGGACAAACATTAGCGAAAGCAGGGCTGGTTTATTTCCTTTCTTTTTAGTCTAGCAAAGAAATATAACATTCTATTGACATTGAAACTGCAACTTATTCCATATTCATGAGTCGTTCGTTTTAACCAAGACCGTATAAACAAATAACGCATTTAAACACAATAACAATGACTATCAACACGTATCACACCATTATAATTTATGTAAAGTCTTTAGGCGACCCAGTTAAATCCAATCCAATCAAATAAGATGAGTTGCGTCAGCACACCTGTCATTCACTAAACGCTGTCGAATGGCGCCGACATACGGCCTGAATAAACGATGCATTCATCTCTTTATTATGATGTGTTAATCCTGGATTATCATCAAATGTTAACACATGTTACCAGTTAGTAAAAAAAAAAATATCACTCCAAAAAGTCGTAGAAACAGTGTTCCAGCAACTCAAATTAAACTGTAACATACAAAAAATAGAGTTGTTTTTCGTGGTGCGGGCTTTCAGTTGATAGATTTCGATGGCTTATTGAGGGTAGCTAATATTATTCCGGGGCGTTCGGTGTTGCCTTTTCATCCGCTAAGTATAAACAGTGGGGTGTGTTCGCGATGTTTGGTCGCGCTCGACCGCGCCGGCCGACGATTGATTTATTTTGTATTAGCTTTACTTTACGCAGACCCAGTTGGTTTTCAGTGAGATTGGTATCCAATTATTTTTAGCTCATGATGTTTATATTAGCTTTATGATTATAAAATATAGGAATGGGATATGAAGTTTCTTAATCTAGATTACATAATATGTTTAAAGATTACATAACAGATTAAAATCACTTTTGAATATTTGGATCAAGTCTTTATGTACCGCACTTATTATTTAATATTTAATTAATCTAGTCTTAATTAATTTAATCATGATATCTAAATACTCATTTACCTATCACTTTAAAACTTTACCTAAGAAGTGGTAATTTTTATATGTTCCTGAAGCAGAATATATCAAACGAGTAACTCATTAGTTAGTTTTTGTCCTGATATTTACTGTAGCTCGTTGCTACGAGGGCAAAGAGAATACAAAACTTGCGTAGATACGGAAAATGTAGATATTTTACTTCACAAACATAAACCTTCCACCAGTTCAAGTAAGTTCCGTGCTACATATCACCTGAAAATGTAACTATCGGTTATGATCAAAGCTCGGTGTGCTCGGGACCCGGGCCGCATCCCGCTCGTGTCAATATTTGCGCGGCCTGGCCCGGCTAATGAATACAATTAGATCATTCCGCGCGGCCTCACGTTTTTCATACGCCTGGAGGGCCGGAGGCCGGAGGGCCGCCCTCTGACAACGTGTCAAATAAAGACGGCCGTGTCGACTCGAACCTTTGCACATAACGCTAGTTGAATGCGCAAACACCGACACATGGCGAGCGAGCCTTTATTTATTACTCATAGCTTTAACTTGCCAATTAGTGACGCTTCTTGCTAGTTCTGTTCGGAGTTATATAGCGTTTCAGTAAATATCTCTTATATGTTATTTATTTGTACAGGCCTCTGAGGATCCTTTGGACGACCAAAGTGTTTTAAAGGCTTTTTACTTTCATTTTCCTTGTGGAGTGACCAGAATCACAAATAGAAAGGTATTTTTGTATCGTTGGAGCAATATTTACCTATCTATTAACTTGTAGTGCAAGTTTGCTATATATTTTGGGACATACCATTATTGTGATATATACATTTGTAAATCAGCAGGTTCCACGTGACACTTACTACTAATCGTTTTAGTTTCCACTACGTTTACTGCGCTCATATTTTTTACATTGAAGCGCCAAATAATGGGCTGAACAGATGACTCTCGACTTCCCCTAGCTAACTAGATGAGAAATGATGTGCGATATACATATAATGGAAGTAGAAGCGTTTGATTGTGTTGTTGTGTTGCAAGTGAAGTTATGCAAGTCATAGGTTAATTAGTAAATCAAAGTGAAGTTGGAGGCGGCGCCGGGCTCGGGCGTTGTATGTGCAGCCTCTGAATACATTAGTCTGTGTTGTGTTTGCTCGCCACGACCGAGCCACATGGCGACGCGCCGCTCTGTTTATTTTAATACTCAACCATTGTTGCTTGCCACTGTTTGCCGAGGGAACTGTATTAAACTACCCCTTACGGATTTGAATGAGGCGAGCTGGTATATGCCAGAATTAACTTAAAGCTTACCAACAAGCTTTACAGGTTTTTAACATCCAAAAGTGTCTTTCTTTGAATCGTTTTAATCACAGCCCACTCTCTCTAAAAATAGAATTAACACTGTGTATTTGAACTACTTACTTATAAATGTATATTTAGCAAGATTTTTAGGGTTCCGTTCATAAAAAAGGAAAAACGGAACCCTTATAGGATCACATCGTTGTCCGTCCGACAGACTGTCAAGATCCTTTTCTCAGGAAAGCGTGAAGGTATCAAGTTGAAATTAATATCAATTACGTAGATCTATAGTCCCTTAGAGCTCTAAAAAAAACAAGTATCTGAGTCAACGCAATAAAAAAATACGGCCATTTATGCGACATATTTTGATTCCTGCAAATAAATCAAAACCACAGGGTACTTCCCGTTGACCTAGAATCATGAAATTTGGCAGGAAGCAAGGTCTCACAGCACATGTATGGGAAATAGTTAATTTGTAGTTTTATCACATTTTGTTTTTTGTGGTTACAAAGTTACTTTATTTTGCAGTTGGAGAATTGACCGTGACGTATATCGATGTATGGGAGAATATGTTTTTCAACTACAATCTTAATTTGTTTTTGGGATAAATACATCCCAACTACGGAAACCTTCATTGTGCGTAGTCCGACTCGCACTTGGCCGGTTTTTTTATCTATGAATGTTGCAAACAATTGAAGTATCTTTACTTCCTTCCATTTGAGCATTGATACAGAAAGTAGCTGCTTTAAACAAGGTCTACGAATGTAGGTCGTATAAATTTATTGAATCGGCAATAGTAGTTAGACAAAAGTCTTGCTTATCGGTAAAACTTTCACATAACATTCTATAACATCCATTTTAACTTACCTATTTGGGAAAGCAGACGTTTTGCTAACTTGCTCGCGTAGGTTCTTACAGGAATCAGGAATACAACAACTCCTTCTCAAAACATTTAATCTAGAGAAATGAGGATTTATTAAAAAATAAAGTTACTTATCACCTTGACTCTAAAAGGAGTTTATTTCTATGTCTGATGTAAAACGGGTATTCCATTTTAATTATTCAATGTTTTAAAATACTTTGTATAGTTGTTGCCAAAAGCTTAACTCCAGATTTGTAGAAACTTTATCTCTCAAGGTTACCAGGGTTTAGTATTCGTTGATTTATTTAAATGTTTCCTGGAAAGTTATGATGCACTAAATTAAGGGGTAATAAAGCTAATTGCTTTGGCATCACTCAAGACAGTAAGTGTCTAGTTTATCAATCGGTTCAGTGCATTGGTTGATGATATGTGACTGGTTCCTGGACAGTCGCCGACTTATTTACTCAGGTTTATTAATTTGAATAACCTTTTTTAGTCAGTATCTAGTTTCGTACTTCAATTAAGTATTTTTACTGAATAGCTGCTGTCTTACTTCACAAATCTTTTATACCGATAGAAGAAGAATAACTAGGGTATATTTTAAAATTACCACTAAGGCTTGAAGTGCTTCCGGAGTTGTCATATATGATTATGAATAGATCGTTCTTTCCGGTTTGTGCTTGGCTACGAACTACATCAACTCATATTAATGAATATTGTATTGATTTCACGATAGTTGCAATTCAATTGTATGGCCACGTATCTTATGGGCTGTGCATCTGCAGCTCGTGAGCACTTGTATTTAATTACATTTGCCGGGTCGCACCTCGCGCGCCCTCGCCGCCCAATTCGGTTCATTTGCAAAGTGCATTTCGATGCTGTGCTCGATTGTCCCAACAACCCAGCGCTTAATTGCCCGCCCGATATTTATTATTGCCGTTTGTTTATACATTTATGTGCCTCTATACATCGAAAGCCATTCGATTTACGACTACAAAGTTCTGCTCGTTAATTCGTTCAGAGGGATCACCTTCACAAAATGATTTTATGGCCCATATCGGTAGGAAAATTCAGCAAAGTATTTACATTAGGGGCACGCATCACATTCGATAAACATCGCAACGAATTCCTACAAACACATCGGCGGACGTTTGTTTGCCTCGGGCATACGCTCGGCTTCACTTCGACTTCGCATTCCGCTCGCCGTCGTATCGGTACTCATTTGTATTGGCGGTGGCTTTTGTATTATTTGTTTGTTTGCGGATGCCGCATACGTTGTGGGAGCTTTGATTTTTTCCAATTCGGAAATAATGCGGAAGGCGTGGTGCTGGGGGCGATCGGCTCGCCGGGCTCCGTGCCCCGGCTCCAATCAGCCGAGCCGTGTGTTCGTTAGTACCGGCGCCGGCGAGCTTGCCGCTTGGTTAAGCCGGGCACGTATCTACGTGGGACCTTTCCACTCGGCAGCACTGATTTTCTCTTAGATCCAGCGAAATGATGAACTTCAGCAATCTTCGACTTCATTTGTTGAACAAATCTACCGCGAAATACTACACGTACCCTTTGATTTTGGCTCTGTTTACATTACATTGTGTTTTCAATATAAAGCTTCAGAACTGTTATATTTACAACACTGAAAAAAGTTTAGATAGTGTCGAGGATCTCAACATTACAAAAGGGAGAATTAGCAAGTGACCTAATTAATGATAAACACAAAACAACAGCGGTTATTCTAATGGATTGGTACTAACAGATTATAAAAACATGATAGTATGTTAGTCTAATTTTCCGTTGAAGGAAGAGCAAAGTTTTTATCGTAAGTTAAGACTTAAGATTTATCTGAAGATGCCGTCCTAGTTATAACACTTGTAATGACGAGTTTTCGTAATTAACATCATTTCAGCCGAAAAACGTCCTCTGCTGGACATAGGCCTCCCCCAAGCATCGCCACTCCTACCGATTCTGTGGCTCCCGTAGCCAGCGAATGTAGTGCCAGTTTTCGTAATACCTGAAAGAAATGAAAACCTTAATTTCCTTACCACAAAATTATTTATACACATGTTTAACCATGACTTAATAGGTACTGGTTTATCACGGTATTTTTTGTACTCTCTACTATTTTTACTCTACCGATTTCTTAATTAGGCGCACTTATCCTGTGATAAGTGCGCCTAATTAAATAAAGGAACAAGTGTCTGACAATTGGAATCAGTCCCTCTTTATCATTATATTTTTCAGTGAAAAGCTATTAGTGCAGGGAATCCTTTAAGAATAATTTCGTCGAAACTGAGCGTCGAGGTCTTTAGTATGAATAATCAATGTGACTACGAAGTCTAACAATAACCTTAATTCAATGCGATTTGCAGCACAAAGACTGTTTAACAAATTATATTTGGAGCATATACATTACTCAGTGGATTATTATTATTTGTTAACTTTAGAGATCACAGTGAACCTTGTCCAGTGTAGTGTTGGCGCGAACATCTTGTAAATCACGATGATGCGTGTGAAAGGTAAGTCACGTTCGTCCGCGAGTGGGCCGAATCATTACATTAGCGTTCTATAACGAGATCAAGCGGCATCAATATGTCATAACTGACGTGACGCGGCCGTCAGTGCAGCGATGACATGCATGCGGATGCGGCGGCACACCAGGCAGCACCTGTGCCCGCACTGACATACGACAACTGCCTACACGAAACAAAAGTAGCATCAATATATCTTGTGTTTCAATGTCAATGATACACGTTTAGTGTTTAGTCACACCAGATGTGCATCTCTACACAATTCCTTATAGTTACACATATGAATATTGTCACACCATGTACTCAAATATTTATAGAGCAGCAGACCAGCTTTTGGAATCTTCCGACAACTGTTCAAGTGAAACAGTAATAAAGCATTCGAAATGTTTCTAGAACACAAGTAGGTCATTAACGTTTGTCATGATCACTGCCAAGGAGAATTTACGGAGAAGTACGTAGGCGGCGAGTAATTATTAATATTCGGTTGTGTTCATCATAATAAACCAATTAGCAAGTATCAAGTTTATATTGGCTTATGATGTCGTTGAAGTCGGCAAAATTTTGTAGTCACTTCTTCTTTTCGTGTGGTTAGCTGGTGTCAGAGTTTTAAAGCCGCCTATGGGCCTCTGACTTGGCTTCACATACCGTCGAGAAATATCTCTCCGGCATGCCGGTTCCTCACGATGTTTTCCTTCACCGTTTCTGAGCAAGTGATATATAGAATACGCACATAAATCCGAAAAGTAAGAGGTGCGTGCCTTGGGTTCGAACTCGAGACCTATGACTTGGCAGTCTGACGGTCATACCACAAGGCACTGCTATCACTGCTCGTAGTCACTGTAAATCAGTTAAATCACTCAACTCTCCGTGGCGATTACACGGGCCAAGGGAAAATAGGCATGAACATGTAAACTGTTTCTATTCTACACTTGGATATAGAAACGCTTACAAATGGTATAGTTAATTGTATTGCTCGGTAGATAGTAAAGTAGCTCATTAAGAGCGTACACACATTAACAGATAATTAAGCATTCTACGTGGATCTCGGTGATGGCAGCGAAATGAAGAAATATGTATAAAGGTGAACAAACATCATCAGCGAACTGCGATGTTCAAACAATGGTGCGTGTGATTGTGCAGGTCACAGCGTACGAGGGGCGGAGAGCGGCGCGGCCGCGTATGTCGACCGAGCATTTTTTACTCTGTGCTCAATCAGCGCCAGTGGCAGTTGCAATTATCTTTCGCACCAAATCGAATTATGATCAATTCGGATTTGCGCGCATCCGAACGAATATAAAACGGTTTGCATTAAAATTTGGCGCTCGATGCATGGGATGCGTTCCCATTAGTCCGGTCGAGCGCTAACTTTGTTTGCTCATCCGAGCCCACGTCCGCTACTGGCGTTTTCATTATATTTTTTATTGTCCGTATTCGGTTTTGTTTATGATGCTTTTCGCTTCATTGGTGCTCGGATTTTAATTTCGGGTATACCTGACTGTTGTTAAAAGCAGTACCTCAACATACCTATTACATATTTATTTATTAGGAACTTGTTTACCTCTCGTTTTAAGCTTTACTGGTTTGGCGAACCATGCTGGCTTGGTTTACCTATTTTATAACGGAATTTAAACAAAGAAAGATGACGAACATGAAGTTTAATAAATTCGGTATATCCAGATCCCATTCTGCGCCTTTTGAGGCATTACAGTCGCCCAAAAAGACTACAGCCCTTTTCAGACGCGCTGGCCAGAGATAGATCCTGCATCATTTGAAATTGATGAGGCCTGAAATATTATGTCGAGTATCTTCTCCTTAATAAAAATCTTAAATCCATTATTCACTGACAGACGACACACGCACAGTTAAAACTACTGGATCTAGCATGATTTTTTGTATTAGAGTTATTATACATTTACATAACCGAAGTGAGCTAGTACACTTCTGATATATGTATAAGGACTTCCCTCTAGGAAATCCTTCCTAAGTAGGAAGGATTTTTGAAAATGCATCGGGGTTATTTAATCAATAGGGCATGACATTTTGTACGAAAGTTCATTCATTTTGTCATTTTGCAGATGGGACTTAAAAACAAATTATTATGAATACTGTTTTTTCTGACCTACAATGAGAGAGATAGGAATGCTAAAAGACATTTTCACATTTTCAGGTATGGTTCCAAAACCGGCGTGCGAAGTTCCGCAAGCAGGAGCGCCTAGCCCAACAAAAGGCGGGCGAGGCGCCAGTGAAGGCGGAGGGCAAGCGCGACAAGCCGACGTCACCGGCCGCGTCGCCGCACCCGCCCTCTGCGCCCGCGCCGCAGCCCGCGCACCACGCGCTGCCGCATCTGTCCCCACCAGATCTCAAACCTATCACTTCGGCAGGTAGATATCGTAAGTTGTTCATCATGTTAGGTTGATACTTTATAAAATGTTGGTAGGTCGTTACCAAGGATTTGGTTGTGTAGAGAGTTATAAAGTGGGATGCGCTAGGGTACACCGCGAAATAAAAAAAATCTTGCGTTTTTTGCAATTTGCAGGTCAGAACCAGGTTTTATGTTGATCTAAATATGATTACAAATATTTATTTATAGAAAATTATAATCATAAGAATCAGAAATGCAACTCCGGCTTCAAATTTCTCTTTATTGTGTAAACCAGTAAAATTACAGACAAATTTAGACATTTTACACAGGGTGACACAATGGGCGGTGTTATCACTAAAATCGATATTTTATAGACAACCTTTGGATGGATTAAAGGGAGAAGGAGAGATAATACTGCAGTTAGTCAGCTGTGTACCATTTACATATACAATAAATACATACATAAATAAACCATATAACCTATAATCATATAATAGATGATGAAATAATCATTATATGAACTTAGAGAGTTGTATTGATTAATTTTATGATTGTAATTCTATAAATAAATATTTGTTCCGGCCGCGAATCAGTTTAGATCAACATACAACCTGATACTGACTAGCAAATTGCAAAAAACGTAAGAAAATTTGAATTTTGCGGGCTGCCCTAACGCTTTCACCTTAATATCGGTGGCTTCCGGGGACCCCAGCTTGACCTATTTAAGGTAGTTCAGACAGAACAAAGACACATCTAAGACCATACATAGTAGCGAATCACAGAACAAACTTCTAAGTAACCGTTTTTTTAGTCGCATACCAGTTGTAGTGATGCGAACGTAGTGTTTACCTTATTCCCGAGATGTTGACGTCATCGCCAGATTTAGCGAGTTACAAAATTTAAGTCACATTTGATCAACTATTTGGGTACGGCGACGGAATTAGTACTTTAACGATAGACTTTTGTTTGTGATGTTACATCTGCACACACCGTTACATCGCGATTCGCGTTAATGAGAACGTAGTTTACACACACAAGTACAAGATTTGGATCCGCTTTTAACCATTGAGGCCAAAACAGGTGTACGAAATAAGCTGGAGCATTACGGAAAAATAACAGTTGTTAATCTGTCCTACTGGAGTGGTATTAGGATCCTGTTGGTAACATTTGGTTACGGAACACTGAAGTCTATTGATTACAGCACGTGTTAGCCAGGCAACGGTTATTTTGACTTCCTCAATTGCAATTTTTAGTTCTTCTTCTGCTTCTTTTCGTCCGATCAGTGGTGTTTTAAAGCCGCCCTGGGCCTCTGACTTAGCTTCACATGCCGCCGAGAAATATTTCTCAGGCATGCCGGTTTTCTCAGGATGTTTCCTTCACCGTTTTTGCAGCAAGTGATTATTATACAATACGCACATGAATCTGAAAAGTCAGAGGTGTGGGCTTTGGGTTCGAACTCGAGACCTATGACTTGGCAGTACGACGGTCACACCGCTAGGCTATCACTGCTGCACTGTTGTTTTGTTGCAGTTTAACTGCACCGAAAGAACGCCTTCAAGGTATTCCTTGCTACTGAGGGTAATTTTTCCTTCTTTAGATCTTAATACTTCGCCTAAAGGGCGTTTCCTTCCTTGTCGCCTAAATACATATTTGTACGAAAGGTAGCAAAATATAGGATAAAATTATAAAATTACGTAGGTTGACGAGTTTACTCAATATTACAAGTTTCTAAAATTCCAACTAACATTAAATAAAATAAATTTTACCACTAATACGTCCGCTTGACGTTTAGTATCCGACATGTAAAAAATACACTTTGCTAATTTAATAATATCAATTGCGCGAATATTTCTCTGGTTTCACTGTTTTGTCTGCAATGTGAGTCAATATTTATTTTTGTTTAATTTTTTTGGCAACCGTGTGACGTAGATAATGAAAATATTACTAATTCTTCTTGATGCACTAAATAAACTTATTTTTGTGGGATAAAGACACGTCAACTTCAGCTACTAATTGATGACAGGTTTTAAATTAATGAGAACATTCTTAAAATTTAAGCGGTGAAGCTTACACGGGAAACGAATGACAAATAATAATTTAGACGTCTGTATGCTTTGTTTCAGTTTGGATAGATTAATTAGTTACAGCTCACATAGTGTGGCAAAGATTGACTTAGAAAATGTTTACACTTTACAGTAATTAAATTAAATTACACAGCTTTGCACCGACATTCTTTTGCGAAAAGAAAATATGACGAAAATATTTTACGTTCAAATCGGATATTTTCGTTCCTATCGTGATGTCACGAAATATTTTTGGGCAACATATCTTACCAATGTTACATTGATCGCTGAAATTATAGCCGCGTGAGTCATGCTGCTCGACCAATCAGAGCGCCGGACGCACTATTTCAGCTCACATGTTTACGTGGGCGAATACAACAAGGCTGCTTTCGACAAAATATATACAGCTCTTCGAATTAGTGGATCTTAAATATAGAATGGTGATTCTATTGTATGGTATATTAATACAATGCTGCGTGGTTGAGAAATGTGTACCTCCAAAAAACACAGACAGATTAAAATATAATCTTTTGTACAAAATGTTGTTAGTTCAAAGCTTTCGCTGTTGATAATAAAACCAGTTTTATAATAACTTCACTAATTGTTGAAAAACAACTACGATTATCAAACAAAACCTGAACATACATTAGACCCTGTTTCAGTCCAGATATGCAATACATATATCTACCAGATAAATAAAATAACATAATTTACATGCCAGAGAAGATAGCCAGTACCTGTTAAAAGAACCTGTTGAAAGTGTTATAAGAGGGCATTCAAATCATTGTAATTAACTAAAGTTGATTTATGCGAACCTTGAAAACGAAAAACTTCATGAAACTTTCATTTGTCCGCTACATAGGTAGCTAGCCTCGATACAAACCGAATTCTCCATGAACTTGGTATCGCTTTATATAAACATGTCTGTGCCGTTTCTGCCAGAAATAGAACCGAATATAATATTGTGTGTTACATCTTTGTAAGATTTATAAAATCACTTCAAACACAAACACTTTAAATAACTCGGAGCTTTTTCCTCAAGCTTTTATTCTTAACACGTTTAAACTACTTATTTACATTTTGATAGTGAAAGCTTTAGAAAATTACTCATCATCCCGAATATCGAAAACCCAAGCTACCAGGGTTTGATAACGTCCTAACAATGCGTATCGTGTTGAAAAGTATAAAAGCTTTCTGCATGGCACGTTGCATGCCTAATAATGATCGCAGGTCTTGAAAAAGAGTGCATGTTTACTTAATATTTGATCATAGGGCCTTTTAGTAATTTCCTAAATAGCAATACTATAGGGTTACCTGCCTCATAATTACTTATACATAGTTTTAGAAATCCCAGCAGTCTCGTAGTAGAAACATCAATATAGAAAAGTACAAAAAAGTTTTAGATAGGCACATCTGGTATGGCTCCTCATGTAGGCTGAACTAGGCGCAGTGGTTCACCGGGTAATGGCGGACTTGTGGTCGTATTAATCACATTATACCGCCGCCGCCACCGCGCCAGATTTTCACTTCGGCTCATTTGCGCTAATTGTGCGCGCGATTGTCACTCAGGCTTGAATAAACAACGGAGCCGCGCAGCAAGGATTAGGTGATTAGCGCTTAATTGTGTTACCACGATTATTTCATATTCGCCCGTCGAGCTGCAGTCTGATTTCATATTCGAGCAGATTTGTGTGCACAAGTTTTGCTTGTTTGGATTCAGTTGTGAGAATATCAGCATACTTATAGTACTTGATGTTAGGCTCCCGACGACAATAATGTTCAATGGACGTGAAGATATTGCATATATTATTGATTGATATTATGTTTACGAAACAAACGAATGCTATATTGATATATTTATGTGTTGTGCAGCAAACAAATTATGCGATGAGCTGAACGGCGTGGGGGGCGACGTGGGCCTGCCGCCGGTGAGCGGCAGCGGCGGCGGCAAGTGGGCCGGCGGCTGCGGCCTGCTGCGTCAGCCCTCTGGGTTCCCACTCCTGGGCGTCGCGCCGCCTAACTATCTGCTGTCGGACCACCTCGGCACACTCGCCAAAACGAACAACCATCTTTTCTAATGGGCGTAGCAGCGTCGCCTTGAGTCACCGTCCGTGGCGCGACGAGTCCACGGGGAGCGCGCCGCTGTCCCGCCCGCACTGCCACCAACCCGCTCTCTGCACCCACCCCACCACCTAAATTTCATTAACATTCCAGGTTACACTGTGCCAAGTGAAAACTTTCTAAAGTGATATCTAAATGACAAAATTGGGATTTTGATTTCGACTGCGCGTAAAACATTCCAAGTGCCAATTCGTGTCCATTAAAGTATATATTGTCGCAATAATAAAGTACTGTCTAAATGAAGTTTAAGATGTATTTATTGTAACAAAGCAGTTGAACGTACAAGTTGCCTGTTACTTGTGCACGGGTGTTTAGTTTTAGATAGTTTATGGTAATGAAGATTTTGTGTGATACGATTGTAAATAACATTCCGATTGTATACGTTTAATAAAGGTATACTTATTCAGTGAAGAATTGAAGTAAAGGAATATAAGAAAATTAATTTTAAATGTTGTCCTATAAAATTATGATGTATTTTATTCGTCGATGCCTAAATGAAATATAAAATGTATTAATCCAATTAAATTTTTAAAATATTTCCGCAAACTGTAACGGAATTGTGTCGTTGTATTACTTCTAGTCACCGGAACATTAGTTTTATTTTAAAAGAATTATTATTTATTGATAAAGTGCATAGATTAATTAGTTCGATATATTAGCCAACATACCGGAGTTGGCGACGAGCGTGTAAATATGTAATAAATTATTTGTAAATACTAGATATAATAGTGGTGTACCCGAGTGTATGTAATTATTGATGAATTTGTGGAGGGTGTTTTAATAAAGCAAACAATAAATCGTCTGTTTTTGTTTGTGTTTACCCTGACCTTCTGCGTGAATGTACAAAACAGTTAACTGGAAATTAATCTGTAGTTGATTAATGTTTAGAAAACAATGGTACTCAATTGACAGGGAACAAATATTTTTTCTTTCGCTCTGTCCTAATAATCGAAGGAAGGTGTGTTAGGTACCTCATGCAGACGAGATTGAAGTTTCCTTGCATACCTACATTTTGTAACGAAACAAACTCGTTTACAAACTTCTGCATTTAAAATTAGGGCACGCCAAACGCTGTTGCAAAGCTGAGCTCACGGAATCACGGCACATATTCCAAGTGTTTATCATTTCCGTCTTTATTTACTCTGTTCATTGCCATGTCTGTGATGAAGAGTTTTTATTTTTGTACATAGAAACGGATCTACCATATTTTTCACAGAATTCCATTTATACAATGTATTACTAGATCGCAGATGAGGCTCTACCATAGCGTAAAGTACGTGCAAGATCAGCTATCGAATTACGCAACACATTTTCGTAAACGATTACAACTAATCTGTTTCATTTTGACAGTTCAACAACATTCATTGCGTTATTTACGTTGCTGAGTAGATTTTTTTTTCGAACTTGTGAAGTAATGTATTAGCAATCTGTTTCAAAACGATTCAGATTCTGATTGATCGTCTATTACGCAATTAGGGTACAGATTTATAATTTGAGAATGGTTTATTTAACCTCCTGCCTGAGGAACTCCGTGAAGGTACTAAAAGCTTAAAATAAATGCTTCTTTAATATAATTAGAAAAAGCGTCACATTTTTACAGTGACACCAAAGTAATCTATCATCCGAGTTTGTAAACTACACGCCCTTGGTTTCCATAGCAATAAAGTTCGATGAAGCACGAGAACGACCTTCAAGACGAAGAGCATTGAGAACAAAATGATCTAGAATTCATAAAAAGGACAAATATTTATCTGTGGAGTCATAACCACAACTGATGTGCGCCTTGGTCCGGTTATAGGCCGTCACGACCTTGTTCGTAGGGCCGTCGCACTCTGCTCACTAAAGAAAATGACAGTGTGTTCGTATCTGTAGACAGCTCTAGGTAAAATATTGCCGTACGAATAGGTAAACACGAAAAAAACGCCGCTTCGGATGTCTGCGTAGATTTTGAGTAATTACGAAATGATTTATGCTGGTATTTATAGTTTTATGAACTATTTACGTCCCGCGTTCACGTGGTCGTATATGTTGTTTAGGATTCCGCGAGCTGAATTTAAAATTGAAATAAACTTGTTTCTTCAGTTTATTCCGCGGAATACTTACAGCGTTAAAATGAGTTTACAGCCTGTAAAACAGTTAGTTAACTATTTTACAGGCTGTTTTGCTGGTGTTTTAGAAACTTCTAGATGTACCTACTGACATGTGTATATGGCCGTACGTAAACCTCATAATATGCTCTATCGAATCCTTGTCTATTTTATTTAGCTTAATAATACGGCTATTTCTAGTTAGAACGCTGATTCATGCATAAATTACAGGCACAGAAAAAAAACAAAGATTCAAGCTTTATTTGTCAAATAGATTCCCAACAAATCATACTCATAATTTTACGAATAGGTCTCGGTCAGGTCTTGAAAAACATATTGCAAGTTGGGCCTCCAGGAGGTCACCGGCATTACGTTTGCGCTAAAATTAACCCTCGAGAAGTATCACCGGCATTAGGTTTGAAACACTGTAAAATGAAGTAAAATCTCATACAGGGGGTCTTGTCGCTATACTTAGTTTATCTGCCCCTATTTTCATGTACTAGTGGGGTGAGAGATAATTAGAGGTAATTTCTCGCTCTGATTCCGAGATAGAGGTGTCCACCCCTTTCTCGGGATCAGAGTAGTTCCTGAAATAAGCAACTATGACAACACAATAACGGACAGACAAATGAAGTCGCACCACAATAAGTGTTTTTTTCCCCATTCTGATAAGGAACCCTGGAAACCTCGATTGTTAAATCCATCCTCGTGTTTTAAATTTTCAAAATACGAGTAAGTACATATTTTTAGTGTAATATTTGTAACCGTGGAAATGGTTTTCCACCCCTGATGTAAGGACCTTCTGCCCCCATACTTCTTTTGAAAATAACTATGCTTGAATTAAAAACGAACGCGTATATGAATAAATCTTGTTAAAATATAGAACAGATTTTATTTTCACAGTTTATAATGCCGAATTCGCTAAGAAAAAACTACACTTAAAATGAGCACCCCGCGAGGGCTCCCGGCATCCCATATGCGACTTGAGTGAACCTTCCAAGAGGGCTCCCGGCACTAAAAGTGTTAAAACCGCTTAATTTAGCTTATCAAGAGAATGCCGCGGATGTCTGATCATAATATCTGTAAGTAATTATGGTTTTTCGCCAGTCTTTTCTACGCTTCCTTTCTTTCCATTGTTAGTTACGGACATAAATATGCAATGCACAATTGCTTAAAAAAATATCAAAAGTATAAATAGATACAGTTTTATTTTAATGTATTCCTAATTGACAAGGTATGACATCTTTCTGACACATTACTTTTGATTATTAATACAAGCTTACAAATGCATTTGTAAAGAAAGTGCTTTGGTGATTTGCCCACTTCAAAGTGAAGAAATGGGTGTAAGTGTGTGATACGTAAGTACTTTCTAATAACCACGTGGTTGTTAAAAATACAGACTGTTTAGCAACACTAAAAGTGTTACAAAATTTGAAATGGCTAAATTCAGGAGAAGCCAGAACCCGGTAGCTGTATTTTATTAAGATCTGTTGATGATGATGGTTATGATTCAGAGCTTATTCGATGAAATATTCAGTGTGTTTACAAATATACCACTACCCATGAGTTATATAAAACAGACACACCAATACGAACAACACTCATCTATAATATTAAGTACCTGTATGTAATGGCCACAGGAAAAAGTAAGTAACTACTCTTTAAGGTATTGGTATTAAAAGTAAGTTCAAAAACTAAAATACAACTACTGAAAAAATCACGCTTTAAAAAGTAGGAAACATGAAAATATTTCATACAGAAATCAAGGTAACAACATAGGTACAAAAATGGTCAAGGTAAAGCTGTCGTCGCATGCCATTATAATTTTGTAGGTGTACACTTGTACACATTTAATGTGACGTCACATAGCCTGTAACCACGATCAAGACGCTTCCAACGATACCTCATTTGTCAAACTGTGATCAGTAGTTTAGAAGTTATGAGGTAACGCAGGAACATACATACATACCGGTCAAAATCATAAACCCGCCTTTTTGCTTCGCTGTAGTCGGGTAAAAATAACAATAAAATAATACGGTATAATAATTCTCTATAATTCTTAAACAACTACTTGTTATTATTGACTAGCACTAGACAATTAAATCAAACTTCCGACCTGTAGCGGGAGGTTACTGTGCCAGTCAGAACCACCACCCAAAGCCCCAAATCACCCTTAACCCACCTCCCAAATGAAATGACATGCAAAGAATATAAAATTCTGGGAATTTTCCCAAGCACTTACAGACAATGACCTGAGAGAATCAAGGTTGCAGAAAATCTTTATTGGTCAAAGTTCTACTTCGTAAAATGTCCTCTATTGAAGGAATTAGCCTTTTTTCACACTATAAAATGTTATATTCTAGTGCATAGTTTTAGATAGGTATGGTAACGCAAGAACTTATGCAAAAATGCATAGCAACTGCAAGGAATGTCAGTGTATGATTACTTTGATAACTCCCACGTGGCGTCTCCACTCATGATCAAAGTAGCAGGTGGGAGATCTAATCGCTGCTAGTTAGTTACGATATTCTTTTTTAGTTTGATGTTTCCAGTAAATTAAATAAGTAAGTATAGATACGTTTGAAAGTCACTTGAATACAACACGTGAGAAATCAGTGAGTGAGATTCATAGATGCTTATCTTTTACTGAGTCTTAAGTAGTAAAATAAAATATATAAGGCACTTACGCCTGACTGTGAAACTCCTGACCATGCCTTACGGGATAGGCAGAGCTGTAAACCGACATAATACCGCAAATGTCCAAACACAGCTTTCACGACAAAATCTTGAAAACTTTCACATTTCAGGACAAGCACATTCCTTATTACGGGACACAATTCCGATCTCAAAGGAACAATTTCACTACCGTATAAGAAAATGCCTTGGAATCGAACCCACTACATACTCGATTCATGCGAATTTAGTAAGCTGCTTGGAAGTTAGAGCAACCTTATAAAAAGGAGATATGCCATTGTAACAACAAGACAACATAATATACTTACTAGCTTCTGTCTGCAACTTCGGCTGCATTTATGGGATAAAATGTATCCTATGTCCTAGCCCACGTAATGGTCTACCAATACGCCAACTTTCATCTAAATCGGTTCAGCCGTTTTAGCTTGAAAGCGTAACAAACGAACTCACTTTGGCATTTACAATGTCATAGTTAGGATAAGTGTTTATAGCCATTATAGCCGTATGTTTTGTATGTATCAGCTATATCTTTCACGCTATGTATTTCAGTCTTAAAATATTATCGTAGATCATTTCTAGCTTGTCATAAAACTATCGTCTCCTGTACGTAATAAGAATGAAATATAACAAAATATTAATATTCTTATCATACCAAGTTGCAATATTTCCAAATTAAATTATTTATTTTGCGAATAATATAATTCAAAATCTACCTCTAAAACTATATTTGATTTATTAGATTGATTAATGTTCAGTTTTGGAACTCGATGTTAGATTTATGTGTGGAATTATTATTTCGTACAAACTAACATTTTAACTTTAAAGATGCTACCATCATTGCCAATGTTTTTCAGGCAGTATTTGCAATGACGTGTGTCACAACTTCACAACATACAGTCGTAAATAATTTCTCATGTAAATCAATAAGAGTAACTACAACAAAACAAAAAAGGGTGAGAGACGCTTTCGCTAATGACTTAATTCCCAGACAATATTTCAAGAAGTATTTGAAACGAAGGTAAAAATATATTATTTTTCAGTTTTCCACGTAAAGCATCCGTTTGTTTGGCGTGGGCTACGGCGACAATGATAACTCAGCGGGTTCTCAGCTCAATGGCATGCGCACGAGTGGGCGGTGCCCGCGCAGCGTCGGCGAAGCGCCCGCCTACGAACTGCATTAGTGCCTTATAAGGACGTCTAAGGAGCTTTACCTACTGAACTTTTGTTGAAAGCTATGCAAGAAAGTTTTTTTTAATAAACATTTTGTACGTGTCCTTTATAGGTAGTATGTTGTTTATCATTATGAGCTTCTGTATTGTTTACAATTAACAGTTTGATTTTTTAATCAAAAAAGGAAATTACCTTTTTTCATTAAAACATCAAAAAACCTATTTGATTACATATTACTCCCAAATTCCTGGCTATCAGCACATTTGCCTTTATTTAATTTTATTTAATCCTTATTTCTTTTTTCTTTTTTTCTTGTTGCCTTCCATATCTCAATTGTTTTTTTAAATATAATTAAGTAGGAAGGGAAGTGGAAGTACGTAAATAATGTATACAAACAACAACGACACAAGAGATTAAAAGTAAATTATTTTATTTTATATAGATTTTCATAAAATAAGGTCGATCATTTCATAACAAAAGTTTCTGCTACCAGGGAGGATCTTTTTATAAAAAAAACTCTGGCTTGCGAGTCCAACTTACCTGTAAACAAAAATGATTTATTATAAAATAACACTATTTTATAAATTAATAGACAACACAGTAAAATAGCCGTTTATTTTGTTCCCGACATATTTGTCTGTGTCATGTTTATGTTCAAATGTTGTTTTTATTCCGTGATGATTAGAAATGAATAGCATTAATCAATTACTTTTTCATATGAGAGGAAAACAGAATTACATGTTTGAATGCCTGAAGTTTTGCAATTTATAATAAAAATGAAATGAATAAGTATTTTAAAAATTAATTGATCGGGGTTATTCCCCAAGATTGCCCATACCCCAATAATGGAACGTTTTAAAGTTCATCTTTAATTAAAATTAAGTTTTATTTTTAAATAATCTCTTGCCTTTTGCAATATAATATTGGATGAGCTGGATAAATACTCAACTAATTTTGCTTAAAGTCGTTAAATAAAAACTCAAGAAATCTCATCCATAAATAACACAATGAACAATTGAAATATTTAAGAAAATCATACAAATATTTTCAATAACTTTACACAAAGGCTGTTGAGTCAGATGGCTATTTCGTATCGGCTGCTCATCGGGTGGCGAGCGTTGCGCACGAGTTTTCCAGAAGGGCGCATCTTGGCGTGCTATAAATACGTGGACTCAGCTTTCAGGAGTTCAGTCTGGCCGTGCTTTCCTCAGCGCATTAACTCCTCATCTCCGCAACAACACACACACACACACACACCATGTCTCTGGAACGTCAAGTCCGCGCTAAGGTCAGAAAAACATTTTAAATATTCCCATTTTATTCATCCATGTTTTTATGTCATTAAAATAAATAAAAAATATAAAGTAAATATAACAAATATCAATAAAATATGAACTTAAAAATGCGAAGTGTTCACAAGTAATTTCTTATATAAAAAAATAAATTGTTGCAGAGTTTTTTCATAAGTTAAACAAAGAAAACTATTTCCTTTCCTACCTACATTTTTTCTTTTACGTATCTTATGCAATAGAACTTGTGTGATTTTAATTATGATTATTTAAATAATTCATGTATGAAACAAGATCGACGCATAAAATAACTTGATTTTTCAACATTTCAGTGAGCATTTCCATTTAAAAAATTGCAATGACTAAAAAACGTTTATTTATATCCACAGTTGGCTTCCAAGCGTAGCCCCGAGCAGGAGAAGGAAGCCCAGGAGTGGATCGAAGCCATCCTTGGCGCCAAGTTCCCCCCTGGTGAAGCTTTCGAAGATGTCATCAAGGACGGCACCGTCCTCTGCCAGCTCATCAACAAGATCAAGCCTGGCTCCATTCCCAAGATCAACACCTCCGGTGGACAGTTCAAGATGATGGAGAATATTACCAAGTAAGTCATGCTTAAAAATCATTTTTACATCGAATGTACTAGATTCATCAGAATCGTATTATAAACTCTTATTATACTGTATTTTGATTAGCCGTTACTGGTAGAAAGTTCAAAAATAACTAATCAAGAAGTGTTACATATAAGTGTATATGTAAGCGTAAATATATAAGTGTAGACGACGAGATAGGCATTTAACTGCAGTAGTGATGTGCAAGTATCTATCGATAAGAGTTTACCATATGCCATAAACTAAAATAAAAAGATATTGGTTCTTGTGAGCAAAAAAACAGACAAATTCCTGACGTATTTTTCTCGTTTAGCTTCCAGGCGGCCTTAAAAGCGTACGGTGTGCAAGACATCGACGTGTTCCAGACCGTCGACCTCTGGGAGAAGAAGGACATCGCCCAGGTCACCAACACACTGTTCGCTCTCGGCCGTGAGGTGAGCATCCGTTATTTTACTACCCATAATAATGTCAAAAATTTCATCAATATACCTCGCAACAAGCCGCATGACTTTGGCCTCTTAATTTCGCATACCACCCAAATTTACGAGTTTCGAAATATAGTACTCGGTATTACGCAATCGATTTTATAATCTTGTAAACATCCAGATTTTATCGCACCCAATTTAACATCGCATAACGTATACTTTTATCTTATATACACACCATTTATTATAAACAAGTGTGATCGGTGGAATAGAATATAGAATTCACCAAGCATCGGATTAAATAATGTGTTCACAGATTGTTTGGTTTAAGATACGTTTAGAATTTAAGGAGTTGGCGGTGTGCCAAGTTCAACCAAATTTTACGAGCATCTTGCAACATTACCTCAGTTTTCATAAATATCCAAGGTCGCTCTGTTTAGTTGAGGCCGAGTGGGCAATTTTGGAATCTTATACATCTACAGGTGCTTTTCAAAGCGTAGCTTCGCCATGTTTACTGTTCAACATGGGGTATAAAGAGCTACACTGTGAAATAGGAATAGGACCTTGCATTCTTGAATAAATGTATGATTTTGTTTTGTCTGCAGACCTACAGGCACCCTGAGTTCAGCGGCCCCAACCTAGGACCCAGGCCCTCTGAAGAGTGCAAGCGTGAATTCTCCGACGAGGTCCTGAACGCCGGTAAGACCGTGATCGGTCTTCAGGCTGGCTCCAACAAGGGCGCCACCCAGGCAGGTTCCAACATGGGCGCCGGCCGCAAGATCTTGCTCGGCAAGTGAGCACCTCGCCTTCATCTAGTGATATTATTTAATAAGATAATTATTTTTGTACAAAACTGAGATGAATGGACGCTAATGTGAGACTGTTAGCCTTATGAATATCTAGTCATGCGTGATATGGAATTTTATCTTCTGTTATTTAGCAATAAAACCTTGCAATCTGTTGCAATGAGTTCATGTTATACACTCCATGTAGCGCCAAAATGATTTTGTACATAAGTGCCTAGTATTAAGATAAAATTATTAATTTCCATTTTATTATATGGTTTTATAATAAAATACAAAACAAAATATAATTACTTTTAATTACCTACAGAGAGAAATTATCTAGACGACATCACATAAGCTTACCTAAGCGATAATTGAGATTACACTAATTTACATGAAGCTTGTAAAAGCCCTTCAGTACTTATGAGACCACCCCATTAATATCACTACCTTGAATTGAAATACAAACAAATATAATTCATGGCAATACATAATTAATTCGTGATAAAGTTTGTTTATAAGTATTTAAACCGGAAATCCGCAAAATGATTGATTCAATATGAAAAAAAGAGTAGTTACAGTAATTTAAAAAACACAGTAATCCTGAAGTTTCTGGTGTTATAAGTTTTCAGACCAGAAGCGCGGGCGCGCTCTACCTTTAAGAAAGAAAGAAAGTAAAGAAAGAAAAATAATTTTATTCGTCACAGAAACACGTGCATAAAAAAATAATAAGAACTCGAGTAGGTAACAAAACAATAACAATACGTATACAATAACGAGTACAAAACAGAAATAGTAGGCAGCTGCTGGCACGTCATGACTGTGACAAGAAGGCTTCCACTCAGCATGATGCTGTGCTATGGAGACCCACAGCACAGCGCTGATTTTCAGTGGTCACCCGAAAAAAACGTACGGAAATCAAGTCAGGTTTAAAATTCAGAATTATACATAAATATAAAATAAAACAAATAGTACTTATAATATTATATAATGCAACAACCAACAGTATGAATAAAATTACTAAATAACATATACAAATTATCCGCAGGCATCACCATTGTACCCACCTAAAACACCACTATCAATACAGTGTTTTAAAATAAAAACAAAAAAACTGCTGCTTTAAAATTTTAGATACGAGTACTATTGGAAATTGGTGTTGAGCTATTACATAAAGCTCATCATTAAATTAACTGAGACAAAGGGCGATGAACTACCAAAGAAGGGGACGCTTCTAGACCATCTTGGGTTTTTTTTCAAGGTCGTGGGATAAGAAATTCTTTAATTCTTTTAACTGTTTCCAAAGAAAAACATATAGCCCGGGGAAGTTACGCCAAATTTTAGGCTAACTTTGCATTAATTTAAAACAGCGATTTTTTCATTTAACGTGTAGGGTATGGTCAAGGGAGTATATTAAACTGTATACCGCGAAAAGTTCACCCCCCCTTGGGTACGTTTTTTTAAGAAAACATCTAATTTCAATTTTACGTGGTAGAAAAAAATATTAACAGATAATTATAGTATATAATAATATTAGATTATTATTATTAGATATTTAATTACTTAATTAAATATTTAAATGCACTATTCAACAAAATTAAACATATTGTACTAGCGCAAGATATTAATAAAAGTTTTTTTGCAATAGCGGTTCAGGCAAAAATGTAACAGAGTTAAATTTAGTTTAACTTTTATTTATAGGCTCTATCTCACTTAATTACAAGAAAATTAAACAATAAAAAAAAAAAAAAATTAATAGATAGGTATATAACATTTTGGTTTAATGTGTTTAATTTTCTTGTAATTAGGTCGGATAGAGCGTATAAATAAAAGTTAAACTAAATTTAACTCTTTTTAAATTTAAATTTAATGCAAAAAAACTGCTGTTAATATTTTTGCTTGAAGTACAATTAAAAAAAATCGTAATTTTATTTTTATGGAAATTTCCGTGGACGAAAATGTTTAATTCTGAAGAATATATTAGTTTTACTCATTTTTTACATAACATAACCAAAATTTTCCTGTTAAGTATTTTGCCTCAATTTTCATTCACAAAAATGCGTTTTTGTTTTTTTTACCTCTATGAGGTCCTGGAAAATGTTTAATGTTTTTATATTATCTGAAGAGCTAATTTCAAAAACACGATTCAAGAAAAAAATCGCTGTTAGGAATTAGTGCAGGGTTCAAACCTAATTTCCCAGGCCTAATAATTAATTTTAATGTTTGGTGTTGACAGCTGGTTGAATAGAATCATCAAGTAAGTCATTCATTGAACCATGTGGTTTATTGTAAAAAAAGTTGTTTCATGATGATTGCGAATACATAGATGATTGGAGACACGCCAAGTGTCATATTAGCGCTGCACATTTAGCATCATTAATCTTTATTAAATGTTTCTGTCACTTAAATTTTATTAGGAAATGTTTTAAGTGACCATAACCATTGTTTTAATATGCAGTAATTTATTTTCTGCTTTTCCTAAATTGAAAAATGACGGAATGTCGTTCCTGTCCATCAGTAGTGGATTCAACCATAAATTTACATATTTTGATCATGTATTGATAGACAGTGCTGAAACTATCCCTGGAAACGAAGACATATTTCATTAAAAGGAACATCCTCTGATTTTCAGTATTAACTTCACAGTATACTGGTCGGCTGTCTGTCGAAATATGCATTTTTATAGAGAGCTTCCTTTTCGTTTGTTTATCGGCTAGGAATGTAGTTATCATTACACCACTTGTAGCTGCTACGGGATTGGGAACATCAAGATTTTAAGACCATCTTTGCATTGTATAAACTCAGTCTCCTTTATATTATACAGGATGGTAGGGACTTCGTCGCGAAAACTGATTACCATCGATTCAGTACATGATTCTGAAACCCTTGCGTTGAAATTTTACGTCGGTTGTAAAAAAAAACCTGTTGTTTCATAGAAAAGTGCAATACCTACGTGGTCATAATGTATGGAACAGCAGATTTAAAAAAAATTACCGGTGAAAGATTTCAACGCACTGGGTTCAGAATCATGTACTAAATCCATGGTAACAGTTTTCGCGTCGATATCCCTGCTACCCTGTATAAATTGCATAGCACAGGTGTGAGTACTATGCACTATAGAGCTACCATTTACCGGGTAGGTAATATGTCTTGCATTAACTTGAATGTGCTTTTGTTTAAACGAATAGCATCTTGCAGGTCAAGACAACCTAGGAGGTTGTCGGCTGCTTAACCTGACTTTCTTGTGGCTGCCTCAATAAATTAAGGCCTCCAGCTTAAGAGGGAGGGAGGTACACTATTCAATGTCTCAGACTGTACACTACTAGTACACTATTCAATGTCTCACACTGTACACTACTAGTACACTATTCAATTTTCTCATTTAAGCACCGGTCTATTTGGTTCATCTCCCTTTTAAGACCAATTAACTCTGGCTTTTGGACATGACATGTTCATCGAACTTACTTATAAACAAACTTTGTATACAAAAGAGACAGAGAGAGAGTATTACTTACCTTATTTGTAGAGAGTTTGTAAAAAAATAATTGTTAAACAAGTTGAATGATTTTAGTTGGTAGTCAACTTGCTTGACAAATCATTTCCCACACTTAGTCAGGGAAATAATTTGTAACGCAAGTTGACTACCAACTAAAATCATCCATATATTCAAATCACTATGTCATTATTTGAGTTGTTAAATGGACGTAGGGTGTCAATTTGCTCAATAATTAATTTCCCTTACAGCACGCCCGCCGTTTCGAAATTAAATTATAAAAATATTGTTCTCTAACGTGTCCAGTGCTGCCATCTGTTTAGTTTTGTGGACACTATCGCAATGAAGCTTTTTATTTCATTTCACGCATGGGAAAATTATCTGGAAAATTATTATCTTAGATTTCCCTAAATAAGGTCTCGGAAAAGACCATAAAATGAGTAACAAACAATATTAAGTTAACCTCAGTTTCAATGTTCTTTGGGCGGATATGCAATACAGGTACTTATGGGTATCCTCTAGGTTCTAGAAGGATACCCATAACTAGGTACCATTGAAGAACTTCATATCTATACACCGTAAGGACTATTTCCGCTTGCAGCGCTCGGCGGCTATAGAACCGGAGCGGTAACAGATACGGTCATCGTGTTCACGGGATTTTGTTTTCAAACTGCTTAGATATGAAATTCTTCGATAGTACCTGCAATCCAACTACCAGAGATGATGGTTAAATTCTAGACTCTAGAATTTAATCTCGGTTGGAGAGCAGCAGGGTGAAATTTTTGTGCGGATTCAGAAAACAATTTTATAAAGTTTTGGCAAAAAGCCTTGCAATACCTTTTTAATCAGAACCGATTATAGTGAATGTACAATTACTTCTGAAGAATACAAACAAAGCTCCTGAAAACCAAGCTGCTATATATGTACCTACACAGGAACTGCAGTTAATCCTTCAGTAGAAAGCTTTTTGTTTCATACTTTCAAATCGACAATCGTGTCATGAAATAGTTTTCTTTCAATATAATGGCATTTGGCTTGAGACTGATTTCTAATAAAATACACTAGTTGTCTACGTGTCATTGACCCCGTTTGGCCCGCTGGCTATCACACCATTGCTTTGTTTAATGTGAGATTTGCTGTGAATTGACGTTTGTCATGATACTGTTAAACAAATTACAAAAAAGTCTGTTTTCAAGTTCAGTGACTGAAATATTGTTTTAAGTTAAAACTGACTAATTATACCTACTTATTATTGGTGTAGTGTGATACAGAAAATGATGCATTAAATTATGAGGGACAAAAAGGTGAGGTCGTTTTTTTAAATCTGTTAATCAAGTAGGTGCTTATCGTGTTTGAGACATAACATGTCACACATGTCGCCCTGAATGTCCCCTGGATTTTAGATAAGAGAAGGTAATTTATTAGGTATACTTAGAACGGAATATTTACTTATTTAGACAAATAATAATTTTAGTTTTTTGTAATTACCTATGTACACACTAACACACACACATCGGCACACATCAAGCTATACATTTCCAGTTTATGCTGATCTCGCATTGTAAAAGATTTCGGTACAATGCGAGGTCAGCTTATACTGGAAATGTATAGCTTGATGTGTAGCCGTGCGTACTTAACATCAAACATTAACTGCGCAAGAATTATTACCATTAATTCAATAGGTCCAGTTCTAATAGGTCGGTAATATTAACAATGTTTATGTCAGAAATTAAAACTGAATTCAAAATTAGCAACGTCGGCAACCCAGTGAGCTAACTATGTAAAGACATGTTGCGTCGTTACAGTAACGACTAACGCCGCTAAGACGAAAATAGTTCGCTGCGACGATGAACAGCAGCGGCGTCTGGTGGTCTTGTGCAAAAACTGTGAACGTAACGACTAACGAAAATAACGACCAACCAGCGTCGTAACGAGTAACGAGGCCGAGACTGAAAATAGGTTTGCATGGTCCTTGATTTCGCCGTTCGTTTCTGCGAAGGCTCAGTCGGACAGCGGCCGCGGAGCCTTCCGCACCGTTGTCCGCTGCTCTGACACCAGATGGCGTCCATGTGCGGCCGTAGTTTGTTAGTTTCATTATGTTTCGCCAGATGGAGCAACCAGCGTATAGTGCTTCGGCTTTCCATTTAGTTTACACCCTTTTAGGATAGATAGAGCTACGAGGAACTGAAAGACTGAAAAGTGTATGGTGAGTAGAATTTAAAGCATGCATATTTAATTCCAGTTTCTTCTATTCTTCGGTAATTTTTACTCCTAACTTCCTTAAACTGTTAATGTTTAGGTTCATTATAATAAACCTCTCATATATTATACAGGGTGTCAGGGACATCAACGCGAAAACTGTTACCATGGATTCAATACATGATTCTGAACCTGCTGAAAAAAAAAACAGCTTTTTCATAGAAAAGTGCAATACCTACGCAGTCAAAATGTATGGAACAGCTGTTTTTTTTATTATAACCTACGAAAAATTTCAACGCATCGGGATGTACTGAATCCATGGTAACAGTTTTCGCGTCGATGTTCCTGACACCCTGCATATATTTCTCGACACCCTTTGAAGCCAAGTCAGAGGCCCATAGGCGGCTTTAAAACTCTGACACCAGGTTAGTCACTAACCAAATGAAAAGAAGATGAAGAACTTCTCATAATAAACTTTTCTCATTATGTAATATGTATCGTAAGTGTGTACAAAACTGACCCTATCATGAAATCATATCTATAAAATCTATTTTTATATGACAAAATAAATAGGTACCTGAGTACCTTCGGCATATGGAAATATGCAGAGCAAGTTCAATGATTTTCTGAGTGCTCTGGTACCTGAATGTCTGGTGATTATCTAAGACCATATTAGAAATATTTAGATCTAGATACTTACTATTATTACTACTGATGAATGTCTTATTGTTCATATAGCTGCTCACAGGCTCTTTATAAAGGAAAACTTACCTACTGCATGGAAATTGGTAACAAAGGAAACTTCACCTAAGTATATTCTATACTGGGATATTATTTTGTTTTATAAATATCTACTTGGTTATGAGTTTTAAAACAAAACGTTTCTAGGAACATCTTGTTTAATATTTCATTGAAGTTGTGACTCGGATTTTCCATGACAAAATCAATCCGTCATTCTCTTTGAAATCGTTGGCCATTTGTTTTCTAAGCGCATTCTTCAGATAATCACCATTCAGTAAGGTTTTCAGCCTGGACCATCCACAGCTGGTCGTATGATTACCTATGTAGATACGTTTTATTGTCCTACTTTCTTATGAGTTTGCCGTCATTTTCCGCGCTCCTGTTCAGCGCACTAAACGGAGTCACAATCCATCTAATTATAGTCATCAAGGAAAAGAGAAACAATGTACAAAACGACATATGGTATATTTTCTGGTAAATTCAATAACATTTGCCTCTTTCAGCACTGCTTTTGTTTTCAGTTCAATTTATTTCGGGCTTCGATACATAATACATTTGTATGGTAGGTTAGGAGTATTCTGGGAATTGGTTAAGAGGCTTACAACAGCTAAAGCGCGGTCACAGTCGGACTGCATAGAAAAGAAAGAGAAGCGGGCGACACAACGCTGGTAATTGATTGCAAAATATGAAGTAATTATCTATTTACAAAGAATCTATTGATTGGGCAAAAAATTAAATGACTATTACGGTAATATGTTGCTTGTAGAATAATCTAACAAAAAATCAAAATAATTGCATGTTTATTAATATGATTTATAATCGTTAAATTAAATTTTTAGACGTATCTTCGTGATTTTTTGTATCGTACGAGTATTATCGTATTAGTTACGATAATACTCGTAACTAATACGAGTACGAGTATTTTCAACACACTATCTTACTAGCGTATATTCTGAAGAATATCATATGTTTTTCTGATTTTATTTATTTATTTGGTTCACCAACAATTGTTTACACTAACATCTTGATAAAAATAACAACTCAAAAACTTTGAACAGTGTAACAATTACTTAAAGGTAAACACCACATACAATAAAATTATGCTAATTTGTAAGCACTAGGTACATGTGCAGTCTACAAGCCAACTTAAAACTAAAGAAAAAATATGCCTACATAAAGACTTAGTTTAGAATGAGATTGCAAAAATTATGTAAGTAACAAAATAACTAATGCTTCACAACACCTCTGATAAACAACTCAAGATTTTAGATTTCTGCTTAGTCAAAGAATCAAAGTGGAAATCGATTAGATCGCTGCAACTATTCAAAACCTTTTTGTTTACTGCAGTAGATAATATAATTTTAGGCATTACAAAACATGCGTTTAGGCACGTTTAGGTCCTGAAGTCCCCTTTTTTCTTTTTTTTTTGAGGCTGGGAAATCATCAAATGACTTCTCCCGCTCTGGGCGGAGCGAGAGGGCGTGTCAGACTTTTACTGAATAAAACCCACCCGTGTTCCTTCCGTTGCCCGTGTGCCGGGGCCGCGATATCCCTTCCGGACAAACCCGCAACCCCAGCAGGTCCTGAAGTCCCCTTAAGTAAGATCTTTATACCGGCGATACGATATATATTTACACAAAACAATTATGTAGATATAACCACCATTCTTTAGTTTTTCGAAACCAGAATTCAACTTCGAAAAACCTTACCTAGGCTAGGTAGCCTACTAGAATAGTTTTGATTCTATCTGATTAACATGCACTGACTATAAATTCTTTTCCACGCAAAATTTACTCTATCTATGGATACCTACTGACTAGTAAGTAATGGAATCCGTGTAGATTGGTATCTTTAGTATCTTATGATATTGGCCATCGAATTCGATTATAAACAAATTGCACTTTGTTTAAACTTGCTTTAGAAAATCACTACTTAGCTTTCGCCCGCGGCTTCGCCAGCGTGGAGGTCGGTCATAGGGATGATGCCTGGGTAAGAAAAATGAAATTCTAATTAGTCCTTTAGTCAGATAATAAAAAAATATTAGACACGTATTTTTTGATTTATCATATTAATAAAAAATATTTAGATAAAACGCATTTTAGGTTGGGGAGTGGGTGGGGGTTGCTACGTCACTAGTATGTATAAAATCTACATACTCGTGACGTCATGGCACGTTTTACCTCAATGTATCGCCGTAATCTTCAGATTACGTAAAAAAAGAAAAAATACAAAAAAAACAAAATTGTCATCATCCCTAGTATCCCACGGGAATGTACTACCGAGATAAAAGTCCTATATGTTAAACCAGGTTATAAACTATCTGTGTGCCAAATTTCATCCAAATCCGTTCAACCGTTTTTGCGTGATTGAGTAACAAACATCCAAACACACAACCATAATAAATTTACACATTTATAATATTATATACTAGCTTTCGCCCGCGGCTTCGCCCGCGTGGAGGTCGGTAATCATCCCACGGGAACGTACTACCAGGATAAAAGTCCTGTATGTTAATCCAGGCTATAAACTATCTGTGTGCCAAATTTCATCCAAATCCGTTTTGCCGTTTTTGCGTGATTGAGTAACAAACATCCAAACATACAAACTTTCACATTTATAATCTTCTTCTATCTATCTATCTACCTTTTTATTATTATTTTTTATATAATATAGTATATAGTATTTTTTATAATATAAAATGAAACTGACTGACTGACTGGGTGATATATCAACACACAGCCCAAACCGCTGGTCCTAGACACATGAAACTTGGAAGGTGTGTTTTTGTGAAAAGTAAGTATCCACTAAGAAAGGATTTTTGGGAATTCCACCCCAAAAGGGGTAAAATAGGGGATGGAAGTTTATATGCAAGTCCGTCAGTTTTGAAGTTAGGATCTTCCAATTTTGTGTTTAGGCTGACAATTGAAAATTAATTTATACGTATCTCAGCGTTTTTGATAATTCCACCCCCAAAGAGTTAAAAAGGGGGATGAAGTTGAAAAGTCTTTAATTTTTGAAGAAAAATCACAAAATTTACTATCTAGGCTTATGGTTGGAAGCTAACGCAACGGTGTTGTTAGAATTTCAACCATTAAGGGGGTGAACAGGGGGATGAAATTTTGTTTTTAATTAAAGTTCTTTATTTTTTAAGTTAAAATCACTAATATTTACTTTCACTATTTTAGAAGTTTTGTATTGAAGTTGTTCATTCGCTAAATTTTGTATTCAAGTAAAAATAATATAAGTACACGTGTACTCTTCTAACTTCTCCTTTTCTCTTTCCTTTCTCTTCTTCTTTCTTTACTTTACAGTATTTTACATGGAGCGACTGCCTATCTGACCTCCAGCGCAACGCAGTTACTGGGTAATACGATATCCCTTGGTAAGAATGGTTGTCAGACTTTCGGGCTTCTGACTTCCCGTAACGCCTGTCAAAGATCGATACGAACAGAATGCGATACTGCTCATAGCAAATAACGTGATAATTTGTACTCTACAAACTGACCACACTTAGGGGCACCATCTATACAAAATTTTAACAAAAGGTTGTTTTGTATGTATGTTCCTGTTTGCACAAAAACGGATGAACGGATTTGGATGATATTTGGCACACAGATAGTTTATAACCTGGATTAACCTATAGGTTATTTTTTAATCCCGGTAGTACGTTCCCGTCGGGTATTTTTCGACATCCACGCGGGTGAAGCCGCGGGCAAAAGCTAGTATTATATATATGTACGAGTATATATAAGTAGGATTAGGTAGATTTTGGGTAATTAACTGTTACCTAACAATAAGTGGCTAATAACTTCGGCATGCGATTTACCACAGCACACTGAGTACATAAATAATGTAGTAGATTAAATAACCAAATACTTACTCACTCATGTTATGAAAGTTATCTACATTTACGAATGGGTAGGTAAATAAAATAAAACAATTTTTTTCACAATATTAAATTCCGTGATTCTTTCCCTGTGGAGAAAAATAGGAAAGCCATGTTTTCTTTTCAAATTAAAACCTTTTTTTTATTGGCTATTATATCGATATGTCGTGTACTTACTTACAGCCAGAATTTTCTAGAGTCTTACAAATAAAATACAGGGTGTCTTGTAATCTGACGTATGGTCGTGATACATAAAAATTGGGTTTTCTCGAATCCCATGAATTTTCGCCTAGAGTTTATGGGGTGCCTAATTGCTGCAAATGGGTCACACTATCACGCCCTGGAAGGATTACGTCAAATTACAAGTTACCCTGTATTGCGCATGTTGGCACTTTGAAAGTATTTATAAACCGTAAATAAAATAATAGTGGATCATAAATTATAAAATGTTTGTTGGCCAATTAACTGAAATAGATTTTAATTTTGTAGGTTTATATTCAAGTTTATGTAGGAAACTATTTTGAGCAGTTATAAAGACATCAGTTACAGTTTCATGCGCGTTCATATGCAGTCTACATGGCGGCCACAATGAAATCACCAGCGTGAGTAGGTAACTTATTATTGGCGCAGTATCCAACACAAATAGTTTAGCTATTCGTCTAATGGTTAAGTAAAATTTTGGATATGACGCACTGGGCAGGCATCCAGCTGCGTCACCCAGGTGCTGTCAACGAACCCGTCTGGTCCCAGACGACCCAGCCGTCATGGAAAGTTCTCGGGTTAACTCCCGGTGAACCTGAGAACTTTCCATGACGGCTCCCTGTAACAAATCTATACATTTCTAATATTATGTTATGATTACAACATCGGAAAATTCCGGGTGGATCGAGAGCCATTCCGTTTTATTGCGCGGTCTACTTCGACTAAAATAGACTGTTCGACCAAAACGGGAGAATAACAAGTTCGATAACATAATCCTGATTTGTAGGCGGCAGCGAGTGAGTGGAGTCTCCCCATGCAACAGATGTGTGGTAAAACGATTTCTGAATGCTCTTAGGATATTAGTAATTCTTGAGGATGAGCGTAGATTAGCCATGTAAAGTGCTGAAATGATTTACAAACGTATTCTTCTCTGAAGTTAATTATATTAGCTGGTATTCTTACCGAATTACGCGATGTGTTCTATAATCTGGATTTTCCGAGAAACGATCAGACTCCAGCGGCGGGCCACCGCCCGCGCGTGCTGTCGACCGAAATAGAGTCGGTCGGCAGGCGCGTCCATGCTACGTCCGCGCACAGCTTTTTAGTCGATGCAGGAAACAAACTTTTTATTTTCTTTTCCTACTCTAATTCTAACAGAGGATTTGGAAAGTTGGTTAATGCTCCCCTATTATGTTACCACATTCCCACGTAAAACAAAGGTAATTTTCGCCTCACCATATTCATTAAAACCATAAATAACATTAGTAACTAATCCCTAATGCACATTAAAATAAACTGGGAATCTTATGTTGCAACAGTCAGGAAATGTTTGTTGCTGAACATTCTATTCTAGTAGATGAGTAGACAAAAATAGCTGTTTTATTAGTTGTAAATTTCACTAGCCGCGCGTAGCAACATCGGCACACAAAGGGAATTATTGAGGTGGGCTTCTCTTCTGTTAGCTTATTACATAAATTGATGTGTTTACAAACTGATAAATTAGAGCATTACGAATTCGACGCTATTATGCAATCACATTATAAGTCAATTAATTGAAGTCTTCTATAGATCCGTTTATAAATAAATAAATACACATACGTACAAAATAGACAGCTATCTATTTCCTGATAAATATTTTTCAAAAATGCTGTATACTATTTAGTTGGCTACTAATTTCATCTATATATATTAAAAAACAAAGTCGCTTTTCGCGTTGGTCTGTATGTCCGCATTGTTCTTCCAAACCAAGCAACAAATTTTGATGAGGTTCTCGCCATCGTTTAGAGAATTTATTCCGGAAGGTTTATGTGTATAATACGTTAATATTAAAGTAACGTTTACCTAAGAAATCTCGATGTTTTGTCAAGTCTTAAAAAGCGTGCGAAGCAAGAGGTCGCTAGTTCTTTAATAAATTGACAGTTTCACCTTGGGGGTATTAGAAAATATGATGCTACCGAATACATAAGACATCTTATCATATAAAGAGGTGTATATAAATAAAAAGTAATTTAAAAGCTTGTGCGACATTTTCACGTGCCAACTACATACGATGGTCTTATTATACTATAAGGTGGGTAGTGCAAAACTTTTTAGATTTAATGAATTTGTTGTTTGATCTTGAAAAAAGTGTATGCCGTAATGTAATGCCTTTTCACTTGTAATACTGAATCTGCCAAGTAGGTTATTATTCTAGTTCGCTGAAAGAAATTTATGCGTCCACACATAATAAATTAGTTTCAGCTTTGAAAAAGAGAGCTGCCACTAATATTTGCAAATATTATTAAACTATAAACATAATATAGTTAATTAGCGATGGTTTGATAAATACATGCGTATGGGTGATATAAGAAATGAGAAATATAATAAAATCATTATTTAAAATAAAATTATAGCACACTTGTTGCTTTAATTCATCATCATCATTTCAGCCAAAAGACGTCCACTGCTGAACATAGGCCTCCCCCAAGCACCGCCACTTCAACCGATTCTGTGCTTCCCGCATCCAGCGGATTCCTGCTTTAATTATTAATGAAAAATTCGGAAGTGGATTTAGTTGAATTATGTGCCATTCCCCAATGCATATTATTCATATCACAAAACACAAACCCTTTCTGTCACTACTTTTTGGTCAGTTCTTACTGTTTTCATTACGTTTTTACGAATAGGCGGTTGGACGGCAGGCAATTAGTCGAGGAATTGAAAGATTTGTTAGATACTTGCCAAATTACCAGTAGTCTGCACTAACACGTTTTCCATGTGCCTAGGTCCATGAACTTATATGCTCATGTCCATCAACTGCTATCAATGTTCACATAGTCACGGATTGGAACACCAGCATGTTGCAATAAGCACTAACTTGCTGACGTAACTAAGTACCTTTCTTTGAAGTTATTTACAAACCACGCCACCAATCTGTCTGTGAATGCTTTTAAATATAGTACTCGGTAACAACGAATGGCCTGTGTTAAATTTAGTATCACAGCGAATCTTCAAAAATAGTTGTAAGTACCTAAATACACAATAACTCTTCGTCTAGAACTAATGAATAAGAAACAGCAAATTGTTGCGTGCAACAGAAACATAAACAGATATAAACTCCGAATGAAAGTTTAAATACTTACTTGACAATGTAATTAATTCATTGTTTAGTGTTCTACATAATTTATTGTCCAAGAATTTGTTTTCAGACATTTAATTGTTTTAAATATTGTTTATGTTTACTGTAAACTGTAAATATTCTAGGTACAGTAGGCAATTGTAGAAGTAGGTTTATTAGATCAATTGATTTACTTTCAGTGATTTGTGCCATATTGGTTTATCAAAACAATTAAATTTTCCATTAGGAAAAGTACATAAGCACACAATGTATAACAGCTTCTTAAACGCGATCTCTCGCGCACAACTAGACTGATTGTTAAGATTGTATTTCAGTAGAAGTAACGTCTAAAACTGTTCGTACCTATGAAATTTTGCTGTTGCGTGGGAGTGCGGCTGCCCACGGCAGCAGCATGAGTAATGCTCGGCCGGCGATGACTTCTGTTTCATGAGTAACACTCGCGAGGTGCTTGTGGCTTCCATTTTATTTTAGCGTCGCCCACACGCTCCATGGAGAGCCGAGAGCCACCTCACCTGCCACCGCCGATTGACTCATACACACCTGAATGTTATACAATCCCGGATCCATAACATTCCTACTTATAAAAACTTTACTCCGCATACATACAATTATATTGAATAATATCGTTACTCTTCGGCCGAACGAGATCGATGATTGTGTCAGAAAATGTAACAGGTGATGATCCAAAGGAAAGCTTCACTGTTGTTGCGAAGAAATCACATTATCATAGATTACTTTTCTCGGAATTTTCTCTGGCTTCGCAGGTTAATTAAACACAAAATTCCGAGAACCGAGGTAGTACATTATGTAGTTCTTTTCATTCAATCTAGGCATTTGCCAGGCAATTAAGATCTGTCATGTAAATATTACTAGGTAATTACGTTTGACAGGTGTTTAACTCACTCGATAAACCATGAAGAGTCACAAAGGGGGTGCGATCGAGATACGGACAGGTTTGAGAACGTGCCAACGTAGAATTTTCACGTAAGATATTTTTCGTAGACCATTTCACGGCTATAAAGTTTATGTCGTTCGTGATCAAAATCGGTGCAAAAATAGCGATGTGCTCAGACTTACGTTTGAAACATTAGATAACTCGTTACCTGCGTCAAAATAACTGATGGTATGCTTTAAAATAAAAAGTAGAAATTCTGGCGCTAACAGAAATAAAAATATGATTTGTGATATTCTGTGATAGAAATGATGAATATGCGTGAGAATAATAGAATAGCGTTCCTACGTCATACACTGCAACATATGGTCGCATGCAATGCACTGACCCCCACCGTCATATATAGATAGGACCATGAACGAAGAACCAGAGAGTCAACTTCCTTATACGGAAGGTATACTGACTATCTATGTTCCTACTCTTTCGTAGAAAATTTCAAACAAAATACTCGATTCTTTTGGATGAAGAGGCAAATGAAACAACTATAATTGTACCTATTAGGATAAATGCTTTTACACCCACTCTTATAGTGAAATTGGTAAAGTTCTAATGATCGAGCGACGCCAAGCAGAGTAAAATAATATGGTGACTATTCTAGTAGCTCTCATAACAAGTGCCTAAACCTATTTGAAGATCATAAGATATTCTTCAAGTCCATTTAGATTTTCATCTTGGTAATAAACAGGAAATATAGATTTGATGAAGGAGCTCCACGTACTTTTCCGTAATAAATTACTCTATCGTATATAAGTCGTTCCTTGACTTTCAAGGTTCAGTAAAATCTATTGATTTATCTTTAAGATGATTCATAATTAATAACACGTAAATCATCCTGTCTTTGTATATTAATTCATCGGCGTCTTGCAACGGACTTTAGAAATTATGCATAGCTAAAAGTATGTAGGTAACTTATACCTGTGTAGGTACATTGTGTAGCGTAGCGCCTTGCATAATTATGTAACTTTCACAGTTCACACACCTGCTGTTTACCAAAAACATCAGGAAAATGAAGAGTTTGTTTATGTTCATATCCAAATAATAATCTTGATGCGATTCCAAATACGTCGATGGTCTCGCACACCGCAATGATCGATAGAAATCCCCAATCAATCTATAAACAATACTATTATTCATTAACACGTGAGAATTAAATCATTGCACAGGAGTTTAATTCTGAGTAAAGTTATTTTTATGAAAAAATATTAATAGATGGGCAGGTGCGAGTGCAAGTTGGCAAGAGCAGTATTATGCCACAATGTGACACGGTACTGGACTAATTGTAAACATAATAAACGGTAGGTATATTTGTTGTTATTTCTGTCGCTATGAGTACGCGGTGAGGGTTCCACTATGCACACTGAGCTCACCGTGCTCACCGAGTCTCACCACGACGTTCGTCCATCTGTTTACACTTCAATATTAGCACTTTGTTCGTTCGCGCGGCCCTCGCTCATTGCCGACGTTGTTATGGACAGATGTTGCTTGCCAAATTCATGATTCACATTTATATATTTATGTCCAATGATGCCCGATTCGGAATGTTTCTACGAGTTCATATATCATTGACATAGTAGCAGATATTTTTGTCTGAATCTTTGTTATTCTAGACAGCTATAATCAAGCGTAGGAATAATGTACCATAGAAAGTAGAAAGTTATGCCATCTCCAATTCGGTTATAGGATAGTTCTTGTTAGTTTTGATTATCTATTGACCTATTGTTAGGTCTGATGTTAGATTCTTAATTGCTGAACATTGATTATATGAATAGGAAGAGAAACCCTAAAGTTTGAGTAAACTACTGATCTAACGTAGCGATTTATTTGCGGTCAGTGATCGAATCGAGGGTTACTAACATATTTTATGTAGATATAATTAAAGTGCTTATATACAATCATTATACAACTAGCTATTTACACCAGGTAATATACTAAATGACTAACTAACTAACTACATAAATAAATATACACAAAAACTAAGGTGTCGACGTACTCCTCCACATCGCTGTCATCCATAAACGTGCCCAGAAGACTGGCAGCATTGCCACGTTGAATGGCAATGCTAATTTTTTGGCTAAAGAACGAGTAAGAGTTACTAAAAGTGCAGAATTCATCGGTGTCTGGTAAACGCTTTACACTGAAAGCCAAGCCGAAAATAGAAGATGACGCTGACTGAGCTACATTGTTAATTTAATAAATCTCGATGTATCAGGTGTGCTGGTCGCAAAATTCATAACAGCAGTTTTCGGTTTATGTAAAACGAATCTTGATTTTGTAAATACCTACCTGGAACAGAGAGACAGTGTGGTGAAAGATTATTGTTTATCTCAATGTTTTTATGTCTAATTGTAGTGTGTATTGCTTTGCATTCATAATGTCGACCGAGGTTAATATTCTAGGCACGGGTTAGGCAACCGGTTGGCAGGTTGGCACACTGTCATAACTTTCTGCAATTAATCAACTATTATCTCAACACATACACTTATTCCAAACGTTATTTTAACAAGTGTTTCAGACACTATTTAATCTCTGGTTACAGTTTTTTACTTCGCCGGAAATGAAAAGTATAAGCGCAAGCATTTTCTTTTATACATTACATGCATTTTTCCACTACTCTGAATATTACCCACCAACTGGTAATTTACGAATTACGACTACTTACACTTGTAGTTACCTAACAACATTTACAAATTTGCAAATGTATTGATATTCAATCAGCGCGGAATCTGCAAGCAGTGGCATGCAATACAGTTATAAATAGATACCTACACCAATCTTATATTAGATCAAATTCTGTGGGCGAGTTAAGTTCATAAAATACACTTTAATATCATAATTATACAATATTTATGATAAAATAACATGGAACTGAACATCGTAATTGGCAAATGAGTTATCCGTAGCCAATAAACCTCTTTTATTTACTTCGAAGTGCACATTACGTCCAACGTCAAAAATCTGAAAACCCAATCATTATCGTCCCTTCTGTAAGTTGAAGAATTGATAACAGTCACACATGGTACCTAAAGATACAGTATAATTATACACGGAGGGTCGAACTCTGAATCAAACTATTGTTTCAGGTGGTTGGAATACTAAGTGCATATTTTATTATTGCCTTATTTACCTAATCCCTAGAAGGATGAAAAGTGCAGGATAAAGTTACATATTTAGATATCCGTTAAAAATAATATCTAAATATACACGTATAAAAGGAAAACAGATTACATACGTACGTAGGTAGAGATAGATAAATCTATCGATGAAAATGAATATGCTGCAGTACTGCATCTTGTTCATCATTATCATCATTTCAGTCGAAAGACGTCCACTGCTGGACATAGGCCTCCCCAAGCACCGCCACTTCAACCGGTTCTGTGCTTCACGCATCCAGCGTGTTATCATCATGAAATAATGAGTCTATGTAGGTATATATCTAGTGTTCTTTATGTACACGTGTCTCAAGTGATTCTACCAACGCAATGAATGCTGTTGGGCTGTTGCCCTTTGATGTTTTGTCACCATATGACTAACGAGCACAGAATATGTAGGTATATATCTACTTATGCGAGACTTTCTCTGACAATGATGAAAGAACTATGAGTGATTCATTACTATTCCTTTATTTACGGAACAGATTTCAAACACCTATTTGAAATCTGACTGGCCATATTCTGCCGTATAAGGTGTGCCAAGATCTATTTATTTTACAATGAGCAATGTAGGAAATATATACGAAAACATATGTTCGCTTTGTAAATCACCGAAGAACATGTCGTTTCTAGAAAGATCTATGATGGCAGTATAATGATCCGCAAAAGCTTGTCTTTACTTCTGGTAAATAAAATTATGATCCATCCTTTCAAATCACACTTGATTTGAAATGAAGGGTCATAATTTATACCACTGTATAATGTCCAATAATGCGTGGTCATTCCAAAAAACCGCCCAAGTCTGTGTCGGACCACACACAATGAAGGGTTCCGTGTTCAAGAACAAACTTAACATTGTAGTTGAAAAACATGTTCACCCATACGGAATGTATGGGAGAACATGTATTTGCAACTGCAAATGTAAGTTGGTCGATTATTACTCGTTAACTTGTAAAGCCTACTTAGATTCCTGTTGATCTTAGATTAATGTTTTCCTTTTAATTTCGTTACATACAGCGTGGCGCTTTAATGGTGCCATTAATTTAATACACGTATACACGTGTGTGAAACTAATGAATTTAAAATATGTTCATAAAAAGAAAACGCTAATACATATGGATTAGCGTCTTCTTTTTATGCAGATATTTTAATTTCATTAAACGTTATTATTTATTGATTTATTTTCAATTTTCTAAAATAGCATCTTGGAGCAACCTGTACTTAACAACTGTAGCACAGAGGTAATTTACCAGAGTCACGATTCATGACATTGCATCAATGAAAAGAAACGAATAACGTGCAAAGGGAAGGCGAATTGAAGGAAAAGGAGAGCCCTATGTCGGCGAGCGTTTGAATAGATTTGTTTTTTTACAATTAACGTATAATTTTTTCTTATTATTTTTTTATGATTACTAGCCACTAGCCCTACCCGTGTGTCAGATTAATGTCAGCATTGTACACACACATTGTGAAGGACAAACGGACATGGCGAAACATGACACATAACCGATCACAATAACATCACTAATGAACACACACTGAAATGTTTATCCAATGAAATGAGTAAAATTATTGAGTTTGTCTAATAAAATATGTAACTTTATATTATGGTTATACGGAAATATGAAAATAATTATTAAGTATTAATGTTATTCATGGGTACCGGGACTGGTATTTTATGAGTTGATACTACTGAAACTGAAAATAAGTCATTGCAGTTTTTTTAATAGTGTAGGTAGATTTTATTATGTCCAAGTCATATAGATAGGTAGTAATAATAAGTATAGCATATATTTTGTTTAAGTATTGCTTTTTGGGTTTCCGTAGTAAACAAGGAACCCTTATAGTTTCGCCATGTCCGTCTGTCTGTCTGTCCGTCTGTCCGTCTGTCTGCCCGCGGCGTAGCTCAGAGACGGTTAGTACTAGAAAGCTGTAATTTGGCATATGTATATATATTAATCATGCCGACAAAGTGGTAAAATAAAATCAAGAAAAATATTTTTTTTTAGGGTACCTCCCCTACACGTAAAGTGGGGATGTTAGAACGTTAGAAAGGTCTTTCAAAAATATTGAGAGTTTGTCAAAATCATTTTTGGAGTCAGGGATCGTTTGCGAAATATTAACTTTTAACAGAATTTTTTTGTTAGAGTCAAATGTCCCCCCCCCCCCCCCCTTCTAGCTAAATGGTTGTACTTGGACTTGTGAAAAAATTCACAGCAGTAGTATATATAACGAAATTAAAAAGAAAACTATGAGAGGTAAGTAGGCTGTACAGGTTAACGAGAAATAATCAACCAACTTAAATTTGCGGTTTGAAAAACATGATCTCCCATACATTTAGTATGGGAGAACATGTTTTTCAACTACAATGTTAAGTTTGTTCTTGGGATAAATTCATTCGAACTACGGAACCCTTCATTGTGCGTGGTCCGACACACACTTGGCCGGTTTTTTTACTTATGCTCGTCAAAGTGTAAACAAAATTGTTTGTTTATTTTTACGTTATATTTCATAAAGATCATTTATTACCAAGCCCCAAGCTGCTTTGTGCGGTTTTGGTCAAGTTTAGTGAAGCAGGTAGCATTATAAATACTAATTTATTTTGTAAAACTAGACACAAAACAAGTTTTCAGGAGGTTCCCAAGTCAATAACAGGTGTGTTCAACAGCTTCACTCAAAGTTCGACGTATAGATTTCATAACCGATTCAGAAGGGATATCTAAATATCCTCAGAATTTTCTTAGCAATATTAATAGATAATATTAAAATTCGTCTATACCTACAATATTTCGTTTCGAAAATCAAGATCGGATAGTCTATAGCTCATGGGGTGAAGAAATATAGGAAGAAGTAGGGAAACCTGTGCTAGAGGGTTGTGCGTGGGGCAGCTGAGGGTGCAGCGCCGGCGAGGGCGGCGCTCGGCCCCCCCACTGGGGCCGTGTGCAACTCGCGCATAGACTACAGTCGCCCGCTGCCCTCGCGCATCATTCGAACTTCGCGCACCGCAGTCTCGGCATCTACGCCCTGAACTGTATACGCGTCCGGGAGCTTCATCCCGCAGCGACTTCGACGAACAGGTCCTTATTCCAGTGAAAGTGACATTTAACCTATTCTTATTGCATAACTTAACCTAACCGCGAGTGAAACATAGTAGTCTTCTCTATGTGAACTATTATTAGAGTTGCATCGGCACGCTCCAGCGACGTAACTTTACCTGAACGCCCCAAATTAGGAGCGCAGGCGCATCGGCCCACGCGCCGCCCGCCCAATGTTCCATATTTCGTTACATTCTTTCTACCGCACGTTCGTTACATTAGCAAGCCGCCCGATATACGTGCTTGTTGAGTAATAAAGTGTCCGTTCAGATGAGATTGAAGTGGTGCAGGCGACTTGGACTACGGCCAACGGCTGTTGCATTTAGAATAAAATTTGACAACGTTTCCAAATAATATTTTAACGTGTTAACTACATGTGTTACTACATAAATAGTGATAAGTGGATCTTAGAGAACCAGAAAGGATGAATGGTGATTTCAAAAGTGTATTTGGGATTTCATCGTCACAGTTGTGAAGCCAAGTTTAAAGTCGCCTGCCCGTCGTCCCGGCCCTGTTGGTTTATGTGACTATTATTTGAAGTAGAAATATTTTGTTTCAGGATAAGTTAAGCGAGCACAATGCCTTTCAAACCAGCAGATAACCCTAAGTGCCCAAAATGCGGCAAATCAGTATACGCAGCAGAGGAGAGAGTCGCCGGAGGACTTAAATGGCACAAAATGTGCTTCAAGTGCGGTAAGTTGATGAACAATATTTACTTACGAGTACGTTTACATTGTTTACGTATAAAAGTAGAATATAGTATAATAAACTTAAGAGATTGGTGATCTTCTAGAGACAAATGAAGCTGGCAATACTACCTACTGTATATAGTTGACATTAACATCGAAACATCTATAAAAAAATATTTTAAGTGATTGCTACATTTTACCTAAAGGGTTTTAGATTGTATGTCTCTACTTAGCTGTAAAAGCAATAAAAACATTTTCTGTAGTTAATATTATTGACGGAACTTAACTATTTGTTTGATGAGATGAGATGATGGGATCAACATGGCAGAGCAACTCAAGTTATCGAATTTGATTATAACATTTTGCTAGTTTTATTCCCGTAAGAAAGAAAAAAACCGGCCAAGTGCGAGTCGGACTCACTCATAAAAAACACGTTTCTAGTATGGGGACCCCCTTTAACTATTAACTTTAATTATTATTATTTGTTGTTAAAACGACAATAGATTTCTATTACCTAATTGTTACACATTGTGTATTTTCAACTGTCTGCCTATTACGGTTCATGAGATACAGTCCGCTGACAGACAGACGGACGGACAGAGGAGGCTTAAAGATAAAGATATTTTATTTTGCAAATATGGGTAGAATACATGGTGTTATAGGGAATAGGTTAGCCATATTTTACCAGTAGGCATGCAAAAATTATAAACTAAATCCACTAACTAAGCTACAAAATTTTAACAAACAAAGCAAAGCTTAGTAATAGGGCTTCGATTGGCACCTTTCGGGTACGGAATCTTAAAAAATGAAGACTGTAGAGAAAGTTCTAGTCCTATGCTACGTGTTATTATAAAAATTTATTCAATTCAAAGGCATCCGATATTTTCAATACTTTCCATGTTTTTCCAATAGGTAGTGTTTATTTACATGAACGGCTATTGTAGATTCAAATGGTACCAACAATACCCATGAATAACTTTGCCAAGTAGGTAGGGTAGTGGCACAATGGGTCTTCACCAATCACCATTGCAATAACCAATGTATACGTAGCTACGAGTATGTTATATAAACAGAGTATCTCTACCTACCTACTTTTATAATGCATGTGATTTCAATCAGTCTCTCATTAGTTATTATAACTGCAACCTTAATAAAAGTGCGATGCAGAAGTCATGTTCTATGTTTATGTTATCCAGGCCTGTGCCAGAAGTTGCTGGACTCCACCAACTCCACAGATCACGAAGGTGAACTGTACTGCAAAAATTGCCACGCACGCAAATTCGGACCAAAAGGCTACGGCTTCGGCGGTGGTGCTGGCTGCCTGTCCATGGACACTGGTGACCACCTGAAGGCTGAGAATGCGTAAGTACCTGCCCTCTTAGATCTCCCGCCGCCCGCGCCACTGAGGGCCTTTCCTTATCTAAGGCCGCAACGACGGCCGGCCTCCGGGCCCGTGCGTAACCACATTAACCGCGTGTACATATACTCATACTATACAGTAGAAAGCGCGCGCTGGCTGTACATTACGCGCCGCCTGACACGTGCATGACCAGTCTCCGTTTATGTCGCAACAGGAATTGAGCGAGCAGCCGTCCAGCAGAACTTGCGGGTCGCCGACACACATCTCGGCCCACCAGCGACGCCTCGCGAAAGCACGCCTTACTGTACTTTAAATTACTCTAGTTAGGATTATTTATTCGCTATCGCTTAATTTAATTTGTTCATCGGTATTATTTATTATTTATAAAAAACATCAATAAATAAAAAACAGTCGACTACCAACCCTGAGTTAGTAATATTCACGTGAGCGCGGTCGAGGCGCGCGCGCACCCGCGATGCGCAGCCGGGCGCGCGCCGGCTCGAGCGCGCTCCTGCCCTGTCGATCCCTTCCTCCCCAACGGGGCGTGCCCCCACACAAAGGAGCCACGGTGAGAAACCAATTTGTAGCCTTGGCTTAGCAACGCTCCAGACGCACGTAGATGGCATGCACCGAGACGATCTTATGTTTAATAACTTTCCTCGCTACTCACACTCTGTCTAACCCTCAGCTAACGCTTCCGTCTTAGCTTTAACTGATAGTAAATACATGTGATGGGATAAGGAAAGCGCCCTCTATGTCGATATATTCTGTAGTGCTATAGCGAGGCCGATGCGGAGCGGGTGGCCGGGAGCCCTTACCTTCTCCCATTACGGCGGAGGTGCGCCGCCGGCATCTACTGCTTAGCCGCAATCCGTGTGGCCGATACTAGAATGTAGAGGCACGGATTCTTCCGGTGCCTGAGAGGCTTTTAACTACTCTTCTGTCACCTGTTGCTTGGTCTGACCATTGTTGAACATTTATTGATTTGCGGCATGTATACAGGGACGGCGTAAGGACTAACGGAGCTTGTATGGAACCACGTAAAATCGCCAAAGCACCGCCTGGACAAGGATGCCCACGATGCGGCGGCTTCGTATATGCCGCCGAGCAGATGTTAGCTAGAGGACGGGTAAGATTCTATGGATCTTCAAACAAAAAATTTAATGTCATTTAAGTATAATTAGGTACATTCAAATACCCTTATTTGGAAGCTTGCGCTGCTTTTAGATGCTTAAACAATACAAAAAAATTAAAAAACCGCTTAATCCTTCTAATTGTATCTATATTCAATATGTTTTCGATGCTAGTTACGCAAATATAAATATAACTAAAATGTTGTGCCGTAGGGCTATCACAGGCGATGCTTCAAATGCTTAAATTGCAACAGGACCCTTGATTCAATGATGCATTGTGATGGGCCAGATGGTGACATTTACTGTAGAGGTATCTGAACCATTAATTATGTACCACGTGTCAATTAAACGTCCCACCCATAAATATATTGTATGTGCCATAACATCATGTATCATTGTAATAACTCGAGTGATCCTCTAGGCTAGTATGTTCCCTGCATGCCCTGACGTATCCTCACTATTCACTGTATGTCCAGGGGTGGCACAGGGAGTGCTTCAAATGCGGAGACTGCTTAAAGGGTCTGGACTCCACAAACTGTTGCGAAGCCCCAGACAAAGACATTTACTGCAAAGGTTTGTTTTTTCTCCTCATTTCCCATAATCTATCTATAAATTGTAAGTTTCCATAAAAAATATTCATAAAGAAGAAGTATTTAAATAATATTGTGAGTGATTACAAACTCTAATAACTGTGATGCATGATCATTTCCTTTTTGTTTTCGTGGTTTTAATTAAATGTTTTTCTCTGTAGTATGTTATGGGAAGAAGTTTGGTCCTAAGGGATATGGTTACGGAGGAGGAGCTGGTGTCTTGCAGAGTGACCCTTACGCCAATGGGTAAGAACCGCTTGAGGATCGGTCGTGTGACTTATCTGGCGAGGGCACAGCTTTTGACACAATGTACTAAAACATTATATTCAAACACAAAATGTTTGAGCGTGGATCGCTGTGTGCTCTACAGATGCATTATTAACGCTTTGCTTTTGCTGTAGGATGCTACGCACAAAGATTTGGTCCAAGAGGTGTAGGACATGGGGGAATGTCAAGCCTGGGTCTTACGTGTGATCTTAAGGACTTGGAATGGCAAAGGTATAATACCTACTTATCAGAGTTTCACCAAGATTCAAGACCCTGATGGATCCCAAAGGACAGTCTATAGGACTGTAAACTCCCAAGTTTTCATGATTAACCGAAACATCTAACATCCCAATTTGCTTATAGACTGCTTTAGCAAATTAGATTTTACTGTTTTCCCAAGTGTTTAAGAAATCATCGTTCATAACACTCATTGCTTAACACCACAATCATGTTTCACTTTACGCAAGTTATTTTCGCCAGAAGCTTCGGTAACATTACGTATACTTCTCAGGTTACATGACAGGTTTAGGTTATTTCCATCGCATAGTCACTTTCATAAAAACAGCTTATAATACAAACAAGAGATGGCAACGTGCCAATGTGAAAATAGAACGCGCTCTCCGCTCTCGATCGGACTAATTTTAATATCGGCGAGACCAGCCACACGTTTTGAGCTTACAACATGTAGGTAATCTGTGGCAGATTCGCTTAACATCTTGATTAATGGGTCAACTGCTAAACAAAGACGTTGCCCACCTAGCAAGAATTCAACGTTGTAATCTGTGGTAATTAAATTGGTGTTAAGAATGGTCCCGCCATTCTTAACACCAATTTAATTAACCTGACATTTGGTTATCTTTATCTGAATACCTACGTTTCAAAGTCGCATGCAACACGTGGGTAGGCAGCTGCTGGCTGGGCACCTGTATGTCCGGCATGTACTGACTGTAGGTGATTAATAGGAAATGCAGAAGTAACAGCTCAAGAAAGCAGATACATAGACTGAAGACTGTTTGCTTGGTATTTACCCATTGCATATTAATAGGTATATATATAAATGTTAGGATACGTCATACCTACATTAGTGTCATTAGGTACTCCTACATATAACGACTACATCATTGATACATACCATGTTAAAAAAAGTTATTGTTGTTGTAATAAATCTTGTAGCGTAGCGCTCGTGCAGCCTAGCGCGACACCGATAATTATTCTACCGTGAAGTTTTCTTAGAAATTGTATTGTTCGAGTCGCGTCGCGTTGGTCTGCACGAGCCTTAAGCGTCATGCAGACCGGCGCGACGCGACGTCGGTGTCGCGTCGCGCTAGTCTGCACGAAGCTTAATTCTAATATACCTAACACAGTTATTGGTAGGTACTTAGGTACTTACCCACATTGTATAGCTGCAAGCTCCTCACATCAAGCATTTCGTTTGTTTTACAGTGATCAAGCCCCAAAGACAACGGTAACCAATACCGCTTCAATCCAAGCGCCCCCCGGCAAAGGTTGCCCCAGATGTGGAGGTGTTGTGTTTGCCGCTGAGCTTGTGCTGGCCAAGGGTCGCGAATGGCATCGCAAATGCTTCAAGTGCCGTGACTGCATGAAGACTTTGGACTCGATCATCGCTTGCGACGGACCTGAGTCCGAGGTTTACTGCAAGACTTGCTACGGCAAGAAATGGGGCCCTCACGGTTACGGTTTCGCCTGCGGCTCCGGCTTCTTGCAGACAGATGGCTTAAGGTACGTTTTTTTACAACAGTGATTTCCTTAATAAGATTTCTAACGTTAGTTGACGTTGAGAGAAGGTAAGCCATTTCTCTATACCATTGTAATGTTCGTTTACAGCGAGGAGGAGATTTCCGCCAGCCGTCCTTATTACAACCCCGATACCACCTCCATCAAGGCACCCAAGGGCCAGGGCTGCCCGCGTTGCGGTGGCATGGTCTTCGCCGCTGAACAACAACTGGCTAAGGGCACGGTAAGTGTTGATACGTTCCCTATTTGTTTCGAAGCATATTAATCGCTACACCGATCAATAGCAGTGGGATTATAATGGGACGGTCGAGCAATGTGACAACTTTCGTCCCTTGAGTGTCGTAACACACTCAGGCGACGAAAGCGGGTGGCCTTTCAGCTTATCAGCCAGATTCATCCAAATCGAGATTCTTACCTAATTAGGAACTAGTTAGATACTAGTAGAATAGTCTACCTACTAGTACCTATCTGGCATCTGTACCTAAAAAAAAAAAAACTCAAATAAAAGCATCCTGCCATCAAATGTGCTGCTTGCCAAAAGTGGTGATAACAGCAGGGGCTCATGGTTAAATGATAACAGCCGCACGGGTCGATCGAAAGTTAAGCTACGCTGACCGCGGTCGTTTCGCGGATGGGTGACCATCCATTAGGTACCTACATATCGAGACTTCTCCGTGCCTCGGAAAGCACGTTAGGTCTGGGCTGTCATTCATATTTGACAGGTACTACAGGTGGTCCGAAGCTGAATAGTCTGATTGATCAGGTTTTTGGTAAGACTTTATCAAGGGGTATCGTGTCACGCAGTAAATGGGTTGTGGAGATCAGATAGGTCCATTTAAAATACTGGTACCTATTCAGCTCTGTTAAACTGGAAGCCAATGTAGGTAGGAAATGGAAGTTTTGCTATATTTGCTATATTATTATTTGCTTACAGATGTGGCACAAGAAATGTTTCAACTGTGCGGAGTGCCACCGGCCTCTGGACTCGATGCTGGCTTGCGACGGCCCTGACAAGGAGATCCACTGTCGCGCCTGCTACGCTAAGCTGTTCGGACCCAAAGGATTCGGATTTGGGCACGCCCCAACCCTCGTCTCTTGCGACTCAGAGCCCGCCGTTACATAGTAAGTATATAAAAAATTTATTAAATAATAAGTAGGTATGGGTATTATGAAGTATATGAGCAAAATATCTTGCATTTTAGAAATGTTACAAGTTTCTTCACCCAATGCTGGGCCTTTTTGGTATTCAACTTTTTTTTTTAAACTTATTGTTAGTAGTGACCGAGTTACATTAAGTATATCCGAAAGCAAATTCAATTGTTTAATAAGTTAATGCTAGCTCTTAAAATGACTTGATGTGAAAATAAGTAGATACTATGTAATTTTACAGCATGGAGCAGGTTCCATTCACGGGCCAGAAAGCCGCTAAGGGCCAGGGCTGCCCTCGTTGTGGATTCCCAGTCTATGCAGCTGAACAGAAAAACTCGAAGAATGGCACATGGCACAAACGTTGCTTCTCATGTGCGGATTGCCATAGATCTCTTGTAAGTACCTGTTCTATACTTATTATTTGAAATAGATAGTATATATAAAAAAACAAATAAGTAATTACTAAACACATTTAATGGTATTATTAAATTTTGTTCGTGTTTAAATAGTCGCGTTCATCATCTTCTTCTTTATCGAGATGAGTCTTTAAAAATTCTTCCACAGAGTCTGTGTTCCACTTTTCTATAGCCACTGTGTCCTTAACAATTCCATCCTTATCCAGTAATTTGATGATCGGGTCTAGGCCTCGCACGTATTTGATTTGTAGATTAGGGAACTTAGCCGGCCTGTCACTCTTCACAAACGCTTGAATTTGAGGATAAGCCGGGAACTTACACGTGCAAACTTCTAATATAGCACGAGCGTATTTTTTCTCTTTTGGAGCAGTTTCATCTTGATGACAGCATTCCTTACAGTGAGATATAAGTTGCTCTAAAGCGAAATCTTTCAATTGATCACAAGAGGAACATAACAGGTTAGCTTTGATGAATCCAAGAGAAGCACAATCTTCGGTCGTGAACTCTGCATTGCTAATATGTACAAAAAGTGTAGCAAAACACACGAGCATTGTTGTTGAAAACATTTTCAATATCATTGTATCACTTATGTCTAGAAGTTTTCTATCGTACATACAAAACACAGTTTCTCAATAGCTTTTTACCATTTCGTAACTTCAATCCATTCACTGACGTGTGATAATGACACACAGACAGAATGACATACGTGGTTGACAATTTGACATTAAGATATCGTCTTGACGTAACATTGTTTACAATAACACAATTTCAGGAAGCTATCCTTTTCTTTTCACGTAATAAATACAACTTGTTATGCTTATCTTTCTAACAGACATGAAATGGGGGTCGGGAACACACCATTTTTTAGTTTTTCATAACGTCTTTGGATAGTTGGCTTTATGAAGTTTTACTTTGACTATTGCCAGCAGTGATATATTGTTAATGATTATAAACGTGACACAATATCACGCACGTCTGTATTCTGCGCGCCGCCGGCCATAGCCCTTGATCAGGGCAAATAATATTATTATACTCGTACCATGGATCAGGGTAGAGCGGCGCCCTTCGATAGACGCCTTCACTTCACGTAATTTCTACTACGGTTTCATGTTTTATGTGAACGTCATAAATAATAAATATCAACTTTTATTGCAAATATCTGCTAATTAGTATACTCCTGCTTATTTAACATTATTAAAGCTTTTACTGCTTCAAAATTAAATTAGTATTTGGTGTTAGTTTCAATCAGCCAAGGCGCCATCAAAATTTTATTTTGAGCTAGAAATAGTTTTTCACATTTGCCTTTTTTGACGCCCCGTGCCATCTGGCGCCTAGAGCGACCGCTTTAGTCCCTCTACCCCAGAGCCGGCGCTGCTGTATTCCTCGAAGGGTTAGACAGAGATATATGTACCTACATGGGCGTAATCAGGCGGGGGGGCAGCTGGCCTTCTGTGCCCCCCACCCCCTGGATTTTGTATGCTTAAGTACCTACCTACTGTAGTGTTAAGAGTCACGTTAAGACTTACTTTACAATATTAAGCATTATGTGCAGGACGCCCACTCAAACAATAGTACGGTTTGATTATGTAACGTAAATCACATAGATCAATGTTGTAAATAATAATATTCAAACAAGCGATAATTGTACTACCCACCAAGCAGGTCCTAACTTGACAAGAACACAGGTAAATCACTAACAGTCACCTGAACACACATAAACAGAATATTAACATCACTCACGAACAAGTCGCAACTTGTCGACGAGAAACTAGCCAGATGGCATCGCCCAAGAACAAGTTGCAACTTGTCGAAAATAAACTACGAAAAAAGGTATCATTCAGGGAGCAGGTTACAACCTGTCGAGAATCAAGTTCATGCTTGACTAAAATATCCAGGCCTCACCTACCTATCATTGGTTAAGAATTGTAAATCATTTATTTTTAATACTCAAACCACTCGCTACTTGTACCATAGTAGAATACTACTTAAGCTCAAACCAAAATGTAAAACCCTAGAGTTTTTTAGTGCGCGACTCAATATACCTCAAATAATATTCAGTGTTCAGTTTGTATCCAGATCTTATATTGAACAAGTAAATGATATACGTCAAGTCACCGAGAGTTTTATTCACCGAACAACGTAATAGTGCCCTCCAATCCAGTGCACAATAGTGTGAGACCTAGAACACTCACACATTAATTTTAGAAAAAACCGCGCTGCGCGGCCGGTCATGTTGTATCATGCAAAATACGCGAACGCAGCTAGCAAGCACAGGGTCGCTCGCCGACCGACGACCAAAAATATTCATTCTATAACCATATCAAACTATGCAAAACATTTGCGAGGGACCCGGCTTAAGAAATATCTAATTGGGGGTAACTAGAAACCCCCCCCCCCCCTGTGCCAAAAGCTGGGTACGCCATGTGTACCTATGTATACGTATAGTACACCCACATTGCACCAGTATAAGTTCCAAACAATAGGGGGCTAACCTAATGCCATCAAATACGCACAAATCCAGACTCCGGGCTGCTACTGAGTAATTTCTAATGGAAAACAAAATAACAGTTTGCTTGGCCTGGAAATCAAATCCAGGACATCAGGCTCAGCAGTAGCGCTTGCGACCACTAGACCAACAGCAGTCGGACAATAATTTTAAATATTCATATGTTACAAGCTAAAATAAGCCAAAGCGCTTGTTGTGTCGTGTGTTTCTAAGATGTATGTAGAAATATATATAAAATTGTGGGGGAGTGGCTTCCTGGCGAATTAATAAAATTCGAATACACTACTTTGCATTCATCGAGTATTTTTGTTACGTAATTCCTTCTTCTTTCTCCACTGATTGTCATTTATTTTGTTTCAGGATTCCACCAACTTAAACGACGGACCTAACGGAGAAATTTACTGCCGAAGTTGTTACGGCAGGAACTATGGTCCTAAGGGTGTAGGATTCGGTATGGGCGCAGGCACATTAACCATGGCATAAACATAGACTATGAAGCTGGTCTTTATAGGAACCATTTAGTTATAATGGTAGCATGAAAGGAATCTAATCTACTGTATATTGCTACCTAGCTTGACGGACTATCATACCATGTATTAAACTGGCTTTAATAATGGTTGATACCTACTTTCAATGAGACTAATAAAGTAAATGGTAATAGAGCCTTTGAGAACAAATATTTTGTTCCGAAAGTATAAATTAAGGTTACATTCCTTTCATAAATTATTGCACAAATTGTGATGAATGTGTCTGGGCCCTTAGTTTACATATTTCGTTATAAAATATTGTAGTGCATAAGGTAATAGACTTAATGTAGGTATGTAAGAGGTATAAATAATTTGTTAAACAGCAAGAAAAAAAAAAACCTTAAAAAAAAAAATGGCATTGTGATTACACGTACCTTATATTTATCACATTGTGATATGAAGGTACGTGCAATACAAAAACTATCCTGTAAACGCGGATAAGATTGCAAATAATTGCAATCGTTTCGACCGACCAGATCTTAATGTATAAGATCTGAAGTGTCTATACATATTTTTATACACCAAAGATTTTTGTACATAATTTTGTAATTTACATAATACACGTAACCTGTGCTACAGTAAATTTTAACCACATACGTGTATACGCTTTTGGAGCTTTTGCTATATATATTTAACGAAAACATATGAGGATAATGTAAAGATTAAAGCAGCTTTTTGCATAATTATTATTATATTAAAACAAATTTGTATAAGTTATAATTTTTTATTAAATAAATATACGACATTTAGTGTTTTCTTTACGAATCCAAAATATTCAAAAGTTCATACTTAGTAAAACGCAATATTAAAAATAAAATTTTATTCATTGAAATTATTCGGTACAAACACATTTTTTATGGGACATATACAAAATCAGTAAAACATGGTAAAATTAAAACAATAGATAATTGGCAGTCGTTTTTGTATACACAGAAAAATAACCTTAGGTTGCTAGATTTATCACAAATTGTTATAAAAAGATTCAATATCTCCTGAGTATCTTGTGATGATTATAAAAATGAGGTAGCAGGGGGAACTAATCTTGAGTTAATAGTGTAAAAGTAACAACTTAAAACTAAAACAAAATGAAAGTATAATTAACTTGAATTAATTAACTATCTTATCCTTCTATAAAATTAAAGTAGTGTTAGTATTATTAACAGGCAAAACATGATGTACACAATTCTCATTTCCAATGTAACTAGTAATCATATTACAGTTACTTATCATTGGGCATTTTGTATTTTATCATAATTATTATAACCTATCATGCATTTAGCTGAAATCTTAAAATGAATTAAAAGAGTTTAAAATACTTTTCTAATCATTTTTTCTTCACAACCAATCTTGGTCCTTTAGATTTTTTTGCGGTTTCTGATGTGCTAGGTTCCTCAAACCCATATTTACACTTAAGACGTTCACGAATCGCCAACCCTCTGATCAGGCGTCTCCAGTTACCATAAACTCTTGTTTCTATCTTTTCTCTTTCCTTGCGCTCTTGTTCTTCTTGATCCTGAATAATAAAGAGGCAATATTTTGAGATTTAATTTATAACAATAAAATAATTTAAAAAAGGAACTTATTTTTCAAGACATTGGGTATTGAGGTGTAAAATCCGCCATTTTGATTTATTTTTAAACAAATCCTGGTCTGTTACCATCGCGCGACCTAGACGTCGATAGACACCTCATGTATTTAAATCCATCCAGCCGTTAGGATGCTTCGAAACACCAACTGACGGGGTCCGTAAGGGCCAATGCCTACCGGGGTTGCGAGTTTGTCCGAAAGGGATATCGCGGCCCCGGCACACAGGCAACGGAAGGAACACGGGTGAATTTCCCAACCTCAAAAAAAAAAAGGATGCTTCGAAAAAAGAACATACAAAGATACCTAGATACGCGAAAAGTTTGAAAGGTTTTCAAAGATTATTTCTAGACTCGGAAGCCATAAGCACTTAAGTCAAATTTTAAAGACTTTGACTTAAGTGCTTATGGCTTCCGAGTCTAGCTAGATTTCTTACCTCGACCCATGCTTCAGTGATGATCTCTTCAAATTCCTCGCACACTACGAAACCGTCGTACACTGGGTGGCAGTAGCCGCCGTTGTAATCGAACCCAGTCATCGCTGGCGCGCAGTCTATGTTCAGTTTCTTGGCCACTCTGTTCAGGTTGGGTACTGTGAAATCATGTTATTTTATAAGTAAAAATTAGTGAACTCTGAAATTATGGCTGATAGAGATGTATGGAAGAAAACCACGTGCTGCGATAACCACCGCTAATTGAATGATGCATGATGCACGATGGGCAGAATGATGATGATTAGTATGATCTTTTCCAAAAGTATCTGATGAAAATGTAAACAAATGAATCAGAAAACGTACCAGCCGTGGATGCCTTATTTGTAGTGTCACTTATAAATTGAGAGCTTTAATTTGATTATTTGAATACAGCCCGAAATTTTTGTTTTAAATCACCTTAAAGATGTTTCATTTGATAATTGAGGATAATTTTATAACATCAATTTTGTTTGATGATGTTTTTCAAACAAAAATTGTTAGAAAAAGTGATGAGATATAAAGTGGCAAGCTTCTAAATACATATGAATATATCTAATTCGCTTAAGTGAGTAATTGCGTAAGAATTTAACCTGAACAGGATTTGTTTATACTTCCATCGGATACTTTTGAAACAGACTATAAGTATCTGACTGGACATTTTATCATAAACCTTCAATTGTTAGTATGTTTGAAGGTTTATCATAAAATCTCCACTGACATTACTTTCTTTTTGAAAGGCTACATAGAAATCTTACAGTTAAAAAAAAAACATGAAACATAACTTACATTTGATATGAACAGTTTTTTTAGGCAGCATGCAATCTTTGAAGAGTTCAACATTGCCATATGCATTGCGAGGTACTATGCCATTCTCTGCAGTTGGTGGTTCGTATTCTTGCACTTGCCATGGTCCAAATACTTCCAAAGGTTTATCAGTTATCACTTTATTTGAGAGCTGGAAATAAAATAAAAGAACTTGTACTTGTGCCTTTGTCAATCTGACCGATCAATTCCGATCAATTCGCAATACAATAATACGCTTCAATAAAGGCAGCGCCGATGTTGGCGATAAGTCTGCGAGGCTAAAGTGCGGCTGGGTGGGTCACACTTATAGGATGTATCAGGTATTCAGGACTGATCGGCCAGGATCGTTACACAGTGGGTGTATGAAGACGAGCGTCGTCACGTGGTCACCGAGGCAGGCCTAAGAAACGCTTTTTTTTTTTTTTTTTTTTTTTTTTGGATGGGAAATCATCAAATGACTTCTCCCGCTCTGGGCAGAGCGAGAGGGTGTGTCAGACTTTTACTGACTAAAACCCACCCGTGTTCCTTCCGTTGCCTGTGTGCCGGGGCCGCGATATCCCTTTCAGACAAACCCGCAACCCCAGCAAGACAAACCCGCAACCCCAGCAAGGCCTAAGAAACGCTGGCGTGACGTTTTAAACTCGTTCCTGACCGATTGGCCCGAGAGGGAAAAGTTAGGCTCAGCAGCTGAACAATAAGTAAATGCGAAAGTGAGTTTACGCTTTCACGCTAAAACGGCTGAACGGATTTGGGTGAAATTTGGTAGTAGAGAGAGTATGCATAGTAGCATATATCCTTCTCCAGGTCAAGAGACCTGGAGAAGGATATATGCTACTATGCTACTATGGCAGATGAAGTCGCGGGGAACAGCTAGTAATAACATAAGTTAAAAAGTAGTCTTCGTGTATGATGCTTGAAACCTCTGGTGTGCGAACGTCAAACTTAATACACTAATAGTGGCAGATTAGACATAGAACCAAAATAACTATTTCGCACGAGTCATTAAACTTTAATTATAGTAGAAAACAAAAAAAAGACGTAGCAAGATTAGTACTCTAAAAAGTATCGAGGGATTAAAACACATCACACGTTACTCGCGATCTTCTCTACCAATCCTATTCATAGAATAAACAAGTTCATTTCATTTCCAATGAACGTGGCTCTCATGATCTACAGATTGCATTCCCGTATTTCAAAAAGGTAGTAAACAGTACAGTTGTTGTGTTAAGGCATGTCTGTATTCTCAGACCGGTACACTGCATGCCAGCATACCACTAAAGGAATGTAACAGTTATAAGTGGTGATAACCAAGAAGATAACTAACCTTATCCCACTTAGGGCGTGCCTTAACGATCTTGTACGGTGTCTCCCCTAGTTTCACGACCTTAGCTTCCTTGAGCCACGTGTCTCTAGACCGGCACGTGTATATACACTCCCGCGCATACACAGGTTCGTTTCGTACGAAACCAAGCACGGCAGCGTCGGCAGGGTACAGAGCCTCGTACTTCAGTAGATGTCTCTTCAACGCGTATAGTGGATGGTTCTTGTATCTGTAGGATTAATAACAGGTAATTATTTACTAGCCTAAACAAGATGTTAGTATCTTGACTGTTAAGACTGACCGACGGGACTAAACTATCGTGACTGTGTGTCCTTTCTTTGTAAAACCTACCACCTAAGTTCACATTGTGGAATGCATTAAATATATTGAGTATTGACTAAACCTATTGACTAAATCTCAGTCGCTTCCTCGACGCTGCATTGTCTTTTATTTTTATTTCTCCTCAATTGGATGACGTTTGCTTTGAATGACGTAGAATAGTCTTCGATATTGTTGGGGAAACGATTTAGAAGGATTCGGGCTTAGAAGTTGACTAATGATGGTATATTTAAGCACAGCCACATAAAAATCAAGAAAACCTTATTATGTTACTCACTCAGCAATACTCTTGGGTAACGGCGCTTCTAGCTGCATTCTGTCCAAGTATTCATCTTCTTCTCTATCCCTGGCAGTCTTCGGTCCTAGCCAAGGTCGAACTGCCTGGCTCCACCACGGTGTTTCGGCGCGAAGCTTGCGAGTCACTGTGTTCCAGTGGGGCACATATTTACGAGTCAAATCCTTCAGGTAGTTGTTGTTATCCCAACCGACGACGTAGCACACAGGGTGAGTGGCACTATTCTGTGGAAAATTTTACATGGGTTATATGAGAACTGATTTGATAAGACAATTATCGATTAGAGCATTTATGTATATTGTGTATCCATACTAATACACTCCCGGGTTCCTAAATTGAGCGACCATGCTTTTTTATGTCTATAGGCCTAAAACATCAAAATTATGAAGTAGCCGCGCAAGCTGTGGTAACTTCATTTAAGTTGTTCTGCTGTTCAAAGAATTTATCATCGATACCTGTAGACTGGCGGTTTCGCGCGCCGTCCAGGACGACCGTGAGACCGGGTCGGGTAAATACAAAAGCGGATGCAAGACAGACAACCATAGCCTGTGCTGTATTATATCGCGTATGGCTTAAAGTAGTAATAATCAGTCCGAACCCAGCTGCAACACAGCGCAGCAATTTGTAGTGCAGCAGCATTTTGTTGTATAAGGCAATACAAAGGCAGATTCAACACAGACACCCATAGTCTGTGCTGCATTATCTTGCGAATGGCTTTAATGCAGTAATAGTCAGTCCGAACCCAGCTGCAACACAGCGGAGCGATTTGTAGTGCAGCCGCATTTGTTGTGTGTTTGTGGCAGCGCATTATGTTGCGAATCACTTTAAGCATTATTAGTTCGTCCGAACGCTGATTCAATATAGTAATCTTTATAGTAGTATAATCATATTTATTAGAAGAATGTAATAAAAAAGTCAAATGCAGTAAAATTACGTTTTATTTTTCATGTAGGACCTTAGCACGGAACAAAAAAAAAATGCCTGCATGTGTTCCTCCCAAAAACTTATATCTAAGTACTCTACTAGTAGTTTTAGGAATACACTTTGAGAATATGGGAAAAGGTAAAGATTAATGTTTTTTATGGACAGTTAAGTTTTATAATTTCATCAATGTTGTGATTTCTTCCTTTAAAAGACTAAAAGAAAAAAGAAAGAAATCTAATATTGTGTACTCCACACAGTATTTATTCAAAAAAGTCTTAACTTGTCTTTATTAATAATTTTTCTATAGTTAAACAATTTTTAAACGATAATGCATGCATGCACCGACTCATCAAGGTAGGTCCAGGGCTAACTAACTTCAAAAATCATAAATAATTATTAGTGTCTCCCGCGATCGGTCCGTAAAGCCACCGCATTCATGCGATGTTGCCATTCCGAATGCGATCATAGTACAGACACTAGTTACCTAGCGATCAGCAGTATCGACAGAGCGAGTATTTACCTACTTATAAGCTTTATTGCAGGTGCTTTTGTTAAAACAATGTCTTTCGGAACCGATCACATTGCAGATAGTTTTCAAATATCTGCGGTGTAATCGTGTTTGTAATATTTTATTCATACGGATGCAGCTGCTTTACAGAGGAGCTACTGTCTGTGTTGCATCCACCTTTGTATTTACACGGCCGGGTCACTACAGCAAAATAAGATCGGTTTATCTTTACCACCAGCCTACGTAATCGACACGAGCTCACAGACTGGCGCGGCTACAGTTTGCACGCGAACATTTGGATTGCACTCAACGTCAATGGAGCCAGGTTCTTTTTACGGAAGAAACTAATTATGCTGTATGGCAATAATGGACGTAGGCAAGTCTACCGAAGACAGAAAGAGACTGTTTTCATTAATTTTGCATTGAAAAGAAGGTGAGTTATGGCGGTGGGTCATGGACAGCTCTGGGCGGAACTTTCACTGAAGGAAAACTGGTATTGAGGTTGTGACAGGACCACGGTTGCCATCACTAAATAGCAACCGATACATTTGTTAATGCCTAGAGGCTTATGTAATGCTATAATATGCTAAGTTTGTAGGCCAGGATCTAATTTTTATGCATGATATTGCAAGGGCGTAACTTTTAAGAATGTTTCATGAATCCCTGCATGACGTTACAATCGCAGTAATGGAATGGCCAGCAAGAAACCCTGGTAGGAATCCAATCGTTTTCATCAAAAGTTCCACGCTAATTTTGCCCCTGAGAAACGCGAAAAGGCGACTTATTGCAATAAAATTGTTTATTTTTTTGTATTCCGATTTCAAAATTGGAACAATGATAAACGGAAATGATAGCGCGTGACTGTCCCCAAAACCACATTTTTTTTCTTTGTAGGTACTACCATTATTTAATAAGGTAAGGAACTCTTTCCACGCCTTAATTTCATACAAATCTGTTCAGCCAATTTGGATAAAATTTTACACAAGGATATACGATGACCTGGGTTAGAATATAATACACTATTATCCCAGTATTGCGTTCCCGTGGGATAATTTCCAAAATCTACGCGGGCGTAGCTGTGGACGAAAGCTAGTAGGTACTTACATAAAGATCACCAGAAGAATGAACTTTTCCTTTAATAACATCTACAGAAATCCACTGTTCTAGCTCTTCAACAAATATTTCACACCACACATCAATTCTGTTCTTCTTGGGCTCATCACTGGACACAGATGATAGAACTCGTCGGTCTATGCGGCGGCCGGTACCAGGCTTGGGGCTAATTTTGGTAGGTTTGAACTCGTCTTCGCTTTCAGAGTTGCGTTTTTTAGGATCTTCTACTGGTAAATAATCGCTATCCTCGTCGGATTCTTCCTTGATTTTGCCTGAAAACATGTATTATTTGATATTATCAGTCTGTAGGCCACAGATCCCTTTTTATTCCTTCTATGTAGTCCATTGCGATCTTGTGCTTCTACATAAACTTTTTTTTTTGAGTCTGTGTCTGTGACTAGGTATGTCATCAAACAGTTTAGCACTAACTGAAATATTTTAGTTCATTACACAACTCACCTTTCACCACTCCTTTCTTTGCTTCCAATTTAGCATCTTTAACTCTACTCTTGATAATGGTTACCAGTTCCCCAGTGACATCACTTTTCCTCTTCTTAGCTTTCGCAAGATCTCTATGACTCACTCTCTGACTGTCTTCTGCTTTGATTTCTTTTTTAGTTTGTCTTACAGATCGTTTAGGCGTCGTTTCTTTAGGTTGACTTTCAAAATATTTGCTCTTTTCTACAGCGGTCGCAGGGGCACTTTTTGTTCTGGTATTTGCTTTGACCAGTTTGCCCTTGTCTTCTACTTTGTTTGGAGTCTGTGAGCCATCAGGATTAGTAGTTTGTGAACGTTTTCTTGATAGCCTGCTGGATTTCGCGGCAGGTTTCGTCTCTTCAAAATATTTACTTGCTACATCGTCTGAATTCTCATCTGTTACAGATATTTTAGGTACACTTACTTTTTTTTCAGTAACTGCGTTTAATATACTTTTATTACTCCTTTGTGCTCTGCCTCTAGTGTAAGTAGCAGTATTGATATCAGAAGTTGTAACATTTGTGTGTGGTAAATTATTACTACTTCCTGCTTTTGATTTTTGTCGACGAGTTAAGGTTTTAGTTGGCATAGAATCTTTCACTTCTGACAAATTGTTTGTTTCAGGTTTGGATTTTTGTCTACGAGTTAAGCTTTTAGTTGGTTGTTTAAGATCAGTTACTTTTTTTGTGCTTTCACTATCTTTAGCTTTAGTATTAGTTTCCTTTGTATTTTGTCCTTTCTGTGGCAGTTCGTTACCATCAACTATGTTATTTTCATCTTTTTTTATAGCTGGCTTGGGGGATGCGCGACCCGTTCTTTTTTTGACAATTTTAGATGGTGATACATCTTCGTTCTCAGATTTCTCTGTATTATTTTCATTTGCTTTTGTTCGTTTTACAGATCGTGTTTTCCTGGCACTAGTATCATCACTTCCATCAACTTGCATTATATTATCATCACTGTAAAAAAAACTGTCATCATTCCCATCTACTTGGGCAATTTTTTGCTTTTTAGCTATGGAATTGGAAGGACCAGCTTTTTGCTTTCGATTTTCATAATTTTTATCTTCTTTCTTAACAGTTGGCGACTTAGGCTTATCAGTAGTGGCTGCCTTTTCTTCTTTCGGCTTTGTAGAAAGTGAACACAGTTCAGAACTTGGTGGTTTTAAAGGCAATGTTACAAAATTAAACATAACACGACATTGAAGTCCTAGTGCTCTTAGCATAGTGACATATATAAAAACTAAATATTTGTTAGTAGTAACAATTCTTTTTTTAATTTGTTCTAACAATATAATTTTAAGAGGTGGAGCTTTTGGTCTGAACTTATTTTCATTTTTATCTTGTTGTAGTGTTAGTTTATCTTTGTACCAAGTTGTAATTTGTTCAACATATTTCATGTCTACTCTCTCTCCAGGATAGCATTCTTTGGATGGAACCAAACATAATACAGCTGCCATAAGCTCTTGATCATTCAACACTCCACTCACAAAATTGCCATGACCTAACCAACACAGAACATGTACTTTATGCATGTAAACTTGATACTCTTTTTTAACTTTATTCATTTTTCTTTTCATCATCATTTCAATATCTTCTTTTTTTCGCTTTCTGCATGCTGCTTCAGGAAATTTAACAAAAAGTTGTATGCCTTCTTGAGATGATGGTTTTGATTCTGAAATGATAAAATAAGGTTTTTAATTATTTAAATTTAGACATAAGCATTTTAACTAGATTGTTCAGGTACGGTTACAATGGCGATCTATACATTACTTTTCTTTTTTATTGTGGGACATAGTTATTTTCTAAATGTTTTTATATTTATACATATTATAAGACGAAGTCGATTTTCGCGTTTATCTGTATGTCCGCGTTGATCTTCTAAAATGCGCAACAGATTTTGATGAGGTTTTCAACACAACTTAGAGAATGTATTCCGGAAGGTTTATTATTATTATTATTTAACAGTTTATGTACACACATTATAAATAGATAAGAAGAAAGGAACAGAAAAAACGTACAAAGGTGATGCTTAGGTTTATGTGTATAATACATTAATATTATAGATAATTAAGAAATCTCTATGTTTTTACAAGTCACAAAAAACTTGCGAAGCAGTGGCGGGTCGCTAGTTTATAATAAAACACACTACAGGTTGGGGCAGATCCATTTGGAACTTTGAGTCCTACCTTTAACTTCCTCCCAGTCTTCCATTTCCTCCGAGTCACTGTCATCTTTCTTTCTTCTTAACTTAGTTTTCTTCTTAACTTTAACTGGTTCAGGTACTTCAGGTATTGCTTCTTCTCCCATTGCCAACAGATCTTTAACATCAGATTCTTTTTCTGCATTTAATTTCAATGTGTAGTTTTGAAGTGAAGCTTTAGTCTCTTCAACTTTGGACTTGTGTTTTTCAAGCTCCATAAATGTCTTTTTGGCAATTTCTTCACTGTTGTCTTGGATGTTGTTTGACCAAACCTGTTAATAAAATAATAATTTAATCTTGTCCTGTACATAATATACATGTGTTTCTCAAATACAAAATTATTTATTTTGGGACAACTAGATCCAAAGGTTAATATACAAAAACGTAGAAACTATTGTTAGTACTTTAATACAATTACAAAGGACAACATTCATCATATACATCCAATTCTATACACAAATGCTCCAGTGCTGAGACTCCCCACCCCGTCATCAAGATAACCAATAGGGAGTTACCTCCCTAAAAGATCCCCAGACGAACGAAATGCCTCAACACAGGTGAACGTACATCTTCAGCTATAGTTTTCAGGATGCTGTTGTGACGTCGGGGCACCCTCCTCATAAGTGACAAGACTTTTTTCCGAATGGCGGCATGAAAATCGTCAGTATGAGCCTGCGCGAACATCTCGGAGGCACTGCAGACACAAGGAAGTCCCAAAATCATCCTGAAAATTTTATTGTATTGGACGCGCAGAGTGTCTAAGGATTTTTTGGTATAACTAACCCATAGACCACCCGTGTACAGACCCTGGCAATACGCTTTAAATAACGTGATCTTGACTTGGTGCGTACAGAGGGTGAATCTCCCACTCCTCCTTCTTATCTTGTGTTCTTCACACACTAAGAATCTGCGTTCTTCTAACAATCTTCTCCTACTCTGTCCTGCTCATACTTCTGACTTTGTTCATTCTTCCTTTCATATTCAGTCCATTCTTCTTTGGAATGCGCTTCCTCTTGATATCAGGACGGCCACCAGTCGGTATGCATTAAAGCGGAAATTGCGGAGTTATTTTCAAAATAAATAGAGTAGAGTCATCTCAACACCTCTCTCCCTTGAATTCGTATATATGTATATATATATAATATGGGTATATATTATAGTAAATATGTATGTATGTGTATGTAGTTTGTACTGTTGTACCTATTTTAGTTATAATGAATTAGAATACTTTTTTTTAATTTATCCTTGTTCCTCTCATATAGAGCACCTGCCATCTAATCTCTTCACCACCCTTGGTTGACTGGTAGAGAATGCCTAAGGCATTAAGTCCGCCTTTGTACTTTTTTGAGTGTGAAAAGTTTAAATAAATAAATAAATCTACGGGCCAGCATGTTGCCACGGACGACAGTCGTGCGCTCCCTCTCTATGTCAACATCATCCTTAAGGTCGTCGGTAAGGTATGTCCAAGGAACTTATACTGCGACACCCTATCTAAGTTAACACCGTTCAAAGTAATGGGTGGAACAGATTCAGGAAACTTACCGGCGGCTTTAAAGACCATAAATGTACTGACTTTCCTTTACATTGTCAATAAGTCCGTGTGACTCGGCATAGGCTTCACAAACTTTCAGCATTTCTCCGAGCCCCTCTGCAGAGGGACCCAGCAGCACCATGTCGTCCGCGTAGCTGATATTATTAACACTAATACCACCCGGCATCCGACACGTATGCTGCTGAGTTCCACTATGACATCGTTTACATACAGGCTGAAGAGCTTAGGATATGATAACCCCCCCCCCGCCTCACACCGCACTCCAGCCTGTACGAATCGGAAAGAGTGCTTGACCATTTGACACAGTTCGTCTGGTTATTGTACCAATATTTAAAGATGTTCAACATCTTCACTGGTATACCACTATCCCCTAGCTTCCTTCAAAGCATCTCGTAAGACACTTAGGTCAAAGGCCTTGGAGAGATTCAGAAAACAGGCATACACCGGTGTCTTACAATCAGTGTAGTACTGGACAGTGAGCTTGAGACTTAAGATTGTGCTGTCAGTAGATCGGTTTTTTTTTCTTTATTCTCGTAAAGAACACAGGACAGTTCACTTAATATATGAGATATAGAAATAAATCATGCAGTTACAAGGTAACATAGATATAGATAGTCTGGCCCGAAATACAAACCGCGGATCTTGTAGTTTTAGATATATTTGCAAGCAGGAATCAAACAGACCGTCCAGCACTTTTGCTATCACGGTCGCGAGGGAGATCGAAACTCAACAGAGGCTCCTCCCCTTGGATGCAGGATGCAGCGCCAACCATCGTAGTAGAAGGACCGATCGGCGACCGAACTCTAAAATGGTTGCTAAACTTATTCGCGATCTCGCTCGGATCGCTTAAGCCACTCGCACCCGCCGGGAAGCAAGGCCTAACATCAAATTTTCTGGTAGCTTTCCAAAACTGGGAAAAGTTTTTAGTGGCTTGACACTTCGCTTACACGTCCATTTTCAATTTGTCTTGATTCTTTCGACACCACTTTGGCCTGCCTTTAAAAATTTTACGAGACTCGCACATTTACTCGTACACTATGTCCACTGGTGGTCGATTGTGAAAAACCTACGACTTAAACCTAAGCCTGGCATCCCAATGAGCTTCCCTTACATGTTTGTTACAGACACACAAAAAACTTTTTCCGACATTTAGCATTATTTCTACCCTTGGTTAGTATAGCCGCCTTTTTTAAGACCTGTACAATTCGGTCATACAATGAGTCTATTTTTAATTTGTGGGCATTTAGGTTACATGTCCCATAGCTACAGTCAGTGTACTCGAAAAGAAAATCAATGGTTCGCAAACCTTCCCGACGTAAATCATGGTATTCACAAATTTGCGATTCATCTCTCTCCCTCCAGAGAATATAGAGCATATCAGAATTACATAGCTTCGGCTTATCGCATTTATATCACATTCAATTTAAATAGGAGGAAGGTAAGACACATACATCCTCTAATATGCCTTCCTTAACAATGGTTTTTCAAACTGACAGGGATACCACCCAGTGACCTGTTACTGCCGTGATAATGGTCCACAAATGTGTAACTACCCGAGTACACCAAAACCTATCCAAACAATACCTCTCAAGCTCATCATAAAACAGTTCTTTGTGATGGGCATTAAAATCACCCAACAAAAATACTGTTTTGATGTCACTGCTCTCTTCAGTGGTGCTAATTTCACCTAACACATCTGAGTAAATAAGCAAATTATTATTGATGGAGTTCACAGGCATGTATATGGAAAAGACTAAGATCTTACGTCCCCTGATTGTACATACTGTTTTTTATTTTACAAGATTATCCTTTATAAATAAAAAGGTCAAAATATAAACTACTTAAAAAGATCTAGGATTAACATAATATTAAGTACTCAACATGTGTCTAGATACGTACTGTATGCAAGCAATTTTTTTTTTATGAAGGCAAAACTAGATATTTGTGATTTGATGTAAAAAAATATAAAAACAGCATGAGTAATGCATGAGCATGGGTGATGCAGTAATTTTTGATTTTTTTAACTGTTATTTACACTACTTGAGCTTTGAGTTTGGATAGACAGTCCATCCCTGGTATGTCTGCCACAAAGGGTAACGTAACATAATAAATAAAGTTAAAATTATTTTCATCTAAGAAACATATTATCCTATAAGGTTTTAACTTAATTATAAAACTATCTAAGTTTAAGAATAGTTAAATACAGTATGAAGAGGTTCATACAACTTACATCTTTATATTCCATGTTAACATCATTATCACTGCCTGAATCTTTGTCTGGTTCTGTAGGCAGAACTGAGGTAATGTTGGGATTTTTCGAAACTTTTGGAGATTCATCATCACTACTGTCTGAAACATGGAAGGTAATATTTATAAATATTATCAAAAGTACATGTTTTTGTCGTGCAGACAGGTCCAAACCTGTTATACAAGCATGCTTGTTTATCATGTACCACCAAAACTTACCACTTTCTGATAAATTAAGAAAAGAAGGCAGTAATTTGTCTGCCTCTGTGAGGTCTCTAACGGAGAATTGTGATGTGGGAATTTCATCATCATTTTCATCGACGGCAGTCGTTTGTTTGTTTATTTTTTTTAGTAATGTTTGCGCAAATTTCGGCTTTCTCCTGGCCGTCTTAACTTTTGTTGTACGTTTAAGAGTTAATTTAACATTGCTTTTCCTGTCGAACTCGTCTCCAGAGGAAGGTACGCAGTCAGCTTCTCCTTCTGAGCTAGATTCAGCTTCTGCAGAAAATTTCGCGTCTGATCCTGAATCGCTAAAATCACCGTCTTCTGCTTCACTAGCCTCATCTTTGTACACGGTTTTGATAACTTTCTTTCTAGTAGTAGGCATGGTGTCTTATACAATTTAACCTTGAAAGATTTTGACGGTGTATCACACAGACTATTTTTTAAATAACGGCGTTAGGTACTTCTTATCTTATTAATCACAGAGCATGGTAGTAATTTTTGTATTTTTAATAAAAATACATCAAACTTCAAAGTAATTTCGCCTGTTTGACAGTGACACCACAAGTGACACTGACATAAGTTTGTGATTAGTGTTGCTACATTCGTATAACTTTGCAGTTTTCGCGCGCAATCATTTTTAGTTACACGAAAATCTTGTAGATGTCGACACTGGTTATACAAAATAAAGTACCACCCGTGACAGAAATCCTGCTCTCAAGAGAGAGCATAGATCTTTAGTGGTAGGTATGAGGAACAGGGTGTAAAGTTCACTCATCCACTATAGAAAAGGGAGGATCCTCCGAACAGACGGGTGTCGTGTCTGGGGGGCAAATGCCCAGAGGTTGAAAACGGGAGCTTGTATATACGTATGTCCATCGCGCGGTAAACACTAATTGCGCGATGCAGGATTTGTGTGGCGTCAGGAAGTTGGTGTGATGTCAGGTCTTTGATGCGTATTTCGCATGTGGCGGTGTAAACGCCGCCACAGATCTATGTGTGTAAATTGTGGGGAAGTAGGGGAAATTCAGTTCGGTGTTTTATATAAATCAATTTAGGTACAAGATCAAATATATGTACTCACATAAAGTTTCAAGTCCCAAAGAAGAACGTTAGTAATGACTGCACCACAGACTGGGCAGAGCAGTACCTACCTGGGTAAATAAACTAAATTTGATTCTACAGTGTACTTTTTCATATACTTTTTTTATATAGTATTTAACGATTTTTTGACAAATTATAATGAATTATAGAAATAAAATGTGACTTATATGTAAAAGGCACCCCTAGTAGGTGTCTTTTTTAAGCAATATTTATATTTTTATATTTCTGGCAGTGATGGAAATGACGATAGTAGGATGGAAATTATATTCTCATTTCTGGAAATGACATGACATGACTGGTAATGATTTGTAGTAACAAACAAATATTTATAGATCAAGTATCCAAGCTGATTCAAATGTTATGTACAGGATTAATAGATCAGAACTTAGGGTTTGTAAATGAAATATCATTTTAATCAACTCAAGCTTTATTTCTTTGATAATAATTCAATCATTCTTTGGTAAAATCAGTCATAGAAACATAATCTAAGTCTTGTCGATTTCGTATTTATTTCTAAACAATATTCAAGACTTCTAAAAGTTTTTATGATTAAAAAATATGCCTTCACCAATCAATCTAGATACCAACAATCTTTGATATACCTGATATCAAAACTCAACACTTAACATTATAATAGTCAAATTGTTACTCATAGTCAAACTAATCTATCTTTTACACTGAATTGTTCATTCTTTTGAAACGACAATATTTCTTCTATCATTGCTAACATTAAAAAGTGAACAGAAAAGTGAACATGATCAAATCAACATACGTTTAGTATTAATACATATTTATTTATTTAGATTTAAATAAACTTTTTTGTTTGACAAAATAACAATATTTTTTGGTGTACTAGAAATTGTATTAATGTTGGGGGATGTATTTGTTATATTAGTAAGAATGCGGCGAGAATTCCTAACGAGAGGTGCTACGTATTCAGGGGTATTTGGGTCTCCAGAACTCGGCCCAGGGTGTTCTTCTCCAGTTGCACAATAGTTGAGGACTTTCGAAAATCCTAAATGTTTATCGTGAACACAAATATAATCACAGTCAAAACAGCTGACTTTTCTGAACACGAGATTAAATAATCCTTGTTTCCATAATACTTGGTGAACATTTAACGTGCCCTGGAATGGTTTCAAGTTTTTGGGAAGTAGAGCTTCTTTGGCTAAAACCTCATCTTCAGTGACAGTTATTATGGTAATATTATCAATATTCTGTTTTACGATTTCTATGAACTGATCAAATGTGCTGACGTCTTGACCAAAAGTCACAAGATTGTCTGCAGTCCGTTTTAGCACTCCTCCAATCCCATCTGGGGCCCCCTTCCCATGTCCAGCTTCACTGTAATTCCAGGTTATTGCCTTTAGTTGTGGAAAATCCTTACAAAGAACTGAAATTATGTAGAAGATATATTTATTGCGGTACTGGGAACTTGGAGAGTCAGATTGGAAATGGATGGTATCTACGAACGGATTTATCTCTATAGCCAGCTTAATCATGGGTATTAGATGCGCCCAGATGGCTGCGGCGTCGTGTCTCAAGCACTGGCTAACTGTGCATGCACAGGTTGTGCCAATGGCACTACGACCGAAGTCATACGTATATATTACACCAGTATGCAAACAAATCTCTTTACGACTAGGTCCAAAATGAAGACTCTGCACTTCCTTTCCGTATTTGAGCCCAAAATTTTCTGAAAAGTCTATATGTATGAATGCTTCTGTTACAATTAGATTATTTTTCTTGTGTTTCGCGGTTTTGTATTGTACGTTTATAATAAATGCGTGTTTGAAAAAATTTGGTAGCTGGTAATCTAATTTTTCTATAACTTGTAGTGGAGTCATTTCAGTTGCCTTTTTCGTAGTAATATATTGTGTTTTCATACCCTTCTTAGTCTTCACAGTTTCTTTGCAACGAACCCACTGGTAGAGTGTAAGGCTTTGATCATTGGAAAATTCTTTATAGGATAAAACATTATCCTTGCATGAAGGGCAGTCTCTTTTCAAACAATTATCGTTGTATTGAGAACAACACAGGGACTCTAAAAGCTGTTCAAAATTAGTCCCCTTTATTATATTCGCTTTATGCAGACATAGAACTGCCAAATCTATATTGCTATGAATTATGCAGGCACAAGTTTCCCTGAGTGCTTTGCTAGGAAAGATTACCCAAAATGGGCGATGTCTACAGAAGAAGGCATAACTTACAGGAATTCCATGCTCTGATATAAATTTGCTGTGTAATTGTTTTAATGGTAATATTAACTGTCTTTTTTGTTTTTGAACCTTATTTCGAGTGATGTACTGCTTTTTGCCGGGAATAATTATGCTGTTTGAATCTTGTTCAAAGAATTTTTTAATAAGTATTGTTAATCTTTGCCTTGTTCGCGTTTCTTGAACTGTTCGCTTGTCTTCTACTTTTTTACCCTGTTTCTCTATGTTTTTTGAAACCAATTGTAATTTGTTCACTGCCATCTTTCTTAACTTCTTTTTCAGACTCTCATTTTCTTTTCTTAAATTTTGTATAATATTAATTAATATTTTACGTCTTTTTTGTTCTTTGTACCTTATGCGTCTTATTTTCGTAGCTGTTGAATTCAAAGGATCTTCCATAACTGTAGTCGTTTGTGTTGTCTTTTTAACTGATATGTCTTCCTGGGTCTGATGTTCAAGGAGTACTACTTCTGGTAACTTAGTTTCATTTATCTTACCTTTTTTATTTTCCCTGTACCTTTTTGATGCTTCACGCCATTTTTTCCTTTGTTGCCTTTGATCTCTTGGTGATTTTTCATCAATGGGAACAACTTGTCCCTTTTCTTTCTTCTTTGTATACCGTAGTCGTTCTTTTTCTTTTTCTCTTTCGTACATTTCTGGATCATTTTTAAGTTCTGCGTACCTTTTACGCTTGTAGGCTGATAGATTGGCGGTCACCGTCTTCTTGTTCATGATCGCCAAACCTAAAACAATAGTTTCTATGTTGCATAAAGGTACAAGTTCAAGACGAGCTGCAGTCCGTCTTGGACTTGTACTACTTCATTTATGTCACATTAATGAGTAAATGGTGTTGCTGTGATCTATCTTATAGATAAAACCACACGAAAGTAACAAGAAGCAATGATAATAGTCATTACCGGTAATCACGAATCATTTCCGTCTTTAACATTTTACTGGAGATGATCTTACTGGAAATGACATATTTTGTTTCAAGTCGAAACATGCTCTTAAAATACAGTATCAACGTAACAATAATAATCTCAAATGACACACGCGATCAGTCGGAATATATGTAAAAAGTAATAGATAAATGTATTCGTTACTTACACTTTAATCCGTCCTTTTGGGAATGATGTGCATGCGTGACAATCGTCTTACGTAAATTTTTATCAATATATTTTGAGAGCTAATCGCACTGCAATCACGCGTCCACCTGCTCGGCGTCCTGTTGGGGAACTGAGGAAGGTGCGGGCGCGGGACGACATGTGCTTTGTGCCACAGAGTAGGAAAAAAATACTGTTTGACGAACTTTTACGGAAATGATGAAAATATCGTAACATTTCATTAATCATTTATTTTAGACTTATTTGATAGTTAATTTTCAAAAGCTTTAGCAGTAATGCATCTTTGTTTGATAGTTAATATTAAGTAATTTTCAAAAACGCACCCTTGTATACTCTTTTGGTATTATTTTGAAATTTATAGTTAGATGCATGACTTTTCGTCGGGATGGAAATGACGTTAGGTGCGTGTTTTGTTAATTTTCTAAAAATACGTAATGTTCCCGGACAAAAAAATACTGGCGCCTTACATATAATATAAAAGAAAATATTGGCACTTAATTTAAACGACTGAGAACTATAAATAACGGCACAGTGATGAAAAACTTTTTTTTTAATGCGATTAGTTTATTTACCCACCTACCGAAGGGCGTTCCTTATGTTCTCGCCGGATATGAAGGAGAACTTTTAACATTAACATTTATAAACTATTCTGGAGCGGATCTGATTTGAGATTTCAATATCATCTGATAAAAGTAGGCAGGAATACTTAAATAACCTTAGTTTTTATTTAATCAAAGAATCGGCAAAATGTAGGTACCCTAGCTGTGCTTTGGAACAGTTGATTTGGTTTTTCGCGACTGCAAGTTTGTTTCCACTCAATAGTAAAGTTGTTCTTATTACAAAGTACTTACAACCCTTTTTTAGGGTTTAAGGTTACAAAAACTAAACTCGTAAGTATAGGTTAGGTTAATATATAAGTTCGTCTTATTAAAAAATGCCCGCCCCTCCATTGCCTATTAGGTAGTTATTAGTTTATTACATACACGTTTCAATTTTATTATTGTTTGAAGGTATTTACCTATAGAAAATGTGGGGAGGAGGTGTAATTGATTAAGCATAATGCTTACCTACCCACGCCTGCAATGCTTTACCAACTACCAACGTAGGGCATTCCTACATAGGTCGAATTTTCGTCGCTTAGCTAATTTTGGTTGGTGTGTTGCTCCCCTTTGACTATCTTTATAGAACCTTCTTTTTTGTCTATCGTACAAAAATAGAAAAGTAGGTTCTTGATCTTGATTCCTGAAGTAGATAAATACGTGCAGTAGGTACCTACCTAAACGTATCCTAGTACTTACCTACTTAGGTAATAACACATAAACCATTATTTGCCAATGGTATTCACCTACCTATTCTTTAGTTTTTCAGGGCATTATTTTAAATTGCGAATATTTGCAGCTGAAAATAATTCCACTTTGCTGAAAAAAAAAATATTTAGGTCTCTAGCCTTCTATGCTGTGTATTTGTTGCATATAATCTAATACCTGTTATGGTTACCAGGTTAGTGATAAAGTTGGTACCTATTGGTACCCACAGAGTAAATGAATTCAATGCTAGATACCATACCAAACCTATTTAAATAATAATATCCAATAGCGTCAAAGCAGACCGCTCCTTTTTCTTCGATTTCGATTTGCTAAAAGGTTTTATAATTTACCATAATGGAAAGGTTGTGTTTGTTTATAGAATGGTAAATGGTCTGAATCAATCCTGTTAAGTGCTTTTCAACAGAGCTTTATTGCCTGTATAGCAACGTCGAATGGATCAGTCGTCGATGCGGCTCATCTCCTAATACTTTACTGAAATAAAGGTTTAGTTTGATCACTTGTCATACGCAAGCTTAAAAATCGGAATAACGTGTTTTTTTTTTTTTGAAGAACAAAGTTGGTTCTGTTCCGGTTAAGTTACACAATACAGAGGCATTATTTGACGAAAAACCTACAACCGCAATGTGACATACTCACATACATACCTATACTATATTAATTAGCCATCTCACATATCACTGAGTGCTGTTTGTGCTATATTTCTCGTAGAGCTAAAGACGTAACAATAGAAGTCAGCATATTCCACTCGGCTCTTGAGTAAATCGTATTTCCAACGTAGCAGTACTCGCCATAAAGCATAAACTAACATAAATAACTTCAATTGTTTGCTGCCTTATTGTTAACTTTAATTACATTTTGAATTAATTTTGTAATTAAAACGGAAGCTAGGAGCGCGCCGCGTGAAGTTTAAGTGGCTGGAAACGGATCGACCCCGGGTGGAGGGGGGTGCGCGGGGGCAGCGGGCTTTTAGATGCAATCTCTGAGTGGATTAATTAATTCTGAGGTGCCGGTTATCTCCTGTTATCATTTAATAAAGTTACGTAAGGATATAGAAATTTCGCTTTACGGCAAAGAGATGATTCCTGCTATAAGCTCGTACCAAGAATGCAACTCATTCGTATTACGAATTATCTTTCTTATATCCGTCACGACGTAGACACTGAAGTATACTTTTCAGGGTGACGAAATAGGCCTTTGCAGATTGAGATTGGTAACATAGATTTAAAAAAATAAAAAAACAAGGTGATGCTTCTGCGCATTCCTTTGATCAAGCTACCTACATGACCAGGGCAGATAATTGTAGCTTTCATGTTGGGTCATGTCGGTTTTGATGTACTTTTTCGGCATACTCAAATGGACTCAGACCGAACTCGACGCCGTGGACAGGACGGTCAGTACACTCCTGACGGCAAACCGGATGCTTTACCCACGTTCATCGGTGATATGATGAGTCTGTACATCCCGCGAAAGTGCGGGGGTCGAGGCTTTTTAAATGCGATGACCCTCCACAACCGCGAGGTGTGCAACCTCAGGGAGTATTTTTTTTAAAGCCGAAGTGGGTATGCACCGTGATGTGGTCACAGTGGACAAGGGACTCACCCCGCTCTTCATGGCTAAAGATAACTGGCGCAAACCTGTAGTACTTACTACAGATGACCGCAAGGAGGTATGGCAAAGCAAGTAGCTTCACGGGCGCTTCATGAGCCCGGTGTAGATTTCTTAGCGTCCGTATCCTGGCTACGTTTCGATGACTTCGGGTAGACTGAAGGTTTCGTCTGTGCAATTATGGACGAAGTTATCTTGACGAATAACTACCGACAAAATAATAAAATTCATTTAGTTGACTTTACTAACTTCTCATAACATAAAGCTTCCGGAATTCATTCTCTAAATGACGGTGAAAACTGCATAAAAAACTATTGCGCAGCTTAGAAGAACAACGTTGTCACACAGACATACAAGAAAAGTGTCTGTTATTTAAATACAATAAGGTAGAAAAAGCAACTGTACACAGCCTGCAGGCGTAGTCAAAAAGTCCTAGTTTGAAGATTTTACCCAATGACTGATTAAATTATATTATTTTTAAAGTTAAGATTTAAGTGGTGCTTAATAAGGTGGGTGATGATGCAGCGTTACACTCACATCTTCAATGTCAATAATTACCAAAGGCTGCTCACAGACAACTGATTTACCATATGCTGAAAATCTTGAATACCGTCCCGTTAAGGAAAACCTAGCTGATCCACCAACCTTTGATGAGTTCATGTCAGCCGTCAAAAGATTGAAGAATGCTAAAACACCAGGCACTGGTTATCTAACATCAGCCAACTTTGTATATGCGGACCAACATATTATTTGTAGACCACAAATATGTTGGTATATGATATACCGAAACTCGAGACTGGAAGGATGCCTCCATCATTTGCAAAATTTATAAAGGCAAAGGTGAATTATCCGACTGTGGTTTCTATAGGGGCATCTCCCTCCTGCCTTCGCAGTATGGTTTTAGACCTGGCAGAGGCACCGTTGACGGGATTTTCATAGTGAGGTAAATTCAGGAGAAAAGCCTCGAACGTAATTGTCCTCTCTACATATGCTTCGTTGACTTAGAAAATACCTTTGACCGCGTGCCGCGCGCTGCGCTTTGGGTAGTGTCAAAAAGGTTGGATGTCCTGAGAAATTCGTCAGCATGTTTCGTCAGTTTCACGACGGTATGACGGCGCGTGTTCAACATGAAAACGATTTTTCAGACCCAATTCACGTAACCAGTGGTGCGAAGGAAGGCTGTGTCATGGCTCCCACGTTGTTTGCACTCTATTTCTCGGTTGTGTTGAATGATGCACTAAAACATAGTGTTGGACGGATTGAACTTAACGTCCGTAGTGATATAAGTGTCTTCGACATCTCACCCTTCAGAGCGCTGACTAAGACGTCTAGGGTTCCTGTACTTGACGAACTCTATGCCGATGACGTGTGCCTGTTGGTTGACTGTATAGAAAGACTCGAAGACTATATAATGATCTTCAAGCCTCCTGTAGCAGCCTTGGACTAGTAATTAGCGTGAAAAAGGCCCAAATCCTAGCAAGCTAGCCTCCAAAGCACCCACCAAGCGTATTTGACGTTGATAGCTCAACCGTTAACCTGCATTCTGAGCCACTGGAAGAGGTATCACACTTCAAATATCTTGGAAGACACGTCTGCAACGATAATAAGCTGGCTTCTGAAGTTGCAGCACCAATTGCTAAAGCAGCCGCCAGATTTGGGAAACTTAACAAACGTGTGTGGACCTCTCACGACCTGAAACTGCAAACTAAGATGTGCGTTTATAAGGCCTTAGTTCTGCCAATACTCACCTACGATGCAGAAACCTGGAGTCTATATAGAGGTGATATTTTTATTTATTTATTTAAAAACACATACAACTATTATCACAGGCTTACCTAATACAATAGTGTAGTTATAGTTATAATAGCTTACAGATATTAGACTTAAAAATTATAGTATTACTAGCTTTCAGAAAAGCAAAATGTGGCCCGTGTGAATTCACTCAGAGTACAATTGAAGCATGATAGCAATTGATAGCAACATATTAAAAGGCTTGACACTTTCCACCTATGATATCTTCGGTCTATGCATCGCATAAGATTATAGGATCGTGTTCCAACTCGGAGGTGCTAAGGCGCACTGGAATGATGGGCATGGAGGCGATTTTGATAAAGATACAACTCAGATGGTGTGGTCATGTACAGCGCATGGATATCAGTAGACTACCTAAAACCGCTTTCTACTCAGAGCTCGCCCAAGGAAAACGGGCACAGGGCGGGCAATACATCCGCTACAAAAACGTCTTGAAACGTGACTTTACGACTTATGGCATACCCGTTGATTGGTGCAGGAGCTTGCTCGAAACCGAGAAAGGGGGCGCACTTTGATCCACAAAGCAATGCTTTGAAACAAGTCGTCTAGAAGACTTAGACAAGAAGCGCCAAATACGCAAAAGTCGCCCAAAGCCTTCCTATATCTACACATACAATGCTGATCAGGTGGTCTCTGATCAGCTCTTCTGTAGACCTCAAGACCAAATTTAGTTTTGCTAGTCATCAGAGAGCTCACGAAAGGAAAGAAAATGTGTCCGGGTCGCAGTCGCCGGATACTATTATACTTCTTGTATCGCTAAAAACTTTGTAAAAAAATACTTCATGTCGTTGTAAAATATTAGCCAGTTAGTGAGATGATACCTACTGGGCCTAACTGCCCCAAGTGCGCTTGATTTGGGTAGGTAGAGGTACCTACATTTCCCTATATAACCCCACCACTCGCTGAGGATATTTTAATCATGTCCTAGTAGCATAGTCATTAACTAAAGACGTTCTCAAAAGATATTGTTGATGGACCTTATCATCTAGATTACCTATTTGACTCATGAAAATATCCATAACCGAACCGAAGTTCATAACGAGACGTGATATAGTAAGTACCTATACCATCAAGTGGAATCTTCATAAAGCCTGCCGAACAAACAACATTATGTACATCGATATGTCGTTAAATGTTTCATGAGGTGCCTGGGCATCACCTGGTGTGACGAAAATAACAAATTCAGAACGCTTTTCAAAACAACACTCAGCCTGCACTACATTATGCATGAAGCACTCCATTTGCTGATCCGCTCAGGAGTCCCGCTCGCGGCTCGTTAAGCGCTTACATTAGCTACAAACACTTATTGATTTTGAGAGATTGATATAATTTGTAAGAAATGTACGCGATGTCTTTTATGGAGTTAGGAACATCGTGCTTTATGTCTTCCCGTATATGGGTGAAATAGGAGAACGATGCGAAAATCCGTCTTGGAGTTTGTTTTGCCGCTATTTTTTGTGCGTTCAGCAAGGTAGGTAGGTCAACCTTTCTGATCGTATGTACGGCTCGAATAACGTTTTGTATATGATGTGATCCACTGTTGTAGCCAAGTGCGTACCTACATTAGTTCACGTATACCGTTGAAAAATAAAAATCTAAAAGAACGTATATTACTCTGACATTTGTAAATTAATATTCGTGCGATATGTAAAACACTGTCCATTAGCTTTGTTTCTGAAAACCTGCCCAAGTAAATGTCCATCGAGGGCTCGCAATCGTAGGGGTTTGGGGCAGCAGGGAGGAGTTAGAAATGCAATATTAATGCAGTGCCGAGTGGCGGCCAGAGTGCATTTACTTAATGGATCGTAGGCAAAATGTTTACACTGTCGTCGAACATGAAAAAAACAAGTAGTACGAAGTCGGATAGAGAGAAGCTCTTTGGCAGGATTATTGCAAGCAACTGGGGACGAGCTGAGTCACATAAATAAAAAAGTTGCTTACTTCATCTATCTACTCAGTAAAAAAACTTATACGACATCTCCACTACAGACAGACGTAGGAAAGTGTGGGATACATTACCGGAGTGGAAAAGTTAAAAAGCTTAAATGTATCTCCGGCGCGGCTAAAAGTGTCTGACAAAAGTTCGACTTCCATTTTAAAAAGCTCCATTACAAAACATCGAGATTCGCTTCCGCCACGCCGCTGCGAGCGCGAACTGATGGCGGCTTGAGGAACGGAATTAAACTCCAAAACTTTTCAATTTATTTTATATGAAATCGAGCATAGCCGCGTATTCGTGACGTGAAGAAAGCAAACTTGGTGTCGTTCGACTCGTGGCTTTTCAGAAGAAACAGAGGGTTAATGTGGGATATTTTGTGGGGGAATGAGAGAGTGGGCGTAGGGGATCTAACCCAAAGCAAGCCGCGTGAGCGGTGATGCTGCGGTTTGTCCGCCGGTCAATTGCAACCACGGCTCTACGGTCTCAGCCCTGTGCGACACTAAACTTGAATTCGTTACGTGTGTTGTGTCCGTATACTATGGCTTACCATGTTTGATACTTTACCACATCGAGTATGGAAGACTAACAAAATACATGGGTAAGTCGCTGTACGAAAGTAGACTTCATAATTATAGCGACTTGCAACTACATAAACTTGATTGAATAAAAACTGTGTTCCTAAGAAATGCCTGAGGTTAAGGCTGCCTTTCCACCAGAGATGTCGAGGTAGCTAGCGTAGCAACGGTAAAGCTGAACTTCAGAACTATGTTTCTATTTCCACCAGAACTAAGTGGTGTAGCGGTGCAAGTAAGATGTGTCAGAAGATGCGCGTAAAAACGCGTGTGTAAAAACTTAGCTTCGTTGAAATCTTTTCCACCAAAGCTTATAATTGAAATCAATCGATCTAATTTGTTCATCTCACACACATCCATCGCCACTCAGCTGACCATATCTCTGGTAGAAAGGGTTGTTTTTCAAGAAATTAAAGTGCCATTGTAATCCCTGTCAATCTTAACATTGTGATTAGCTTACATCAAAATCAAAAGTTAATAATACTCCTGATATCAACAGTCACGATAGTTTTCTAACTTGAAGACAATTTTTTTATAAGTCATGTGAAAATATAATCAACTAATTGAATGAATAATGCATTTTTAAATGAATTCCAGAGTCTCACTAAAATAATCATTAGCTACGAGGAAAACAAGGACGTTATTTAAAGGAATTTATATAAAAATGTTCCGTTTATTAAAAGTTCGGAACCTTAAAAAATTGCGAAAATATCGGATATCGATTTTCGTTATTCAAAGTTGACGTTTTCGAAAGTTTTAATCAGTGTGACGACAACGTTGTACCATATAATATAATAATAATATCGCCTATTATTGTCCCACTGCAGGGCAAAGGCCTCTTCTCATACAGAGATGGCACGAGCATTGATCACCACGCTTGCTCAAGACGGGTTGGTGATTGCAGACTTATATTTACTTATAAGTCCAGGTTTCCTCACGGTGTTTTTCCTTTACCGATGTCAGTAATGTCCAAGATAAACTCAGAAAGTACATATGAATTGAAAAAGTCACATTGGTACTTGCCCGGATTTGAACCCACAACCTCGTACATGAGAGGCGAAGCCTTAACCACTGGGCCATGACTACGTTGTACCATAACTAAACGAAAACTAAATGCGATGGATGGGATCAAGATGGTTTAGTACAGTATAAAACATACGTACGGGTACCTCCACACAGAGCAAAGTAAGTTGAATTTGAGAAGAGTTGTAAGGCTTTGGCTCCGAGATAGTGCTTTTAGGCCCTAACCCCGGGGGTGATGCAGTGGGTCCGTGGAGCTTCTTAAAATGTTTTCACTTATGTATATATGGGAATACATTACCCCTGCCTCCGGGTTACTTGAGGCGCGCACACTTACTTTTAACACAAAATTGAAGTGACGTAAAGCCTTCACTCTGCTCTCATGTGTATCTTCACTTAAATTACATTTTATTGGAAAGCTGAAACGTCTTACTCGTACCTAGTAGTAAAAAAATTAAAACTTGGAAAATATTTTCTCAACCTTAAGTTATGTTGAAAGCTTGGACTTGAATGAGTCACTCATTGTGAAGACGACGGGCAAACATTTCAATATCAGATTCCAATTAAGTCGGTTCAACGAGTGGTCGTGACGAGTGCATCCATCGTTTTGCGCTCATAGTTACTAATAATCACTTAGCTTAATTGCGGCCGTTAATTACCACCGATCTCGACGGTTCAAATTACGTACTCTAAAACGCATTAGCGGCTGACAGCTGGAGATTATCCGTCTAAGCGGCGTCGGACCGGCAGTCCACCGCCCCGCGCCACCACTCGCGGGACTGTTCCACTAATGAAATTTAATGAGGCTTAATTGTTGACGACTTAATGCAGGAACTGTAAAGATAAGTGCTTACTTACGGCCCTCGCTGAGCGGCTGAAACAAAACGACTACGTTTTGTGCCTAAGTAACGTTCTAATTTTGTAAGTGTCGGCAGATAGTCATGCGGCACTTCTCATCCTGCTGGGCCCATTATGAACTCCAAGCCTAATACAGTTTCAGTGATTGTTCTTCACTTAATTTATTTTAATAATCTACCTAACATTGTTGTTGTATACGTGGTCGTTTATCACATGGGCATTTACTTTACCTTTGCCCAATTTCGCACAGGCTTGAAGACTCTCATTTGGCCGAAGAGGTTCTAAACACAAGTGCGGTACACAATCAAGGGGTTCAAGTTCGTCGTGACGTGTGGCATGTGATTACAGATCACAATGGTGTACACTGAGTTTCTTGTTAACTGATTAGAGGCAGCCGAGTGGTGTCATCTCAGAACGTTCCAATTACTAAGAGCGGGGTGGGGCGGGGGGAGATTGCCGGGGTGTGAATGATCCATTTCGAAAACTAATTTAGAGTTAGCAACTAAACAAAGAGCACTCCTCGCAGATAATAATTAACGCTTGCGGTAAAGTTCCACTTAGTCTGTATTGGTTAAACCTCACTATACCATTGGCAACGTTAATTAAATGTTTTTCCTGCCCTTCTAATTTGTTTAAATAAGATTGAGCGTTGTGCACATAAGGACTTTAATGTCAAAGAGATTTTTCTTATCTTTACTAATCGGTTGTGAGAAGTTTTTTAAAATGTTTAATTGAGAATAAACAAAGACCTACGTCACTGTTTCCTCACCAAGAACTTGTCAATAATTATATATGTATTTGTTTTGTGTTTGTTTTATATTTTAATGACGCAGATCTGAACATAAATACGAATAGTAAAAAGTGCGAATCATACATTATATTACAACAATTAGGTAGCAACATAATAAAGCAATTAATTTAATTTTGAATCCATTTCCGCGATAATGGCTTAATATTCAAAAAGTCAGATGTTATCTGAAATATTGGTCTACAGGTCATCTTGACCATCGGAGCACCTAATAATGTAACTTTAAAAACAAAATTAAAGTTGATTCAGCGTCCAAAGTCCCCTGAGTGGGACAGATAGAGCGTTTTATGTTAAAGTGAATGTCTCTGTCGTGTGACTGTTTGTGCTGCCATCCGACCGTTGTCCAGATAAAAGCTTCTCCATAGCACGAAAAAGCACTCACTCCAAATATTGATTTGTTACTTCGCTGCTCCTAAAATGGGAGAGATATGTCTTGGCTTTCATGTTTGTTCCTATATTTAAAACAAGTAGAAGTTATTGTCTCTTAGGAAATAACTGGAACTTAGTTGACCTATTTATGAGTCTACCTTTTTATACAATTTTCTTAGCTTCATATAAAATAATAACGGCATCTAGTAAAGACTAAATTACTTTTTAAGTCTAAGATTGCTTGTGCATGGAGTGTAATATTCTAATTCATTTAGTAGAACGTTAATTTTATCATTATGAAAACGTCGGTAAGTAGCGCGCAGGGCCGGCCGGGCGCCACCGCCCCGCGCTAAATCCTAATTAACTGCTTGATTACAAGAGGAATAAAAAGCTCGTAATCTTAATTGGTATTTTTAATCAAAGCTCTCTGAGCGTCGACGGGATCTCCTGCGAAGGTATTTAGACGAGCGCTTCAGTAATACTTTATCCTTAACTAAAAATACCATTACTTTAATTTAACATTCATTTCTAACATCTGTGTAAAATGAGTGCCTTACATTTACCTAAGAGTATTAATAACGTAAGCCAAGGAAAACTGAGTTATGCTAATGAATTTTCCCGGCACCAAATACGTTAAGAATTTCTTTTATTAAGGAAGAATTAAGGGATTTCTTTATTAATACCATAAAGCACTAATTGCAGGGTAGGTAACCTTCATTTCGCCGTGAAGCCTGCTCGGGGGACAGCCCAGTGACGTATTCAGACGGCGATATTAAAAATATCACAAACCTTATGAAAAAAACACTTTGTTCGACTTAGAACCATTTATAGTAATTTCGGTTGTGGCCTAGTGCCAGAGCTGATTTTCAGACAGGTCTAGTTTTAAATGTTGCTTTAACTTATCTTCCGGTCTTAACTTAACTGCTCAAGGAAAGTTTTATTTAGTTAACAGATAAGATAAAGACTTAATTAGGATCCGTGTGACTTCAAAGAAAAGCATGTACCAACATTGTATGTTAACGTTAAACGTTTAACGTTTTAACATAAAATGTTAAACTACTTAAATACTGAATTCTTTCAAGATAGGACGCAGTCTATCTGACGGTGATGGGCTGAGTGAAAATCTTTAACTAAGAGTTTCTCCTTTAAAGTTTGGCGAAAACTTATTTAAAACCATATTTCAGTATCTAAGTACCCAGTCAAACCTAAGCTCAAACTCAAACCTATCTAAGTACTCTACAGTAGTCAGCATACAAAATAATCACATATAGAAAGGTGTTAATGTCATAATAATAATAATCGTGATTTCAGGGTTGGTCTCATAGTAAAAGTTATTCTTAATGACAATTACCGAATGTAAGATTTTTAGTTATTTGAACAAACCTTGTATACGATTATATTGAGAGAGGAGAAAATTTTACAAGTTTAAACAAATTATTTTATGCTTCCGCAGTTTTCAGGAAACCGAAAAACACTAACGTATTCGGGCTTTTGTAATAAACAATCTGGCCAGGCCAAGTACGTCTCTGGCAAGCAATTACTGTACCTATTACTTATTAACTTTCAACCACCCTTAATGGTTTCCGTATTACAGCTTGACTGAATTGTTGATTTGGTTTGGCTGTTTTAATTAGATACGTATAACATGAAATTATGGCCCAAATAAAGTACCTATATAAATTAAATATGTATTTTTGTTCAAATGTTGTGAGCAATAATTGGAAGAGAAGATGTGAAATTATTTAATTGTTGCATTATTTTTGTATGTTTTGACTACGTAAGTATATAATTTATTTTAAGGAGTGCTTCAAAACACTTTTACAAATCACACGCCTATTAAAGTTAGTGGTCTACGGCGTTACTTTTTGTATTAAAAGTAATATAACGAGAGGACAATACTGTAGTACAACTAGTCGGAATAGCAGCGCGCTGGCCGTAAGTGGCTACAATAAAGCTCTCGGTACATTAAGCTTCCGCTAGTGCGCCGTTAGCGAGATAACGAGACCCACTGCCCGCACCACACATAATTTATATCGTCCGAGCTCGTTAAAAACTTATAAAGACGCACATTGTTAGTGCGGCCAATATTCGCGGTTATCCGAGGATATACGACCGCCCTAACGACTCCTTGCTCGGTTCGTGCGAACCATTGCACAAACGACCCCGTTCCGAGTCCGCGGAACACCACTAGCCGATGCTCCACCATTATATAGTTTGTGAACATTTTATATTATAATGTACTGCTATTGATTGTAAGCTCGGGCTGTTTTAGGACCACTGGATATAGCCATAATATTTTGTTGACTGGGTAAACATTAATGGGTAAACTTTACGGCCTCTATTTAATTAAAATAGCCCGTTAAAGCATCGACCTTAACTTGGTTCTCGAGACTCGTAATAAAGAACTAGCGCGTAATGGAAAATCCGTGTGCTGATGCAATCTACCGCGAAGCTTTTAGGCTGGCCGGCGAGCTTCGTTTTTCACTTAGTCGATGTGCGCACAATTACTGGCGTCGCACGAAACGAAAACACATTCTAAACGCCTATAATAATAACATAATATACCTACTGTTAATTAAATATAGGTTGTTGAAGTATGTTGGATAATACAACGAATAGCGTCAGCAGGGTACCATGCTCTAATTAAATGAATGAAGCTGAAATGGGAAACCTATTCGAAACTCGCTCTATAGTCATTTAATTCAATTTTCTGCGTACCCGAAAATACCATACATTGACATAACAATAGCATTAACAGCAGTTAAGCTGCAAGGAAGCCTTCGTGGTGCTGACGTTAATTTGACAAGCCGTTGAATAGCGGGATTGGTGGAGTATGCTCACAAGTGGGCAGTTGGCCCGGCAGCGTGGCGGGTGCGGGACGGCGGCGGGACGGCGACGGGACGGCGACGGGGCATGGGCCGCGCGGATCACGGACGCGTGCTCGGCTAAACACAAATCAACACCGATTCTCCATTTGTTAGACACGGGAATGTAATTATGGCCGGAACACTTGGCGGGGGAGGGGGCTGCAGTGAGGGCTTCACGTCATTCAAGCTTTTAGTTCGTAGCTCGACAACGATCGTTACTTTGGATTCGTAATGTACGTTTCGGAAACCATCAAATTTTCCCATAGATACCTACATGTTATTAATGGGAGGGTTTTTAAATCAACTCGTGTAGCAATTTAATAAACTTTTATTATAAAATTTATTATATAATAACAATTTTTTTTAAACGCAGTTGAAGTAGAATAATTTTTACATTTTTATGTAGCTATGTATCAATATTATGCAACTTATAAGTCCACAATTTGTTATATCAATTTATATTTAGAGGATAGCTGTTGTATGTAGTAGTTGAGCGTTAAATTAAAAAGTATGGTTATAGCGTGCGGGCGAGCGCTAGGGCGCAATACCGTGGGCCGGTGCCGTGACACGAGTTAAACTAAATTAATAAACTTGCACCAGTCTCCGGCTTTATTAAAAAACACTCATTAAAGCAAAGGAAAAGTAGGTGAAGTCGCCGGCGGGCGGCGGGGACAGCGCCGCTAATTGCGCCGCCTTTATTGCTTAAATAAAGTTTTAGTGGGGGAACACAAGTTTTAATTAAAAATGTGAGAATAGTTTTTAATAAAGGACGGGCTCGGTGCGCGTATATTGCGAAACTTTAAGCGATGTGATACGCCCAGCTTACAGGAAGTCCGGCGATATAGTATCTTGCGCACGCCGCGTCCGTCACGAGCGCCGCCAGCAGCCGCCCGCGCTCCGGCTGCCAGCCTATTGTTTGCTGGGAGATCAATCGTGGCTTAGCTGATACCCTCATTTGTGATTCTAATAACTTCGGATATATTAATACTACACACTTGCGTATCAGTAGCTATAATAAGTGGTTCTGTAAGTATACCACCCACCTACTCCCACTCCTCATCCGATCGCTTACACTGATCGATTATCCCGCTTTAAGTGAGAACATTATTAACTTTGATTTACAGTTATCGGCGAACAGCCTTAATGTTTTATGAACTTTTTTCCAAAACGGTATTCTCGCATCAATATAAAGTGACAAATGGCACGAGTAACAAGAGAAACTAATAATGCTAGTGATTTACGCCCGCCCTTGTTATTACGACTCATGTGAAATGTAATTTCGGCATACTGCGTGTAGAGTCGCACGCACACACGGCCACTGGGCGAGTGTGCAATACGTTTAATAAAGGAGGGACGCGGAGTAAATCCTTCAATTTCGCCGGCACACACCGGCGTATTCTCGTTAACCGTGGCAATAAGTTAAACGGGCGGGCAGCCCGCGCCGGCCGCCGAGCCCGTGCCGCGCCCGCGACGGGAAATTAAAAAAAGTCTTGAGCCACCGACGCCGACGTCATATTTGCCACTTCGATGTTTTCTCTCATTATTATGCGAAACCATCTACGACACATGTTATTTTCCTTAAAAAATATGTTTACTTATGCATCTCATAGGGTCATTCTGGACTGCACCTCGCTCTGTTGTTAATTTTTGCCACTGTTCAACACGTGTAATAAATTACCAAATCCAGACAACATACATTTTAATATTATCAGATTTTTTATAATATCCGATTTCAACGAGAAAGGATAGACAACCAATATCAGCTTCTTATACAACTTTATTGACTTTTAACTCAATATAAAACACAAGGCTGTATCGATATAACATTGCGGAGAGCGCCATATATGACTAGAATGTTAAGACATTACCTACATTTAAATTGATACTTTAGCGGCAGTGCAAGCGGTCGATTTTAATCAAAGTTCGTTCATTTCGAACTTAGCTGGGGAGGCAGTGCTTCGCGGTGTAATATAGGCCGAGTGTAATATCTGTGGAACAAAGAATACACACGTTCCCACCCGGCACGGCTCGGCTGCACTCCTAATTACATGTTCGATGAAAGTGTAATCAGACGTTGGCCGGATCCGGGACGTAATTAAACGGCGGAGGCGAAGAGTGATTTATTAATAGAAAAGCTCGAGCCGTAATGAAATACTGGGCGGACAATGGCGACGAGGGCGGGCGGGCCGTGGAAATTAAATTCTCAGCGACGGAGGCCGCTGGACATACACTTGCCGTTTCTTTGCGGGTCACCTCAGCCGGCGCCTGCTTAATAATGTACGGCGGAGGCAGCGTCGCCGACGCCGCCCGGCCGCTGCTGAGCCACCGCCACCGCCGCCACCCATTACCCACGATGTATGGAGGTGTATAAATTTGTCGGCAAGGGAATGTAAAGAAGATTGGTTTCCTAGTCGAACGGGTGCGGAGAAAAGGGGTGGAATTGAATTTAGGCCGGAATTCACTAGCGAGGTTGTGTTTGTGATATTTCTTACCTATGTAGCAGTAGTGGGACGTGACGCACTTGCCGATTACATTTATTAGGTATCGATTTCTAGCAACATTTATATGATATCAGCGTACGATATTATGTACCCATGTGTATTTGGTGTGACTAGTATGTTGATATAGGTAACCCACAACATCTAATTAAACATGGGCCTAATTATTTTTAACCGAGGTCTTGCCTGTATTTTTATTGTTAACTTGCAGGCGATAAACATGTTTTATTTATGTACGAGTAGTTGTTCTTGATGATAAACTTTATCTGTATTAGTTATTTTTTATGGTATCTAACTATCCAAACCTTGACCGGGGTGGTCAAGGTTTTCTTTCTTTGGGTGAAGAAGAATATGGCTAATAGATGGAGTAGAGCAACAGGCAAAGGCATCCTGTATCCAGAAAAATTCACCCTGCTATGCGCGATCACTTTGCATTTACTGTCTTTAGGTCAATATTATCACTTTCAATAAGTATACTCTTACGACGGGTTGCTGTAGCAGATTAATGAGAATGTTCACTAGTGGTGAGAAAAACCTTAAAATGTAATCCATGCAAAACTAAAAATTCATCTCAACGCCAGAAGAAAATTTTATATCACAACCAATCTAAACAAAGAGGATCGACGTAGAATCAGCATTTTCTAGTCAGTAAAGTCGCAATATGGAAGCGTAACCTTAATTACACTTAAAAGCTGTCGGAGTATACTTTTTCAATTAGAGTATTAAAGTGTTCCGACCCTGTCATTATATTAGAGTGTTGTTCCATGCCACCCCGGGCCGGCGCGGAGCCTGCGACGCCGAGAGCCGCCACAGTCCGCCACACGCTCGCCTCACTTCGCCGCGAGTCCTCCTCGACGCTGCACGTGCCGGCTTTCCTCGCAGACTTACAAACTTTACACGAGCTACCGACCCGCTCGTACAAACGTTGCTTGTCGTTTAATTACAAGTTTGATAAATCATTCTAATTGGCCGCCGTTAGTCTAAGGATACTATCTCACAATCGACTGCGTTGCCGGCGACCTGCCAAGGCTGGACATTTACTTAGAAAAGCGAATTTTCAGGAAATCTTTCTGAAGTGACAATTGTTAGAGTGGACAAGTATTGTATCAATTTATTTTGGTGCTTTAGTTCTTGACTGTGGATTTGTTTATCGTGGTTCCAGACCAGAGTTTTTGGAAAATACTTGTTTTGTTTGCTGTTTTCACCGGAAAATACAATTTAAAGGTAAATAAATAAACTATTTAATAAGGCTTTCTTTCGCTTTATTTTAAATTAAAAAAGAAATCCAGCTTGTCTTAGTTAATTATGTTGTTTCCTTTATTATTGCTTAATTAATTTGCAAGATAGAGCCTTCAGATATAAATATTCATTAATATGATAATCATAATTAAATTAGTTTCGCAGACAATATAAATTACTCATATTAATCTTGACAGTTATTATCTAATTCAGCGACCAATTAGATAGAGTGCGCTTTCAAACGAGAAAGTTAACTCATTCAGGGTAACGTTTACGTGTGTGCGTTACGTTATCACGTTGTGATATATTTTGGGCGTGAGTGTTTGTCCATTCAGTGTAATTGGAAGATCCGACGCTACAGATAATTGCTTAATTACGCTTTTATAAAAGCGCGGTGTTTAAGGAAAACGCGTAGAGCCAATTAAATAAAAACAGACATAGCTAGTAAACGCCTTAAGTAGTTTTGATTCCGTTATGTTGTTGTTTTTATAGGTATGACAAATTACTTGGAATTTCATTAATAATATTTATCACATAATCTTCAGTTTTAATCACTTTTCATAGAGGAGCGCTCTACCGTCTTTAAACAGAGTAATTCAATGATTTGTTTTCATAACACAATCACGTGACCTTCGCTCCGACCTGTACCAATATCATTGTGAACAAGATTGAAGCGTCAAGCCGGAGGGGCCACACAATAGCTTCCACCAGTATGTGTCCGGTGGATTAGTGTCGTGTATGCGGCCCCACGGCCCCACGGGCCCGCAGCCGGGGCCTACGAGCTCGCATACTGATGCAACACCACGGCCGCCGCTTGTTATTTTAATTATTGTGTCTTAATTAAAGTTGGTGGAGCCGCCCCAACCCTTGCCCACCCCTTGACGAATATAAGATGATACAATATGTAACTCGCAAGTTTTCAGTACAGGAAAGTTTTACGCTGTTCGTATTTCAAATTCCGTCGATTAATAATTTACGCTGTTCGTATTTCAAATTCCGTCGATTAATAATTTACGCTGTTCGTATTTCAAATTCCGTCGATTAATAATTAACCCTCTTAATTAGACGATAGCATAATATATTCTACAGATGTCATCGATGCAACATACAACATGCAGAGGTCATTACTACTAAGTGTTATCTCAGCTTTTATCTTAGAATTTAATTTGTATAACATTATTAATATATGTAAAGTGGTAACCTAATTCAATAGATAAGATACTTTACAAGATTTAAATGTTAACATATTTATGACGCTGACCGAATATAAATTACATTATTTTAATATTACACTTTACATAAATTATATTTTGTTTGCTTATGAACATTGCTGTTTGTAAGATATTAATTACATCACGATCTTAATTACAAATTAATATGCATTAGGTAGCGTAGCGTCTCTATTTGTGTTGCGAAGTATATTAGTCTCAAAAAGAGCGGTTTTTATATTATTTATTTGCTCTAGTCTAAAAGCTTTTTCTATGTTTGGAATGCGCAAGATTGGTTTTTAGAGCAATCAAATAATATTAAATAACTAATAGACATTCAGAGTGCCTGGGTATATTTATAACCAGCACTTCGCCTGCGCGCAAAAAGTTTTTTTTTTTTAAATATATTCTATTACACTCAGTGATAACTGATAATGTAGCTTCCCATTATTAAAGGAATTTTCAGAATTGGATCAGTAGTTCCGAAGATTATCCTCTACATACAAACTCACAAATACCTCTTTATAATATTACTAGCTGCGCCCCACGGTTTCACCCACATAAGTTTCGATCCCGTAGAAATATCGGGATAAAAGTATCCTATGTCTTAACCTAGGTCATGGTCTACCCACGTGCCAAGTTTCATCCAAATCCGTTCAGCCGTTTTAGCGTGAAAGCGTAACAAACAAACAAACATACGAACATTAAAAAAAAAAAAAATCTCTTTATAATATTCGTTTAAATAGTTAAGATTAAGTTTAGATTTATTTATCTTGTTCCCGCGGCTAGACTTTCATAGTCTATCGCAAAGGTACAGTGTTTTTTTTCCGAGATAACAAGTAGTCTATGCCATTCGAGTATAGTGTAGTTTTCTAACAGCGCAAGATTTTTTCCAGATATGACCTCTTACAAACAACTTTACCTCTTTATTATAAATTAGCTTCTGCCCGCGACTTCGTCCGCTTGATCTTTTGACCCCCGACCCACCGCGTCGCAAAACATCGCCAGTCCGCGCTATTATTTCGTTTTCGCTAAGCGTTCTTTCTGATTTTTTTTCTTTTTGCTCGTCTCCTAAGGGTCGTAGCTTGATGTTAAATAACTTATAACCTTCCCCAAGAATTGGGCTAACAAATGCAAAAAGAATTTTTCAAATCCGATTGGTGGTTCCAGAGATTACCCCCTACATACAAACTTACAAACAATCATACAAACAAACGAATTTTACGGCTTTATAATATTAGTATAGATTTGTATAGAAGATTTAAAATGGGCAGTACTGCATCCACCTGTAGGTATCATTTCATAAGGACACGAAAATCAGAACAAAGAATTGTGAAAATCTCATGCTAATCACTCCGCGTAAAATCAAAAGCTGGAATGTGTTAAGGCTTACTTTTTGATTCTACACTGATAGATCTTCTTGTTCCAAAAATAAGTCTAAAATTAAAATAAATATAATAAGAAAAATTATTATAGTATTAAAAAAACGTTTAAGAATATAAGTTCCAAAGACGATAATTTTATTACGATAAAAAGTTAAGTTTGACATAAAGGATTCAATACAAACACAAAGTACCAGCGGGTACCACCGGTATTGTTGTTACAATCACTTGCTTAATTAGCACTGAAAATATTCAGTGGCATTATATTCAATTTCGGTTACAACAACACGCAAATTAACATTTAATGAAACCTACTTAATGATTGTGATTTACATAAGTGCATTGTTATTACTCATTGAAAATTAACTGAAATTCACTCTGTGTAGTAACGCGACTAATTAGTTCATAAACCACCCCGCAGTGGCCTTGCGAATGTCGATAAGGATTATTATTAGGCGTACAAGAGATACTCATTAGAGGCATCCGTAATGATTCGCTGACGGCCTACGTAATGGCAAGCTCTCTATAATGAAGACAGCAATATCTACTCAACCGACACGGATGAAATGAACACCCAACGTTATTCGTTTGCTTATCATTACTCCCCCCCCCTACCCCTACAGTACTAGTGCGAAACATTATTCTTTCTCTCTCCGTTATTGTTTGTATGAAAACAAAGTTAATTAGTTAATTAAATCGATTGTTTCTACGGCTCAAATAGAATTCATTTCATTGTGTCCCAATTATAATTGATTTCATTAACAAAGCTTGGCCCATAATTGAAAGTAGGTATACAGTTTCAGCAAAAGGGAGGGTAAGGTAATTACAAGATCCAATTTAGAATTGCCAAGTCTACACTTTGCTGTTAGTTTCAAACAAAAGCTTAATTAATTAAGTCGAGAACAATTAAGTTCACTGCCGTAATATTCTCAGCAATTACGCGGAATTCGACGTATTTTGTAGTCGTCCGTAATTGCCGACGAGTCTCGAATCAGATTGTATCCGATGCTAATACAGCACACATCCATTAATTATACAGCGAACACTAATTGGGAAATCTATTAATTAAATTACCTATTAGTGCATCACGAAATCCCTGAGAATGCTAAATGAACTGATGGTATTATTACACGTTCAATTGATATTAATTGTCGCTAGAGATAAATACGGCTTATTACTGTACGGATTTGTATTTTTTTGTGTGAAATGTACATTGTAGGAGTCTTAAAATGGTTTATTGAATCGTATAAATGGAAGACTACAACGAACGTTAATTTATGTCGATCTTTCTTAACCTTTGGAACGACAACTCTAATAAAAAGCGTGAAAGTGGCACCCACAGGCCACATCCGACGCAAGCAAGACAGAAATGTCACAATAATTACCATGCGACACAAACTGGTCGTAACATTTAAATGTCTTTCAAATTAGTGCAAGTTGTTTTTGTCAAGAAATCTTAATGACTTATCGCTGAATGCGGCTGGTGTCCTGATTGTTCCTGTTGACATTTTCGCACGAGCAGCGGCGCCGGCCGGCGACGTCGGGCGGAGCGGTGCGGAGTCGTGGTTGTCGGGTTTCGTCCGAGTTTCGGCTGTCAATTTGAATGTATTGGCTCAGATAAATCAGGGGTGTCGTTTGGTGAGGTACAGGCGTCGACGGCAGGTAGGCGCCGCGTGTAACGAGACACATTTCCGGACGTATCCTTCCAATTAGTGCGGTGCTGCTGGGCGCGCTGGTCACCGCCCCGCGCCCGCCGCGCGCTCGTTACGCTCCCGCCTCGTTAGGAGAATTGTTTGTTCGAGTATGTAAAAATGTGTTTATTTGCACGTACGCTTCAGGGTAAAAAATATATGAAAAGACCCTTTTAAGACTTTTAATGATTTCCCGGCAAAGGGAAATTGGGTTAGTTATATTCCCCGGGGTTGCCCCTCGTTAAGTTTTAATGGGGTAGCTAGCTACGACGTAATCAAACGTACTTATTTAAGTTAACGACGTTTACCAGGGATGTGTACTTTGTTGTCAATAGCAGTTATTCAAAGGCGACGCTCTTCGTGTGTTTGTCACACGGCTCACAAACAACTCTGATTCGTGGTACAACACTGTTATGCGGTGCTACTCGTTCGTGATACTATACGGATGGGCAATGGCTTTTTAACGTCACACTTTCCAGGAAAATGCTTAAGCAGTGAACACGTTAGAAACAGGGGCCTTCCGGCGCAACTGAGGATACCTATCTTGCCGTATAGGTAGGTACAACGGCTAATTAATCTTCAGTAAAATGTCGACGGTGCTTGTTTTTGCCAGGAACTCGACTCATTAGACCGGCGAAGCATGTTGATTACATTCTGCAGTGCTTATTAGCGCAAACTCTCATTAGGGGCCACTATTGTTGTAATTAAACAAGAAGCTGCATCAGTACGGATCGCTAAGCGTGGGTTGTGCTGAAATCACCTCTATATGGGTGTAATAGCGACTCGCTCGTGCCGGCTTGCGAGTGGCCATTATGTTGTGCGAATTTAATTAACAACTCAATAGTTACACAGTAGAAGAATAGAATGGAGGGGTGTTCTTGTGGTGTCTGACATGATTCCATTGTTAGCGTCGGTGCAAAAAAGCGGAGGTTTGTTTTTGAAGTGGCTTACGCAATTACGAGGTGGTACTCGGTTCCGGCGGCGTCGGCGGCGGGTGCGCCGTCGTCAGCGCCGAGACCGGGTTTAATTGGACAGCCGAGGGGCGCGGGGCACGGAGGCGCGGGTGCTTCGCCACCTCCTAACTCTTCTAATTGGCTCGCCTACACTAACAGGCGCTTTCCTCTAAAATGTATACTCATCGTCATTTCGTATAATAGGCTTCGACTCCACAGGAACACCTGACGCTTTGCCAATTTCTTTACTTTAATATAAGCCAGATATTTTCTTGCTAAGATCAAATGTCGCTTGACTCTTGTGTGACGGCTTGGTGACGCTTTCCGTTAACCTTGAGCTTCTGGGAACTTATTGGGCTAAAGATTCTTATACATATTTTTAATAAAATATATTAAGTAGATAATCAAATGGACGTACAGAAACAACAAATTCTTCATGATTCCTCTTCTAACTTCACAAATCAACCCCGCTGTACACTTATAACTTGAAGACTCCACACAAACTACAATAGTTAGTTATCCTCTTTTTTTACCAAGTTCAACATCACTAGCGGCTGAAACCCGGGAATGAATGAATATTTTCTCGTGACATGCGTTTCTATCCGATAGTTAGGTACCCCAAATCTCAGCCAGTCAACCGCTATCACTGTTTCATAATTTATTTATCTAAGTGAATTAGAGAGGTTATCGATGTCAAGTTAGAATGGAACTAGGCAGTTCAAACAGAAAGATAATGTGGGCACATTATCTTTCTGTTTGTGTCCATTCATTATAAATATCTGTTTTGTAACTTTACTCATTTATCTATGCACTTAAGAAAATAAAACAATTTTAGATGAACGCTTTAAACGTTTCAACATAAGATAATTAAACGACATAATTAAAACATTTTTGATATTATTTAAATATGTAGTTACACAAAAGGAAAACAAAACGAACAGAAAAACAGTTTTATTTTGAACTAATAAATGATAACGATAAGTAGGTAGGTACTTACCCATTTAATTAATAATTATCTGCCCCACGTTATTAATGTTTTGTCATTGTTTATGTTTTTCATGCACGAAACTAATAACTGGGCATATCGATAATTAGTCCAATTAAGAAAGAATAGCGGTTAAATTAGCATCGGTTTGAATTGATTGGAGTGTACCGGTTGATTGGCAACTCACGCTCGCTGCGCGTGCGTATGGGTACGCCGAGCGACCACGCGGCCAAGCGCTACGAGCGATAGCGGGAACCGCACATTGTGATAACAATCCCTAATTAATATTTTACGAGTACTTTGTAGCTTAGGGTAACGCAACAACTGCCTACTAACTTTAAAGAGTCGTTCAGCAAAACACTGTTAAGAGACTCTTAACTGAGATTCTATCATTATTTTACTTGGCGTCAAATTAAAATATCGCGAATTTTCATTTCATGTTCTTTTTATCATAGTAAAGCTATCGTTAGTAGGAACCACGCACTAAAACTCTCATAAGTTATGATGATTCATGGCTCCTAGGTCTTAAAACCTCACATAAACAAAATAAAAATATACCCCGACCCTTTTCACTACAATAATGACAATGTAGCCGGCATTTAGCCTTTGCTCTGTTCTTATTATCAGATATAAGGGTGCATGCGGTGCCGGTTATTGGTTGTCAAAAGGCTTGTTAAAGCTTATTGTGGAAACGGTTTTTATTTATGAAATCGATCGCAAATAACTATGATAATTTCTAATTAGAGCCTTTATTAAAGTAGCGCAGGAAGTCGACTGGGTAATTGATCACTAACTTATGCACTTTGAGTGCGCTTCAAAGGAAATACGTTGAAGGTTCGTTTAGAGGACATAAAACGAACGTTTTAAATGCGTCGAATAGTGCCTGTTTAATAATTTCTTTTATGCTGCGTAGACGCAGCGCATGCGACGCAATGACGCTACGCTAGGCGAGGTAGACTGACACCGCTCGAATAATAAACAAAAGTGATTTCGATGCGGTTATACTGTTGATTAAAACAAAATTATTACGCATACAAAGCGCGGCGTAGCGCGTCTTATCGTGGCGTAGCGGTGTCGTAGCGTAGCGTGTCGTACCGTCGCGTAGCACGACGTAGTACGAAGTAGCGCGGGGTAACGTGGCGCAGCAGTTTGATGGTTAAATATATTCATTACACTTTTGCATTTCAGATAAAAAATACTACCTACACTCGCATTGTAAAAGTTCCAAAGTCCACATCTAAGAAGTAAAGTTCTAATTAATAAACTGCAACCGTTTTTCGTTACTGTCTATTGGTTGGCAAAGCTGTACAAGCCAATCAAAACACAGAACGCACATATTAGCTAATCAGTGGGCGAGCCCTTCAGCAAACGAGCTTTAATATGTACCCAGTGTAAAAATAGTATGTAGCTGATCCTTTGTGCTCTGTGGTGAGTATCAGAGGTAAGTGGGTGCATGGTGTCTGTCTGAGCGCGGGCTCGACACGACACTTCACCACCCGGATATGAGCGGCTATTTAATTTCCGTGCTTTCAATGATCGTTTCATATTCAACTATATAACTCTTGTCAGTTACCAGCTTTGCACCTGAACGTACTTTGAAGCTCACGTGCTTATATGATGGATTGATGCTAAGGGAACTGCGCTGTATATCATGTTCAGAACGCTTTAGAAAGAGATGGTAGTGGATATTGATTAGATACTTTACGGTATTAAGGGAAAATTGATTCGAAGTTAGGTTCTTGAATTTATTAAACGGGAAGACAATACCTAACACAGGTTTTTGTCAACCTTTTCCGTGAGTATCAGTCAACACAAAAAATAATTATCAATTATGTGAAATTATAAATTTTCCGTATTCTCATCAGCGAATAATCAAGAAAAATACACGGAATGTTTCAGTCATAAGTTAATTGTTATTGTTCTCTCGTTAGACTGATTTCCTGCGCATAGTGATCCACTCTGTTTAGGCAATTAAATGCATTCGCAACGTCTCTGGAGATTGTTACCGAGCTGAGGCTGTATTATTTCTGATTGTTCACGCAGATTACATTGTTTCGGCTCTTATAACGGAGGTTGGTCAGGACGTGTGGAAACCTAGTTATATTACATCCAACTTAAAAGTTTTGTGGATCATAAAGAACGATTTTTTACACTTTAAAAACTGTGGTCGTAAATAGGATTTCATAGAATTTCCATAATAGATTTATCACCGGTATTGGAACGATTTTAATTATGCATATGAAAGTCCATTGTCAAATACTACATATTTGGAACACGTTATGTTGCGGAAACATTTCAAAACAAATGATTAAGGTTTGTTTCATAATGTGCCTGTTAATTAATTATGAGCTCAGCATAATCATCAAACAAATTAAAATGTTAATGCAATTAACTTAGCTCATATTCCATCTTTTTATTTTTATTAATGTTTGTTCACATTGCGCAAACATTTGCTATTTGAACTGTACTATTAAATGTGGCATCATTTGGAATTAAATTAAAAGTGTAATAACAACTTGCACACGTACAATATATTACTAGCAATAAAGAATAAACCTAAGGAAAAGGTTCAGAAGTGCATACCGAGGGGTGCACGGGGTGTTACTCCCCAATCCATCTTGTGCGATAGCAATCAGTGCGTCACACACTAATAGAAGCCACTGTATGTTTGTTTGTCATTAATTTCGTGAATCCAGCCACGAGCCACGTAGGGCGTGCTGACACGCTTGCAACGATTGATACAGAAAAATAACATTAATTAAATGTAAACACGATATATTATAATCGTATTCATGAGGTCTATTTGTGTCTTGTAAAATATGCTTGTTATAAAATATATTTTTAAAGTTTAATTTCATGAAAGGTTTGCTTAATATGGTTTTTAAATGAAAATGAAAAAACTGCTTTAATAAAGTAGATAACTAAAATAAAATAACTTTAATATCCACACCACACATGGTTTGATTGCAATATTTTGCTGTCAAATGTTTATTTTAGCAATATTGTGAGGGAGAGTGTTGCACAGGGGTGGAGTCGCTGTGTGCCGGCGATAGCACTGTGTCATCACTGTTATCTCGCATCGCAAGGTAGCCGCGCCGCACGCGCCGCCGCGCTGCCGTGAATAACGTCTAACGTTGACGCACTGATTGCAACCTGCACTATAACACCCTTGTTACATCATTCATTAACACGGTAATAAAATGAAATGTTACCGCAAATGTAATTTCCTTTTATTCAAATTAACTTCCCCGACATTTGAGCAACTATGATTGACGATTGATATATTATCGTGTAGACTCAACTTAATTGCTTCTAGCAGCGGAAGGGTTAACAGATAAGTTGTTAATTTTACACAGTCCATGTTCAAACTCAGAATAAGCCGATACATTCATATCAAAACTGATAACCTTATGTTTTGAGTGACAAACCAATTTTATTCTCGACTGCCCCTCTCAGGCGGGCCGCCCCTCGGACCGATCAGACCTTATCCAAATTGGATCTTGAATAATAAAGAATCGGGGCGATTGGATTTTATTCCTTAAATTCAATTAGCACACAAGGGTCGTGTGTGACTGCAGACGAAAGATAGAGGCATATTATCGTATTAAAAGGGATCGTGAGGGTATATTCGATCGGGAAGAAAGTGTCTAATCTACTTACATATGGAAAATTAAAATGCGTCTTTATCTTTTGCTTAAAGTTGTTAATGTTTTGTAAAGGGTTAAGAGTTCGTAGAATTTGTTGTTTGTTTTAATACAAACAACACTTCGGTATTTTAATAACAGCATTTAGCTACATTATTTCTCTAGAATAGCTTTGATTTAATTATTTGCATACATTTTTGGTAATGGGTTGAAGTTTATAGAATTAGTATATAGACATTTAAGGGAACCCGCATCGCCGGCGCCACATTCAGTATATATATAGTAACACAACAGTCTGAATGAACTACATTTATGTAAATTACAGCACTTACGCTACTTCGCTATTACAGCTTTGATTTAACGGCTGATAAACTGCAGTACCTACTTTTGCTAACAAACTATATCGACACGATATAATCTCTTACTTACTTGACACTCAATACGAATAGCCCCGATTTAATCGTGAGAATGGACGTAGAAATTCAAAACGATATATTTATTGTTTAAATCCGGTCTGCAGTGTGGGCAGTGATTCCGTAAATAATGTATTATAAAATATGTATGCGGATAAACTTTTGAGAGTCTGTTGTAATATATTGCTAAACGTACTGGAGGATTAGACAGAAACGCTTTTATTTACTTACGCCACGTTGATAGAAGATGTTAACATTTGCATAAGTATTAGATATATTACGTGGGTATTGAAATTAAATTGATACTACATTAAATAATCCACATAAATTAACATAACATTATTATATACCCCTTTTTTTCGAGACCGAGCTACCATGTAAAGACCGTATCTAAAGGTTCAAAGTAGGGTTACAAAAAAAATTAACAGTAGTCCATACTGTTTCTTTTTTTTGTAACCCTACTTTAATGTAGTATGGTATGGTAATTTTTATATATATACAGCACATTATGCGCTAGTAAAAAAATGCACTAACAATAATTAATACGTCATCTATTATAATATAATCCGTGTGAGTATCCGACCTGCTCCCCATTAGAGTGAATGTGTTAATAAAATAAATTGCGATATTATCGTCGCCGCGTTTGACATAAACATCGAATTCTACTTAAAGTAATGGAAACGATTTAATGCAGCCGAATCAGGGCGAGCGATAAGACCAGTTTCCTTACTAATGTTCACAAATAGATATTAATTTTCAAAGTGTTTGTCGTATCTTAATATGTTTTACTTCAATATGTAAAATAAAAAGCTTTATGTTCGTTTTTTTAGTTGATTGCTCGTATAAAATATAGTTTTATTTTACAAAAGCTCCTTGATCATGCTTTAAAACCAATCTAGCTAAATGCAAAAGTGGAAAAAAATATGTAACTAAAAACAACACTCTATATAAATAAATTTTGTAATAAAACGTAATTGCTTTATGAAGTTTCGTAATACCCCGGCTCTAATTGAAACCGCATGCTTATCCGTGGGTACCTATATATGTGCTGTAGCTAGTAAAATACAATGTTCCAACGTTTTTGTCTATTAACACGACGCTTAATGTACTCGTACCATATGGTAATCATTAGTGGTGGGAAAAAAAAATTAAAACACGAAACATGCATTAGACATTTTATTAAATTCACACGTCATAAAATTTAATTTAGGTTTGAGTTTGTCTATCTATTACGACAAATCAAGAAATTACCATGAATTAATTAATATTATGCCTCGCGGTTATGCTTAATGATGTTAGATTATTCAGAGATGTTTAGGAGGTATCAATTACTTAGATAGTTTGGGCAATCGTGTTCGATTAGTGGACGTTAATCTTACTAAGAGAAAATGAATGAATATACTTACCTATGTAAATTGAGCTGATGTTGGAAGAGATGAAGTTTGGAAAGTAAGCTAGCTTTTGTGAAATTAAGGGAACCCAAAACCCTTTTTTTCTACAGAAAGTTTCTTACCCTTTTGGATTTGGCTTCGTGGAATGCACTAACAATCCTAACAGATAAAGAAAATTCATTAGACAATGTATTTTTCATACTACAATAGTAACTTACAAGTTTTTTAATAACTCCAGTACTAAGTAAGCTATCAATATCAGTGGTGCAGGATTAACTAATTTCTTTGAAATGGCTTCATAATCGACGCATATGACTCTGGCGTGAAGCTACTCGTATTACTGCTTTGAAAATTATATTTATAGATTTCTTAGTAGATTCCTTGAAACTTCAATCAAATATAGATGGCCATTTGATGGATGGGTAGAGAAAGTCCTCCATCCATGAGTGTACTTTTCCAAAATCTACCGACTATCAGAAAAATACTATCGTATTCCATGGTCCCATATAAACAAACAAAGCTCCAAAGTAATGCGACAGTTACATTATCCAATATTCATAACCATGTCAGCATATAAAGGTGAGAGTAGAACATAATTAATAAAGCGCATGTGTCGGCGCGCCTCAGTCGCGAAGGTGCCAGGAAGAGATTGCGTCGCCGCCAGCTGCTCAATATGAACCAGATTAATGTTTTTGCTCTTAAAATTGTGGATATCCCGCGTTATTGGACAAACTTGTCCAGCACCTTACAGCCTTTCCAATTAGTTGGGATTATAGCTCAGGTTCTAATAATTCCCACTTTTCGATTGTGTGATAATGTATAAAATGTCATTGTCGTTCAGTTGACATTTTGTTTGCACGTTTTGGAGCGATATTGAGGTTAAATTGGTATTGAATGACATTTTCGGTTGCACGTAAATCATTTTTATGTTCGTAAATAGGCATGAGTAGTATTAAAAAGTTACGTGAGCTTTAGCAGTAACCACTCTGTGAAATTGAACCATTATCTTCTCCCTTTACATTCGTCATACGCGTGTTTGTACGCTCTCGGTCGGTTCACGTGTAAATTAAAGTACTCACAGTTGCCAGCTCGGCATCGCTCTTAAATTGACTGTCCATCAAATCGCATATCCCCCGGGACGTGGCTGTCGGTGGGATCCGAACCCACTCGCCCTACGTTTTCCGCTACAGCACGGCCACTATGCACTCGCGTGATATTGCTTAATTAAACTTTAAGCTTAAGGGAAAATTTAATTTCCGGAGCGGCTCCAAGGGATTATGTTTCTCGTATTTTTATTTGTAATGATGCCGACGTTCTTAATGCAGCTCTTATAAAGCTTCTGATCGTTCATTTTGTTCATCTTAAATTAATATCAATTTGTTGGCGGCTTAGAACAGCTTTTTGATATTAATTCGGGGAAACGGTGTTCCGAAAATAGAAGCCTTAAGATGACGTAGAGAACTTGCGATGTGAGTCGCCGTTTAATTAAAATGTTGGTGTCATTGTGAGTGGGTCGTGGGTGCTGAGTAGCGAGTAGCGGAGCGTGTAGCGTGGCGTGTAATGCGCGTGTGTATGCGGGCGATGGCGTGCGGCGCAACCTTAAAAGCAATATCCGGCGCCGCGCGCGCCGCCCGGAAATGAACCGGAAACGGCGGTGTATTAAGCCGCAGGTACCAGCCCTTCAATTTATAAACGCTTGCGGGCACACTCCAGCCTTTAGCCGCCTGTATTGGCGCTCTACTCTTTTCTCGCGGCTATATCCGGCGCGGTTAATTTGTAACTTGCACTTTTTGCAAAGAAAACTGCGCCCACCAGATCTAAATCGAAAAGACTTGCGCATTTTTAATAAAATCTTCAACTTTGTGGAATACAAATATAAAAGAGACTTATTCAAAACATAGACGAGGACAATATCTAAAATTACATTCTCTCGGCCTGAACTAACAGTGAAATGAAATAAAGTCCGCAAACAAAAGTTTGCAAATCCAATATGATTTGGCGCGTCGGTAAACATCGGCAGCATCCCGGTGATATCGCGAACGAATAACATTAAACTTTGTATGGATTGAATGTAGAAAACCAATTTCGGTGCTCGGCGAGTGCGAGCCGACGGGATGAGGGTGTCAGAACGCTTTGACAGCTCTCTGATTGAAAAATACGGAAACCTGTTTATGGAGCAAGTGAGCTCCCGTGCGCCAGGCTCGGCTGTGGAGGATCACGTGGCAGCACGCACCACATTTGCAATTATATCGAACCATCACACAAAGTCGCTCACCACGGGACTAAACAATCAACGAAATATTTATTTAAATAGCAGTTTGTATGCCATGTTGTTGATAGCACTTTAGTAATTTTCACATGACTGTCAAAAGCCTGTGGCGCACGGCTGTCATACTTTTTGCCGAAACTGTTTCATTAGCGACATCACAACATTGTGTGCGAACCATTAGCACATGGTTAAGAAATATTTTCTTGTTCGTGTTAATGGCTTGAGGTGACATTTTGAGGAACATTCGTAGACGTGCATGGTTAAGATTATTTGCGCGTAGTTCTTACGTGGCTTGCTATTATTTACTCAGTAACTTTCTACCCGTTGACCTCTTGGTACCTACTAAAAGTTATTTTTATGTGTGTAGGTACGAATGTTTAGATATTCCGATTTTTATAACGGCTGATGTTAGCTTAAATAATCTCCTTGCATTGCGAAAATCTTGCTTTGCATACAATCCCCGCAGTAGAGCTGGTCCTCGATATAAAATCAGTGTTGATAAACGATCGAAGAACTGTGCACGTTATGAAATATCTCATAAACAGGCGCTCCGAAACGATCTGAGCCACGATATATCACGATTTTGGACATCAGCAACCAGCTATTGGAATTCTGCAGATGATTTTCCTTAAGAATTTATACGCGCGGTCGGAGGAACCAATCGTAGTAAGGATTTCGGGATATGAGATCTCCGATTCATTTAAAACGGCGAAATTAAACGTCTAGGAGATTACCAGTTGGGTCGTTTGGGGATTACACAGAGATAACTAAGACGTTTATTGAACTACTTTGAGAAACTTTTATTAAATTTATATCTTATCAGTTCCCTCAGATCATTTAATAGGAAATATAATTTACAATCGTTTCGAAAGGCAGTTTGGACTTTTCTGAAGTTCTGATTTAGTTTAATAATCTAACTAGAGTTTTATTATGATTTGTTTGCTATAAGTATGATTGAAGTTTACCTACTTAAGATAAAATAAAACCGGTTCTTACCGTTAAACATTTAAATTAGCTCTTGTTTTTATTAGACTGGCCTTTATTGCGCACCTAAATTAACACGCTTGTTAAAAACACGAATTTCCTCTAAAAAACACTGACGACTTCGGTCATGTAATAAAGCTATTTATAATAAATTAAGGTATTGTGTAGAGCGCCGTTCGCGAGTAATGTGCATGCATTTAAATTACGCTCAAATGCGGCATATGTGACGTACGGGAGGGTCGGCGGCGCGGGCGCGTCCTCCCTGCACCGCCATGACACCCACGTGAGAAAGATTTGATACAGGGAACACTCGGGAACACGAACTTTTAAAACAATCATTAGACAGTAATGAATTCAAAGCTTTTAAGCTTCCAGGAAAAACATATGAAGGAAGCGATAAGACAAAGTCGGTGAAGGAAAATAATAAAGATTTTTAAAAGCTATAATTAGTTAATAATGAAGAGCTTATGTAAAACGTTCATATATGTGAGTACATGTATGTTGGTAAGCAAGCATTAAATGAAAACGTTACAGCTGTCTCCGATTTCTTTGGAAAGCCCCGCACAAACTCCATTGTGCTCAATTGAATCACGTCTTAATTACAAAACGGGTGAATATTTAATTAAAAACTTTCCGCACGCGAGTAATTCCTTATTCCATGTATACGAGATTGAGTCAGCGTCGATTCCTCTTTTCTGCGAAGCCGTCGACATTCGACAAGGGTTTTTAATTGAACGTCGACCCATTGTGCTCGTTAAAGCGATTCTGAGTTAATCACCACGTTTTTCGTTCGGCGTAATGGAAGAAAGTAATTATCAATTAACTGCTCGATAATGGATTGCGGCCGCTTATCCGCCGGCTTATCTCGACGTGTAACGACCCACTCCCCGTTTTATCTTTTTAATAATGAATTTAAATCATCAATCATTTCCACGGGTTGTGTCAATATCGGATATTATGTCGTTGGGCGTCGTTGTGGGCCATTTGCACGCGCTTGGTGCTGTGCCAATAATGTAATTAACTTGGATATTGTAAAAAAGTAGCGGATAGTAAAATGTTGTGGTGACATTAGTTGAATACTTATTTGGGTGCGGCGGCATGGCGGGCGGCGTGGCGCGACAGGCCATGGTGCGGCGTGTGTTGTCAGCGACCGCGATTGTGAAAACGTGAAGCGCGGCGGCAGATGACGTGATATTGTGCCGTGAATTAGCATTGTAAATGCAATCACAGGTGTCAACCCGACACTCGCTCGTCGAATTTATGCGCCTTCCGCTCCGGCCACTATGAATATAACAATTTATTGTCTATAAATAACGATTAGCATCCACCGCCGCCCTTCTAATGAAGCCATTAAATTATTCAGTTATTTCAGAGGTTTCGGTGGAGGTATTATGTGTGTTGGTATGCCGTGATGTAAATAAAACCGCTTCGCATCGCTTGCTGCCTTGTGAAGGTAAAATGTCAGTCTCTCGTTTCCTTTCCATAGCTTATTTGCCTAATGACAAGAATGTCTAGTGACAAGTGTATAAAGTTTCACATCAATCAGAATTATCGGCGTAGGAACCGGATTTTGTTATTGTGTGTTGTCCGACAAAACAACCATTAAGCGGATTAAACATGTACGGAACCAATTAAGGCCTTAAAAGCCGACAGCGTTGCTTGTGCGCTGGCTGCGGAGTCGCTGGCGGGCGGCTAGCGGCTGACAGACCGCCGCTATTAAATCTCATTAAAATACCTAGTGGACGACGATCACGAACACTTATTTACTGCACTCGAGCTAAGTTATTGCAGCTTAAGTAAACGTACAGCGCTGCAGCGCCACAATCAGCCTCGCTCGTCTGCGCGTTAATTAGCTACATTATCGCTGAATCTACAGCGACGTGTTACAATGACAATTATGTGGGGGAACTGTACCGCAAGCGATCTATGCGCTAAACTATATGTGTGCTCCGCCTACTCAGTACTTAGCTCTTGTGAAGTGTTTAAATGGATAGAGTAAGGGCCGTTGCACCCTGATACACGAGTTTCTTTTTATTAATTTTGGTATTAACACGTTCAGTGCCGGGAGCCCTCCTGGAGGGTTCCCATATGCAGTCGCATATGGGGTGCCGCGGGCTAATTTTAAATGTAGGTTTTTCTTAGCGAACACATCATTAAAGACGGTGAAAATAAAATCTGATGTATATTTTAACTAGATTTATTCGTATATATGTTCGTTTTAAAAAACAAAATTTTTTTTTGCTCCCTGTTAGCGAGAAGACCCCTTGAAAACACAATTTTACTCTGTATTACAGAGTGTGAGTGTGTTCAGTGTTTTATAACACGGTTTTAAAACTAATGCTCTTGACCGTTCGCGATGGTTAACTTTAGTGCAAACGTAATGCCGGCAACCCTCCCGGAGGGTTCACTTTCAATATGTATGGCGGCATAGCCTATGAGTTCTATGAAAAGTGGGTGTGGTGTGTGGAAGTCGAAAGTGTTGAAGTAAATTCAAAAAGGTAACCTAATAGAAGGCAATTCAGTATAAATTGATACTGACATATCAGGAATTATTTCAATGTTGATTACCTGAAAAACACGTAATCAAACTTGACGGCCAGCAAGTAAGCAAGCTCAGTGGATATCTAAAGTTAAAGGATACAAGTAATATTAATTAAGAACTGCCCTTTTAAAATGGTATCATTATAACAGACTTAACTTCATTACTTGGTTTCTTAATGCCTGAGTCATTTAAAATAATTACATGAGTGAATAATCGAGTTTGTTTTAACAGTATAATATAGAGTCTACCTATCTAACATGTTCGTGAAATAATTTCTAGGAAATTATCCAATTAATTTTAATGATGTTATCATGAAATATTTTTTTACAAATAAGGACTTTTATGTGAGCAAATTTAAGCAAAGTTTCTGTTAAAAATGATTAGAAGCGATAGGTTGTTAGGTTTCATCAATATTTAGGAAGTGCATAGAGTGCCGCTAGCGGCACTTTATACCTATCGGAAAAAGTGCCTCTATTTGCGGCATGATAGTGGCGCTGTCTCGGCCCGGCTAAAGTGCCGTAAGCATTGCGTTGTCAATGTCACTGTCACTTGTTATTTTGTTTGATTGTTGAGGTTAGTTCGCCGGCCTTTGTATTAATTGATCGTATTTGTTTGAGATAATTATATCAAAAGTCACTACAATTACCGAATTTACGAAAAAAAAGAAGCAAATGAAAATGGCTGAAAGGTCGGTTAGGTTAGAACTGTGACCAAACAACGCACGAGCCGAGCGAGCGAAGCGAGCGGTGCCGCGGCAGCGGCCGGTAAGTGCCAGGGTCCGTTTAGGCACAAGATAATGTAATGTTTTGGGAATTTAGTGTTTTACAGCGAACTAACCTCAACAATCAAACAAAATAACAAGTGACAGTATCTCAGTGACAGTGACAATGACTATGCAATGCTTACGGCACTTTAGCTGGGCCAAGACAGCACCTCTATTAAGCCGCTAGCGGCACCTTATCCGATAGGGATAGAGCGGCACTCTATGCACTGCCTAATATTTATTGGTAAGGAATTAGTTTCTACACACTGACAGCGTAGTTGACCTCGCCTCCCTTAGCAGAGTGGCCCTCATACAATATTGGTGGTTAGGTACTTACATTCGCTTCTTAATACATGCTTTTAAATAATTTTATAGGTAAATTAAATATTAGGTTCACAGAGGACAGAGAGTATGCGACCCAAATATTAAATTAAGCACGACATTAAACGAAATCTTTGCCGACATTATACAAGTTGTGTGTCATGGGTGAATTGATGGCGTGAAACACACCATTGCGTCCGGTCCACTCAATTATAAGACTCCGGCTTATGGCGGCGAGTTTCATGTGCTAAATTATGCAGACTGTCTGGCTTAATTTGCGCAAATTATATTTCAACCGGCGGTTTCGCGCCTCGCCCGCGTCCCGAGCAGATTAAAGCAGGTTCGATTTGATACACCTCTATGTACCTCCTTAAACTAATTGGCGGTTCGTGAACGGCAAATGTCGCGGCTTAGAAGACGTCACATTATTTTTGTAACATGCACCATTATTATAAAAATAGTAACGCCGTACCGTCTTGAAAATGTCGCAATAGCAATTAAACGAACCTTTTAAGTTTTTAATAACATACCTAATCATTTATCAACAATAATTATTGTAAACTTTTAACGATACAACACAGCTGAATATGTCAGCAGAATAAAAATACGCTAACACGTTCAGTGCCAGGAGCCCTCCTGGAGGGTCCAACTAGTCGCATATGGGATGCCGGGAGCCCTCACCGAGGGCTCATTATAAATGTAGGTTTCTTAGCGAATACAGCATTATAAACCGTGAAAATAAAATCTGATGTATATTTTAACAAGATTTATTAGTATATGCGTTGGTTTTAAAATCCAAGCATTTAAATTTTTTGTAAACGTTGTAACCGTTTACAAAAAATTAAAATGCTTGGAAACTACGTATACGCCACAAGACCCCCTGAAAACACTATTTTATTTCGTTTTACAGTGTTTTATAACTCGGTTTAAAATCTAATGCCGTTGACCGTTCTCAATGGTTTACTTTAGCGCAAACGTAATGCCGGCAACCCTCCCGGTGGGTTCGTTTCCAATTTGTATGGCGACATGGCGTATGAGTTCTATGAACATGGGTGGAGTCGAAAGTGTTACGTAGGTTAAATAGAAAGTCAAAACAAATGTCTGGAAAATGTATTCTTTTCATGCAAGTATTTTTAATTACACATACATAAACGACGTAAATAAACGACAATAAACGTAAACAGTGCATTACAAACAATGATGAATATTGCATTAAAACCTTACTCTTTGTTATCGGCTTCATGAATAACGAATTAGAGTTCAAGTCGAATAACATTTAGAAACATTGAATAATACGCAAATAATCGTAGATACGATCAAATCGGGCACGCAACGTCGCGAGGCAATAAAGGTAATGTAGGCAAGGTATTTGCCAATATCCTCGTGGAGTGGCCCTCCCAAATATCTTGAGATTGTATTCCCCCTACATAAAAATTGTTCCGGAATAGAGATACTACCCGGATAAATATTCAATTTCACTACGGACGAAAAAGATTTGATACCTTTGGTACCTACCAGGTTTATTGGATGATAGCCTTTGGAATGGTGTGGATAATCATATTCATAGTTTTTCGACAAAATATAGATGAGTTTTTAGATGAAAATAGTTTTTGTGCGCCGATGGTGACCTCCCGATAGTGATCTAAATTCCATCACAGGCCTACAGGCGACAGCTATGCCGTGTAAACGCGATTCTTGATCGAATTTACAAGCAAATGATTTACAATAAAATTGGCGAGGAATAATACTTTTTTTTTTGAGCTAAGTACCTAAATATCAAACGGATATAATAATCAAAATTAACTACCTACATAAATTGTTAATTAATTACATTATTAATGAAATTATTGACTAGTCGTTAATGAAGGTTAAGAACGAAGGTCAAGTTAACAAAGCTTCCTGAAAATTTATATTGCCATAGAGAAACCGAACGGTGGCAGTTTGTAAGAAACGCTCGTCTGTCCTCGGCACATCCACTAGTCGTGCGACCCTCTTGAGAGGTAAAGAGAGAACGACATGTAGATGAAAAGGGCAGCTGAATCTAATACAATCGGGGAAAACGATACTCGCTACTATGTTAGGGTTGACGACGCTCGCCGTTTCGCAGAATGATATTGTGTATTATGCCGAATATTCTGAAAGGTTATTGAAAAAGTTTTCGTTGCGAGTTTTCTTTGACCCGGCTGCTTACCGAATAATCTAAAACTGGTCATATGAAGGTCCTAATTTGCATTACAGATGGATAGTCAGTCAATTATGTGGATATAATACAAACTGTGTAATAGCTTATACCTTTAAGTTGATCGAATTACTTTCAGCCACCCTATTAAGTTAGCTAGAACAAATTCAAACAACAAACAATTCTGTATTTATGCCCCATTTCGTATCACACGCTGATAACTACAGGAAAGTAGTTAAAGAGGAATGTAAAGTTTTATTGCGTTCCGTGATACGGGCGCGGGCGCGCACAAAGTATCGTATTGTTAGCAACCCTAGCGCGCAGGGGCAGGGGTGGGGGCGGCCGGGTATTGAATGAGATTGCTTCTTACTTCGGCAAATGGATCACGTAGTGGATGAGATGTCACAGTGTTTTAAGATCCCAATTCGACCGATCCGTTAGATAGTTATAGCCTCTACTTATATGTATACGCTAACAGGCTGCCCTACCAAAAGCTCGATATAAGGTTATGTTATTAGTTCTAATATGTAAAGTCAACTCAAACGAAGAACAAATATCTTAATTATACGTAGCATGTTTATTTAGGTGGTTACATTACAAATTAGTTTTAGGGTAGTCGTGAAGAGCATTGTACAATTAACAAGTTGGTACAACACTATAATACTTAAACGTTCCAAGTTGGGTGTTTAAAGTATCCATTACGTAATCAAGTAGATACATTCACACCCAGTAATTGGGAAATTCCCGAGCCGGGCCGCCGCCGTAGCCGCGTCGGCGGCGCGGGCGGCCGGGTGCTGAAAAACAATTTCACGCCAAATCTTAGCTTGTGTTTTCCTATTTCCTTTTTATTTATCTTTTAGTCTTTCCTTTTCTCGAGAATCAATTTCACGGATGAGCGTCGCGATGATCTCAGTTCAAAAAGCGCGAGGGTTGTACGTTGGCTGGGTGCACGTGTGCAGGCCGGCTCCGACCGGCGGCCGGAGCCGGCCGCATCCGTGCCGTCCGTGTGCCGGCCCGGCCCGCTAGGACCACGTCTCGCTCTGCTCATTACCCGGGTGACGCAACGCCGCCTCTCGATAATAAGCTTTCTGCTCGCTGCTCCTTGTGATTGGATGGGTTATGCGTGTGTTATCTGCGTGTGCTACTCATGATATATCTCGCCCAATTTTCTTTTACATCGCTTCTAACGCTTTTAACCATTTTTCAATCTCCGCTCTATCTGATGCCTCTGTATAACGACAGTTGGATGTAATTAAATTTTAATCGCGAAATCGCTGAATTAATGACTGTGAAACAATGTTGTGTAATTTACTGTATCGTACAGCTAAGTACTGAATAACAGTGATTGTTTTGGCGCACACCCAGATGGCAATGCGCATTTTGCTGACGTGTAGAGCGTGAGCTGCAATACTCGTACGTACTCCACATTTTATTTACTTGCATCTTTTTAATTCGGATCTGAAAAGTGGAGACGGATGTTGTTACTTGTCTGTTTGTAACCTACTTAAATAACAATGTTGTGGAGAAATCAAAATAAAGTGCTGACATGAGATGCCTTTTAAACATTGAATCAGACCGGAGCTCAGCGGGCCGGTTGAACCGCACGCTTCAAAATTGTCGGGCCCAGGCGCCGGCGCTCCCTCGGAATTGACAATTTTACGGGCGGTTTATTTCCGGACACCGAACTTCCTTGGTCAGAGCCGCTCCCTCTGGCCGCCTCCCCAGACACCCCACAACCCCTTCGCTCAGCGCTGTTTGTCTGCAGATACACACTTCTAAAACAAACAAAATTAGCGTTATCACCACTTTGTCTATTCAATGTATTTATCGAAATTTCACTTTGTACTAGAGCATTAAACGGGTGGACTATTTTAAAAGTTGCTAAGATACACTCACAAGGTAGCTATCTACATAAAATTTACATTGTATGTAAGTGTCTTAAGCGAAAGCTTCCCACTTAAAAGCTCTACAAATGCACTGAAAGCTCTTTCGCGCACTAATCCCAAACCTTTTAGCTGCAATCAAAAGCCCCGAGCGCTGTGTGCGGGGCGCGCGGCGGCGGCCCGGCGACGTCATGCTTGTGGAAGCGACTAGGAATTTAATTTACATTTTTAATTAAGTTAAATTTTGTTCGAAAAGCTTTCACAGAATAGGAGTTTTCTTGATTAGAGTTCAGCTCAGCCTGAAGTTTGAGATTGATTAGTGGAGCTTTAATTGCTCTACTCCGGTGAATAATGAATTCGATCAGTGGGGTCAGAAGGGAGTGTCTAGTAGATTACGTTGATGCTAATGTATCAAAACGATTTTGATTCCTTACATACATTTTCTAGGCTACAATATTTGTTGAGCTATTCATGACTGTAAGGAAAACGGTGGGTAGGTCCATGCTTCGCCTCACGCAGTGTTTGACGACGCGTCGGCCGGCTGCCACGTAATTGATGGCTGGGGTGAATTTTAACGTAATGCTACTTAATTGATCGTGTTGATAACATAATCATAATGGACCTACCTGCTGATAGTCAACTACTAGTCACCCTTCAACAGAGTGCACAAATGGGCTTTTCCTTACGCTTACGCCCCTCTAGCTTCCCTAACACTATTAGCGATTTTATTGATACTTTTCTCTGTGATGGCAAATGTTTTTTTGATAATATTATTAAAGTGTCTACTGTCCAGCCTCGGCAATTAACAGAATTTGTATCGTATAATTTTTGAACATCTGCTTGTCGCTCGTCAGAGAAACGATCGAATAAAATGAGCTGCTATACGGTGTGGTGTAGCTTTCTCTCGAATTATAAAACACTTCGATGGGCGCATATAAATCGGAAAGGGCACAAAAGAGCCGTATTATAGCTGATGTAAGAGCGAATAAATAATCGACTTCCGCGAAGTACTCTCGGCGAGAACAAGTCGAGAGCCAGTGACGTACGATTTGACGTAGAATATTTTATCCGGTACTGCGACGCCCGTCATCCATTCCACTTATCCCGGCACTCTGTTGAATTTTTGACACGTCGACGGAGTACTGCCCTTTTCTTCAGGTGGTTTAGTGGGGCAAAGTCCTTTAAATTCGCATTATGTGTTGGGCGCTGCCGCGGGGATCGTTTGTCAGCCTCACACTACGTGTAGCGACAGATTACCGCGGGGGACGCTACACTCTTTGTGTGATTGTTGTCACGTAAGTCGACAAGACGCAATTGTTTGCGATGTGATAAAGAAGGGCTTTATGTGGGAGGTTAAACTCGAGGTAATGTTAAAAAGATAACCAGCAGCAATACTGATTGGTGTGCCCCGAGAGCGGCGCAGCTGTCCGTCCCCACCCGCCGATCGGACCGAATCCGGCGCACAGCAATCCATATTAGATTTGCCCGCTCTCTCATATCCATTCTGAGATGTTCATATTTTATTGGGGCCAATAAAACGGATTCATGAATATGAGAAATGCATAACGAATACCGTATTTATGGATGGAGGCGTGCTCGCTCCGGCGCGCTCCGCGGATATGTCGCGGGTAATTTGATAGCCGCCTTTGTAACAGGTGCTGATGGGAATTTCGATGCGGTTATAAAATTTTTTCATTCCACTCAAGTTTGATAGCATATTCTGTTTTATTTTATATTTGTACATGATGTTATTTTTGATAGGCGATTTTCAATGTTTTAATTTTTTATTACTGTTATGTCTTATCTTATTTTTATTATCTCTAACTTGTTTCTTATAGTAATAGAATAACTGTGTAGTTAAAACTTGTTGCAGTTCATTTCATTAGCAGCGCAACGAGTCTTGCAAAATGAATATAAAATTGAGATCTGCCTGAGACAGATAATAAGCCTTTGCAGTTCAAGATACTCAAAGACTCGCATTGTAACTTCGGTGATTTGCAGGTATCAATGAATGGTGCTCATGAATTACCGATACTGCGTGGACTTGCCGAGTGCCAAGCATTCACCAAATAACAGGTGTTACCACAATTAATGGCACTTTGTTCAACACATATCTACAATTCTACATAGGTAACATCCAGACATATGGAGAAAATTGGCGTTAAAATCCCATATCATGACAAACATCGAATGTTGCATCTGTACCCTGCGATACATCCCTATGCCATTCGATAGATCAGTATTGTCTATCTATTAAATATACCAAAGATACTCGTAAGTTGCGCCGGCGCCGCCGGAAGCCTATTAATCGTTTTAAAGTATTCCAAAGATGGATCGCTGCATTGCGACTAGTGGCCCAGATGATAAAGAAGGTCTTCCGACATTTGTGAGCGCGTTCCTAGTCCATTTAGTTTATTTACGAGATGATTATCTTTCGGTAATCGCTTTGTAGTCACTAAACATGAAATACACTTGAACCCTCCAGAATTTGCCTTGTATTGTTGAAGATTTAAATACTTTAATGAAATACTTACTACTTTAAATGTCTCCTCTTTGATCAATCCTCTGCATGGTGTAGTTGGTAACGGGGTGTTGAAATAAGAAGGAAATTGGTCGAGTCTTTCTCAGATAAAGATTTTGACCAATTTATCCAAGTCCCTTTACAAAAGCTTGTACAAGTTACTACCATTTATGGCGTTAGAAAATTGATGACATCCAATATGCACACGAGACAAGCCGCAAGAGATATTAGTGCCTCCCCAAGTTTCAATTTACAGCTTTGCTTGGACGTCTCAACCTTCACGGAATAATACCACCAGATAGTGCGTTTGTTATTCATGTTACATTTGAAATTGGACTCTACAGCGTATTTCTAGGACAGAAAATTATTATGTGAAGCTCCAGTTGTGTAAGGCTATTGGAAAGGGGACTCTAGTGTGTAGTTTATAGAGTACAGTTCATGTAGGGTCCTTGTTGCCTGGTTGGTACCGTTTGACGGCAGTTTGTCGGAGTAATAAAGTCTCGCGGAGTGGACGTAAGGAGAGGATATCGTTTATTCTAATGAGGTTTCGTTGCTAGACGCGTGCTGCTGGAGCTCGCTCTCAGCGTTTTACCTTCCGTCCAGCTCTGGGTGGAAATCTTTGTAAATAAGGACATCTTTTGCATACAACATCGATGTAGATACATATGTACAATTTGGACGTAAGTGCTGCAAACTGACTTGAAGAATGTTTAATTTTGGAGTTGGGTAGCGATTAAAATATTGAAGTAATTTATTATGTTGGTTTTGTCCATAATAATGATATTTGTACTTACATACATGAAGAAGTAAATTATTAGCACATTGTGCCTAGACTGGATTAACGTTAGGGTGTACCTCGCTCACAAGCAGATGACTTGAAACAGGAAACTAGGAGAATATTCTTCACCGTGCACTGCAAAGAACTGCATAAATAAGTAGTTGCGTATCAATAAAAAATTATTAAAACAATAATTTTATACTGCACCGGCTGATTTCCGTCATAGATAAACTACTCTTTAGAATTCTTGTAATATTTTATAAATACTAACGATGATCGAGTTTAATTTAACAAGGTCTGATCTGTAACAGTTACGTCACAGAAGCTCGTTTAAAATAACGGTTGATTTGATTTGACAGTTATTTGCTATTGTTTCAGGACACAAGTATCGTTGTGTGATGCGCGACTGACGACCGCGCCATGATTCGAGATCCTCCGGCCATGCATAAGCCCGACAGTGCCAACAGTGAGTACACACCTTTATTAACACAATTTACACTCTACAAATAAAATTACGTGGTGACAAATCCGCGTGTGTGATCCTTAAATGTAGGTATGAGGGCGATAAAAAATTCACTTTGTGTCACAGAATGATATAATTTTTTTACTTTATTTATCGGTTCTCGATCATTTTTCTTCCTTCACCTTAAAGTTAAGCGTGCGACTGAAAGGTCAAGAGCTGAGTTGTCTTCTGTACTTAATTAATCCCTATTTTAATGAAATTTGCGACCGATGCAAACATGATAACCTGTCGTGTTTATGTGAAGCACCCATTTGTTAATACAATGCAAACTTTAATAGTGTAGTCTTAAAGTATGTATTTATTTGCATACAATACCTATGTTTTTTAATTTAAAGACCAGTGTTTACGAGCTGTTAACGGTCTTGTAAACATTGAATACACGTTATGAATATTTAAGGCAGAATGGAGTTATACCTACTTACGTTAAATAAACAGAGCTAGTGCGCAAAAAGTAAATCAAGGAACAAAAAATATAAGCAGAGACGTTTTCGTTTTGCCGACGTCAATTTTTTCATAATATTAGGACAAACAGGTCGCGAATAAAACGCGGGAAGGGTTGTGCCATAAACCGCCCAGTACCGTCCGTCGCGATATTAAAAAGGGGACGAACGATATTGCAATATCACATTTATGCGAAATGTCCGACACCCAGATCGTATTGATAAAAATAAGCGATTTTTTATTGTGCCCCACAAACTTGTACGGAGTATGTTTTCCACAGTATTGCTGATTGTAGTCTGTGTGTTCTTGAACGGCTGATGGCTGATATAAAATGGTAAAGATTCTTTGTTATTACAGCATTAAACGAGATCCCGTTTCCGCCAGCCAGATGGAACAATATAGAGCTTATTTTTGAGGAAGTCGCACAGACTGGAGCACATTGAAATCTTATAACGATGAAAGGTCTTATGACAAATTATTGACGCTGGTTAACAAACATTTTTGAAAGCATGAATTAATTCTTCTTGACTCATGGTTCTTTCGCAACAGTGTGACAACTGTTGTTGTGGATTCCGTATTTGACTTTAAATATTCGAATTAACTTTTTAAGTAGTAGTAAGACACTGAAAGGCTCTAGCTTTAGGGGGATTCTTAGAAAACTTCAATTCGATATCACCCAAGAGTAAACACTTAAGTTCTTTTCAATCCTCGGGATTAAATGTACCTAATACTAAATAGTGTAAACATGTCACGGCCCATCGATTTACTACCGCCTGTGCGGGAGACTGCCGCATTGGACAATTTCGCACACGTGGTTATTACCCTATATTTCACGATAACGTAGTTATCCATGAGGAAGATTTCAATTTCTTCAGAAATAACAAAACAAATTCACATGAGCATCAAATGCAGCGCGGGCACCGGCGGAAAATTGCGGAGACAGTGCGGGTGCGAGGCGGCGGTGGCGCGGCAGCGTGGCGTGGCGGCAGCGGCCCGGCGCCCGCGGCTGCTCTGGGCGGCCCTGATAAAATTTATGGCCACTTCCCCTTTAAAACAATATTGAGGGCTCAGTTGGGATTTATGTCTCGCCGCTGCTGCAGCGACTCAATTTATTCTTCAATTTTTCATACAATAACTCACACACGTATTACGAGTGATGGATGAAAAGGACTAACTTTCGGGCTTTAATAAGAGCCTCCAGATGCGAATCTCCAAATTGGCTGAAGTTTATTGCCCACTTATGTCAGGCTTAAGTTTCGCCCGAAGCCTTTCTCTGAGAAAATAATTTATGACGTAGATTGTCTCGACTTTGTATACGTTTGATTGTCGTTTTGGGATACGATGTATCATCTAGTGATGTGTACAATAAACTTACTTTTAATTTTGGTCCACACATCTTTGTTTTTTAATTTATTCCTTAGGTTTAATTTTAACTCTAAAAAGCAAAGTTTTAAACATATGCGAAATGTAAGTAGCGCTGGAAACAGCCAATCATAAATCCGTATGTATCCTCTGTAACTAATAAAACTAAACTTCATTTACTTCCATAAAATTTAATTAATAATATTACTATAAGAAGACGTATCATCTTATCGATGAACGCTGCGAGTTATTAGGTAGGTACTACAACTAATATAATATAATGAATATTTCCATTGAGTAATAATTTATTATGAGTGACGGAGATAATACAATGACTCAATTAGAAATACAACATAGCGTTATTATAATATTGAAATAATATTTCGATAGCAATTTTATCGATACGTTGGAACTCAAATAGTACAACACTAAAAGCGGTAGCAAAAGCGGAGAATGAGAACTGAATATAAACAAGGAGTTATTACAACTGTATGTTATTATGTAAGAATTAACTGCCCCTTCACAATATGACGTGAATGATTAGAAAACTCGTTCTTCAGATTTGATGAAACTAATCGCTATCTAGGTATATTAGAAGCTGTCTTCATCTACCGCGCTAGATAGAAACTGTCATACATCTACTTATTAATTGAATATGTAGATTGAAGATCGGCAGACTGTGTTAATAAGAAGGGGAAATGATTATAGAAGAAAACACATTTCTTCATGCGTAACTGCTCAGTTTTTGTGTTCGATAACAACTACGCACTCTTGTGGTCTGCTGCATTCATCAATAATGGAACTATTACGCTCATAATCATCCATTTCCATAATTAAATCTATTTGTTTAGACAACAATTTCCTGCTCAAGTAGAAGCTGATTAATCTTCGCAAATTGCTAAGCCGGTCTCTTTTTATACCAGTAATGAAAAGCAATTAAGATACGGGTTTCTGCCATCAAATAATTGAAATTTTAATTGCTGAAAACTCTTTCCTTAGAAATCGTTTACCACTGCCATTAGGCTTAATTCAAAAATTAATTTAAACTTTCACAAGGTTGAGCTGGGAAGCGAGCACCGGCGTAAAAGCAATATCAATTTCATAATTTTAATTAAAAAAAAACTAACTTCTGTGATGACAAAGTCTCGTACTTTTTTAATAACGGAAATGTTAACGATGGTGGCTATAGGGGAGGGTGGGGCTTGTTGCAGGGTGCGTCCCATTGCCATAGGTCAGTCGGAATTTTAATAAGGCGTTTGCACCTTCACCTTTGCACCTCGTTACTTGCCGCTTTACGGGCAACTTGTAAGATTTACAACTAACATTATTCTCTACTAATTACCATAACGAGTTCGATTACGATTAAGATTATAATAAGGTAAAGGACATTAAATATAAAATACAATAGACGACGTATATTTAGTAACTAATCCGCTTAACTGTTCTTAAAGAGTCATAAAGAACCCTGTAATAAATCTACAGGTGTTTCACCTCTCAAAGAGGCATCTTCAGGATGACGATTGACTTGTTGCGAACCCGGACACGACGTGTTGACACATTAAGCGTCGAGAGTAGTGTGAGCCACATCGTCCGACAACCCCACTTATATTGGATTACTGCTCGGCTCATCTCGGCTAGGATCGTTATCAGCGCGATAAGGGGCTACGAACAATCGCAACAAAGGTGAGGTGAGGGTGGTGGTGGTGGTGTCATGTCCGGGTTCACTACAAGTCAATCGTCATACTGAGGATGCCTCGTTGAGAGGTCTTAACACATGTCGATTTCTTACAAGGTTCTTTATGACTCTTTAAGAACAGTTAAGTGGATTAGGTTACAAAATATACGTCGTCTATTGTATTTTATAATGGATTTCCGCAAAGTCACGCCTCAGTCAATTAACTATCGACATTAAATATTTTCCTTGTTTGAAACTTAGCTTAATATTTTGTTTGGTAATCTGCATTTGGATTGCCACTAGAAGTGATAGGGTTTCATGTCTACAAAGTAATTCGAATGTAATCACATTAAATAGGTACTGGGTACAAAGAGCTTTTTTATTCGGCAAGTTTACCTATATGTGATAAATGCATGAAGCCTGAAACGAAAAACTCTTAAAAATATGGCTGAAGGGTATAAATTATATCTACTTAGTTTACAGACTACATGTGGAAAAAACCATGCTCATTTGTCTGAAAATTATCTAATCCGGATTGAATCTCAATCCGACCGACTTAACGACGAACTCATTCGTGCTTTTAGAAGTGAGATCAAAAATTCTCGACTTGTATCCCAAACCAATGCGCGGAAAACGGTACTTTTGAAAATAGACTATACGCATAGGAAAACGAAACGTAACTTAGTCTGAAGACGATGAATGACTAAACGATGATCCAAATGTACGAACAAGCAAAGATTCAAATCACTAGATTTGCCCTCACCATACTTAGTCACGCGAAACAATGTCCATACTGAAAAAAATGAGCTTTCATATGACTAAAAAGCGTTTCCATGACAACCAAGTCAAGTCACTGCGTTATTGTGTGTTAGAGGTGTCAAAACGAAACATAAACGCGTCTTTGATGCGGTAGGGCGAATTTAGCGATTTAAATCTTTGCGAATAAGTTTATCTTTTGACAAACTGCAAAAACATGCATTTCTGATGGACACGTTTGTCTAACGCAATAGATGCTATCGCCTGCATTTAGTAACGAGTGTAACGTGTGTAACGTTATTCAGGGCAAACATCCTGCTCATTATTTTTTACATTTTAATCGCTATTAATGCAAAACCCGCATTTGGTTAAATCTAATTACAGCCCGCATAATGGATATCGCAACAACGCAATCAACTCCATTGTTTAATGAGTGACCGGTGACTAAAACTAAATAAACTGTTCAACCATTTAGAATAGCAACCACAATCATCATACAAATCCATTAGTATCGTACTTTAGATTATACCCTATGATTATATATTTGTTTTTGTAATTAAATTGAATAAGCGGTTTCTGCTATAGCAATTGCGTTTGCGTTAGATGGAAATTTAATTAAATATGTATGTTTACTTTATCCGTAGAATAGATTATGGTAATGAATTTCAGTCTTTGTATCGTTGTTCGTCATCCTTTCGTTTTCCGGAACGTTGCCAAGGTCCGTCTGCTGAAAGGAAGTGATCGTGAGTCGTGCACTCATTAGTAAACATACGCTCACTTTGTTTATTCGTAATTACGGTTTCTGAGAAAACTGAAGAACCACTGTTGTTAACGCTACCTACAAATTACAGTATATATATTGCTTGATTTTTACCCTTAAAAAGCTCATAAGATCACATAGCCAGAAGGGCATCAGCCTCAAAGCAATTTTTTTGCATAATAACGTTCAAATGTATCAGCGAATACAGAACACATCTTACGTAGTTTTGTCGTAACGATGCAATTTGGCATCTTGTTGCAGTAGCGAGTAGTTAACAAAGCGAGCGCGCTCTATTCTACAATGTCAACATGCTAATAGGTCCACGAAATATATTCCAAAATGTTGATTGCGTACTATTTCGATGAATTATTTCGTGGGATTATGTAGGAAGGAAACCTTAGGTGGGCATAGATATCTACTATTGCCTATCTAACTGTAGCTAACTGTTGCAATAACCTATTACATTGCGTTTCCAACATTTATGATTTCATGCAGGAACCACTTTATTGGTGTTAATCGAAGTAGATATGTATTCCGATGATTTACCACAAAACCTTGTAGAAATCTTGTTCCAAGAATGATGCATAGTCAATGTAGGCGTGTAACGTTAGCATATAGGGATGGCAAGTAATTGCAAAACGTAGCGAACGATTGTAAATTACACGGAATGTACGCGGAGTGCTCGTGATTCTTACTAATTACAATAATAACCTGGCATTAATTAAATCCAAGGAATTTATGTGGTTTATGGAGCATTACTAAAGAACAAGTATTTTGAAAATGTGGTGGTAATCACATTTTTGTTGACTTGCATGTGTGTGTTCGACCTAAACCAGCTTGTCTGTGACTGAAAAGTTTTTAATTTGCTTTTGATTAAATTCCAACTTTATAAATAAGGTTTTAAAGAAAGTGTCATTATAATATCGATTCGAAGAATAATTATTCTCCCGATATAACAAACTGTAAATTGAATCGAGTTTTATTCTCCAATAATAGAGCTCGATCCGACCAGTAAAGAACCCAAGTTTGAAGTTATGTTCCTGTTTTCTTTGTTTGCAATTTAGTTTGCAATACGTACGTATAGTAACACCTATAATAACTAAAATTCATGTGAAATACAAACAGGTAATAACTAACTCTCGCATTCTGCTCGCGCTTCCAAAACAAACGGAAATGAGTTTCGTCGCTAAGAAAGGATTTTCTGAACGAAAGTCCATTACGGATTCCAATTAGATCCCATGTTTAGATGTAATTTCGCGGTGAAATTAGAAAATTAATATTGTGTTACCGGAGGCAGGGGACTATGTCAGAGGGGCTCGCCCGGCAGTGGAGGGAACAGTATTCTCCTGCGCACAAAATAATCGCTAACAGTGGAGATGTTCGGGCGATAGGCTCCGCAAAAGTAGTTGTACTGGTAAAGTTGTCGCTTTAAATTAAGCATTGTTATTATTAAGGATACGTATGGCATAACTGCCGATAGGTAGCAGTTTTGTTACTCGCAGTCGTCCAAAATTCGGAGAATAGGGGGAAAAAGAAGCATGCCTAAAACTTGATTAACTAACGACTCCGGACTCCTAGGATCAACAATGTTAGTACCAACTTGTGGACCACCGTTGTCACCCTACTCGCGCTAAAATAAATTACTTTTCATCCATTTCCGGGTTTCTTTTCATTTCGGCGCCTTAATACGTTGGCGGCGGCCAACCGGCTGTGTCGGCGAAATTATACTGCCGGGCTAGTGCGGCAGCCAAGTCTCTATCAAATTCTCGAGCCGAAGGTAATAAAACGAAAATAATACGAAACGCCTTCCCACTAGCGGATATTTATGTACAGTCCATGTTATTAACGTGCCTTTTATTGTTTCTTGATAGTGTCCGAGTTGAGTGGATAGAGGCGACCCTCTATCCCCATATCATATCTATATATTCTAGGCCGGTGTGTACCGACGTACACACCGGTCACAAACACTTTGATTTAAACCTTCTATTGCAGATTACGTCGCGTTAAAAACGATACCGTGATAGAACTTTTGAAACACCCACAATAATTGAGATATAATTACCGAGGCAAAAAAGTAAGGTAAACGTGTCCATTTGCAAAGTAAATGATAAAAATCGATGTGCCTGTTAGAACGATATGCAGTGCTCGTAATTACGGCACTAACAACATGCATACAACCTGAAATGGTCAAAACACGCCAGTAACCGCACGCCTCGCTGTCGCCTCCATGCAGCATTCCGAATAAAAATACTGAGATTTTTTTATCGCTCCAGGTAAAACGGGACAAACCCGGACATTACATGGTAAATATTTTTACCGTGAAGAAAACTTACCACGGTTGTACTGAGAATATTAAGGGAACCATATTGAATTGATTAGCTTTTAAAACGTTTCGCGTGAGCGCGTCTGAGTAGAGTTAGCGGAAATTATATAATTATTAGCCCACCACCAGGTAATTTCAAAGAAAAGTCAACATTTAATAAGTTGTTCGGACAGGTACCTAATTATTTTGAAGACTAATAATGAGCTATGTTAATGTATGTGTAGTATCGTAATAACAATACATCTCGATGCCCCCTGGGCGACTTGGATTTTATACGACCTTACCCCTTGCGGCGTCATACTGCACTGCTAATTGTGAATACCGACGCCCGAAGGCCACACGTCATCTTTATTATTTTATTAGTAAAGAGCCGTCATTAATATACCCCAATTAAGTTTATTGTCGCGACGTCGGCTCCAATAAACGAGACGTATCGGCGGCGGCGGCGGCGATGCGCAAGTGATCGATTGCGATGAGTTATGTCCACCTAGTTACCCCTTCAATTGGATCCTTGATTGGTTTGACGTACGCACTATTATTATGTGGACCGTATGCCGATAAATTGGAACTGATTGTTTGCTGAATAACCAAAGCTTTATTTATTTGTACCAACGTCTCGATATTGATTTTAAAATGCAATACAGTCGTTCAAAATATGTTAACGTAACACTTTATTCGTTTAAAAGGAAATAAGAATTGTAGCTTAGCCTTGTATGGCGCGAATGCTTCATAAAGTTTTATTGGGTGCTCTCAATGCACATAATGAGTCCGCATGTTTCAATGTTGCAGTTTTTTTATGGTGTGAGAAAAATGCGTATGCGCATCTTAATGACGTCAGCGAGCAACGGCTGCATGTCACGCGGCGCGCCTTTGCTCGAATTAATTGACGCAATTACACAGTAGAAAACAATCGAGCCTAGCTTAATGCCATAACGACGCGTATTAATCATTAAATCAAACCATTACTTTTTGCTTTTCTGTCTAATATGCATACCTGCATAAGTATACCACACGTAATTGACTTTCCGTGTTGCACGTCAATTGGTTAAGAAGTTTCATGCTTTGTTAACAGGTCAACAGGATGACAACAAATATGGGCTCACCGTTAACAGCACGGTCACCGGCAGTACGGGGGGCGCGCGGCTGTGCGCGCAGTGCGGGAAGGTCATCACAGAGAGGTTCCTTCTGAAAGCCATGGAGAGGTTTTGGCACGAGGACTGCCTCAAGTGCGGCTGCTGCGACTGCCGTCTAGGAGAAGTCGGCTCCAAACTGTACTACAAAGCAGACCTCATGCTCTGCAAAAGAGACTACCTTAGGTACTTAGACAATTTATAGTGACATAACATTTTTACGCTTTAAATACTTTAATGTAAAGTGCTTTCGGTATTTATAAGTCGTAAGTATTTTATGTTGTCTTGTTATTTTTAACAGGTTATTCGGTGCCACAGGCAACTGTGTGGCCTGCAACAAAGTCATTCCCGCCTTCGAAATGGTCATGCGAGCAAAGAGCTTCGTCTACCACTTAGAATGCTTCGCCTGTCAACAGTGCAATCATAGGTGAGTGGAAAACAAAAAAGGGGTAGTTTAAAACTTCGTGATAAACCCATTTTATGAAGTTTTAGCACATACTTGGGGTACTACATTTAAATCAAAAGCATTTCATGTATATTCTGAGCCCACTTGCACCACGAATACCTAAATGCATTTAGCGTTAAACGCATTTAAAAATCCTTCTGTTTCTGTCAATCATTTGAGTCAGAAAGATGATATAAATACGTTTAGCACATTTAGTGAATTGTGGTGCAATTGGGCCTATTTAAAGTAATGGCAAGCAAAAGTACAGGGAAATAAGAAACTGTTATCCAACTTTAAATAAAATCAACAGTATCAGGGATGTGTATCAGCGACAAATTGATTGACAGAGTCCTTAGATGATCGTTGGTTACAGGTTCTGCGTCGGCGACAGATTCTACCTGTGCGACAACAAGATCCTGTGCGAGTACGACTACGAGGAGCGACTGGTGTTCGCCAGCATGGCCGCCAACCCCAGCGGACTGGCCCACATCCGCCGCCAAGTAAGCGGACTACAGGTGAATATTTATGGAACGACTATTTCAGCAAAGTCTAGACTGCTTTCATTATGAACGGATTTATCTACAACAACTGCTGCTTATTGATTGACCCCAATCATTGGTGTCAATAGCTTCATTTAACTGCTTTGTTCGCGCAGTAGGTGCTCTATTATTCCAACTGTTGTCGTTCTCGTGTCTCAAATAGAAACGGTCATGTCTTGTGCTGTATAATTATCTAAATCGCCCGTATTGTCAGTTCCCACCGACCGCCAGTGGTTTAGTGGCTCAGCCAGATCGCGCTACATTGCACAAAGCGCCTGAAAACCTGACGTGGACCAATACGCAGTGTGGGACCACAAGCCTGAGCACCGCACGGCGGTCCAACACTCGCACTTAACTGCTAAATTATTATTAACTTAATAGCCGCAAACCAGCGCTATTATAAACCTGCGCAAGGTGCGACTACACACCATTTACATTATTATACGTTTATCGATTTAATACGGATTCGGTTATTATGTACGTAACAGCTTTGCACTTTATTACAAAATGATGAGATTGTATGCTTTCGTCTCTACCGCTCTCGCCTTTTGTTGTAGTGAGCATAATTGTGTTTGCATTTTACTATAGCCGAAAGGAATATATTTTTTCAAACGTCTCCATTCGGAATAAAGGGCACGTGAAAAAGTCGACTCGGCGGAGTAAATAACTCCCACAAGGACACTGTTAGTGGGAGATTCTATCTCCACTTTATTATGTTTCTTTTGTGATCATTAATCTTTCTCGTGCGAACGCTTGTCGGAATGCGAATGTGGGGGAATCTATTTCATTTTATGAGTCGCGCGAGTGGAGGAACCCATTCAGCCGCGCGACATTTCTAATCGACTTTTTGATTGCGTGCACGGTCTTCTGTTGGGCGCGTAAGTGAATTATGAAATAGATTATGAGCACACTTATGATATCTAATCTGATGCGTTACTTTAGAACCTCCGTTTTGCCATTCAAAGCTCATGTTAATTTAGTCTATCATCGTCCACAGTTTGAATTTAGAGTCCTGAAATCGACACCCTTCTTTTACGTTTAGATAAAAGTTTCTTCTCTCTAACATATTGAATGTTGTGTGCAGTCACCAACAAGTGGTGGTTACGTGGCTGGGGTGGCCGCCTGTGGCGGCGGAGCGGCCGCGGGTGGCGCGATGGTCGACAAGGACGGCGGCGGCTGCGCGGGCGCCGATGATGCGTCCAGCGGCTACGGCAGCCCGCCCGACCCCGACGTGTGCGATGCCGCACGATGACCGACGGTGCAGCGCCGACATCTCGCCTCGGTTCGTGGTTCTTTTTTTTATTTCTTTCATTGCTGGTCAAAGCCTTTGCGAAGTAAAACTGCGCAGAAAGAAAAAAAAGTATTAACGAAAAATATTTTTTTTGGAACACGTACAGGCCACACTATTGCACTGAATAACTTTTATTCGCACTGAACATTTTGTTAAAAATTGCCCAAGTCTAAGTTTTCAAACCTCTCAGATTTAGGGAAAGCCCACAATATCTTCAATAGATTTGCCTATTTAATAGTCATTGTGGGTTAGGCCGCAGACGATCATACCAAAAGCTCTGAAGATCACATTATTTGGCCCAATTTCGAAATCTGAAAGTGGACTCCTAACCACGGGGCTCACTTTTCGGGGAAACTTTTCAAATATATTTACGGTAATCCTCGACATGCCGCACCTACTCAGCTATCAACTTTTCGCCCTGCATATGCTTGCTACCATTACTATGCCCCTATCATTATGCCTGGACGTCTTGTTAATCCCAACATAGAGTAGGTCAGAATGAGATATGCCATCACAACTTCACAATTCAACTTATCAGCCCCGACTTTGTCCCTGTTTTGAATTTACTTTCCAGGATAGTGAGGGCATTGTATGATAGCTAAACTTGTTTGGGCGCTATGGTTCAAAATATTAATTTATTTCTGTTTTATCCAGGTAAAACCTCAGTGAGTGTTGGCGAGGCGCGCAGGCCTGCTAGCCCCTGACGTTGGGCGAGCTCCTCGGCATCGACGAACGTCTTTCTAACGACACAGTTATAGACACTAGCGTGACGTTCCGTTTCTTCACCCCACATACAAACTAGCCATCACCCTACAAAACTACCTTACATAGAAAATAGACTAGTGTGTAATGCTTTATTTTAATATTTAGTTCATAATTAAGTCTTGCGAACCTGAAATCTGTTATGAAATCTCGAATTGTACTTGATATTAAGGTATTTATTAGTAACAGTGTGCGGTGGCCAGGTATTCCATGTTGTAAGCCGCCTAAGTGCAGATCTACACGGAGACGTCGGGAATATAGTAGTGGAGCGGTGCGCGAGAGTACATTAGGCTAGACGGGCGGCGCGCGGGCGGCGGCCGCGAGTCGTGGATATGTGGCCACTTTACAAAGTGTCCGGGATGAGTCGCGATAACGTTGTTAGAACACGATATTTCCATTATGTATACGATTTGAGCACTTGTTTACATGTTAAGATAGCAGCGTCGCGTGGGTAGGGCGCGCGCTCTCGCTTCTACTTTATTGTACCTTCTGTAATACCACATCTTGCGCTTAGCCAATTTAGACACGCCCCGTACCAATAAATAAGACAATGGATAAAATGCTCATTACGTGCCCACAACCTTAGGTCTTTATTTGAATACATTATTTTGAATTTTACTTAGGGAGTATAGTATTATCGGTAATATATTCCGTTCGATGTACCGGGTAGGTTCACCCTCGGTTCAAAACGAACAGATTGTTTATCGATTGTACTTTTTATCGTGATACAACGATTCAGGTCCAGACACTAAAATATTAATTGATAAAATCGATCTCATTGTTATGGATTGTATGTACATGTACTAAACATAAATATTGTTATCATACAAGGTATGAAGTTTTATTGATCGTAATTTCTTACTTTTATTTACTTTTGATTGGTTACGTATGTTAATGTTATTTTTTACCAAAGATAAGTTTCCGTAGAAGGGTTTTCTAAATAAGAGTCTACACAAATGAGCTAAGATTGTAGATTAATAGTGATATATTTGGTACTCTGAAGTGGTGCAATGGTTAGTTAGGTACGCCTGTATATTATAAACGTTTAACTGTTTAACATTTTTGTAAACACCCATCTTACTTATAAACGCTGTCTGTAGCTACGTGTACGTAAGTGATAATTTATAATAAGAGTCACTTATGGTTGAGAGGCAGTTTGTGCTATAGGGCAGGCAGCAGTTGTTCAGCGTGCGACGTTTATCAATAAGGTGGGTTTTTCTTTCCGCCACAGAGCTTCAGTGAATGTTGTTCGCGCATTAAATTGTAACAATCTTGAAATACAGATGATTATGCTAAATCTTTATTTTTTTTAATAATACAAGAAGTTGGAACCTCTATGTAGATAAATGCTAAAATTTTCTAAGATAGAATACCTAATGTAAAATAAAGATTTCTACGATAAAATATGTATTTATGTAAAAAATTGAACTGTCGTTACTTAGTAAGTACCTACTATTGGCTAATGTAAAATCTTCCATGAATTTTTAATACTAAATACTTACCTACTTACCATAAAACCGATTTAACAATATTTTCAACTTCATAAACATCGACAGAATATAATTTCAGTTTGCCGTTAATGTGTAAATAAATATATTTATTTAATGATTAATGTTGTTGTTTTATTAACTTCCTGTAGTGTCTCGTTAATAATTAAATCTAACCATCCTAGATATTTACTTTTTATTTAACTCCCATTCCAGGTCCAATTAAAATTATTCTCTTTTCTTCATGACTTCGTTAAAGTTCATGCCCAGGATAACGAAACATTGATGCGCAAAGCTGAGCCTAGCGTTGAAAATCCAACAGTGTACTTTTATTTAGGGATTCATTTAAGTGTCACTTAGTTGTCGATGAAAACGGGTATAAATGTGTTAAACAAACATTTTATGACGTTTGTGCAGCATGGCAGAAAAAGATGGCAGAAAGTCGGACAGTGCTTAAGTTCGGCGAATAATTTCCTAATTTCAATGAGTCAATAATCACTACAAATATTACACGAACACCCACACGCATACTTTACAAAAAGTCAGTGTAGGTACATTATTATATTACAAAAGCTTTTAAGTTGATTGCCGATCAAATATTACAGCCCCGTTCGTGAAAAGCACTTAAAACAATTCTCATGCGCAGTGCCGAGGTGTTTGGGCACTCCACAGGTACTCCGAGGGTGCTACACTGTGCTAATTGGCCAGAGGCCTTTACACCGAAACAAACATCTTTTTAAATTCGTTTAAAAATACATTATGCTGTCAAACAAAAAGCGACTATAAACGTTTTCCGTGGAAACGTGTGGACACGCCATTTTAATTCTCTTTGTCGGAACTTGAACTGAACCGATTATTACCAAGTCCTAATATATTATGTATTCTAGACATCAATGCAGAATAATTGCTTTGGTAAAGTTTCATTGAGCGGCGGACAGGGATGGCCACCTTTCCGTTAAAGAAAAGTTCTTATTAATAATGTCAGTCCGAAACACGATACCTACCTTTCTTAACTAACATAGTTTGTCATGTTATCCGAATGTTTAATACCAATGATGGTGAAAACGATTTACAGAAGTAGATAGAGCATGGTATTATAATGGCGTGACATTCATATTCTTCACTTGACAAGCTAAAATAAGTTAACTATAACAACTCGATTACATAGGAACATAATCAACTTAAACATACGTACATTAAATTAGATCAATATCAATTTTATATTGATATTTCAATTTCGACTCTCGAGATTCTGAACAAAATTAGGTATCTGCCTAGCCTATCTAAAAATAATGGAAGTTCTACGTCTGATAAAGCTATGTAGCTGTTAGCCTAAGGTACCTGTGCCACCGCAGGTGATTAACAAGAATCGAGTAGAGCTAGAGAGCAAGCAACTAAAAATGAGTTGACAAGCAATGAACAGCGAGTGTGCGACGGCAACGAGCGAACGCTGGTACGCTATACATCAAGCGTGAGTCTCTCAACGAGTGTTCTGCCCGCCAGGCGATCGTCGCTGAGCGAGTACTCTCTTGGATAGCTCTTGTCGCTGCGACAAACAAGTATTCGCCTGCGTGGTGTGAACAGTCAGCGATCAACTAAGTATTAATATATGTATCTATTTTAAGTACTTACAATCAGGACGGGACTTACAATCTTTGGTACGTTTCTTGAGCGAGAAAATCGTTGATCGCTAGTCATTTCCTCGTCAGCGATGGGACTGGTGCTTTAGAATAAAACTGTAGTTGTTGCATTCACGTGGTTTTCATGAACAAAATCTAAAAATAATGTTTTGGTGGAGGTACAGTCGACAAAAGAGATAATTATGTAGGGTGTACTACTAGTTAATAATCCATGTTCTGCATATAGGTTTAAGCACTCGTCTGTCCAACTTATCATATTCTTTACGCTCACTGATTGGAACAAAAACCACTTACTTAGGTAAATAATTTGTGCGTGTACTCTCTGGTTAGTGCTTCATTTAAGATTACCAGAAATACTTTATAAAATGTTGTGGGTTAAAAGCCCATTAATACAGTGCAATAAAATATTTTGGGTTTCATTAATTTCATACAAACTTTCTCCGTAACAATTAATCGAGTGTATAACAAGCTTAATGTTTTAGTGTTTGCTTGGGGTGGGATTGTCCATAAAATTCTCAACGACGAGGCGCATTAACGAGCGTCGTTTAGTTGTTTGCTGTTTAAATAAGAGCTGTAATGTAATTTTAATGAGCTCACAAAAATGTGTGCGGGTTCCGAGTATTCACGGACGTCGTCTGCGCAGGCGCAGTAATGACTGACGCCGGGCTCGTGTTGTTGTCACACACGTTTATCTTTACATTTAAGAGGATTATCGTACTTTATTACACGTATGCTATATTGAAGAATATTTTTAGTATCTTTATGCACGCATTTTGTGAAGATTTTTACGGCCAATGTTGTCGCCGTGTAAGCATAATATAATAATATCGTTATTTCGTCTCCTGACTTTTTTCATTGAGGAAATTCATTTCAATTACGATAAATGGCACAAAGCCGCGTATTGGTTGGGATTAAAAGGTTAATTACAGTTCATAGACAATCCCAAAAGAATTTGGTTGCAGAAAGAATAGAATTTGCCTAAATTATTGAAAGCCGCGGGCGAACGTTCGCCCGTGAAAACTCACTTAAACTTTTTTAATTAAATTTTGGATTTTTCTCGTCGACGCCGTAAGGAATCTTATCCCGAAGCTTTACTCAAAACGTTGTATTAATTAGTCCGCGCACTGAAGACTAATGACCATCGTAATCGACTTTTACGGAGCGGTGCACCCTGCGACACGACGGCGACGTACAAACTGTTGATGAAAGAGAATTTACTTAGCTTCCGTATTTACACATGCCGTACAAGGATTTGGGTCACTACAAGTAGGTATGTTAGGAGAAAAAGCTTTGAGAACTCCAAATGGTGGATTCAAACTAGGTCCCATCTGAGTAAATACATTACAAAAGCAATGAATTCAAGTAAAATCTGGTTCGAGGAAATAGCTATAAGTGCGAGCAAATCCCCGCTAATGTGTTTGATCATAACTAAGTGAAGTCAGCCGTCTTTGTTTGCGTTTAATTAACGAAAACGCCGCGCCACGGCTGGTCATTAAGCCGACCGATGGATTATTATAAAGTTCATGCAGTCAACGTTGCTTGTCCTCATCTAATTAACTAGACATTAACGAACTCATTAAAGACTTCGTAATTGTAAAACACAGTAAACATGCAAGCTAACAGACAGATTCTGTATTGAGGAGGCGATCTATTATCCTAACTAATAGGAATGACATTTTCCAACAAAATAAATAGGTAATCCATAAAAGATTAGATTTCGTTCTGAAAATGTCAGACTAATTAAGAACATGATGGCGGAATATTCCATGTTTTGTAAATGCTGCTCCTATGTTTACTACATTACTTGGAGAGTATTTATTGGATTATTTATTTACTCATTTAATCATACGTACACTTATATATTTAAAACTACAAATGCAACGTGTTTTTAGCTCTAGATAAATATTATACCGGCAAAAAGTGCTGGAAGCGTGCACTTAACACATTCAGATCTAAAACATATAAGATACACGAGTCGACACTTGATAAATTGATTCTATTTATGGATGCATTGCTTTTACACGGTGTGATGTGTACGATCGATCAATAATAAATATGTGCAAGCAGAATGTTCCAACAACCAATTAATTGGTACACTAGCGGAGTAAATTGAGAATGATGTTTATTTTACTCTTTTTATGATCACTCAATATCCGCCCGACTATTAATTAAAACGTCCCGGCTTCAAAAACCACTTTGAAGTAAAATCAATTATAAAAAAATTAAATTAACAAGCAACAACTAAAGACTTTCAACCTTCGTACGCGAGTCGTGAATGGGCCATTAACCCTTGATTTATTTAAGAAACAACTAGGTACAAGTGTATTGTGAGGCGCAAGAAGTTTCCGTCGAATCATTTAAATAAACGAACTCGCATCATTATGTCAGATCTAAGGATCGAACAAATTGCCAATTAGTGGCACCGTGGCGCGCGGTGCGGCCCTCAAGGTGCGGGACGACACGGCCACGTCGACGAGACGACACGCGGGGTAAGAACGCGTTGCTACGGAACAGCTACGGCGCGGCTACGACGCGGCTACGACGCGCCTACGACGCTGCTACGAGATGGCTACGAGCCGTGAGCATTATCCAGTGCAATAATGCAAACGGAAAACCGTCCCGTACTTCCCGTAGCCGTCGCCACGTAAACGTCGCGTCCCCGCCTCTTGTCACTCTATTCACATCGCACTACGATAGCTCTTAAATATAACGACCATTAATGCTTTAATTTCCTTGAAAGCCAGTTTTAAAAGACTTTTCCGTTCTAAAACTTTCACATGAAAGACGATGACAAAAGAACAATGATGTAGATAGAGACGAAACTTAAACTATCGAACGAATAGCAATCTAGTAATAAATAGCTGTGTACCCATAAATTGTCATAGCCATAAACGACAATAGGCTCCAGTGAATTCAGTTCCTTATTGCTCTGTTTCCTTATTATGAAAACTATAATAAAAAGATACTGAGTAACCCAAATGCTAAAGCAGTGTTTAAGTACATCAAGCAATGTGGAACATTTATTTAATTTGTACAATAATCCAAACAATATCTGGGTTTATTAATACCACTCCACTTCAATCTTTGTGCCACCCCGGGGGTGGCGCGGGGCTGGGGGGAGGGGGCGGTCCAAGAGCGCTCAGTATTCAGAGTATCGCAAATGTAACTTTCGGTTCTTTTCATGGCTAAAGTATGTTGGCGGCAATCCATAATGGGATCGCCATTATTCTTGCCATTAATTCGCATGGCCCGGCTTCCGTGCATTAGCGGCCAGCGACGAGGCTGCCAATCCACGAAAAGGGTCATTTCTGTACGACGCGCGACGTCAACGCTTTCTGTTGTGCAACTTACTTCGTGAAAACAACTTCACTTTGTTTTCGTTACTTATGCTGCACTTTGGTTTCAAGAATACTTTGCTGACTTAAAATGTTTATTTTACGTACATTTTGAAATAAGTATTTTTAATTTTAGACGTCGTAAACTAGTGAGAAAATAATTTTCACGTGTTGTTTCAATCGTTTCTTTTAGCAGACTTGTTAACTTTTAAAGATAATATTTGTTATAAAACATTTGAAGTAAATTTTCAGCAAAGCTGTGTCTACCTAATTTAAACTGCTCGAACTTTTTTAACGAATCACAAACCTAATATGAAAAAGCTAAAACAGTTAATGAAACGGGTACAAAACATTTCAGACTTTGTAAAATTAATTAACAGCGAACGCATGCGGGAAATAAATCCTTCATTTTCCTGCGCAGATTGCATAAAAATAATCAAATAAGTGGCATGGACATTACTCAAAGCGTTGCAGTGCACCGCGCGAGACAGAGATGCAGACATGCAGGCGTCCCGCTCCCACGCGCCTCCACATCCCCCTTCCTGAAAGAAAAACTCTCGAAAAACTAATTACAAGTTGTAATTGAAATTTTGCGTGTTATATAATCGGATACTTGAGCCGAGAGTAATGTATAAATGCGCTGGGGAGATGAATGGACGACGTCGTGGGTGGGCCGGACGAGATAGGCGGGCCTCCTCAATTTTTGGATTAAGCAACTTTTATACAATAATTCGCAGCAAGACGTTACAATTACGTTACAGAAGAACTTTCAGAAAATCCATTTTTAGACCAAACCAGCTTTAAACTCTTTCTTTAATTTTAATGGAACTTTACTCAATCATAAACGTCTCCTTAGTACTCGTTTGCTAAACATCTCGTAAATATAATTTTAATGCTTGCTTTTGTGAACGACAAAATATCATTGTAGTAAAATACGTCTAATTGTACGTAAACAACCACAAACGAAAGAAACCATTGAGGCTCTCTACAAACATTTTTAATTAAAACCCCCTTCAAAACCGCGCCAACAAAAAACGCTATCACAATAGCAACAATCTAGAAAGCGATCTAACTGTATAAACACGCGAATAATGCGCAATCAAAAGGGCAGCGGGCAACCACTGGAGGGCTATGCAACTAGGGAGGTACACCCCTCGCCCCTTGATTCCCTTTGTCTCTTTTTGCGAATTACAGTTTTGATTGCTTTGCCACACAACAACTACTTTTCATTTTCGTTGTTACGGCCCAAGTACAGAGGTGTTAAACGGTGCAAAAATGAAAATATGAATAAAGTTCAGTTCTATTTAGGAACTCAATTTCAACATGTCATGCTGAAATCATACGAAGCTTTCGGTCAAACTATTATACGAAACGTGAGAGGGTGTGGGGAGGGGGTGACGGGGAAATGGAAAAAGCATTAACGGATATGTCAGTGACGCATCAACGGAGAGTGGATGCTTTCTAATGCTGAATAAATACCATCCACCTCCCCATTCAGAGCCGTCAACACAGCCAAAGATTCACACAACAAAGCTTCCACTAAGTAATGGTCTTTTTGGAGCACTTAAGCTCAGTTTCCTCGAATAGTTTGATAGTATGTCTACATTAATGTGTATCTGGTGTTAAAAGTTTATTATTTCCTAGCAACTTACAACTTTATTTATCTTTATTTTATATTGACTGCGAATTAGTTTAAAAAAAAATAAGTATGTCAATCGGAAGAGCTTAACCGTTGTTAACAACAATTTTAATCCCACACATGAGCACTTTTATTTAATTTACCGGTCTTCAAGACTCGTTTTGAATGTTGAAATGTAATTAAACTCACTGCATGTATGTACAGATTAAGATCCAACATGCAAAATCGATTAACCATTCTTGAAATCAACATGTTTAACGTGGAACATGTTAATAAATAAACAATATACATGTCAGTCTGTGTTAATTCAAAACGGTCTTTCATCGAACTACAATGCAACGTTATTAGCAAATGTAGGGTAGTCATAACAGGGCGGCACATCCCATTTCCTGTTAGTACTGGGAGCTGGACACGGATCCGAAATGTTTTAGCTAAATCGACTCCCCGATTAGATGGATATTTTTAAACCATTGCCTCGCCTGATCCATTAGCAAGATTTCATGAGTTAAACGTTTTCAGGACTAAGTGGTGCTTAGGGTTAAGAATATCTTTAGGTGTTTATGGGTTCTTGTGTTCCACAGTGCTCTACTGGTTATTTAGATACTATAAAATCGAAAGTAACGAAGTGATACAACGTTCCCATATGAGGATCACAAGCAATATAAATTTTTATTTGCTTATTGCTATCAAAGAAACAAGAGTTTACGTTTTTGAGTTTTATTTATTTTCAAATAAACGAGCAGGTCAAACTTTTTCCACTAGCCATATTGTTTCTAAGTAGACTGCAAAAGTCCATTTTACAGCAATCCAGTAAAAGGAATTCTATTAAATTTCCCATTCGCGTTTATTGGGAAACTTAGGCAGTGCCTGTAGTTATTATTGCGTAGTTTTAAGCGCATAACACCACTATCTGGTGTAATTACACGCGGGCTGGTGTCATTGTCGGCCGGAATTTATACACGCCCCCAACTTATGTTATTAACTTACTAGTTTCATGCATACTTTCGCTATTACTACCACATTTTATCACATACACGTGTATTAACTACACTGTTTTACTAAAGTGTAGGTAGGTACTTAAAGGTGGTGGTGTCTAAATCTGTAAAATACAGGTTTAATTTGAAATGCCAATAAAGATGAGTTTACAATTAGCAGCTCACATGGTTCACAGATCATTGATTGGTTCACATTGATCAAAACGGATCACCGTTTTCTGAAAGATGATCAGCCGGCTACTTACTAAATAGTCGTTCTTTTGGGAAACCAACCCTTAACAGAGAAGATGAGATATGGGAGAGCGTTTGAATTATCCAGGGCTTAATAAAAGTATTTTGGTCCTGTAATTACTTGGAAATGGACGAATTCTATTTACTCCAATATTTTAGTTTCAGATAGGTATGTTTTTTAGTAATTTTATTCGAAGCACCGTCGAACCGTCTGTCGTCTGCGACCCAATTAGTGCGCATATTTTGAACTTAGATAAAAGGGTCTCAATCTGCATGAACAGTGAGCAGCCAAAGAAAGATAGAAATTTTCGAAACTAACACAGACAAAAATATATAGGCTGTCCTAACATGTTATAAATTAGCACCCTATAATGATTTAGGCGCAAGACGAAGGGATTTATAAAAAGGTGAGTGTTTTTTTAAACACCCAAATGGTTTTTTTAGCCCGTTGTATAGACAAGTTATTCAGAGTGCGGCCTGTAAATTGTTACAAAACCATATTCAATAAAACACTTTTCTGAAATTGGTTTGTGCTACAAAGTAAGTATTTACAACAAAATTAAGTATTTTTATTAAATTCAACGAGTTAACGATACCCATTTAAGACGGCAGAGTTCATAAATGTTCAAAACATTGCATTAAAAACATTCTCGCGTTTAATCGCGTTATGGCTTTTCGCTTGTCGTAAAATATGCGCTCACGCACTCTTTCCGTTTTATGTAGATAGTTCATATCAGCATTCTTTTATGGTTTGGTTAAATTATCTTCCACTGAAATTATTATGCTTCCCCTTATATTCATTTATAGCGTTTCTTAGAACTTAAAACATTTTAACAAAAAATTTAAGGTTTTGCAATAAACCGTAACTTGGAACATTACATAAAAACACAATAAACAATTCTTATGAACGGCGAATAAAACATCAGTAACAAGAATGAATTGTTGTTACTGACTTAGCTTAATTAAACAAGCCGGTAGTCGACACTCAGACGCATAATACTGCTAATTAAACGGGGGTTTACAGAGATCCGAAAAAGAGCCACTCAAACACGCTTAGCCGGTATTATTACAGTGTATTCAGGAGGCTCGGCAAACAGGCCCTCGTCGCCGAGGGTGCTACTCTCAAGTTTCGCGTTTAATTAGACAGATAGAGGCGCGGACGGGCCTTATTAGTATTGTCTACGGGGGCCCAATTAACACTTGGGAGGCGCCGCCGTGGGTGGCTCCAAGTTCGTTTTAATAATCAAGGGATACCCTTGGCTTCGTTAGCCAAATAATAGGATCGGGTGGCGTCGGCGGCTCTCGTGTCGCCGTGTGTCTGCGACCGATTCCGCAGCGACCGAACCCGCGAGGTAATCACAGCTACAGGTGTGGCCATTTATTTTGTCAGTTTACTAATCGAACATTATATTTCTCATTGCTGACGTAAGGCGTAAGGCGTTTCGTGTTTCTGTGCTAATTTTTGTTTTAATTTATTGTAACTACAGCTAACAGCTAACAGCTAACAGCTGTATAAATTATAATCATTGTTATCCACTTTGGTTTAGTGGTTATTGCTTCATTCGAGGCAGTCGACTGCTAATTCTAACTGTAGCTATTAAATACACTATGGAAATAGTTACTCTATATTTAGCAAAATAATTGATATGATTTCAAAACCAGTAAAACCCGCTTTTATGTATATTCGTGCTATGGTTAATTTTCCGCGTTGGACCATCTCTTTTTATTTTAATGCAAAGTTATTATAAAAGAATTAATACGTGACATATTAACATTTTATAGCTATATATTACTTCATGCGTAATTAAAATATGAAACTGTGGTCAAGTGAGGGCGGCGCGCGGCGCGGTGTCTGTGCTACGAGTGTTCCGTAGCCGTTTCCAAAGATATTTTTGGGACACGTTGAAGCGCTGTGTTTTCTTGACTCTGATATTCTAAAATAATTTATATCCTTTTTAAGGATTTATATTATAAATCCCTAGTGCTAAATATATCGGTCGTCTCGTTGGCATCGTTTATTGTTATTCGTTGAATTATTATTCTGACAATTGTAGGATAAAGGATCTACCAAATTTCCACTAATTATGTTTTGAAATAAGTTTTAAACATCTTAATTTTTATTTATAAAGATAAGTTACAAATTTAAGGAAACTAACCCTAAGAAAAAGCTTAAACAATTTATTTAATAAGAACACAAAGCCTGTGCAATTATTTGTATGTAGGATGTAGTTATTAATTAATTAGGAGCTAGCTCAACACGGACGGCAAATTGCGCTATGAGTCTTGCAGCTTCCCGCCATCGCTGCCTCGCGCCAGTATCCCGCTGGCCATAAAACTCTCATTACAGAACGAGCAATTTCTCTCGTTAATTAACGCTGCACAACCATGTTGTCAATTAATGAAACGGTCAAGTTCTTCGTTAAAAAATTTTCTTCTTTATATTTTACAAAAACGCCAGCAAGTATACGATATTTTTTATCATTTAGACTTAAGACAACATCCCCTTTTAATTTACAGTGTATAAATTACAACCACAAACAAACAATACACATTCTTTAGTAGTCAACCTACAGGTTCGTTTAATTTTACACGAATTAATTTGACCAGTCCGATTAAATCATCATTTTGTATTGGTCAGTAACGAGGGCCTTGTGAACTAAATGCAAATTCTGTGCATCTGCATTTTGATCAAGAAAATTGCGGAGAAAAATGCAAACGCATGCGCACCGCCGCCTCGCATGACTTGTCGGCACTAATAACTTTTTCTCAAAACACTAATGAATAACTTGCTCCTTATTACTGGGCACGTTTTACCACTTGGGGCTCTTTGAGCGGACGAGACGGACGCGCACCGGGAGTGGGCGGGAGCGGAGCGGACCGGCAGAGGCTCCACACTGTTCCGCCGTTGGCGCCAATCTTACAACTTACCATTAAGTAATTTTCATCAAGATTCATGTTTTACTTAATGAACTTCTTGCTTGTAGTAGAGACGCATTTTCTTGGAAACATTACTCGTGGACGGTCACGGTTGTGTGCCTTGTTTTTATGCTGGAAGGAAAATAGAATTTAATGCTAGCTTAATTAAGTCAAATTTTGTCGACCAAAATTATTTGATAATTTAATGAGTTATGTGCAATTGCAATTATTATTTTTAACCGTTATTCCCCGCAGTTTCAAACCTAACGATGCCATTAGATTTTAAATTGTTACCGATTACCATTAATAACAGCTCAACTATGTGCACTGCCCTATTAAAAGCTCCGGACGGTACATGGAACAAAGTTACTAACCAAACTAAAGTAACCAGTCTAAGTTGAACAAAACTCGTAACAACCGTGCATTGGAGTATTTCTTCTTTGTTCTTAACTGATCACAAAAAGAGCAAATTAAAATCATATTATCGAGGGGAAAATACAAATTAATTCGAAAACGATAATTCTTCCAAGCGTTACACGTCATTACATTCTATTACATTTCCATGTCAACGACCATTAGCTTAGTTTTTCTGTCTCTCTTCTATCGTCTTTAGATTCTCGTAACTGTTGCTCGCATTCTACAAGATTGTTTATACGGAAAATGCTATGCACATGACATTTAATTAGAGAACGTTTCCAGTTACATTATATATTTAACTAGATACATATAAGGAATTAATGTAATTGACGCCACTTTTAATGGAGCATTTATACGGAGCTGGTGATTACAGGGGCCATAAGAAGTGCAATTCACGGAGTTGACGTAGCGCGGAGCCAATTTAATTTACAAAGTTGTTGGTCAAGTCCGGATTAAGCTCGGATCGGCTCGGAACAGCTCGGCCGCTCTTAATAATGACATGTGCAAGCATCTGTCTCAGATTTACGCACACCAATCATTGTACAGCCTGTCACGTGATGTACAAGAAAAAACTCGCTCTCATTACGTGACCAAGCGAGTTTTGTCAGTTGGACTCGTTAGATTTAATTAATACTGATAGTAAACATTCTGAAAAATTTATTCCTCGTTAATTTATTGGAACATAAACATTAAAAAAATAACCACTTGATCATAGCTGTCCTCAAGTGCCACAAAACATCCCCAGGCTATGCTTGGAGCAACTCACTACATAACGACCAAGAGCTTAACGGCACTATCATGTACATACAATAATTATAATTTTCTAAATTGATTATAACTTCCGTAGTAAGATTAAAACTTTATTAGGTATTACTAATACTAGCAAAGCTGCTTTCTCTATCCAGGAAAACAGTTTCCCATTTTTTTGTGCTAGTTCATGACTGTATATACGACCCAACCAAATCTAACCCAAAATGTCGCACATAACTGTATAGCATCATTTCCAATCAATCTAATTAATAATGCCATCGTTATCTGCATCTCATCGTATATATGACTAATTAGGTATCAGCTCCGTTCGCCAGCGGGCCGGATGCTGGCAGTGTCTCGGCGAACACTTCCGGCACTCGATCCTAATTACAGATAACGCTGAAGGCTTTACCGTCCCGTCTCATCTCGTTTACTTGTCGGGATTGCTCGCTCGATGTGCCGTGTTCCTGTTATAACCGCACCAAGGTTATAAAACATTGTAGGTAGGTAGGTACTTTAATAACGTATGAATATCTTGTTTGTTTTCAGTTTGCGTAGGTAGGTATGATGAAATATTTATCTCTACATAAATGCAATAAAAACAAACCTTGTCCGTTAGATTTGATATAGGGCAATGTACCTACATAGTCTTACAAAATAGGGTAATGTACCTACATAGTCTTACAAAATAGGGTAATGTACCTACACAGTCTTACAAAATAGGGTAATGTACCTACATAGTCTTACAACTTCGGTGATCGATCGAATCTGTTGATTTAAAATCAGTGAATCAATTTGTATGTATTATTTTATTGATCATGAAAAACAATATGTTTTATACACAAAATGTTCAATAAAAATATAATCAATATAAAACTATATGTAAGTTACGTTTATGATTGAATTTTACTTATAAATATATTCAAATTATACTCGTTCACGTTTCAACAAAACATCTTAAATAACGTATCAGGTGTGCCACAAAACTTAAGCCATAAATATGTTGTAAATTAAAATCATAATTCTGATGCAATTCTAATTAAGGCAACAAAACTCTCTAACATCTAATTTATTTAAGGAATATTTATTGGTATTTTTATAACACTCGTATTAATTAGTAAATTAAATATTAAAACGGGACGTCGAAGTTGTAAAGCTGTCGCGGTGAACGTGTTGTAAACACGCCTCGGGCGTGACTGGCCGATTGCACTCGACTGTACTACTCGTATAATTCCAATCAGTATTCAAATCGATGCAAATGGAAAGATTAATCGGCGTTTGCACCACCGCGGCGTCGACCGCGGGTAAGGTAGTCATTACATGATATTTGTTAATATAATCTCTTTTTGTTGATTTTCTTAAATGCTTAAGAATGATCGACTGAATAGATTTTATTGAAACTTCCGTTCGAAATCTACTTTCTGTTTTGGAAACAATTCCATTTTATATGTACATTGTGTTAGCAGTTTATTGCCACGGAAATAATTGCATCAAGTGCAGGATGTAATAGCACTCTATGAAAACTCAATACATTATTTATAATTGCATCAATGCTCCATCTTTTCTTGCCACTTGAAGCTCTCTTGATTTCTCGGCAAGAAAACGCGCGAAGTACTTATAATACAATAACTTAAGAGCTATAAAAAAAACATAGCGTAGACGCATCGCTCTTGTAATTACGACAATAAATCGATAATGATAAACTATTGACAACGGATGTAGTTTTATTGTTATAAATCAAAGCTCAAGTATAAGGAATGAATAAAAGAAAGTATCAGAATTGTTATTCAACTGTAAAGTGTTATCGTGAGTACCAACATCGCCCACGTTTTAATCCCATAGAAATAAATAACAAATATAGCTGATTAAAGCTCGCGAAAGAAGATCAATCACTCACAAATACAAAGAGACACAAGTAAATTAATCCCAGCAAGCTGGAGGCTATTGCGTTTTGTTAGCTTCTTAATAAGCCAATTGCTGTCAGAGCAGAGCCGTCCGCCCACGCGACGCAAACTGATTTCAGAATAGTCCCCAACGCAATCCCACGATTGATTCTAATTAACGATAGCAGTATTTATTGGAGCAGTTCGCAAACGAACCTAATTGATTTCGCTGCGCCGATGTCAGCTGACATGTTATAGACTCTACACCGGAGACTGCTGTTTATTGACTATTAATGCAGCCGGCTACGGATACGTCCACATAGTGCCGTGGAAGAGGCCCACTCGCTACTACAATATGTGTATACAGAGGGTTAGTTAGGTAAGGTAATAATCAACACAGACTTATCGTATATTCAAGAATGAATTAGCTTACGATACTTAAGATAACATAACAACACGCCTGTAATCTCGGAAGGGTTAGGCAGAGGTTTAAGTTTAGTGCACCAACATTTCGCGGGTTATGTTTAGTCCCATAAAATAGGGGACATCTCTGATTCCCAATCTCATTTTCAATGTTTTTTTTCAGAGTCCACTTGTTGTGTAACATCATAAGCTGTGTCCGTGTCGCTGGTGGTATTATAGATACATTTTCCATTTATTTAAATAAATTATTTCTTTAAATGAGATGACATAAATAAATACAGCTTGATAATAATAGAGACGATTAATTACTAAATCAACAACCAAGTCGTCTGTTAAGTGTTTTAATTAATCTTTGAAACTGTTGAAACTTTTATAATTAGTGGGGTCACGTCGACTCAAATAACAATGCGGTCATGTACTTTAATGTTAAGTTATGTAAAGTAACAGAGACTAGAATATTCTTTAATGTACCTAGGTACACACATGCAAAATTGTTATTTACAACCTGTATATTTAACTAACTGAAAACGAAAGTTAAACAAAGCCATTTAATTTTAAATGGCTTTGTTTAACTTTCGTTTTCATTAGTCGTATACCTAGATAATTTTAGTATCCACAAATTAAAGCAATTTGCATATTCATTTTAATCTAGATTATATTTTAGATTCATTTATTCACACTAAACTGGTAAGATAATTACTATAGGAAACTATCAATCTACGCCTAAATTATAACGTTTAGCTTTCAAGATTGATCGTTTCTAAAATTATAAAAACAACTTGCTGTTTTACTTCGGTAACCGATAATTTAACTAAACCTTGTAGTTATTTCATAAATAAACTTTAAGAAGGAATACACAACAACAATTTGAACAATTATTTAAAATACAGAAGTAAATTTCCATTTCAATAACAACCAAGTCGACCAATTAACAAACACCATGTAGATATCCGACGAACAGATTAGATAATTTTATAATGTAAAGGTCGTTTCACATGGACTGGCGTTGCGTTCGCGCTGTATCCGGTAGCGGGCCATGTCCGCCGGCCGCGCGAGACAGGCATCTCTCTAATTAGGCCACGTTTCGTCTGCCCTGTAATCCACCTGACTGTTAATTAATACAGCTGAATAAACAACCGCCAGTACCCGGGATGGGGATTAACAATTCTGTGTAATAGACCTTTATTATGTTCCACCTATTCCGTTCGTGTTAACTAGTTGGGGGCCTAATAATAAGGTTTGGGTGGGCGTTGTTGACAATGTTGTTATTTCTATTATTTCTATAGGCCCTGAAATAAATTATAGTGTATTGTCTCTAGCTATTATATATATTTATCGTGAACTCTCAAACCATAAGGCTGTCTTTGTCAAAACAAAAGTATCAGTTCCGCGTTCAACTTCAGAATGTTTTGTTTTCCGTTAGTTAAGTCGTGTAAAATCTGTTTATAGACAACATGGAAACACTCTCAGAGAGCTGACGATACCGTGAATCAAACGCCATATTAAGTTTGTTCGTGCGGGTAATTAAAACCGAGCTCGTAATGAGAGGCCGCTGCGCACACTAATTAGGCACCAGTCACCACTGCTCCAGAAACTGAATACCTAACTTTCCCAATTAGCAGCTACGTCATCGCGTTCATTCCAATTACAATGGAAAAATCCTTAAGCTTGATTAATACACTCCCGGACTCCTAAAAAGAGCCACCGTGCTTTTTTATGTTTAAAGGACTAAGACATCAAAATAATGATAGAAGCTGTTTGTTTTGAAGCTGACTTACTGGCCATCATTTCGGTATCATGCAACATTGTTCCAAATTTGTAATCACGCATGTTGTGGCAGGTCTTGAGTCTGGGCTTAGTCAGCGAAACAAGCAAGACGTTCGGCTGTTCATAGAATTTACCATCGATACCTGAAGACTGGCAGCTTCGGGTGCTGTCCAGGTGGACCACGAAACCGGCACTACAGCACGACAAGATCGGTGTTTCTTACAACCAGCCTGCATAATCGTCACCTGACCTCAGTACAGTTCCAAAAACAGGTTCGACACTTTTATGGACTGACTGTTTGCACTCGAACTGTTAGAAGGACACCCGAAGAACGTGGCCTGAAACCTCAAGCCAATGGTCCCAAACTGACGCGAGCTCACAGAATGGCGCGCCTACAGTTTGCATGCGAACATTTGCATTGGATTCAACGTCAATGGAGCGGCTCTTTTTAAAGATGAAACCAACATTATGATGTATGGCAATGATGGACGTAGGACACTGCTGAAAACATTTTCAGCAATGTTGCATTGAAGAGAAGGTGAATTATGACGGTGGGTCCCGGACAGTCTGGGGCGGAATTTCCACCGAAGGAAAAACTGGCCTTGAGGTTGCAATGAGGCCATGGTTGCTACCACTAAATAACGACCGATACATTCACCAATGCCTAGAGGCTCATGTTATGCCGTATGCTGAGTTTGTGGACTAGAATTTCATTGTTATGCATGATAATGCGAGGGCGCTCACTGTAAGAATTGTTCGAGAATTACTGCATGACGTTAGTATTGCAGTAAAGGAATGGCCAGCAAGAAGCCCTGATATGAATCCAATACAGCACTATGGGATGAGCTGAAGAATCGTGTTCGAACTAACCAACCAGCTCCAGCATTGCAGGAGCTATAAACTACCATCTTGGAAGCATGGGAGAACATTCCACAGCACGTCATAGTGGCATTAATTAATTCCATGCCAAACCGCATGACGGCTGTCGTAAATACCCTTGGAAGTAACATAAGTTTCTAAATAAATGTTATCTATATGTAAACCATGTCTTTTTCAAAAATTCCATGCGAAATGTTGCCCCTGAGAAACGCGAATTAAGACGACTTATTGTAATTAAACCGTTTTTTTTAGTATTCCGATTTCAAATTTGGAACAATAACAAACGGAAATGATAGTGAGTGACTGACTTCAAAACCACGGTTTTTCTTTCTTTGTACTACTATTTTTTTTAAAGATATTATAGACAGGGTTGGTCGATTCAGGTGTCCGGGAGTGTATTATGGTTCAGTAGAGTCTAATTTAATTTGCTGTACATTATTACAAAAAAGGCCACATGAAAAGTAATATTTAGGCTAGCAAAAATTTTACGTTCAATAATGTTAATGGATCTATATTAATAAACATCAACTCATTTGGAAGATTAACATAGGTTACATAAAATAATACTCGGTGAAATTAGTTTTCTAACCATTCTTCCTCCATAAATATAATTGCGTTCCACTTATTGCCCATAAAAGCAAGGGAACGTGCGAACGGCCCTGTTGCAAAATTGTACAAAAGGAAAGTAATATTAGGTAGAAGTAGACGCAGTGCTACCCCGGGCGCGTTTCGGTGACTGGGGCGGGCTTTCAGATAAATTATTTATCAACTGTATAGCAATTTTCTTTATGACTCCTCCGACGGAGCAGAGCAATTTACTCGTGAAAGAGATGCGTAAACTTGCAAGGACGCTCAAATTGAGAATAGAACAATGAGGCCAGTAAAGATTTCAATAAGGATAGGTGCTGGCTGCGCGACTCCCCGCGACTACGCCGCGGCAAAAAGTACACGACAAATACTGGTTCCGAGACGTGCACCCATATGCTTCTCATTAGTAAAGCTTTTGAAATGGACTCCTCGTCGTAAGAATTTAATTGACATCGACTCAACCGACCGTTGGGGCTGTGGCGTTTCATTAACGTGTAGGTCTGCATGTCGCATGTTATGAGGTTTTTTTGTTAATTGAGTCACGACGGATTAAATATAATTTTATGTGTGCATTAAATCCGACATGAAGGTTTCGTGGTAGCGACGTGTCGTGAGAGAGGGTGGCGCGGGCGGCGGCATCGGACGGCGGCGCTACCAATTTCCGTAATTGTGAGTTCATCAAGGAAATTGACTGGCAGACAACGCAACGCAATCCACTCTTTATTTACATCACGCTCGCCATACAACGATTGCTTCGCGTGCTCCGACGGAGTGACAACATCACGTCTGCCGCTAAAACAAGTTTTATTGAATATTTTAACAAATCGGTGCAATAAGGTTTTTATGGTTTTTAGAATTGTCAAATAAATTAGATAGTGTAATTTGTCTTCATATGATTAACTGCCATTAGTACTCATGTACAATTAAAAGGAGATTGGATGATTCTGCCCTGAAGTCCAATATGGAAAGATATGAGATCTGAAAATATTTCTTATTACGACTTATCTTGATTATTAAGGAGCTACAGAGTTCTAATCGTGAGTAATTAAAAGCATTATTGAAATTCAGGTATTTCCTCAATTTATTAACTTTCATTATTTCTGTGACTTGCAAACATCTTCTTCTGAGCCTATCACCGTCCATTTTAAAACACGTTAACTGTAAAGAACAACCATACTCGTATGCCGTTTTAGTAACAATGTGTTTAAACTATGAGTCGGTCGGACATAACGTTAAACCTGCCGAAACTCCCAATACTGTTAAGATAATTTCATTGAAAAGATCTCGTTTAGAAGAACTTTTGTTACTGTTACGACTTATCTGAATGAGTTGTTTGTCCGGCGTTAAATCGTCCTGAATGTGACGTTAACCTCAACACTTACATCTCATCATAAGTTAACTTATTAATAAACAGTAACTTGTAAACATCAACATTATCATATTAATACACAAAACAATACGCCTGAATTCCCTTAAGGGTAGGCAGACATGTATTGTACAACTATTTTATAACAATATTTTGATCTAAAAGAGTTTCCGTGGAGTTTCTTGCCCGCTCTTTTCCATAGGAACCTATAGTGACCGACCGAAGGTTCGGTTTCGGCAAGATTCGGCAAAAATTCTTAGCAGCAGCGAAACTCTGCATTCGTGACTTATCGCGTGTCGTTCGGCTGACTCGATTAATGAGTTTCATCCTATAGAATGTAAGTGTTGATTATTGAAAAAAAATGTTCCAAAATGTAGTTAACATGTTTGTTAACTTTTAAAATTTTTGTTTGTTTTATAGCAGAACATAATATAAAAAAATATAAAGAAATATCATATACTTCACTTATTGTTTTTTATTTAATTTAACACGTGAATTAAGAATGTTGCGATTGCAAACGCAATTAATGAGGTCCTTCCTTTATAATGTAAGTGTTGATTATTGCCAAATTTTTGTTCCAAGAAATAGTTAACAAGTTTTGTTAATTTTTGTTTGTTTTACAGCAGTAATATTAACAATAAACAATATATATCACATACTTCAGATATTGTTTTTTATTTCATTTAACATGTGTTAATTGTCTGTATATGTGTAAAAAATAAGTCAAATTTCAGTAAACAATAGATTTTTAACAAGTCATAAAAGTTTCGGTTTCGTTTTCAGTTTCGGCATAAACTAAGACAGATACCGAAGATTCGGTTTCGGTTTCGGTAGAGAGTCCTGTTTCTGTCGGACACTCAAACCTACTATGCTTTGGAATGGGCAAGTAGCTTCATCTTTCTGACTGACCGAACCCTCGACATTTCAAAAGTGCCTGTAGGTAATTGGTTTATTTGAAATAAATGTTTTGAGTTTGAGTCTGACTACATTACGGCTACAGAGGTAAACATACCTCTTCAGCTAAAATGTTCTCTTACACAAGTATGAAACAAAGTCGATTTTCGTGTCTCTCTGTATGTGTTCGCTTAGTTTTTCTAAACTACTCTTAGTGTTTCGTTCTTCACCATCATGTAAAGAACTTATTCCCGAAGGTATATGTGTATAATACAATAACATTTTAAATATAGCACATCGTCATCACATCATAAATTGTCCCGACAACACAATGAAAGCTGATTATTTACTTGACATTTATTTTTCCTCATCCCCAAGTCTTGTGTCCGTATGGATTGAGGAGCCATGTCTCATATTTAAACGCGGGTACTACCAATATTTAGTAGTAAATTATCCGATTTTGTAGGCCCAATCCTGGAATTTGTAGTAAAACCCTTAAAAAGTTACAGGACGTTTAAGGTGGCTCCTCAATTCAGAGATCTGAATTGAGGAGCCACCTTAGAACTCGAAAACTAGACAACGGATGTTTTTGTTTTTTTTTTAGGATTGTGTAGTACTTATGCGTAGTCTGTACAAAAAAATGGGTTTTGTAGGGCTGAGTTTGAGATAGCTACAATGCTTTACTTTTTCATAGAAATCCATAAATTACACCGCGCTGTTTCTCGGAAAGTAATCAACCAATTACAACAGATTTTTTGTATAATTTAGTAGTAAATGTGTTCTAATTTGTAGAATAAAAATAAAATGGAAAATCTATATAATTTCGCAAATACAACATATTTTATGTGGCTCCTCAATCCTTACGGTCTATAGAAAATATATGTACGTAGCTACAAAAGTAGTTGATCAAATCGGATAGCAATAGCACCAATATGTAGTAGAAATTTCTACTAAATATTGACGTAATCCAACATCCTGCACATTCAGTATTTCAAAAGATATTAATAAAATAAACATTCCTTAACAATTTAGTATGGCATGAGAGCCCACGACCAAAACCATATCACATCATTTTACGGCCAAAACCGTATATAACCGTTAGTTTAGATGATCCTCCAGTAGTTCTTACGTATTTTTTTTTCTTTTTTTTTTTCTTTTGCATGTTTTTCAGAACTCTTGAACCACATTAAATTATCTGTATTTCTCCAAATGCCGTTAGCTGACTACCACAAAACACTTTTCATTCCACTATTCACTATATTATTGCAGCAATAAACAGCCGTAATGTAATTTTTTTTTTTTGCCGGTGTCGCCGTCTGCCTCTCTTTACTTGTCAACACGATGCCATAGAGTACCACAGATACTAAAGGTATAGACAAGTAACTGATGTTACGTCGGATGCAGATACGCGGATTACATAATATTTCACTCTTAATTGTATTTCACACACCTTTTTATTTTTTTATTATATTTATTTGTCTGTATCTATCTATCCGTGACATCACTGCGGGCCCTATCAGAATACCAGCGCTGCGACATTCTTATTTATTTTTAAATATCGCGGCATCATGCTGAGATAGGAGCCTTTTGGCCTCGTACAGGACTTCCTTCTTTATATATGTTACTGTTACTTTGTTTTTTATTGTTTTTGTGTTTTTCCTGTGCGAGTCACAATAAATACTTTTTCTTTCTTTCTTTCATTCTTTCTATCCTCAACCCGACTCGGTCGGAAGTACCGGTCAGAAACGTCCCAGTTTTACGGGAGCCCATTTATGCTATGTCAAAAAAAATAAGCAGACGGTTTCATCACAATATATCTGATATTAAAAATGTACATAGGTTTCGTAATTTTATTAGATACGAAAAAGTTTGTTTTCAGGCATTTTCACTCCTCAATTCAGACGTCTGAATTGAGGAGCCACCTTAAACGTGCTATTACTTTTTAAGGGTTTTACTACAAATTCCAGGATCGGGTCTACAAAATCGGCTAATTTAATACTAAATATTGGTAGTACCGGCGTTTAAATTAATGGCTCCATGGCTCCTCAATCCAGACATTGCAGTATCTATCTAAAATCCTTCCATCCTAGCGGCCGCTATATATACCGGCGGCTACATAACGGCCGCTACATAACGACCGCTACATAACGGCCGCCATATTACGGCCGGGCGGCCGCCATATAACGGCCGCTAATAAACGGCCGCTGTATAACGGCCGCCACATAACAGCCGGCCGCAGTTGGGTAGGTTGGTGGGTAGGTAGGTGAGCAGGTTGGAGGGTAGGTTGGTTGGTGGATAGGTTGGTTGGTAGGTAGGTTGTCTGGTGGGTAGGATGGTGGGTAGGTTAGTAGGTACCCCTGCGAAGCTGGGGCTGGCAGCTAGTATGTTTAGTAGGTTGGTGGGTAGGTTTGTGGGAGGTTAGTAGGTAGGTTAGTAGGTAGGTTGGTGGGTAGGTTGATGCTGGGTAGGTTGGTTGGTAGGTTGGTTGGTGGGTAGGTAAGTAGGTAGGTTGGTTTGTGGGTAGGTTGGTTGGTGGGTAGGTTGATTAGTATGTAGGTTGGTGGGTAGGTTGGTGGGTAGGTTGGTTGGTGGGTAGGTTGGTTGGTAGGTAGGTTGGTTTGTGGGTAGGTTGGTTGGTGGGTAGGTTGATTAGTATGTAGGTTGGTGGGTAGGTTGGTTGGTTGGCTAGTTGGTGGGTAGGTTGGTTGGTGGGTAGGTTGGTTGGTAGGTTGGTGGGTAGGTTGGTTGGTGGGTAGGTTGGTGGGTAGGTTAGTAGGTAGGCTGGGTGGTAGGTGGGTGGGTAGGTTGGTTGGTGGGTAGGTTGGTACGCTTTCTATCAGGGCCACGTTTTTCATCATGTCCAACAGTTTTCAGACAGAATGCTATGTTACCGATCGGTAAAAATTTTTAACACGTTCAAATTGGTTTCAAACACAAGATTCTCACACTTAACAACTAAAATACTAAAAATGATTTTTTTGCATCAACTGACGAGTGTTCACCTTGTGGCAGCATCTACAATCGCCACATGCGAACTACGAATTAAAGACCTGACGTCACACACATCCTGACATCACACAAATCTTGCATCGCGCAATTAGAGTTTATCGCGCGATGGACATATATATAATCTCCAAACTTCAACCTCTGGGCAGTTGCCCGCCAGACACGACACCCGTCTGGTCGGAGGATCCTCTCTTTTCTATGGTGGATGAGTGAACTTTACACCCTGTTCCTCATACCCCTAAAACCTGAAAACAAGATTTTCAGACGGGTAGCAAACCCTCAAAAAAAAAAAAAGAGGCACAAAATAAAACCCATGGCAATGGGTTTTATTTTTCGAATCATTTTAAATTTTCTCAAATTGCCTCCTGGCTGTGATGCTACTGGGTTCTGAAAATTGTGTTTTCGGTATCTAAAATCTATCGTTCAACTACATTCTGAAAATCAGACAGATTGCTATGAAACAGTTCGGTATATTTTTTGACATATACTCGTACAACGTCGCCCAAAAAATATATATATATAGAAAAAAGAAAAAAAAATTAAAGGTTCTTCCTTTTAATGTTAATTTTCAATAATTTTTCATGAATATTCAGAAAAATACGGGCGGGCACATGCCCATGGGCGACATTGTATAAAAATGCGCTCAGGTCAAATTTGACGCAGAAAATTTACGACTTGACAAGACGTAAATATTTCTGTATGCGTTTACGTTTAATGTAAAAGTATTAAATAGAAAGTCCTTCCGGAATAAATTCTACATAATTATGATGGTGAAAACCGCATCAAAATCGGTTGGAATTTTAGAAGAATAACGCGGTCACACAGACAAACACAAAAAGCGACTTTGTTTTATAATATTTAGAGATTAGAGAAGAGAAGAGATTACAGATAGAGATTAGAGAATATATTGATAGAGATAATGTTTAGAGATCAGAGATTTTAAAAAAGGCCATTATTTTGGGATAATGCACTTTTAGTATTTTTTTTTCTTTTTTATTCTTTGTGTTTAATATATAGTGTTCATTATTTTCAAAGTATTTAAGTACTGATTAATGAAGAATTATTCATGTGTAAATAAAACTCTGTTTATGATCATAGTTTGAATTATTTATGGTCACCGTATACACTATACTTTTAACGCTCAGTCCATATGTGACATGCAAAATGTCCGAAAACAAAACTTTTCGTATCTAATAAAATTACGAAACCTATGTACATTTTTAATATTCAGACATATTGTGATGAAACCGTCTGCCGATTTTTTTGACATAGTAGAAATGTGCTCCCGTAAAACTGGTACGTTTCTGACCGGTACTGCCCACCGAGTCAGGTTCAGAATCATCTAAACTAACGATTTTATACGGTTTTGGCCGTAAAACGATGTGATATGGTTTTGATCGTGGGCTCTCGTACTACACTAAATTGTTAAGGAATGTTTATTTTATTAATTTCTTTTGAAATACTGATTTTTAGGAAGTTTGATTATGCCAATGTTTAGTAGAAATGTCTACTAAATATTGGTGCTATTGTTATCCGATTTGATCAACTAGTTTAGTAGCTACGTTCATACATTTTCTATAGACCGTCAGGAATGAAGAGGCACATATAATGGGTTCTATCAGCGAAATTATATAGTTTTTCTATTTTATTTTTATAGTACAAATTAGAACAAATGTGCTACTAAATTATACAAAAAATCTGATGTAATTGGTTGATTACTTTCCAAGAAACAGCGCGGTGTAATTTATGGATTTTTATGAAAAATCAAAGTATTTTAGCTATCTCAAATTCAGCCCTACAAAACCCTTTTTTTATACAGGCTACGCATAAGTACTACTAAATCCTACCAAATTTTCAAAAATATCCGTTGTCTAGTTTTCGAGTTCTAAGGTGGCTCCTCAATTTTAAACCGTCAGGATTGAGGAGCCACCTTTAACGTCGCGCGTCGTATAACTTTTTAAGGGTTTTACTACAAATTCCAGGACCCTGCCTACAAAGTCGGCTAATTTACTACAAAATATTGGTAGTACCCTCGATCAAATATAAGACATGGCTCCTCAATCCATATGGACACCAAGTCTTGTCGGATTGCCGTCCCATCCAAATCCGTTTGAGTAGCAAATGTTTCTCTTCCAAAGCACTATCCATTAATATATCACTTACTTAACACGTTCAGTGCCGTGAGCCCTCCTGGAGGGCTCACTCTAGTCACATGTGGGATGCCGGGAGCCGTCACGGAGGGCTCATTTAAAATGTAGGTTTTTCTTAGGTTACAACCAAAAAAAAAAAAAAAGTAAAAAAGTAAAAAAAAAAAATGGTTGGACCTGTCTTGGGATCAGAGCGAGTTATTATACTTTTCTTAATATTTATATTTTTTATTATTTCACGTCCCCACCCCACTAGTACGTACGAGTATATGAAAATACTCCCAGAGATGTATAGCGAGAAGAACCCGTGAAAACACTATTTTCTTTCGTTTTAAAGTGTTTTATAACACGGTTTCAAACCTAATGCCGTCGACCATCCGCGAGGGTTAATTTTAGCGCAAACTTAATACCGGTGACCCTCCCGGAGGGTTCACTTCCAATTTGTATGGCGGCATGGCGTATGAGCTATATGCAAAATGGAAGGAGACGTGAAGTCGAAAGTGTTAACTTTGGTGCTCAGGTTGTTACCTATTTAGGTCATTAACTCCGAACTTACTTACTAACAATTGTTAGGTTCTCCTTGAAAAGCTCTTTCCATCGATGTATATCTTATGGATATTGGGCGCCAAGAATTCCTTAACTTCGGTACCCAAGTTGTCACATGTTTAGGTCATTAACTCCAAAGTAACTAACAATTGGCAAGTCGTGTTAATAGTAAATGTTCTACTTGAAAGGCTATTTCTATTGGTATATAATAAGCCCTGAAGCCACAAGATATATGATATATATCTTATGGTGCCCATTCTCCTTTACCTGCCTTCATTTATAATGATGGTTAGAATAGAACAACTCATATCGAAAACAACTTCATAATCGGAAGCAGACAATTTATAGTGTATTACGAGCTTGTATAAAATGAAAACTGCAAATTCGATAACTATCTATTAGCTAAAATCAACACCGACACAATCCAATAATTTATCTTTAGTTCGATAGTTTGTAAAGCATCACACATCAGTCACAATGAAACACGACAACAAAGTTACGAGTAACAATAACAACAAACTAATAAATCTATGTGTTTGATATATAAGAATCAAAAAGTCGTAGGAGATGACGCGAAAGCGGGTCGGTAAATAAAAAGCTGTGGCGGTCGTGAGGTAATTGATGGCGGGTGGCAATCAAATTAGGCTCCGCGTCGCGGGTAATCGGCTGAAAGCTGCCCGACGGAGCTTTTGTGGGTCGCCGGGACGGGACAGCGCCGCCCGTGGACCTGCACACAAAATGCAATTATACTTTTTCATAACTAAGTTATCTACTTAATAAAAATCTTAAATTCATTCACTAATGGAGGTTTTTTAAAATTCTATTCCTAATGGCGTTAAATTGGGGATGAATTTTGTATGGAACTTCACAATTTTTGCCGATATCGGGCGCACGGTTTGTAACTAGTATAATGTTCGAAGACCAATGAAAAAATAGACGTTTGCAGAAAGAAAATTGTGTAGCGTTAGTAAAAGCTATATTAAAAAAAAAATGGTTTTTGCAATATCTGCCTTGTATGCGTCAGAATTCCAGTTACAGGTAATTTAAAGGGGGTAACATTCGGCTGAAAGCTGTCCAACAAAGCTTTTGTGGGTCGCCGGGATGGGACAGAGTTGCTCATGTAACTGCACACAAAATGCACTGGATATGAACGGAATTTTGCTTTTTCATAACTAAGTCTAATTGTTCTTACGCCAATGTAAAAAAAGACGTTTGCAGAAACACAATTGAGAGCTCAACATTATTAAAACGCTAGTAAAACGTATAATTATCACGCATTTTTTTGGATTTTGCTATATCTGCCATGTATCCATAAAAATTCCAGCTAAAGGTAAAATTGATGGGGGGTACAATCGGCTGAAAGCTGAACGACGGAGCTTTTGTGGGTCACCGGGAAGGGACAGCAGCACAGAAAACGCACTGGATTTGTTTGGAATTTAACTTTTTTATACATCCGTCACTACGCGACGCTGTGTTCGAAGATTGCTAAAAATAAAGTCGATTGCTGAAAAAATATTGAGAAATTGAAAAAAAAAATTTGATTGGTTATTGATTATTGTAAGTTTGTAATTTCGTGAGTAAACCTAAACACACGTATTTTTTTTGGATATCCGCCTTCTGTCTTTATCAAAATTCCAGATAATGGTGGCAGAGCAAAAGTAAACAGAGCTCTTGCGGTTCGTCGTCCGTAGACCTGCACTTGCGCCCGGCACAGAAAATGCTGTGGAATCGTACGATTTTTTTTTTACTGTGCTGTTTGAATTGTTTTAAAGATTAATTAAACAAAGTCCTTTCCAGAGTGATTAAAACAAAGTGAGTACGTAACTTAAAAAGCGATTTTTTCCTTCAAAATTCCAGATAAGACCAAACAGCACACGAGTACACTGGAATGTAACAGCAAGAAAAATTACTAAAGAAACTGGTCACGCGTTTGCAAATGACCATGACCATTATTTATTAAGCGATGTAAACTCTGGCAGCACGCCGAGCAAATGGGTACTAGAGGAGGAAGTTTAAGTTCAGAAGTGAATTAATAGGTACGTTCAAAGCCACATGATTACATATTAATTTTGCGGGATACTTACGTGTCTGAATACAAATAATAAAAAAAAAATCTTGACCGTGCGTTTCTTTCTATGAAATAAATCGTCAACTCGCTTCGTGTGTATCAGTACCTACTTTACTTGTATTATAATAATGCGAAGGTGAATAAGGCTGTTAAGAAGGAAACGACAGGCTCATCTTTAACAGGTCGAAGAGACGCGGACGGACACGCAGCATCCGCCGCGAGCTCTTTAGCTTTTATCATAATTTAAGTTTTCCATTAGCCGTAATTGACGCGAACATCGTTCCTCGCTTACGGCCGCGAATCGTCGCAATGATTGTTATTTTTGGATAGATAAACATTCCCTATTTTCAGGTCTTCCGAATGCTGTTCCATCTTAATTGACAATATTATTAATAATTAATAAGAGTTATGGCGTACAGCTTTTATCTTAATGTGGCTTTTAACGATACATTTGTATTCGAAAGACCATTTCGATGTAATTTCAACAGCACTACCGCCTCGCTAATGGATAAATATCGAGTAGTTGTTTAATTTTAAAATTAATGAATAATTCAATGGATTGGGCGTTCTGTTTCGGCGTCACTTAATGCTTAGATCACGGCGTTTGATTTAATTTGGGTAATGACGAGACCGAACGTTTCCATTAATGTAATTGGGCGGCTACTCATGAGACGGTCGAGATATCAAAGTGTCGTCCGGCGAGCGCGACTCGCCATTCGCGCCGAGCTGAGAGCGAGCGACTATAACTACACAATACAAATTATTAAGAGTGCTCGGCATCACGGGAACGCTTTCAGAAGTAATGAATTAGAAAAGTTGCGCAGCACTCACGCGGATTGAGCCGCGCGGCGGCGACGGCGTCGGCGCGCCGCTCGCTACAACATTACTTTAATTAAATCTATTTGAACAACAAACTTTAATTAAATTTCATCCAGCAGTTAGGCGTCGCGGAGGAATAATCGCGCAATTAGAGCGGCCGTGAGCGTCGCCTTACACGCTCCCAGTTAATTAACTCACTTGGGCCGACCTATCCGACTAACGGCGCGCTGTGTACCCGACACTACACCCTACACAACTACGGAAACGAGTTTATTCTCATCTCGTACATGCATTTTTGGCAATATACACGAATTAATTGCAGTATTTGGCACTTTTTTCAAAATATTAGTCAGGAACCGGTAACACTTACTAAGTTGTTTTCCTTACAGAGTAACGCCCAAGCAGTTTGCGTAAGCTTAAAAACCACTCAATTTAAGAACATTAAAAATCTACATTTTCATTCGATTAATCAGAAAATAGTGGTCATAAACCGTTGAGAAATGAATGTACTGAGTGGCACAGCATTTGCACACTCCACCCTAAGCCGGCCGACTTATTCGATTAATACTCGAGCTACACAATGGGTTGGCGCTTAGCTCTATGTGTAGCGCTTTCATTGTGCAAGTTTAATTGTTTTTACAGCCGACATGTATTGTGTGCGATGGAATACTTAGAAATAGCCTTACCGTATCATGACGAGCTGGCCATTCCATTTGGAATTACTAAAACACTTTAGTGACTTTAGCATGCGGGGCCCCCAAAACATTGTATCGATTAGGAGTATTTTTATATCGAGAATCGAATAGAATGCCAATAATATACAAGTATCGCATATCTACTAAGTGTTCGTCTGCTGATCCATTATGCGCACATCGTAACGTATAAATAAAGGCAAAAACTCACAAGATCCATTAAAAGTATTGCTGCGATAATTTGGAATGGTGTGGATACGTCTTCGGCGAATAATTTTTTATTGACCAAAGTCACAAAGTGAGAAAGTTTCAACGATGAGCGTTTTCGTAAATTAAAAAACAATCTTGGATCTCTAGCAGTACCTATACCGACCCAAAAAATACCTAATATTATAAATGACAAAGTGAGTTTATTTATTTATTTGTTTATTACGCTTTCACGCTAAAACGGCTGAACGAATTTGGATATAATTTGCACATGGATAGACCATGACCTGTGTTACCACATAGGATAGGTACTTTTTATCCCGATAGTACGTTCCCGTGTTATAATTTCCGACCTCCACGCGGGCGAAGCCGCGGGCAAAAGCTGTTCTTTATTAAGTTAATTACAAAAGTGAGAATCGAATTCAAGAGTTGGAAGCGCATAAGTAACTGGCCTGCACCATTTTTGCTTTTGACAACCATACAACATGAACGATTTTTCGAAAACATCTATACCTATCACATAACTTAAAGTTGTTGTTTTTTATCGTCCTTAAAAATAGTTCTCGTAACATCCAGTCTATTCTATCGTCGCAAAGCACTTCCGTAAGAGAGTGAGCGCTATAAAGGGACTGAGTCAGCGCGTTGACCGACACTCCGCTCAGCCAAGATTTGACCCCACTCACTTAACGTAACTCAAACATGAATACCTAATACCCAATTATGAATTATTCAATACTGCATTACTTTTTATCATCAAACGTAACATTATTTTACTTTTATTGTTAATTAAATCACTCATATTATGGATCCAGAAGTGAAATCGATAAAAACGAAAGAACGAGCTCAGAAAATGTCCTCCATATCTTTTTATTTTGTGCTAAAATTTATTAGTCGTAAAAATAAATATATCCTTGCTTTATATGTATTTTTAATGATATGATTGGACTCATTTTAGAATCGCCGTACTCGGGTGTATTAATATACTAGCAGTTATCTCAGTGTAGCTGTTTGGCAATTTTGTTGAATTTATATTCCAAAAAGATATTTTCACTTGACATCTACGTGGGTGGCGATGGCGAATAAAGTGGACGCAACCTTCGTTTGACTGCATGCATACAAATTTTTGTAAAGGTTACAGATATGGATGGTGAGCACCATCCAATATCTATAACTGAAATGGCCAATATAAAACAAATTTTCGTCTATGAATGACTAGCACATTCAGTAGGAATTAATCAAGACAGTCTACCTACTAGGACTTCCAACGATCGACGCGAGTAGCTTCGTTAACTACTTACATGAAATGATTTTTGGATTTAGGTGGAATTAATTAGCAACATTTTAAAACATCACAAAAAATAATATTGCCTTTAGATATTGCTAAAAGTAATGAACTAAAGAAATAATTTTGCATATTCACACAAACTTTATTGCGGTTCCGAACCCAAAGTGTGAATCGATATATTAATCCTACTATAATCACGGTAAGAATTTTAATGTCGCGCATTAAATCGCACATAAACACCCACAATACATGAAAATCACATTTGCACGCGGGTGCTATTTTAACATTAATACCTAATCCGATTTAATTAGCGTGGCGCTGACCGTAGCAGTAGGTACTGCAGCGCTTTGGCGCCGCGACGTGTAGGCAGCCGTATGAGACAATCTACACGAGCTCATAATGCAGCCGGAATAAGATGAACATATATTCTGTTTAATAACATTGCAAAGTAGACACACAACATGGCATGGCCGCTTTTAAGTTTATCTACATGGACCGCATATTAATGCCAGCTGTAATTTCCCTGTTAACACAAGTCTGTGTGTTGACTCGCAACTTGATGACATCTAACTTTACTATATTAATCTGACTACATAGTAACGTTATTTCGTAAATGTTCATTAGTAAATTCCTCTTCGAGTATAATAGCAGGCTTGCCTCTCAATATTCAACAGGGCGATGCTCTAAATTAAATCTAAAGGAGAATAAACAACTCCAAATAGTTACCGAGATATGTGGAACACTTCAGTTCCGAACTTATAAAAAAACTGCTTCAGAGTCGAAATGCAGGAGTTTCTAATTAAATCCGACGTAACTGCGATGAATGCCGTGCCCGTGATAAAACGTGGCACTGCGCAAAAGCACTCGAGATGGGAATGGAGAGGCAAAAACCGTCGGCATCAACAATAAGTGGGTGCTTCAATAAAATAAGCGGTTCCTAATCACGTAGGGCTGCGACAACTGTGCCCGCAACAGGTATAGGTACCTACCTATTGAATAACGGCTACCGGCTTCTTCACAGGAAAACTGTGGAGTAACTTTACAAGTATTTGTATTGGAAGCGAATCGATAGGATTGGATGGATGTTTGGTAGAATGTGACGTCAAATAAAATATTAAATGAGCACTGGGAAATGCATTTTCTTGACTTCGTCTGTCTTCGATCTAGAGAATTGGTATTTAAACATTAAACAAACGATGTAATCGATCTAATCGTTTATGTTTAATGATTAACTTTCATTTCCACGTAGTGTTCGAATATTGGTAGAGAGGATATTGGACAAGTGGCGCTGCTCCACGTGTCAGGCATCTGACTGGATCATAAATTGTATGATTGAGGCTATTGTAATCTAAACGTGCTAAACAAAGAGCTACAGACCAGGATTCAGGATTTTACAAACAGTGGTAAAAAATAATGACTTTATGAAACTACTACTACTACATTTTTTTTTTTGTAAACTCTATCTCAAATAATAATTAGGAAAAGACTGCAGGGTTTGGATCTTCTGATGTTTTTGTCTGTTCATTTTGTCAATATTACTTACCGAATATTTTGAAAACCATCTGCACTATATTACATTAACTACTTAGTTCAGATTTGAAAACTTAAATTGCTTTTACTTTTCTCATCAACTAAAAGTTTTATTTACAACTAAATAGATTGTTAAGGTTTTGGAGTAAATACGCTGACACCAGGTTAGTCACTAACCACACGAAACAGTACGAATGAAGGAGTAAATATGGTGGCTACTAATCTATTAGTAATTTACTTCAAATTGATACATAAAAGGTCTAATCTATATCAAATAAGCAAAATGATTCACGGTTTTGAACAAAAAAATTAAGCTTTCTAGAGCACTTCCTTAGCACACATCAACAAGATCTACAAAACTAACTAGCAATTAACGCAATTCATCTTTTATTCTTGATCTTGTTTCATTCTTTGAAGTAATCAAATCCCCTGTTCAAAGGCAAGCAGTTATTTCAATCTTGTTAGACAGTATGGCGCGCAAAAAGCGCGGAATCCGCCGCGCGCGCGACATTTGTGCGCTTGCGACGGCCGCGAACGTGCGCGCGCGCTCTCATGAATTTAGATCAATGGGAAAAAAACGAAGAAAGCCATCCTGCTTAGTCTCAGACGACGCTGTCATCATTCTTGTAAGAAACGATTGTTGGTAGTTAGGCGGGCTGGATATGGCATCGGGAATTGCAGTTCTAGATTGCTCGCGCAGAGGAATGTCCCTATAAAAATAATTTAGAAGTAATTAAATCAATCGTTTCTTCACACTTTTGTTGCCGCTTTTCCTATACATTTATAAGAAAAAAGCACTAACATGATGGAATAAAGGTACATTTAACATGATGAATTGATCTATAACAGCAATGAAGCAAAAAGTTTCCTCATGTCAGTGAGTGATGTGTGACGGTTCTGTGAAACTTACTACAATTTATTTTTCTCGTTACTATTTGACACGAAATCCACATTCTTTATTTGTTTGCAAAATGGAAGCGATTTCCTGATCTGCAGTGCAATAAAACCTACATCTTCGACTGTTGAACGATATTATTATTTCTGATCTGAAGTTCGAGAGGAAGCGAACCGATTCATCTAATCAGAAAGAATTTAAAAGACTGTCTAATATAAATCAGGTGCCTATTTATTATTCTGTCTATATACTTGTAATGGGCTGGCAGACTAACGCACTCGAGATAGCGCACCAATTAAACGCACTCCAAGAATGGAAAGTGGTTGTTTTTGCCAGGCCAGACGCGCTTTGTCGAAGCCGAACGGTTCTGGCAATGGCAAACATTCGGCTGCTTTGAACACAGCCATTCATTAGATACATTTTTGTTTTAAAGTATTTTGAGCCCTAACAACGTTATTGTTGTTTGATCTGATGCTGTTTTGCTTGGGTTTGAAGGCCTCAGCATACGCACTTTAAAAGAAAACTTATTTTGGTACGGTATTTTAAAAACATTCGTCACGATTATTAACAAAGAATATAGCTGCGTAAGTACTATGCTACGTTAAAATTTATTACCACTGCTACTGCTACACTCTCAAAACGGTGAAGGAAAACATCGTTAGGAAAACGTCACGCATATCCTAGAACCAAAAATTCAAAGACATGTGACATCTACCAACCCGCACTGGGCCCGTGTGGTGGATTACAGCCCACTCCTTCTCACAGAGAGCAGGCCTGTGTCCCACCAGTGGGAATATTATAGGTTGATTATGCTTGCTGCATTCATAAACAAAAGCGTGCTCTGTAGTTACAAATACAGTGGAAAAATAATTTCCCCAGTTACTTCATGCACACACCAGTAACAAACCTTATCTATGTTATACAAATAATATTACTAATACAATCTAATTAAAAGTCGATCCTTCAAAAACTGGTCTCATCCCTACGCTACAATACCAACATCCAATACAACTCCCGAGTTCAGCGCTACATCTGTAACACTGAACCTTAATCCTCTTTATGTAATCAATTTCATCCTCCTTTGTCTTCACGGCACCTGTAATGTGTATGAAGACATAAAAAGTATACATGTACGGAGGAAAAGCTTGCAATAAGCGGGCAAGTAGCGCGCATGATTAGCGGGCAGAGGGGCGGGCAGCGCGGGCGGTTGATTGCTTGCCCAATTGGGCCTTATACGCCGCACATGGGAAATATTTTTAATCAACACCTCCATTGAACTTACGAGCGGTCGTACGTGAGCTCTGTGCACAGGGACGTATTCGGACGACTGGAACTAAAACGTCTCTTGTTTAGGATAACTAAAAAAGGATAGGATAAAAAAAAAATAGAATTTATTTAGGATAACTTTGGCTTGCGACTTCGTTCGCGTGGAGGTCGATGAAATACACCCCATGTAGCTCGCTGATAATGTAGCTTTCAGAGTATTTTTGAAGTTTATACATTACAAACAAATATACAAAAAATCAAATCTTCTCCCTTTATAATATTAGTTCAGATAATATTTCCATAATCAAGGTGTATTCGCGGAAAAGTGGAAAACCCGTTTTCGTTGTTGATAATTTCTTCAGCTAACTTCTTTTCTGCATTTAAAGACAGTTTCCAATTTGAGAACAAACTATCTGGGAGAGACTACAGATAGAGAAAAGAAAAACTTGAAAGGTAAAAGAGAGAAACGTGCAAAGTACCCAGTCATAAATATGAAAGAACTTATTAATCTGACACAGTTGACAAAAATACTCGTACAACACAAAAAAAAAACTGCTTCCTAGTATAAAACCGAGAGCCTCAATTCTTCAATTTATAATATTACTTACGTATAAGGAACTTTATGATTCTGGAGAACAGTTAACTAGATAGAATAAGTCTAAGGAGTTTTAATAAGAGTGACAGCCTCATTAACATCGGCCGGATCTAACGACGCCTTCAACTTTGCTTGTTACTTGTTAGCTTTTAAATCAAAACACATTGATTGCTGTTGCTCAGTGAGCTTCAGTTACTTGGTGTTCAGCATGATCACATGGTGTCAATAGCGCTTATTTGCCATCGTTACATTTTAGTATAGAAGAATGAGCTTCGAAATACTAATACCTACAGTTTTTATTTAGAAAGTTACTAGAAAATTGCTGCGACAAATTCATGGTGGTTGATATTCAGTATGGGCACATTTTCAGTTTGGGCGGATCGTCCGCCCAACACGCGTTTTTTACCAAAATGATTAAACTTTCTTAAATTCTCGGTTTTCATTTATTTTTCGATTAAATTGTTAAATGTTTTTGAAATATTAATTGTTGTATTTCCACAAAACAACAAGGGAATGCATACTTTGAATTCACAAACATCGGAGGCGTCACTGCGCCATCTTTGACACCTTGGCTTGTCTGCGCCACAGCGCGCAATGTCGCAACTCGGTGCCACTAGCAAATCTTCGTACAAAATGAAAACAGATTTAAAAAGGCATTTACGAAAACTTTGTACAGCCCAGTAACCATATTGGTCTACCTAAGCCTGGATACAAGATCATACAAAAATATTTCAAATATAGTTATTAAAATAAAATAAACACTAGTCAGAATCCGTACCTCTCCGGGGTGTAGCTAAGGGGCGCGGATGGCAGTGGGTCGGTGCTTGATTGGCCCTATGAATGTGAGTAGATTGCACCGCGGCCGCGATCGCCGATGCTTCCTCTCGCCACCACACTCCCTGTTTTATATTATTTTATTTATTGCACACTTTTTTATTTCCTTGCAGCTTTGTTAGTGACCGAAGAGCTCAATTTATTAGATGGCATAGTGGTCTCTAGTGATGAATTGACAAATCAAATGAGGTATGTAAGCATAGTGTCCGATAGCCGAGATATGTTCCCCAGAATAACCCTCAAAGCCTAACTGGTACCCTTAAATCGACGAACAAAAACTAAATTAAAATGTCAATCACAATTAGCTAACGAAAATGTGATACGTGAGTAATGTTAACCTTTTCAGTTTCAGAAATAAATAAAGAATCATCAGCTCGTTCATATTTTAAGACACAAACATACACCTTGTATATCTCTGTACGAAATCTCGTAGATGCCAACCCATGTAAATGTAAGTCACGTTTTCAATAACCTACAGTTTTAGCTTCATAATTTTAACCCAGGCCGATATAGGAGACTTTATTTTGTTATGATATTTGCAGATATGTAAAGCAGGTACGGTTTACATATTAAATTATCTTGTAGCTTTCATATTATTTTTTATGTTGTTTTTGCATTGTTTCCTATATATTTTTGCAACAGGATGAGCAAATAAAAGCCGCTGAAACGCGCTCGCACGCGGACCACGAAAAGGCTACTCCACGTTTTACCGGCACTCAAAAATCGACTCGGAATTTTCTTTGTTTACATTGACCATGTGCACGAAATGCACCTGATGACACGAACTAAAAACCTAGAATAAAGTTCTGAAATATAGCTTTGTTTAAAAACAACATTGTTGATGAAAGTTGCAGAAAGATTTTTAAGGAGTAATCCCTGTGAAATCTTTGTAACCATAACCGATTAAACAGAACAAACGTCTTTACTTTCAGTAACAACTGAACCTATTGAACGATATTTGAAAATTTGTGAGGAAGTGAACAGTATCAGTATCAGGAGAGTAGGAGTGGTAGGGGTGCGTTGGTGTCGACAGTTCGGGAGGGTGGTCGCGTGGTCGCGCGGTTGCGGCACGTCATACCGCTCCGCAGTCAGCTGAGTCGCGCCGCACTCAACTCGTATTATTAACGACGTGTATTGTAATCACGCGGCGGGCGATCGCCTCCGCCGAAGGTAGGGCGGTATTAAATTCCGACAGCTACGTGATAAATCGAAATTGGAAAAGTTTAATAATGTTCGGTTGCTCCGAAAGCAATAAAACCGTTTATAAACGGGCACGAGCGAACGAGACGGGCGGCAGGGACGCCCGCCTTCGGGAGTTTTAGGGACTCTTAGGTGAGTCCGCTCGGCCTTACGGGCTTTAAATTGATTTCGCTGGTATCTTGATGAAGAAAGAAAACCGTCACTTGGGATGAGAATGTTCACCGTAGATGAATGAGCCTACCGAACGTCTCTATGGGCTTCCAGGTTCCGTAACCACTTGTTAGAATATAAGACCAAGTGGCACATGCAGAAATAACTAAGGCAAAACTACTTTTCCGCGTGAATATTAGCTACGGACAGCCCTAAAACGTCAATTGAATTCTTTTTACAATCTAATTGAAAAACTCGTGAATGTGGTGACGCCCGAATTACGCCCTTACATAAGTAAACAAAATAACATTTCTGATCATGAGAATTTTCTAAGGTCCTGAATTTCGCAATATGTATGAAAAATGGCTGAAGTTAACATCTATCAACACTTCAATAGCAATTACTAGTTTGCTGGACGTATTATTGATTGAGCTAATTATTAATCAGTTGATTTATCATTATTTATTCGACTAATAGAATAATTAGGGCGCTGAGAGGAGGATAATTGCGGGGGCGGCGCGTGCCCTCCACCTACACCATGTATCAGCCTCCACAGGACCACACGTCCTCCGCTACAGTTCCTATAAATCGATACATTTCTAACAACAATATCACATAATTTAATCAGGTCTTAACAATGTTAATGATCGTTGTCGTCGACAAGCAGTACCTACTTTTCATCTCGACTAGCCCGCCATTGTCTAGAAGACGGCGTCAGATTTTTGTAATAAGCAACATGCTGAATATTATTTACATATTCAAATTACTTCTATACAAAACTCCTGTTTTTAATTATAAACTTAATTTGCTTATGATAAATCTATGGAAATTTTTACCTCGGGCTCCAACCCTCTATAGCGTTAAGGGTAGAGTAATTACTTCTTTTCTTCGTAATAAAAACGGATTAAACTTTGCTTAGGGTGGCCCATTCATTTTGTTTACTATTCAGAATGACTTGTGTTAAGAAAAAACTAATTTACGCCCGCTGTTTGGGTGTAGGTATTATCTGATTTGAGATTTAAATGAAATTAGCTGATTACAAAACAACGAAAGTTTACAAAAATATAAATTGGCAAAGTTTGATTGCGGTTTAATCAATTGGATGTTTGGATTCAGTGGCTGTTAAATATATAAAATAAATGTAAAATAAAAATTGGCTCTTGTTAATTAGTCTTATACCTACTTCCAGTGATTTTATATGAATATAATAAAGTTCTCAGACTAAGTGCTTTGTTTTATGAAAATACCTCTTAAGACTTTCAGAGCCTTAAAATTAGGTAAAGAATACCTATTAATTCTCCTACAAAACTGTAATAAAAGTAAGCAGTTTGCGTCCTTTAATTTGATTAGTCATTCGCGCAATCTGTCCAATTCCTCCTTCAATTAGCCTTGCGGAGTCAAGCGGCGATGTAATAAAAAGAAACACAGATAAATGAGCGCTTAATTCCTTTCGCTGCTGGACGCTGCGCATTGATATCAATTATCAGGAAGCTGGAGATGGTATTGTATACGCGAATTGTGCCATAAAGCCGCTAATCCGGGCCCGAGCGAGCCACAATTTGTCCAAACGGTTATGTTATTGCGGTCGGTAAGCTCGCAGCGACCGCAACTCGCTACATGATTTTTCTCATAAAATAACTTTCACAAACTATTTGGTTAATTCTATTTACTTTTGGTAATTGGCGGGATGATTTTGTATTATTATATGACGATGCAAGAATAGAAAGAGTTGCTTAATGTAAAATTGATGCCAATCAACGTTTCTCCGCAGATGCTGTAAAGTTTTGCATGCAGTTAATTGAGCTGACATGTAAGTATATTAATGGCTGGTTACAATGTCGTCCCGGCTTCAATGTCAGCGGACTCAATTTGTCGAAACTGTTATTGCACGGACGGTCAGCCCGCGCCAGTCCAGTTTTATACGGAATCGCCCATAACGGACAGCTCCGGCGGCTCTAACTCCCGGGAATGGACACTTGATTAAGATACTTGTGTCACTTTATTTTGCGATTACATCTGACATGAGGTCGCAATCTTCTTTATTGTTAATTTGGAATAAATCTGGTTGATTAACTTTTTGTTTTACTGAAACTTTGCGCAAATACCATTTACTTAACTTACAACCTATTAAAAGAGACAATGTTGGCACTATTAGTCTCTGTATTCATTCTTGAACATATTTGTCGTTTAACGATAAACAAACATGAAAAGAAAAACATAAAAGGAATGAGCAAAGGTTAGAACACCTACATATGTATATGTACACAATAGCAGGAGGTGTCAAAGTATCAGATAGATCAAATTTATTTACAGTGGCATTCACACCCAAACCTTGGTCCATCCAATGTCATCTAATCAAACGCGGAATCCAACTTTAGACGGATGTATGGGTATTCGAAATTGGATCGAAGATTGTAAGAGGGATTGAAGGACAAAGATGGGCGAGGGGGTGTGAGGCGGGCGGGGGTGGGCAGCCCACGCACCACGTCCGAGCCGTAATGAGTTGAAAGCGGATACTTGTAGCGCACTCAGGGCGCGCGTGTCCGGTTACCCGCCTAATGTTGCCCGGATAAACAATGACGTCCAGCCTTTTAGCGACATTTGTGGACCCACTCAACGCTGGACATAAGCCTAAAAAGATTTTACTATTTCAGATTCTTTCCGATGTACGAAGGAAAATGTCGTGTAATAAGAAAATGTGGTGACGGTTTGTTTGTTTGTAAAAGTTTTACAAGAGACTAGTGGACCACCTAGCTAGCTAAACGAAGTTATTATAGAAGGTAGCTAGCTATAAGTAAACACCAATAAAAAAATTATTTTGATTGAAGCTTGAGTTTTTGATGTTAAATAGTAACAAAAATCGAATTTTATCTGTCTCGTTCTTCTTGTTCTTCTAATTATCACCTCAACTAACTGATATCTATAGACAGGTAGGACCATACGATATCTTGTACATACGTATCGCAACGACACGTTACTATAGTGTGTAAGCCCACTAGCATTAGGTAAGTGCCGAGCGCCGCTGTGAGAGCCGCCTAGTCAAATGTAGAGTGACGGACCATCATTGCTCCATTAGCAGAGAACGGTCGAGGGCCGGGGGAGTCCGGGATGTTTGATACGCCATTACTTCATTAGCAGCCTTACGCTGTCATGAGCCGATTATTTAACAGCACTATACATGGACATCTCTAAAAGCTAATGGATAATGTTAGTGGTAATTATTGTTTACGTAAGAGCTGAGTATCATGTTGTACCGATATTATAGATCTTGTTGCTAACGTGTTGAGAAACTAATAATTGAAGACCTAGTTTCCATTTTCTGATATATAGGTAAGTTTTTGTTATGAACAGTTTTTTTTTAACCTAAATTAGTTCAAACCACTCGGAAAAATTAAACTGCTTGTCATAGGCTGGGAAAATTTAAGGTTCTCGCGGGAAATAACAGTGAATAAGTGCGAATATTCTCACGAAACAATACACCGATACGGGGCATAACACTAAATTAAAAACCTAATTACATAAAACCCTTCCAAATCAATAAGAAAAGAGAAAAACTTTGAACTGTAAATCAGGAATTTCTTCCAAATATTTATCGAAACTAACCATTCATTCGAGATCTTTCGTCATAAATATTGCAAATTCGCGCCTGAAAGAGGGGGCAGGGTGGTACACAGGGAGTGCGGTCCATTATCCCGAGGTGAGGGCGTCGCAACAGCAAAGACGTTAGTCCGGCTCTGCATCGGCGACTTTATGACGTTATCTCTAACAGGTTCCGTCGCCGGGATGGGGTTGCTTCACTGGTGAAAGCACGGGATCCTCTGTTGTGCCTGATAATTGCCCCTAATGGAAAAGTCTAGTCACTTCGTGCGAAGTGCATTCCAAGTTTTCGCTTTTGCCAGATAGAAGTTATTACTTAGCCTTGTGCAGGCAACGACTTATAGATTCAAATAAGTGTGTTGGTATAGATAAATAGCTTAACAAATGAGAACTCTCAATAGCGACTAATGGATTTCATATCTTCAGAAATCCTGCAATATGAAAAGGCTTTTTTTTTTTGCGAAGAAATAAACCTCTTTTACCCAATTCGTTATGGGAATCAACCTTTCGAAATTCTTGATGGGAAATGATACATTAGAAATGGCTACTAATACTTTTAGGTATCCCAAGTATTCGCGAGGAAATAAATCGGTGCGTGCGTTGAATGCGTAAGCAAATTGAGCGGATATGTTTATGTACGCGTTGACTAGTGTGTGTGTACTTACAAACTTGACAGAATGAAAAAGCAAGCAAAATCTAATACACTTACGAGCATCTTACAGCGCATACATATTTAACACGCATATTTACCGATTGGCGTGGATCAGCGGGAGTGTGGGTACGTGGGGGCTGGGGGTAAAGACGGTCATTCAATGAGATTGCTTCTTGCCGCTACTCTCGAGGTAATGGATCCCGCCGAAATAGACTGGATCAAGGAAACACTGCTAGTGCGTTAGTGCACCGAGCGTCCACGCTGCTGCGATAAACAACGCGATGGATGTGGTATACGTAGTGGACACTTTGTGCTAACTTGATAAACTGTCCTGAAACTTATAACTTGATGCGATGACTCTTGTGCTTGCAATTGCTTCTAAACACAAAGTCACACAGACAATCAAAAAATCTAAACTACTAAATTCTATCATCTAAAATGCAGATTTGCATTATATTTCGGCAAATAATTTGAATGTAACATTATACATATATAACAGGTCAGTTGTTTACCCTTTCTGTTTTCAATGTAGACACCGGCGCAGAAATGTCACCGTGAAACAGCACTCAAAGCAAAGTGCATATCTATGTAGCGAGTGGACATTCGATCTTAAAATAGATTACTGGACAGTGGACGTTGTTGAATATTCTTAGTACTAATATTTGCATAAGACTAACGAAATATTAATTTTAATAAATGGTTTGGCTTTATGGAATGGAAATAAATCTGCAATAATCAAGTCACGACAAACAAGTCGTGTCTAATTGTCATGAATTAAGTAAATGTAAACAATGAAGTTAGTATTTATTTTCATCTAAATTACATTGCTTAAGTGTCTTATTTTAATAAAAAGCTAAGCTACTTTAATAACTGATGCATATACTGTAATAGCAATAATGTAATTTCGTTTAAAATAGGTTTTTATTTTTACTAATATATTTATCTTTTTATTTTATGAATGTGAGAACGCTGTAGGCTTAGTGGACTGTAGATTTGTTAACAATTTTCTGTTTTGTTAAGTACTTGGTACTTCTTGAAAGACCTACACTGTCCTCCCATATCTATTAACACTGTTATTTGAAAATATTGTAAAAACCAATTATTTTTAAAAGAGTGAGACTGTGGAGTTTCTTGCCGGCTCTTCTCCATAGGAAACAAGCAAGCACTTGGGACTGACCCAGCTTCTGACGTTTAAGGCGAAAGCGTCAAGGTAGTCCGCGAAGTTCAAATTTTCTTACGTTTTTTGCAATTTGCAGGTCAGTATCATGTTGTATGTTGATCTAAATATGATTTGCGGCCATATCAAATGTTTATTTATAGAATAATAATCATAAAAACGATCAATACAACTCTCTAAGATCATATAATCGCACTGAATGACTATTTCATGAAATCATGACATTTGACGATTGTGCTTACTTATGGAATTGTATTACTGATTGTAATGATTATAATTATGTGATGCCATATTTGTAACGGTCGCAAATCATATTTTAATCAACATATAACCTCACACTGACCTGCAAAATGTAAAAAACTAAAGAAAATTTGAATTTCGCGGGCTACCTTAGCGCATACCCCTTAATAAGTGCCCATGTAGGTTTATGTGAAATAAAATATTTTGAATTTAACTACTTTCAGAGATCAATTAAGCACTTATTTCTATGGCCTCTTTTACTTAAAATCTCCATAGAACATTTCAGTGGCAGAGAATGGCTATCTACAATTTGTAGCGGTGACAGCGAAGCAAACTGTCTACGAACTAATAATTCTATTCTATGAGTCAAGTAGTAAGTAGAAGCTGCTTTTTTAATTGTACTTCAATAATGATTTTAAAGAAAATGACTGTCATCTTTATTTTCTTTTCAATAATACCTACCTCTAGCTACTTAATCCAGAAGGAAAATCAAGGGAAAAAGGGTATGGGTAAGATAATCTAACATAATACAATTTTTGTAATAAAAATCTATCATAATAATTACGTAAGATATTACTATAAATATTAACACAACGGTAGTTAATTCTTAACTCAAAACTTAAACTTGACGAAATATTTTTAACACACTTTTTCGCATTACATGGGAGAATTAATTAATTCTCACGCCTACAGTTTAAGGTTTTATTAAAGCACGAAATTAATTAATTAAATTGAAATACCTAGAATTTTATGATCTCACGACTCTTATGAATGAGGCACAAGAAAAAACTTATTATTGTCGTGCAAAATCAATTTTCAGAAACACCATCGACCTACACGACTAAATAAACTACACCCTTAGTAAATCCTTACATAACACGTAGCACATAGGTGTTATCGAGTAGTATCGTCACACAAATTCACACAATGGATTCAGTATGGATTGAATTATGGAAGACGCGGAACTGGGCCGTGTAGGGACAAGGGGGAAATGGAAAATGTGTGTCGCCAACTTGGGCCTAACAGCTCCTGGACGGAGTAGCGACGGTAATGGATTGATCAGATACCTCTTTGAGTACGCTTCAGCTATACTATTAGGTATATTGTGGGTAGATGTCGGATCTATTTAGTTATTTTGTAGCTACGTCATTTTTCAGGGAACTGGTTTCCGCAAATGATTGCAAAGTAAGACTTCAGGTACCTACTTAAATTGAATTAGCTTTTCCCTTGAAAAACCTGAGTATACGGTGTTATAATACGGTCTATGTTATGTTATTGAAATCGTGTTATTAATTCCTTTTGAAAGTAAAAACAACATTTACTTGATCTTATTTATTCATTATAAATTGGCCCTTTAAATTAAAGCAGTTTTAATGGTTAATTGCCTTAAAAGTAGAATGTATTTTTAATATGAACGTGAACATGTTTATACGGATGTTGAAAGTAGGTAGGTACAGTAAATGGGGACCTTAAGTTTTTCACCTACCTACTTATTAAGGACAATAAAATACTTTTGGTGGTTTTAATTATGTCGTTCAAGACAACATAAAATGCTAAAATGGCAAGGCACACCTATATTGCTGCAAACAGATTTAATAATATTAAATGTCCGTATAATTTAAATGAGAAACTATAAACAACGTATCTTGTTTTGTGTGGTGATAAATGTTAACTTCAGATATTATTTCACTTAAACTTAAATTAATTGAAGATGCATATAAAGTTACTAAAAGATTTCTGTCTGTACAAATACAGTCATAACTTCAGTAGTTACCATTAATTGAATTTGCGCATGATTTAGGTATCTACCTACTGTAATCAATAGCTTTGCAACACGACATCAACTCTAATCTGCTTATATATTCAATCATTTACAAACATGAAACCCTATCTCAACTTATAGAATAAATAGTTAATATTAGTTATATGAAGGAGTGCACAATAAAAGAACTCAGCGAGGCTACACAGTCGCTAGTTCATTATCCAAATGGACTACAGCTATTTGATCCACTTATGTGATTGCCTGCAAGCATTATCTCTCCTCCACTGAATGGAAGCCATAAGTCTACCTCGTAACTCTCTCGCTTTTCTTACAATATTTCTAAGTACTTACGTTAGCAATAAATATGTATGCACATAAATTAACTATTGACCTATGAACGTGATATGTGTTGGTAGAAATCTTTCTTACTGGTATTAATTGATTGGTTTAGGGACTTAATTAATTAAAGTGCTCAATAACGATGTGCTTGTATGTGATAGGTTCTGCCTGCAAATGCAAATAAAGCTTTAAAGATATACATACATAAGGATAAACTGAATAGTTTAAAACTTTAGAGTGAAGATAAACTTAAACTCGGAATAAGGATATTGTGCCTATTTCAGCAAAACATGGAAGAAGTCTTATTAAGTACCAATTGGTATAGGAACAGGTTAATATAATCGAAGCAACAAGGGCATACCATCGCCTTCAATATACCCATACCCAAGCAATAGATAAGACTACAATTTCATTATAACTGCTGACTATATCCTACATACGATAGCCTTTATGCTCTTCCAATAGATAAAACAGATAAATACCACACATTTACATTCATTGCTTAGAGTGAATCAAAAGAGTTGGAGTGCTCTGAAGAAATCAGCAGATACAAGATAATGGACCGATCCAATCACTTAGCGAGGTGGACCTCGGTTACTTATACACTAGCTAGTACACTCATGTATAAATTTACAAGGCTCTATATAATTCCCTGCAAGCTCGCCTTTGTTTATCGTTGACGTGCAATACCACACGGATATTGAATCTTGATTCGGTTTTCAGCTTGATTAATTTGCTTGTTAGTGTAACAATGGATAACCAATCAATGTTTTGACTAGACTTCACATTGTAAACATGAACATTTGATGACCTGGGTGTTGTGAACTCTCTTCAACGCTCATGCTTTAAGCCAAGACCAAAAAATTACGTCCATCGCTCCATTACACTATATAGATTCCAATTTAAACGTTAGTTTTTGTTGGCAGGACTACATGTAGATCGGAGCGTGTAGCAGACACTACAATTTATGCAAACTTTTTTCATCCTCATATAATTATTGCTTTAACAATTTCGTGTTTCTCAATATCCGAAGTCTTCTCAATTTCGATATTGGCAACACTTTTCATTATTACAAAATATTCCTGAAAGGGGCTAAGATAACGTGTATCTCTTCCCCTCAAGGGTTTTTCAGCACGATGCCGAAGAGGCTCGCTCTATTTCCTACAATTATTCGTCGGAAATGAGATTTCGGATTAGACCGCCGTCTGATGAAGACGTCTATAAGATGGACTGGGATGAAAAAACAATTAAATTTAGACAGAATTAATACCTATTTTACATTGGTAGATTTAGTAGAAAGATTTCTTTAAATATATATATTCATATTCATAGTTACCTATATAAATTATATTCATTGGTGAAAAGTTTGCTAGGCTTCAGAGCGTTTACGTCTAGCGCGGGAAGTCAAGTTTAGGTAAATTCTTTGCAAAAATCACTCACACAGAACACGCGTAAATGTCGTAGAGTTGGCGCGTTCGCTCTGTTTATAGTCAGACTAACCCACTTCGATCTGTTCAATTTAGAGCAATAATTTATAGTAAATAATTTATTGGAATTTAAATCCTATACTTCGTGTAAATAATAGTTTTATAATATCAAACTGAAACAGTTTATTTATCTTACGATTCTTGTCGTGTTAATTTAACATTAGGCATAACAATTTGATGAATCATATTTATTTCTTAATTTTCATCTACTGATGTTATTATTACTCCTAGCAACAACAAGCTCAACACGTCATACTCATAGCTACATTATGGGTACTTTTAACATTAGCATGTCGGTGACGTGAGCCCATAAGATTTTCCTCTATCAAAAGTCGCTCAACGCGCTAAAATAAGTTTTCACTTTAAAAAAAAAAGTGTGCGTCGTTCGGAGGAACCCCGTCAAGAATAAAGTTCGTTCTCACGTATCATTTAAAACAAAAACAAAATTTTCGCAGCCGCCATCTTGGATTTACATTTTGACCTCAGTATCGGCTTTAAACCCCTCGAAAACGATTGCCTCTAAATACTGCCATAGCTGGATCGAGAGAAAGTGTGTCCACATATTGCCCTACCACTCAAATCGTTTTCGACTTTCGGAAATGGCAGACGTCGAGAAATAATTACAGCGTCCGTGCTGTATCGTTTTACAACACAAAAGTATGTTCAGTATTTAGAAAGATAACAAATTACAAAAAAGAAAATTCGACGGTGGATCCTCTCCATAACATCGAATGCAAACCATATCAGATGAAATATATCGTCTGTACCTGCTCCAGATCGAAAGATGAATTTCTTCTAAAGCTTCGCTAATTCTCTTCCAGACGTCATGGAAGTGAAAATTCACAACAATATCTTGATTTCACGTGCAAAAACAGTACCTACTGTATTTATTTTTTCTTTTGCTCATATCTCGAAAATGGTGCGTCCTATCGCAAAAATTATGAAAATTTCGAACCCCTTTATAAACAACCTAAACCTAAACCCCTAAACCTCAATATGTAGGTAATATTTTTTCATATTTCCATACAAAAAGTATAAAATTCCATATAAAACACGTCGAGACTGCAACGCATGCGCGCCTCCGGCACTAAAAAAAAACACGGGGTAGGGCAAACCACGTGGAGTCGCGATTGTCAAATTCTAGTGGAATTTTTGTGATAGTTTAGTTCGGTGTAAAAGAGAATTGGCACCATTATCGACTTCAGCACCCTAAATTAGTTTTCACATCGATAAAATGTTTTACTTACTAAAGTACTAAGATTTAGCGATCATACTACTCGTATAATCGTGCAATATCGTTGTACGCACAAAATAATGTTTTGAATACGAAAATTAAGGTTAATAAATGTAGTGAAAAATATATAATTTGATAAAATATTGTGTTAATTTATCATATTTTATTTATTTACATAGTAGGCATACAAAGGCATGAAGTCTTTTTGATGAGATTAAAAAAGCGCACATCACTGCTCGGGTGAAAATAAAGACAGCATTCTAAAAGTGGCCACGTAGCAAGTAGATGTCAAATATTTCGCTGTTTTGATTAATTTGGCAATATTTCTGTATAGCAATATGAAATATGGCTAACTAGTGAACTAAAATATTGATTATGAAATGCAATAATTAATATAATAACAACACCGAATATTTAGTTTTAGATGTAACAAAAGTATTACATATAAAATATATACAACTAAAACGGTTACAACATCAAATTCAGTGTTAAAATTGCAATTCATTATTAATATTCTAGTTCACTAGTTAGCGATATTTCATATTTCCATACAGTAATACTGTCAAATTGATCAAAATAGGTAAATATTTGACAGCTATTTGCGACGTTGTCAAGTTTAAGAATAAACGCTCTTAATAATATAGGATAGCTCATACTAATTTCATGTATAGTACTACTAATTCCATGATGCCATGATAGTATTTACTAATTCCATACTGTCATTACTCCGACTAGTAAATAGTTATGGCTGGCTCACATTGTCGCTCTAGTGCGGTAATATAAATGGTGGTGGTTATCAATTTAAAATGTTTTTATTCACTCGGTGACTATAAGAGAGTTTTATTCACCATTATCGATGAATAAAATGCTCTTTTTCGAGTGCCAATGGTAAAAAATATATTATATGATTTAGTGTGTGGCATTACAAATGAATACAATACAATAGCGTTCCAATAGCGTCAAAAGAGTAGTTTAAGTTAGAAGCCCTGTTACTTGGTAGTCATTTACCTTTACAGTATTCTATACACAACTCCGTTAATTAAAAGTTAACAAAGCCGGCGTCTAATTGGATGGTTTATCTATAGCTACATATAAGTCAGTGTACGTACACATTCACTGAGTTTATAATAATTACATTATTGTTTGCTTATACATCTCCAGATGTTATTACGTTAGCTGAACAAACTTGAAGATTGAGGATTTCGTTATAAGTAATAGCTAAGAGTATAACAACTCATAAGTCCAGTCATATTACCAGTAAACCATAAATCTCCAGTCCAGCATTCAACCGAAAACCTACAAGCAAATGACCCGTTGAAATTTTTCTAAATTGCATACAAAATGTCTCTTACAGACTTGTGGGTTCTGACGGCTATTACTTACAACGCAATATCAAATTGCTTTCAATTTATTTCGCAATTGCCGTCTTTGAGTTTCGCTTTGTAGGGGCCTCTGACGTCGGTCCGAGGCAACAATAAAATGTATTCGTCTCCGGAATGTTTAATATGGGGAAAAGTTTAATAACGCGTCCGGGCGGGCGGCGAGCGGCCCTGCAGCGGACCGGCCGGCCGGGTGGTCAGCGCGCCTCACCAACCGACTACGATAAATCAAATCTTTTACCTTCTACGTCGCTGAGAAAAATCCCTATTACATTCACAAACATTTCTTCGACCACCAGTAAGAAATTACCGTCCAATTATATTTGGTGACTCTGGCTCGTAGCAATTTTATATTTTGAGCTCTAATTTCTTATCAACCCTCTAAACAAGCGCTGTAATTATAATTTAACTGAAAATATACAAGAGTTTGGTCATTGCTAAACTTAGGTACCATATAGGTACTTTTATCTTTTCAGCTTCCAAGATGAAAAAACATAGGTACCGATCGAACTAAACTTCACACCCATAATGAAAACTTGTACCTACATACGTACCTCTACCTAATTATAGGTAACCTACCTTCCTATAAAAAGTTTGTTTATTAAACTCTTGTAGTTAACGTTTAATAACGTCTCAGCATAAAAATCGACCCACCCATTGTTCCAAGGCTTACTAAGGCGATGTGGCGTTCTAAAAAAACTGTTGTAATTGGAAACATTGTGACTGCAGCTCATCAAGACATAGCAACGAATACGAAGCCCGGCTCTGGTGTCTGCGCCGCCGCCAACACAATAGCTCCCTGACGTTAATTAAATGTTAACAAACGCCCTCGTCGTCTAATTGGAACTGTTGCCTATTATCCTTACCTTTCGACGCGGAGAATAACTCCCAACCTCGTGAATTGTACTTCAGACTTTTTACTCGGCTTTCTTCAAATTGACTGAGACTCATTGCTTTTGTTTTCAAAGATAAGTAGGCATCCACTCATTCAAACACAAAGCTTTTTTAATTGCTTGTACAATCAAGTCGTACTTAAATGAAATAGGTAGGTAACTAACTTTATTCTGTCTTTGCAAGTTAAAATTAAGGGTTCGGTAACCAAATCATGGGTTAACAGTATTAGGTTCAACCTGTTGAGTGTCTGGAACTTCAGTTTAAGTAGGTATGCATCATCATCTGCCTAGCCTTTTCCCAACTATATCGGGGTCGGCTTCCATTCTCCAGATACAGCCGAATATCAGTATTTTACATGAAGCGACTGAATATCCAGGGCTGTCTTTGCCATAACACTCTGGGCAAGTGCCCAAGGCCCCGCGGTTCATGGGTCCCCCAAATCTTGCCAGCGTCGTAGCTAGAGGCTGTCAGAAAAAAACATAAGTAAATCTCAGACGGCGAGCAAAAATTTTCGATCTCGCTTCACTCGCTCATCAGTATATCCTACATTTACTTAGTTCCCAAACGCTTAAGTCGATAAAGTAGCTACTATTTCTGTATATATGGTCAAAAGAAATCCTAACATATCCGAGGCGGGGTGGTATAAATTTCGAGCTCGCTCATGTATCCTGCATTCTCTATATCCTAAAGAGGCCAGGGCCTCCAATAGATTAAAAACGGCCTTTGATTATCTGACCTCCATACCCATTTATTGCTTAACACAGTACCCCCTATTAAGACGGGTTGTCAGACTTTCGGGTTTCTGACTACAAGGTAACGATTGTCAAAGATCTACAAAGAACAACCGGTACCAACAGTTTAACTTGCTTTCCGAGGCACGTGCTTTCGGATTCAGTAGGTAAGCACCATCTACGAAATATGGTTAATAACCTACCTATTAAGCATATCCTGATAAACCTTTCTGGTCCTCCAGATTTCCAAAATGTTTATCAGGATCTTCTAATCTTCTCTGTAGTTAAAAGAGTACCCTGTAATAATGGTAAGGTAAATCTATAAACAGGTATAACTAGATACCTACTGAAATAGCTAAGTATGATCTCACATGGATTGGTAGGTACCAAAGTATTGATAGCCTAGGTTTAAGGAAGTAGGTAAGAGCACTCAACGGCAAAGCGAATAAGCAGCGGTTAGCAGCGTGGCCTTTTTTTGGTTAACTGTAGGTATATATAGAGTGTTTTTTTTTACTGTGACAGTACCTACCTCCAATAAGAAATAAGAGAAATCCGCATCCTAAGATACGGGGAAACTGTCCAGGACTGACTGACCATTATCTGTTTTTTCATGAAAACAGTTTTGGCTTAGGGGTACTTAATTTTATTCAAGTACGAGTGGCTCATAAAAATTAGATTATTTTGTTTCCGGTTCGATGTTCTGTTTCAAATAAGCATCATACAAGGTAAAGGTAACTACTTACTTTCAATAGCGCCGATTCCGTAGGTGCTCGGGGCTCCAGAACTCAAGAGAGAGAGCGTAGACATCGATACTGATCAGCCAATCTCTTCTCTTTAACCTGTTTTTCAAAACTCTTTTTTTTTTCCACATGCATAGGTAGTAGTTAATGGTGATTATGTAGGTATTATCCTTTTATTTCACGAAATAGTGAGTTCCATATCAACATCAGACGTTTTATGGAGGAAGAGCCGGGTCCCTAGTAACTTCCTGTCACTGTTATTTACATAGCAATTAGTGGTATACAAATTTGTGAATGAAAAAAACCATACAAAGTGAAAAAAAACTTTAATTTCGGAAGTCGGTGGCAAAAAACGAAAAAAAAACCAAAGACACCAACTTCCGAAATTAATTTGTAAGTTGGTTTTAATTTGAACGCAGAAATACTAATTGCTAATGGCAACATTATTGTGCTTCAATGTCAAGTGTCAAGTGTCAGCGTCTTGTTACTGACACTGTCAATACCCAAAAACTTTTGTTTTGAATTAGAAACCTAACCTAGACCAGCTATAATTTTATCAATTCGAGAAAGCATAATTTATTTTATGAATAATTTGGAGTCAAACATATAATTTATCTCAAACCTAATAAAATATGGCTCAATATGTACCCGGCAGACCCGGTGGAGAGTCAGATTCGGACAGCGACGAGGACTACGGCTTCTACGAAAAGCCGGTAACTATTGATCTTGTATTAATTGTTGATAAATTTTATATTTTTGTAATAATCGCCAAGATACACTTGCATATTCAGTAAGCTATTGTTTTTTAACCCAAAACACGCAAGTGTATTATTATTGTGTGTGTATATTGTAAGACTTAGATCTGGGTCGATCTCAAGTTTATTTCCAGCGTCAGGGTTACCTACTAGACGTCGTAATATCATATTCAACTGTAGAGCCCATACTGCCTATTATACAGATAGCATTGCGCATTAATAAATCAATCTGCCTAGCCTTTTCCCAACTATGTTGGGGTCGGCTTCCAGTCTAACCGGATGCAGCTTGATACCAGTATTTTACAGTATTTTACTGCCTATCTGACCTCCAAAACCCAGTTACTAGGTAACACTATACCCCTTGGCAAGACTGGTACAATAAGTCTTAGTCTAATCAATCATCTCTATACAAAACAGAACGTCTGTTGAAGTAGCTGTCTAATCTTATAGGTTTACTTAATACGTTCCTACACCTATGCATAGAATTTGCTGAAGGCAAGTACCTAATACAATAATGAATATGTTACATAAGTCAAATGTTTATTAAGTCTGTTGTTAATTAAAGATACCAAAATAAAACAATAAAATTTTATATTTCAGCCTAGAAATTACTACCAACATCAACAGCAGACTGAGAAAAAAAAACTTGAAATGGACATACAGGATGCCATCATCAATGGGAATTTAAAAGATATTCAAGAAATTGTCACTACAAGTAAAATTAATTTTCTTAACATTTTTCCCCAATCTATATAAAAAAAATTAACACTGTTTGGTCTGCAGAAAATAATTAACCATGGGTGTGATAAGATTTAACAGTTAACAAATGTTTTTTGGCAGTTAAGGTTTATGAGCTGATGTGATGACAGTATTACAAAATTAACCCTCTTAAATACTACTCTAATTCAAAACTACAACAACTCATAGCATTTTTTGGTAATGTAAATCAATCACAGCCTGATTTTCAAGTCAAGTGTGGTTAATGACTAGGGGTTTTTTAATTCTATCTATTCTTGATTGCCTGTTCTATGTTACTGTGATTGTTTTCTGAACTAAGTCCTTCAGTTGACCATTGTACATGGGCCATGGCAGCCGTTGTTCGTTATTCCAACCAGCCCACCTCCCTACAGAAGTAGATTGGGGCTCCTAGTTTGTTCAAAACATCAGCAAAGGAGCTCGGTGACACCTGTGCATTCATAGAGCACATGAGCAACAGTTTCCTCAGCCTCCATGCATGCTCTGCACAGAGGACTGTCCATTATGCCTATTGTGTGGAAATGTTTGTTTAGTGAGCAGTTTTTGTTTGATGCTTTCCTGTAATAGCTGTAAACCTGGTACTGTTTACAACTTATGGTAAAATCTTTGTATTTTTTCAGGATTAAATAACAATGTGAATGATAAGCTAGACAGTGGCTGGTCTGCACTAATGCATGCATGTTTCCATGCACAGGACAATATTGTTAAATACCTGTTGGAACAGGGTGCTAATCCGAACTATCGTGTTGGTAAGTTTAAAATATATTGAGACTCATTAATATATTTTCCAGAAATGACACATGTTTTAGTGTCCGAAGTCTCCTTTCGTCACTCTTTATCAGGTTTGTGTAGTTTTGTGGGTTTTGCATAAATTGGCATGCTTTTACTACTTTTGTTTTGATATCAACTAATAGCACTTGTGCAAGTCAGGTTCATTTCCATCATCAGTTAACTACAAGTAAAGAATAGACTAAAATAAAAATACATAAGGTAAACATGTCAAAGCTTGATAGATTTATACACACACACAAGGTAAATAATGAAATAAATAATACAATTTTACAGATTCCATGACACCCATAATGAGTGCATGCTCAAACAGCAGTGCCAGCAATGAAGCTATATACAGCATTGTGACAGACTTGATAGAAAAGGACTGCAAACTGAATTGTATTGACAACTATGGACAAACTCCTCTAATGAAAGCCATTGGATGTGGCAGAGTTGCCGTTGTGCAGAAACTGTTAGATCTGAAAGTAAATATTGAAATAAGAGATTTGCAGGGATGGACAGTAAGTCAAGTTTAGTTTTCATTCAACCCAAAAAAGCAAAATTATAAGAACAAAATAAACTACTATCGACATTTGCATTAAATCAATTTTCTCCCTTATGTCCCTAGTAATAAAGTTGAAAAGTGTTTCACCCCCAGTGTCCGCAATGGTACAAGGTCTTATCACATAAAGAAAATTCAGGCCATTTACTTTATCATAAAAAAATTATTATAAAATTATTTGACCACATTAGTATATAACTAATGTGGTCAAATATTTTTTTTTACAAAAGAGAGAGAGTGTCGTCCTCTATCTCTCTTTTGTGATGGATAGTTCGACAATAGTTTCATACTTTGCATCCTTGACTTGTTTATAGGTAGATTGTGATGCCTCTGGAACCTAATATACCTACAACATCCTTAGCATAAGCTGGCACGGGGATTTATTTTAATTGAAATTACTAACTAGCTGATAAATGTTAGTGACAAGCTAAATTTATTGCACAATAAAGTATACTTCCATGGTAACAATTTGACTTAGAGGCCAACTTTATTTCATAGCAGTAAGAGCAATTTTCGTTGTTCAAGTGTTAGTACTGATATGTAATTGACTATGCTTATGGTGGTTATCAAATGGTTCATCAAGTGACAGCCCAAACTTGATAATAATTGAGTCATAAAAAAATTACAGGCAGTATTCTGGGCCGCTCACCACAATCAACCAGAAATATTAGAAATCCTAATATCCCAAGGTGCCAGAATGACCGAAGTTGACAAATATAACCGCACAGCTTTAGACCTGGCAGAGTTACACGAATACAATAACATTATCGAAATATTAAAAAGACATCTTCAAATTCCTGAGGAACATGAAGATTCGTTTTATTCGGGTTTAACGTCTTGGCATGACTTTTACCCAGGAATTAAGAAAGGACAAAGGTATTTTATTTGTAGTTAGTTTAAGTAATAATGCGTTAATTGCAGCAGTCATGGCTTCTATTAGGGCCGTAGGTTGATTACTATCAACCAGCTTGATGTTTGTTCTAAGCTCAATGTTTGTCTCGGAATTATTTATATATTCTTTGAAGTGACGTAAACTGCGGACGACATAACCGTTCATTATATTATTATGGTGCAGTTAAAAACCAGCCTGTTTAAAATATGATAGCAATATTTCAACTGTGAAATATTTTTTTCTGTAAGGAGCTTAGAGGAAATACTGTATTTACAGGCCAGATTACAAGAGCGAAATCCCACATCTATTATATGGTATGCACTTGGAAAATTTCACTAGCACCTTTATGAAGACTGGCATGGATTTGAGAACGTTCCTGTTGCTGGAAGAAAACGATATGGTAGATTTGGGAATGGATTTACCGTACGAACGACAGAGACTTAGGAGCGGACTTCGAAGCTTTCATAAAAGGAACTGGAAAATTAAAGCTGTGCTCGGAATGAATGTTCAAAAACCAGAAAATTTTAGGTAGCTATTAATATTATATTATGTATAACGAATGGTATGGGTTCAACTCTGCTGACTGAAGTTATGCCCATGACCATCAAGTTCTCGGCGAATTGTGAATGTTTAATAACTGCCTACTAGTACTACTACCATTTGGGAAATAGGTCATATTAACTTGTGGACAACAGCTTAGCACAAAATGGAGGTAATGACTAGTTGACTGATGCAGCAGCCACTGCAATGTCGCAACAATTTTCAATTTTCCTACTTCCATTTTAGATACCTTGGACAGTTCAGCTTATCACCAAAATATTGCCTATAAATTCAAAGGTTATGGTGGTTATTCAAAGGGTTATGCTGTCCTAAACATTGGGTATTCAGTCATTCGGTTGTTTGGTATTCATATAATTGTTCTTTTCATAACATAATATGACGCTTTTTTTCCCCGAAGGGTTGGGCAGAGGTGTACCTAATAATAGGGGCGAGCCCATTGCCATCAAACGTGTACAAATCCAGACTCTGAGCAGCTACTGAGAAATTCCAGACGAAAAAACCCGTTATATACGCAGAACGCATCCAGTGTGACAAGTCCCTAAACGTAATAAATGTGCCACAAGCAATATTCTACAAAATGAATACTAAGTTGAATAAATAAAAAAAACTATTTTAAAACTTATATGCATAGATCATGAATCACTTAACCCATCCTGGTAATCGAACCAAGGAGATAATGTTCAACAGTATCACTTGCAACCACCAGACCAATGAGGCAGTAATTAAGGCGATAATTTTTCTAATTAGATTAAAATGTTACTTTTTCAGCATGCTAAACTATTTAACAGCACTGGGATCTCACCTCCATCAAATATACATATTAGAAGCGACCTTGCAGTATATTCTGCGTGAATACAAGAAAATCCAGGAACAAATAAAATTTGAACCACCAGACTCTTTCATTAGTGAGCAATTAAATAATGCGGCAAAGAAAATGATCACAAATATCAACAATATTAGAAGAGCGTCGGATAGAGTGAAAATTATACTGAATAAGGTAAGGAAGGAAGATTTACTTCCTTAATGTTTCTTAACTCCATCATCCGCCGCCCAACTTCACCCACTGTAGGCCATGGGCCTCTATTTGCCTGTGCCTCCACGCTCCTGCGCCTGTCTCATCCAGGTTCCGATAACTGGGTCTCGGGAAAGTCCGAAAAGGATACCGTGGCCCCTGGCAACGTACAGGCAACTGAAGGAACACGGGTGGGTTTTAGTCACTAAGAGTCTGACACGCCCTCTCGCTCAAATAACTTTTCCCGCTCTGGGCGGAGCGGGAGAAGTTATTTGATAATTACCCACCCTCAAAAAAAAAACGGTTCCGATAACTACATGTCATCCGTCCATCTCACCCCCGGACGACCGGCACTCCTACATCCAGTATGCACGCCATTGAGTCGCAGCCCTACTGCACCCGTCTGCCTACATCTCCAAACTAACTTACATTTAAAAAAAAAACACCTTTATTTTCTCTGACCCTTCTTCGTCATAAACAAGTTCTCATTGCTAATAACATTTCATAATATTATGTATTCCGGTTCAGCCTGTCTTGCCACATAGCCCTCTCTATTGCCTTCCACTAATTCCTGTCCAAAGCCTTTCTTGCCCAACTTTTTAGCAGATAATCATCCCCCCTCTACTTATTTTTCTTGTTAGCTTACTTATCAATCGTTGAAAAAACAACCATCATATTTTCAAAGAAACACACACACATCAAAAGTGTCTAGGGATCAAGTACGTTTTGGGGTATAGCCGCAATTGATGATTATTATTTTAACTTTTTTGGATCGTTTTTGATTCTTTTAAGTGAATTTAACTATTTGGATAAAGAATTTTCTTTAAATTTTGATAAAATTTTTAAAATCAACTGTCAGTCAGGATTCACATAAAAGTGTGTAATAGCGTTTTTACAAAACCATTACAATTTCTGCAACGGAACTGAAAAAAATTGCATCGATATGTAGCGACGACATCATTTGACACGAGAAGAGATGAGAGCCGTCGGGATGTTGCAAGCTGGTTCCAGGCAACGTATTGTGGCTGTCGCTCTTGGCACTACACAGAGCGTCATAAGCGTTCTATTCCATCGATGCAGCTGTACGTGTCGCGTTTACATCACTCCACGAAGGCAGAGGAGATCGTGGAGTACTTAAAGATAAAGACCAACTTCAATTTAAGAGTCTAGAAGTAGGAATCGCGCCACAAAGTTAACTTTAAATCTTTTGTGGTGCACGTTCCGACTCATCACCTGGAGACCTTCATGAAGGCAGAATTTTGGCCGAAGGGTGCCGGCGTTTTCGCGGAAGGCTACATGACACCTCGACTCAGCGCAATAGGTCGCCGACCCAACGTACTACTTAGTTATTAATAGATGATTGTTTTTAATAATGTATGTATTAGTTTATTATTTTGTAAGAATATTTTGTGTATTTTATCTATGGGCCTTAGTTACCTGACAATAAAGGAATTATTATTGTTATATATATGTGTTAACATATCTCGGGACCATTGGGTCCCGGTACTTTGGAAGGCGTCGACGGGCCGAAGCCAGCTCGCAGAGGCCCCTTAGACATTTTTAAGTATTGAGGCACCCTAGGACAACCCCCGGTTGGTGCAGGACTATTGCAAAACATGGAATGAATATATTGGGCTATGGGTTTGGGTGGCTATAGTAGATTGGTGACCTAAAATTATGGAAGGACTATGACCCCTGCCTGATCAATGATAGATAATATACACGGATAAGATGGGAGGGGGGACTTGCACACTCAATAATGGGCCCCCGAAAATGGTCGCTAGCACATAGTGACGTAGCGACAAGGGGCAACACTTCCTGAGGTGCTTGAGGAGTGGAGAGGTATTCCACGGCTATCAGAACAATCCCAGAGCCCGGAAGATGGTCAAGATCCCTACCAGCACTTACTGGAACACTTCCTTCCTACGAGCACGTTTGCTCTTGCGAATCTCCACTCAAGCCAGCCAATTGGCAAGAATGAGGTGGGAGCTCTGTTCCTCGTCAGTGTTCACTCCAGCCGGCCAATAAGGCAAGTCAGAGATGAGGAACAAGTTTTCTCCCGGGAGATAGGGTTCGTGGGGTCGCTACTGCCCAACAGCTCGCTACAAGCTGCCCTGCGGGTTTCTGTATCTCTCTTGGTCTGGCTCCTCATCCTAGACCTGTTCCGGCGAAGTAAACTCTACCGGCACAGACCCAGAGTTTGGAGCGCGCAAGCCCCACCACGAAGTCAACGTAGAGATACGGCGGTGGGGTTATTATTATTATCTCCTTTATTTCATTTATATACATATAATTTACATTTTTAAATATTTTTATAAAAAGAAAAGGGAAAACAAAAACATTTAAAAATATAAAAAATAGTAGCCCACCGGTATCGGGAACAGGGTCCAAGCTACCGGTGGTCAGGGCTCCTGAGAGAGGAATCTCCTAACGATACGCGCCGTGTCTAGAAGTACCGCTTTCTGGATCAAGCCCTTGATCCAGCTGCCTAACGAGAGCCTCCTTAGATGTTGGTCGAGGCTCTTGGCTATTATGCCATTGGCCGTCACGACTATCGGCACAATGACTGCTGTATCCACTTCCCACATGTCGACAACCTCGCGGGCCAGGTCGAGATACTTGATCTGCTTATCTTTTTCAGCTTTCACGAGGTTCTCGTCATGCGGGACCGCTATATCAACAATCATTGTGCGACGCTCTAATCGATCTATCACCACTATGTCTGGCTTATTGGCAACAATAGTCCTGTCAGTGATGATAGATCGATCCCAATACAACGTGATATGGTCATTTTCGAGAACTGGGTCGGGCACATACCTATAGTATGGTACTTCCGATTCCACAAGACTGTATTTCAGAGCAAGTTGTTGGTGAATTTATTATTATAATTATTATAAGCCGCCTCTAGCGTGGCCGAGCGACATGGAGGACGATCTCGCATCACCGATTGTTTCAGACGTGATCATCCCTTTGCGAAGCCGGTTGGGTGAATCGTTTCGACTAATGCACGACAATGCACGTCCACGCACGGCTAGAGTCGTAACACGCACTCTTGCCGATGCTCGCATTAACGTTCTGCCGTGGCCTGCTCAATCGCCAGACCTCAGCCCAATTGAGCACGCATGGAATATGCTCCAAAGATGAGCTCTGCCGAGAATGGATGCCGTGCATACCCCAAAACAACTCTTTGACTTGTTAGAAAGAACGTGGGCGGCCATTCCTCAAAGTGATTTTGATGAACTGATTTAAGCATGCCTAATCGCTGTGATTGTTTTTTTATGTTTACAATAAAAATAAAAATAAACTTATTTTTGCCATTTAATTGACGACATTAAATTTTCCACAATTTGCAAAAATTGCAATTTTTCTTAATTTTTACAAAATATAGGTATAATTTGTTAACTCAAACATAGGTCATAAAGTAAGAAGCCAGTCTGGAAGACTTGATTTGGTAAATATTAATTGGATATTTATAGTTAAAAATGTACTTGATCCCAAGTCACCTTTGATGCGTGTACATTCTTTCATATGAATCTAATCTGTAGTATTCAAGATCTAAAAATGTTTAAAAAGTCTTGATAAACGGATCGTACGTCGTCGTTGAGCCTTTTTTTTCTTATTCGTATATTTTGATGTATTTCAGGTGGCTGACAGCAACCCGGAGCCTGCAGACCTCATTAAAGAGAAGACCGTGCAGGAGATCGTCGCGGGATACGTCACCGAAGCTGTATTCGTCGTCTCTCTAGGTTTGGTGGTCTACAATGTTAAAAACTTATTCTCCTATTTAGTCAAAAAATAATGTGTGATTCTCGAATCTATTAATTAGTACTTATGTGTAAGGATTTGAATTCGGCTCGGCTGAAGTGTCTACTTTTTAATGTAATGACTGAAAACAGAAATTCTGTATTTTTATATGTTGCTGCAGTTGTTCTGCATACAATTTAAAATTTGCCATACCAGTTACTTGCTGCATCATTAGATTAAAAAAAAGCCTAAGTGTGCTCTGGCTGGTTAAATAATATCTACAGAATTTTCTTGTTTTTCCGAAACCAAAGAGTTCGATTCTTGGCTAGATTTTTTTATTTTTATGAATTTAATGATGCAATTTTAATTTCTATTTCTTAATTTTTATCTATTTCTTGCTTTTTGTTATAGTTTCAAATTTGGCCATCTACGCACACTTGAGAAATTAACACTGTATGCAAAAATGTAGATACTCCAGCCCATCCCATTTAAGTATTTTACGGATTGAAACTCTAAAATCTATTGTAACATATCTTGTGTTTAACACAAATGTTATTTATACAACAATGCTTCGGATTACCAAATGGATTGTTCTACAGATAAGAACAAAAATTTTGAGCTGCTCGAACAAGTGTTTTTTTTTGTATTTTGTGTACTTAATAAACTGGGTGGCAACATCTTTAAGGTCATACGATTGACGTCTTTGTTTTAATTAAATAGATGTAACATAAAATTTTTATGAACTTGGTGTGGTTTGTGGCTCAGTAGTACGGCCGCACGGGTCGATCGATCAGGTTAAGCTACGCTTGCCGCGGTTCATCCGTGGGTGGCTGACTATCTTTACACACCAAAACCCCCGTGCCTCGGAAAGCACGTTAAGCGGTTGGTCGCGGCTGTCAAGTCTGACAACAATTCATACCAAGAGGTATCGTATTATTCAGTAACTAGGTTTTGGAGGTCAGATCGGTCAGATAGGCAGTCGCTCAATGTAAAATACTCGTATTCATCTGCATCGGGTTACACTGGAAGCAGACCCCCCCCCCACCCCCCTTATGGGGAAAAAAAATTGTGCAAAGGGGATTAATATTCGCGGGCAAAAGGATATTTTTCTAATGCTGACTTTTTGCTGCTCATGATTCTTCCAGTCCAAGTAGCTTTAAGATATCCAGAGATACATTGAACTCGGTACAAGCTAGTTTTTTTGGATTTGACCACATTTTTGTACTTTTACTAAGTAACTCAGTCGACTCGCAATCAACAAGCGAGACGTTCCATAAAGAATTCGAAAAGAAAAAACATAGTTAATTCCGGAACTCCTTAAACATATCTTGTATTATTGTACATAGTACAGTGGGCTCCAGAGAAATCTCACTCCCTTGCATTGTTTTTTACATTGCTAGGGGGTGAGGTTTCTCTGGAGCCCACTGTACTTATTTACCAATTGGTTATGATAGCTGTTTATAGAGACATCCACCATTAAAACAACCACAAGATATTAGCTAAGTTTGAGAGCATGCCAAAAACTGAGTGTTCCACCAAGGTGTCGGCGGACTTGTTGATTGATTCATAAGCATAAACACAAACGAATCTATAAAAATAATAATCAGAAGCCGTTTCATAGCATAATCAACACAGTATAAAATGCGACTGTATATCGTTTTTTTTGTAATACATGAACAACCAAATCCCAAGAAATTATAATTAGTGTCACCCTGACTATGCGTGACCGTATCCACCGGTCGACCGGTCATGAATGAATAAATTGCTATGTATTCTTCGTTCTTTTTTCGTTTCACAATATGTCTGAATTTGTAAGAATTATACTTTTTAGAAATGATAATAAATATTAACACAATACTTCACGTTGCAGTTATGCCAAAAAGTTGTAATTTTTTTCTAAAGTGTGAAACATTACAGCAGCTTTGATTTCACTCTTGAAATTGTGACGGGTTTATTTTTGAATGTTAAATTACAATTTCATATTTGAAGGGCAAATTGTTACAAGAACAGTTATTTTGGTTGTCTTTCAAAAATACAGACATGCGTATGGTCCGCAAATAACACTGTTATCTCACGTTTCAAACATTTTAATTACGCTTTGTTTTTATCTTTGACAAGCTTTAATCAGGAAAGAATGTGACGGTACTGAGTCACAATAACAGTAATACCACATACGTTTCTTTACGTATTTTTTTTTAATGTTTTAATTCTTTTAACACGTAGGCGTATGTGGAGCAACTACTATCTTAAATCTGATCTCATGTATTTCATTACAAGAGAAAATGAACTGCTCTCAACGGCAAAGTCGGCCCACTTAAGAATTGTATATCACAATTATTCTTGCTATAATTCATTGGTTTCGACAGGCATCATGGCACATTACATGCGTACATTTAAAATTATGAGTGTCACTTGCCAGCCTGTTGACGGCCTTGTCACCTGCAGTTAGATGCATTTGACCGGGGATAATTAGAGCTCGCTTATAATTAATTGCACGTCATTTGTATCCATTATTCATGCTTTGGATGCGACGTGGGTGTGTTCGTTGGTGCATTCATGCGTTGCGTGCAACTTTGTTTTGTCATCTTCAATCTTTATACCTATGTGTATCGTTACGCTTTGATTGATTTAAAGCATTTCATAGACTCTCTTGCTCTTGAGTTTTGTCGCGACAAAACATTTTTAATGACACTTTTCTTATCAATTTTATCATTTTTATTGTACTTTGATGCGTCGTTGGTCTCATGGTGAAGGTCAAGCGCTACTGATGAGTATGAAGGCATGGGTTCGATTCCCAGTTCGGGCAAAGTGTTTTCCATCGGGAATTTCTCATTAGCAGCTCGGAGCATGGATTTGCCGGCGATAGGCTCACCCCTATTACATGGGACTTAAACATAACTAACGAAATGTGGCTATACTATATGTTACACTTCTGCCTAGCCCTTCGGAAAACAGGCGTGATGATATGTTATATAGGCTACATTTTCAACAAAAAAACTTCTATAACAAAACAGTTTCGTCCATGTAGCGTAGCAACCGACCTGCTGGGGTTGCGGGTCCTGCTGGGGTTGCGGGTTTGTCCGAAAGGGATATCGCGGCCCCGGCACACGCAACGGAAGGAACACGGCTGGGTTTTAGTCAGTAAAAGTCTGACACACCCTCTCGCTCTGCCCAGAGCGGGAGAAGTCATTTGATGATTTCTCATCCTCAAAAAAAAAAGAAAAAAAAAAGCGTAGCAACCGAGGCGCAAAAAACGTTACTGACTTTGCACTTGACCTCAACCCAATCATGTCCCGAAATATTCTTTGCGTAAGCGCACAAAAATGCGTTGACATTTTCACAGAGTCGCTTAGCTAATAAAACACTTGATTCATTTCGTTGCAGTTCTTAAAACACTAGCTCCCGGCGGCGTCAACATCAATTACCTTTCTGTTTTTATTCGTAATCTTTGTTGATACTGCTCTTGCCAGGAGATTGGAATATTCGGCCAACTTGGTCAATCTGATAATACTGGCTGCTGGCACTAAGACGCGGACTTTATGTCGGTAATAAGAACGTTTCCTATTAATTACTGCGGCAGTGTTTTGGCGTTACACGAAGATAATTTAAATCAGAATTAAATTCCGGTAATTATTTTGTTAGAACTTGTGATTCAATTAATGTATTGACCTCGCAGTGGACCTTGTAGTATTAAATACCCTTGGGAGCTAGTTTACCCATAACGGGGAAACCATGACTAATAAATGAATAATTAACGCGAAGAAAAATTTACATTTACGTATATAACACCTTATAACAGAGGTCTATAGGTATAACTTCTACTTTAAATACTTAGTAGGAAATACTATGAATATATTTCCATGTATTTCCATTAACCAATTGGTTTGTATGTTGTTCTGACAATAGAAACTACTGATCATATCAGTGGCAGCACTCATGGTTTATGGGCTGCTAATCGAAACGAGTGGCGCCAATAGCATCTGGTCGAGGAACATGTCAATGAGTTTGTTAGACGATGACGCATGCGCTTTGGCGCATATCTTTTCACTGTCTCAGTTTTGCTTACCTTTTTTTATTTATGCTTGATCTTCTCTTCTTATAGGTACGTTTTTAAAGGCCTATCCTGCCCGGCTTAAATTAGTTTAAAAAATTATTAATTACTAGCTTCCGCCAGCAGCTTCGTCCGCCTGATATCTTTATAAATTATAGCCTATGTTACTCAGAGATAATATAGCATTCTCCTGGTGAAATAATTTCTAAAATCGGTCCAGTATTTTCTGAGTTTATCCATTACAAATCTTTACTCTTTATAATATTTGTGTACTTAGTTTTATTAAATTACTTACGACTGTTTCAATAATTAGGAAAGCTAAAATTGTTTGTTATTTCTACTTGAAGTGTTTCTACACCGCTGTCATATCAACACCTATAAACTGCACTTAGCCAAAAGTGCCAGACCAATCATATTGTCTAAAATTCTAAATACAATCTTATTGTCTTTCTTTTATTCTAAACTAGCAACCCGCTCCTGCTTCGCATGTTTTTTTGAACATTTGACAAAACATCGAGATTTCATAGGTAAACGTAACTTTAATATTAACTTAATATACACATAAACCTTCCGGAATAAATTCTCTAAACGATGGTGAAAACCTCATCAAAATCGTTGTTTAGAAAAACAATGCGGATATACAGATAAACGTGGACATACAGACAAACGCGAAAAGCAACTTAGTTTTATAATATGTAGATACAAACTTTTTAAGGCAAAAAAAAAAAGTTGAAAAGTTAAGGCATGGCCGTGCATTAACTTTTTAAGGCACGGCTATGCTGTTACTTAGACTCTCAGCATGGCCGTACGGTACGGCCATGCTGAGAGTCTTTTTACGGTACGCATACATTGAGCCTCCTCTCTAAACTGTAGACAGATGATTGAAGATCTAATCTGATAAGACTTGTGTGCCCTAAATAGACTTTAGGCAAATGCTTATGTTTCTCATCTATCGTTATTATAGAACTATTTGAAATCCAAGCAAGGCGCTGACGCAGAATAGCTGAAAGCCCCCAATAAACAGCAAGAAAGTAGAATAGGTGTCTATTGTTTTCACTGAGCACTTTAATTAATACACGCTATAGCTACTGTATTCCCACTAGTACAGATTATATCTCTCCATATATCACTCCTCGACCGGTAATTAAAAATGCCATAAATGTTTTCACACACTTTATGCCGTTGTGTCCACAGTCGACGGAATAACAGTGTGACAATGCCATTTACTCAAACTTATTGTAGGCATTGGTATGTTTATTTAGGTCATCTTGAGGAATGAGTAATTAAAGCATAACATCACGCCTGGATTCCACGAAGGGGTTGGAAAAAGTGAACAGAACACCTACATTTCTCCAGTATACCCTTACGTGACTGCTTACAGATAGGAGTAAGTACAACTAATTTAATAAATATACAGGGTGGCAGGGACATCGACGCGAAGCCGGCTAATCAGCTGTTTCATAGAAAAGTGCTATACCTACGCGGTCAAAATGTATGGAGCAGCTGTTTTTTTTTTTATAACCGACGAAAAATTTCAACGCAGGGGCGTTCAGAATCATGTACTGAATCTATGGTAACCGGCTTCGCGTCGATGTCAAGGACACCCCGTAGATACAATGTGTAACTTAATTAAGCACATTATGAAAGTAGTTTGTTCAGCACCCGTAGCATGACCACCCGAGAAACGGGTTTGGTCGACGGAAGAATAGACAAAATGACAGATTGTGATCTGTCATTTTGTCTATTCTTCCGTCGACAAAACCCGTTTCTACGGCGGTCATGCTACGCGTGCTGACTCGTCTACTGATTCGATTTCTGTCATTTTTAATATAGGTATTTTTTTATCCCAAAAATAAAAACTACGTAAATTACAGTCACACTTCCGCTGTACAGTCAAAACAATCGAAAATGGACGAATAACCCTTTATTCGGCTTAAGACAGATTCCGGATTTTACAGATTCTAAATTAGGCAGATTCGCTACTCGAAAGTTTCCTAGATTGGGCAGATTTTTAGATTCGACGGATTAGCTATACGGCAGAAGTACAGTCGTAAATAAAATTGCAAGCAAAATTAAAAGGAATAAACCTAAAATGAAGGTAAAAATAAAATGCACTTTCAATAAAAACAAAAATTGGGTACGTTAACAAAATATTTAAGTATTATTTTATGATGTTTATTTTTTACTTTAGACTCATATACGTGTGCGACTGTGTGCGTGCATACCTACATTTGTATTGTGACCACAATTTTCTCGCACAATCAGTATAACTAATTTAATAAATAAACAATGTTTTATACATATGTAATAGTAAAAAATCTGTGTATGTATTATGATAATAACATAATATTCTAATTGGGGTGGTGTGCCTTAATTCCGGGACATGTTTTAATAGTACCTAACAACTATTAGTTATTTGCCATTGAAAAATGGAGTAATGGCTTTAGTCTAAAACGTACTGTACCTAACGAACAATACCCAATAAAACGTTTTTTGAAGTGTTCTTGTAATTGTGTGTACAGTTGTCAAGCGCGTTACATTAAACAATGACCTTTTCATTCGTTTGTAACACGAATAGTTGCGCAATGACTGCTCACCTGAGTCATCGTCCGGTCTGCTCGAACATGACATAGGATCTACGCCGACTGTTACTAATAACATTATCCGTTTCCTTTATTTTGCATGCGTTAAGCCATGTGGTTCCAAAATGACTTCCCGATGTGTTGTAACGTTTGTCACATGCTCACGTGATCTGAATGTGTATTGCATTTCTTGTAAGTGTAAACTTAAATTCAAAGCACACCTTGCTTTGAATTTAAGTTTTGGTTTATGAATAAATATAAGTGTTGGAACTAGTTAGTAAGGCATCGGTGTTATTGGTTCGTTCCATACCTAAAGAATATCTCAAAGACAGCCCAGTCAGTCTGGAGTGCTGCCTGGTATTGCATCGCGGTCTATTAGGTACATGCTCAGACCAAATAAAATACCAAGACATAGCGCTGCGAACAATACAAAAGCATGAGAAGCATGCCAAAACTACACCTCCGCTCTGTACATACACGCTCACACGCACACATTTACAATCAAACTCACTCACACAATCAAACTCACTCACATAATCAAACTCATTAAGTGTACACATGTTTACGAAACCGGCCTCACGTCACTGTTGACAGCGCTGTCTTGGTTTTTTATTTGGTGTGAGGGTACATGAAAATTAAACATAACTGACGAAAACGGAGTGTACCATACATCCCTGCCTAACCTTTCGAGAAATACAGTCGTGAAGTTGTTATGTGTTGTATAAATACATTTAAAAAAAATTGACAATTACTACCACTGTTGTCCTGCCTGCGGCTTCTAAGGGAACAAGTCAAAATGCTGATTGCTAATCTTTTACCCAGTCTCCTTTTATAGCTTGCTTTGTGATTGTGATAGATGTGACGCATAATCTAAGGTATGTAGTTGTTAGACAACTACTCGATTTGTTATTATAACAATGGTTGTTTCCTTATACCTACGGTACAATTGAAATCATGATGAATTAAGTTATCATGTGTTTTTACCTTGTTTTACCCACTCATGATTCGATTCGTTCTGCATTGCATCTAGTTAGTTAAAGATTGTAGGTTTGAGTAGATTTTGTAGTATTTGTATGTAGGTATCGTGTTTTGTTTAACATAACCAGTATAATTTAGGACTCTAGCTGACTTTGTTAAACAAATTTATTTGCTTTTTAGGTAAAAAATAAAATAAAGACAAAGCTTTTTATATTTTATTGACATCTAAAACATTCGTAACAGCTGTTTGTACTAAAATATAAATGTGTTTTATGTTAAAAGCTGTTAAATTGGTGTATTATAACGTGCTGCTCATTGCAGGTAGTGTTAAGCAAAATGGACTTCTGTACATATAAGTATAAGACACTTTATTAATCGTCGTTGTCGTCATAGCCTATTTGCCAAATAGCCTTTTATAATATCAAACAAAGTAGGTACAAGTTGTATCAATTCATTATTCGTGAACACGTTTAAGCTCAGTGAAATATTTTTTCTAGACCATTTCTTTCCAATTTTTTAGTGATCCTAGAGCTATTTAATCGTATAGGACACAAATAAAACTTCATCGTAATACCCAATATAAAAACAAAAGTAACAATTGCCTGAATACATCTCCTATCATTCATCGAGAAAGCTTAATGTCGCTAAAGCAACATTCAACATGCAAACTGTGCTCAATATATCGTTGGTTAGAATTTTCGAGAATACTAATTGACCAATTAAAATATTAAGGTGTTAATAAATTTTGAGATTCTCTAAAAGATTCTAAATATCGCCAATTGCTCCTCTTAAATTTATAAAACGTAAATTAAAATAAATTATTAACAGTATTATGGAATAGCTGCTGTCATGTCGGACGGCTAGCGAGCGCACTCAGTGCTTCTGGATGGGGATGTTTCTGTCGGTGATGGCGAGCTGCGGCAGCGGCGCCTCCACGGTGAGCACGCCGTCCCGCGACAGCGATGACTTGATGGCTTCGGGGTTCGTGCCCTTCGGCAGCAGGAACTCCCTATTGTACTCTCTGTACACTGACTTTGTGTCAGACTTCTCCTCATGTTTGGCGTGGACCTGAAATACGACCAAACAACTCCAGTCAATTACTGAAACTTGAGAATTCGTGTTTTGGCTACACCCTACGACTCCGTTGACCCCATAAAAAAAAGAAATGCTTGTGTTTTATGTGCACAAAAGCGATACTTTCATATTGGCATGCTGCCTACTCTGAGATGTTTCGTGCATTTTTTCACACTAAATACGTAAATAAACGCTTCATTATTTCACAGATAATTTATCTTCATTAGACCGCGGCAGAAAACAAAACTGAAGGAGCGTTGATGTCTTGTCTATAGAGAAACCCTATAAGCATAGTAGCGTTCTACTAATTAGGTAATAGATGATGATAAAGCCTGTTCCCCATCGGCGCGTTTTATCGCGCGATACTAACGCAAGCGTTATTGCAATAACGCGTCCCGATTCCTTGCACGCAGCTGCTTTTTATCGTGCGATGTTTCTAACGTGTTCTCCACCATAGGCGTGTTTATATGGCGCGATGCGCGCAAGCGTTATTGCGATATCTGTTTTCAGTACATTTTACGTTATTATCGCAGCGTTATTATCGACCGATAAAAACGCGCCTGTAAAGGCTTGTGCAGACCAACGCCACTTGTCGCGCGACGCGACACGAACAATACAATTTCTAAGAAAACTTAACAGTATAACAATAACCGGTGTCGCGTCGCGCTGGTCTGCACAAGCCTTAACGCAGGTGTGTGTAAGATCGCATGCGTTCTAATACAAAATGTTCTAAGAACACATTATGGAATATCGCAGGATGGTGAAACGCCAGCGTCCTACTTCTATTGCGTCGTTATTATTTGCAGCAGTGTTTAACTTCGTGGTCGTCCTATTACAAAATGTACTGAAAACAGATATCGCAATAACGTTTGCACTATTATCGCGCGATAAAAACGCGCCTGTGGGGCAGAGGCTTTATGCTGCGCAATGTCACATTTAATGTGCTGTCTTCAGAAATCTGCGCTTGGATTTAATTTGTATTTAAATACATTTTACGTTCACAAAACAGTGGTTACGTTTACTGGACTAGATGTTTCTTGGTTATTGCTTCTGGTGGAATCGGTCATTAAACGTGTCAGTGGCGCTGTGATAAATCTGCCTAAAATAAGTCAGGAATTCAGTGATGACGTCAAACGGCAACCGAACATTGTGTGGATATAAACCGCCCCATTGCCAAATATTTGTGTAAACCTACACCTGTAGGTATCTTTGCTGTACAGTGTACTGTGTAGTTGAGCAAATTGCGTGAACTGGTAACCATTTAGTTGCTATAAATTTAACGAGCGTTGGCTGTGAAATTCACATTCACAGTAATATAATTTTAACTACATAATGAATACATTTTACATCCATAAATCATGGTTCATTTCTTAAAAATTATTACTTACAATCTTGTAAAGTTGCATTTGAATTTAATACATTCCATATTGTGGTTGAGTAAGAACATTAAACTCATTTTAGAATGTAAACCTAATAGCAACGTTAGATTGTGTTTATTCCTAACTGAACTGCGCCTACGCCTAATCGAACTTTAGCCTTTAATGGAGCGTAGCAAGCATTGCCTATTCTAATATGATGAAGACATTATAAAGGAATCAAAATCAGATTATAGTTGACCTTCTAGCACAGAGTAGGTAAGTAGTCACTCAGATCTTACTTTTGAATTGTATCGAAGAGCATGAATAGGACAATTTACAGAGCTCGTTTAAACAGGAATCATACAGTAGGTAGGAGTATTTCGTGTAAATCTATAGAAAATTCGTGTCTTATTCATGCTCTAGTTATTTAAGAAAAGTGTAGATACTCACCAATAATTTGTTGTCTACAGTCTTAACGACGATTTCTTCAGGGGTGTACTGGCTAACGTCGAAACGGAGCTTCAGTGACTTGCCGTCGCCCTCATCCTGGATCAGGGGCGAGTTGAGGCTGTCCCAATGGCTGGGCTCGGCCAACTGTCTGCTGTCACTGTGCTGTGATTGTGTGGAGCTGCTGCGAACATCATAACAATCAAATTACTTAATGCGTTCACTTATCCACACATCGGGGAGTCCATTACGTAACCACCAAACACGGAAGTTTCGGGTTTCGTTCTAATTTTCAAATGTGGATTTTACGGCCGTTTCAACACCGGCTGGTAAATATCTATTTCAAATCTAACGGGAAACTATCTGTTTGGCAGTTTGAATGGTGACTCCCATACCCAAAACATACCACCAGTACTTCTTAATTCGTGCATTTCATTCGATTCGTAGTGTTGGACAAGTGTTTGTAAAGTTAGTAACTAGTAGATACTTAGTTATTAATAATATGTATGATTTAAGTGGCGACATTGAGAGATAACCTTTGCGAAGTACTCGTTTATTGACATTCGTGTAGGTAGATGTATGCGAAGTGGGTGCTCTACTAGTCTGTTGTAAGCACATAATTTGATTAAGGTTGACAGTCGTCACCTCGACAGTCTTTAACGAAGAGCATCTAAAGTTCAAGAGACCAGTGAAGGAAGGTGAGGACCAAATGTGGGTAGATGTGAATTGTTAACACGACTATAAAATTCAATAGCTACATGGTTTTTAATTGCCATGTGGCTTATGTTTATACAAATCAACTTACTTAACTACTCGTACATAAATGAAATGGAAGATATCTAAACAGACCATCGTAACACTTACATGCAAAGAATACTAACTACGATATGAACTAGTTACAACTACAGTCAGTTTTACAACCATACTACGTAGCCCTGAGGTCGTTGACGGTATTATATCGATTCTAATACTAGACACAAAACTGATAAAACTAACCAAGTAATTTGACAATGAATTTCATTCTGATAACATAAACTACTATACCTAGCTGTTATTAAATTCAGTCTAGCAAAAGTGATTACTGGCATGCGCAATACTATCACGCTATTCTTTATAATCCACTATCGACCACGTGGAGCGCATGCAATTATTATAAACTGTTAAATATATAGTTTAATGAAATGTGTCATTCCTTAGTAGCTGCCGTATCTAACATACATTGAAATTCAATGCAACATAGGTACCAATTAGGTACTTAATCATGCATTCCAAAACAGTTTAAGTAGTTGGTGTAGATACCGATTGCCATAAATGAGGTTTACAAAAATATAAGTATTTTAAGTATTCATGAACGGATATTGGTCAAGTAAATTAGGTGTGAACACAGCATTTCTTTGCCAATTTAGTTCCAGTTTGTGAACACTTAAAAATTCCTCGTAATTTGTACTCCGGCTTCGAATCCATATATGGTATCATGCTGTAGAGTTAGTTACGTAGGTAGGTAACTATCTGACTCAGTCGCTGAGAGCAAGTAATAATCTATGACCCGTGAACAATTCAGCCAGTGCATAACATAACATATTTTACGTTTTTCAACAAAACAGCTGATGTCATTCTCAAGTCATCAGTGCAGATACAAGGTCACTGTCAACAAAATGAGCTCATCGATATTAGAGGGGCACTTGTATCGACGTAATTTGTGATCAATTGTGCAAGTGGGCGGTAGGTAGTTACCTACCTACTGTGGTCCAAAAAAAATATTTGCGGTCTAACATTGAAATGCTTTGTGCTATGATGAGCTATCATTGAAGTTTAAACTCAGATTAAAATAAGCGTGGTCTCAAAGTGGTAGGTAACCCATTTACATTTGTTTTGCGCACCGTACCACAAGGTACCAACTTGTGTGTGTGGTGTACGGTTTACCACATACCGACCAGTAGCCAATCACATAACTTCAATGCTAAATGGATTAGGTTTCATTCGACACACAAAACAAATTCCTACAACGTTCAAGTAGGTACGGCTTACAGAATTAATTAGCGAAGTATCTAAAGAATCTGTAAAGTGTGAAATAAGTCAGATTCCTTTGACTCAGAAAACAAGTCCAAAACATTACTTTAGTTTGTGTAACAATTAAATGGTATAGGTACAATCTTAGTGTTTCCTGGTCGAGTCGTAACTCAGTCTAGTCTGGTTTTAGTTCACTTGAATGCAAATTTTACTTTCTATTCAGTCTAGCCTTGGCTAAGTACTTGTCTCGGTCGTAGCTCCTTGCCTCCCAGCGAACTGCAAATATTGCAGCTACACAAAGGCTCGCTTGTTGGAGTAAGGCTCAAATTAAACAATCACGACTAGCTTCATTTGCACTTGCACTGTTTCCGACTACCTACCTACTCTATGTAGGCAACCTACGTACGCGATGTAAATTCTATTGGGATATAGAACCTTTAATTACCATAGAATTACGGGCACAATTTGCTTCCAAGCGTTTAGTGTACGACTGCTAATGATAAAATACGTCGTGAATCGTGATTTCACTATTAATCCATTAAGTCCCACGATTTAATGGGTTAATAGTGAAATCTTATTCAATACTTTTATACTCTAGTCGAGAGCCGCTAGTCGAGTCTGCGGTTACCAACGTTTCAATCATGTAGGTAGTCTGGTAATACGCAACTACCCACATAATCTATTTTTTGATAACAGGAAATCCCACATGACATACTAGGTATTTCTCGCCCGTAACACGGAAAATTGGTTTTTCCTCAATAACCTTCGAATAGTAAAGTTGACATAAATCAATACGTTTCAATGTTAACAATACTTTGTCTTAATGTCAAGATTAATACATGCGATACAATACACGTGATAAATATATATGTAAGTACTAAGTAAGTTAATGTTGTATAATGATTCTTTTACAGGTGCGAGACTACTGCAAACATAAGTACATGATTAATATATCAACAACCATTAATTAATGCATACCTACGTACTATAACCATACTATAAAATAAACTACTGTTACATACTATTAAGTACACAGATTACATACACAATATAAGTAGATAATTTCATTATAGAATTTTTACCTCTCTGATGACTTGGTTACTCCTCCGGAGGAAACAGATTCGAAATTGTAAGACATGCAAAAAGCAACGTATGTTGTTAGTTTTAAGCTCAAAACAGTTTTTTTTACGTAAGGTAGTGATGGACAGTTTTTTGGACATAGACCTAGATCATAATTTCTTAGTCCACTAATAGTTATTCTCCAAGTGCGTTTGTTTGGTCGTTATTGAGCATAAAGGTAACTTTCCTTTAGGGAAAACTAGAATAAGTTTCCGTACAAGAACACGCTTTCTTTCCAATTCACAATCATGGTAGGTCCTTTATGAAATCCATCACTACCAAGTACTTATTTACAAAATTATTTTGTATCTGGAAGTTAAAGGTCGTTTATACAATTAGGGGCGGAGGGGAATGAACGGCTGTTAAGTTAATTGAGCGTAGGATTGCCACTTTTAAGTAACGTTTAACAGCGAAGGTAGAACTGCAACTTGTACCATTTTTGAGTAGGTAATCATTAGAGAAACATTGTTATTAGTCTGTTTCGTTGACTCTCTCTGCCCGAGTTGGAGCTACTAAATAAGGTTTACAAAGAAACAGTAATCAGTTGTTTACAAAATATTTCTCCCGCAGTCTCGCTGATGAATGCTATTCTCGCCAAAAGTGGCAACCCTAATCAATAAACCAGATGTAAACGAAGGGGTATCAAATGAACCGGAGATTTTATGAGAGAATATTAATAATATTAAAACAATAGAGTTTACGTCATCGATGATTATTATAGTAATTGAGACGAAACAGACCGTTATATGTACAACTGTATAATAAAGGCATGAGAAGCATCTTAAACACCTCAAGTCAATGCGAAAAGAATATTAAGTTATATATAAGAAAGCAGGTATAATATTAAAAATATTACAAGTAATGATAAAGCATACAGTAAACAATATGGGCATACATATTACATATCGCAGCACAGTATGGATATTGCAAACAGCAAGTGACGTCAACGTCTCGGTGGCCAAAAGACAACCACATAAAGTGAAAAATTGTCGCTTAACTTTAATCATTCTGCTAAGTATGTAGGTATTTGTTAACAGCTGCTACCGCCAAATATGTCCAAACAGTTCTTACTGTAACGCTACCCACACGGAACCATTGAAACATGGGCGGACCAGTAAGCCCACACTTGAATGAAATTGAGCAAGATCCTAAAAATATTAGTGACGTGGTGTTAGCAAGTTCTATCGTTGTTTATTTTGCTCGTCATGTCGTATAAAATCGTATTGCTGCCATACATATTTGACTACCCACATGTGTGAATATGAATTAAGGTTGACGAGCACGAATCCTACGCATCGTCGCGAGATGTCGAATGCTACTGAGTGAAGGCTGGTATTACATCACTAGACTTGCGGCTGAAACAGAACCAACTCGCTCCAAGTGGGTCATGTATTCATGCCGTAAACATAATTTCAGCGCGTTTGCGCCAGCAAAACTATATAACTTCAATGCCCGTGTTGATAAAACAATCGTAAACCGGTTTTCTCGGCGGTATGCAGGCGTTTTCCCTATAATCCAAGGTGTAATATTAACATCGTGTACCTATTTACTTAATTGTTTAATTTTATCGTTAACCTCTGCATCTCCGATAACCTTAAAATGCAGTTTTGTGAGAAATTAAACACGTGACTTAGTGTCGACCTTGATATTCAAGATGAATGTGCAGTTGACAAAAAAAACTGCAGCTCTATATGAAACGATTGGCAATGTATTTTTTTTTTTGCTACATGCTTCCATTGAGCTCCGTAAAGTCCGTGGCACATTCGTAGCGCGGGGTCTGCTTATATAACCCCTCGTTATGCGCATACATTGTGTTTACAATTTAACGCGTTTCTGTGTTTTAGCTACAAAATACTCTGTTAGAGGCGCGCAACCGGCGCTATTTCTATTTATGACATCATCCCGCGTCGGGCTTACGTATCGCTGCTCGCTTTAAATGGAGGCGACTGAGTTGTCTGCAGTTGATGCCGTTCCGCGGACTGATCCCGAATAATACCTTTTGAATATACTTTCTTGAAGCAGTCGACACGGCCGAGGTGGGCGACTGTCTTGCGAAACTACCAAACTCATTAATTCAGGATTCCCTTTTAGGAAACATGCCCGGCACCGTAACTGTTACGGACGGAATAATATTATAGCCATGAAACCACTCGGTTTATTCACCCTCTTGTCTGTCTTGACAAATGTCCGAATTAAAATTCCATGCGTTATTGCTATGTTCAACTTGGATAAAAATTGTCTTATAAGAATCAAAATAGATATCGGAGACTTATCTAAGTTAAGGTTTAATTAAATTGTAATTTACTAAGTTTATGTAGTAAAATAAAAATAAATACCTAGTTGTGCTTTTGAAGAAGTTGTTGCTTTCTCTGTTCATGAGTTCCGATCTGAATTTGCTCATTTCTTCTTCCATCTTCCTCATTTCGGCGTCAAATCTCTCCCTAATGCTGGAGAATTCAGTGTCGATGACAGAAAAGTCACCAAGCTTGATGGGAATATTCCTTTTCAGACCACTGTCAGCCATTTTAGCGTTGTGTATTTTGTGGAAAAGGTGAAACTAAACAAACACTGAAACGTTCTTATGTAAACACGGATCACAGTGTCGCTACGCACTCAACGGCAGACAAGGCAGGACTGATCATTAGTCGTCGCTCGACTCGGCGCCAGGGGGCCTGCGCACAGTTTTAAATAGCCTCACGTTCGAACGCTGCGCCGAGACTCGCTCGGCGTCACTCGGCCCACACTATGCTTCTCGCTCATTCCACGTCTGGCCATACCGTGGCCCACACTCGAGCATCTTCGCCATGATGCATAGACGCTGCAACCGACAGCATCGTGCTCAACTACTACGTAGCGTCATTGATGAATCATTTATCTGAATCCGTCTATTCTGTTTAAGGCAATAAACACCATAAATATGTACCTACGATTATCTTATTCATCGCAAAAATTTTTGTTAACCCGCTTGTCATTCCGTCTCTTCAATAGTCACAATCTACTGCTGAATTAAACGGTACAAAAAATCTAGAAAAACTAGGTGGTCACCTTCGCCTTATGACGTGAATTTGACGTAACAGCGGAAATTGCCTAACCGCTTCAATTTTCCTAATTTGAAATATACCTACGGAATTTCTTGATTGTTTAAATCAAAGAGCAACAATACTCTGGCAAGATTTTAATCTTGAATTTCCCATTGACAAGGATTGGGAACCTTAAAAACAATGGCCAAATAAATAAAAGTCCGTTTAGGGCGACAGCCGCATGAAAGCAGCCAGTAGACCTTGATGCCTAATATGAGTCAGAAGTTTGTCATGTCTCAAGAGTGTTAAGACAAAAACATCCAATTATGTCCACGTTAACCAGTAGGCGAATATGTAATATTCGTTGTATTAATTACAAATAGGAAACATTACTCATGCTCATACTCCTACGTTAATATCAATCATTGCGAAATATTTACCAGGAATTCGGTAAGTATTGAATTGAACTAATCCAATCCCAAGAATTGGTCCAAGGTTGGATTGCAGTTATGAATTCAATACCAGCCAAGCCAGGGTGTTCACTAAAGTAACGTTCTTAAATTCTAAATCAGATGATTCGAGAAAATTAATAATTACATAAATTCTTCGCTCAGATTGCAACAAAATGTATACTTATATGTAGGTAGTTCTTCCTGCTACCACTGAAAAACAGATCCCTTAGCATGACAAATTTTAATAGGCTTCAGGGTCAAGAATCTTTCTGTATTTGACGACCTGCCCAAGTCATAAGTCTAAAAGTCATAAGCTCTAAAAGCAACTATCAGAAAGTTGTCTGAAGCGTTTGGCCAATTTCGACCTTATACGGCAGTTAAACATAATCCACATCATCAGTTACTGTCGACAAAGTACTCAAACGGTTCTGAGCAGTATTTATAGACATGAATCCACATGTGCCATAAGCCCCTGACTGCTCAACAATGTAAACACTAGTCATCCCTCGAAAAAGCATCCACCCCACACTTAATGCTCCATTTATAACCGCCGACAGCTCTTACCACAGGAAACTACTTTGCCGTCTGAAGGTTGAAATCCGTCAACATTATTTTTGGAAACAATGTTGTTTCAAAAACTCTGAATTATTAAAAAACTTCTGGAATGTTATCTTTTGCTAGATGGGTGTCATAAATTATAGTAAAACCAGTTGTTTAGGTCACTAATAAATTATTGAATAATACCAAACTTATATTTTAACTATCACACTCACGCTTCAGTAAAACTTTCAGGAAAAACAATACCTACCTACTTTCATTCTAACGTCAGGACGAAGATCTAGGTACTTATAGAACAAAATAACCAGATCCTGACCAATCGAAGAAGTGCCATACAACGCAATAAATAATGCAAAACGGAAAAAAGAAGACAGATTGTTCCGACCTCGAGCTACATGCGTCGACACTACAGAAGATTCGAGGATGGCAATAATTATATAAATGCTGCTGGCTAAAATTCCGACTGAAAACATGATGACATGGAGCATTACAGTTTTTCTGAAGCGACGCGACGATATAAAACTTGCGTGCTTACAGTTTATGCTGTAGTTTATGCACGGGCCCGTTTGCCTCATATACCTAGAAACATCAGTGTTACCGTGACAAACTGAAAACAACCACTGCTGAAGTCCTCTCCCTATGGTTGCTGCATAATCAGCCTATAATATTCCCACTGCTAGGGCACAGGCCTGCTCTCTGTGAGAGGGAATGGGCCGCAATCCACCACGCGGGCTTAGTGCGGGTTGTTGGATGTCACATATCTTCGAATTTTTGGTTTTAGGACATGCCAGTTTCCTCACGATGTTTTTCTTCACCGTTTTGAGGTCTAAGGTCGAATAAATTCAGGCAATTATCCCAGTTTACTGTTTCGGAATTGACAAGTAGAAAGATTGCTCATTGTAGAGGACCACAGGGCACCTCCTTTACGGAAGACACAATTTCTACAGATCTAGTCTGTGTCGAATGAGAGGGGCTGTGCTGTACTAGTGGTGTTAAGCTGACTCTGAACTCTCATCTACCAAGAATTTGGTTAAAATCACAGTAAAACTTTGTTAAGGTGCTTGGCAGTGCCATGGCACGTCAATCATGCCAAAATTAACATTTGAGTATTTAGACAGCATAGATCTCAATATACAAGTCTGGGCTAGACGTGATATAATGCAATCGTGCTTCATTCATTAGCATAGCACGCTCTATTTACTGCGTTAAGATTAGGACCGTATGACTCTCCCACAGCGTCCGTTCCATTTCACCAGATTATTTATTGCTACAAAATTCCCTACATTGGATTCCGATAGACTCATCTGACTGATGTTGCTATTTACAGCGTAGACGGTAATAATGAATTAGTTACAATAATAATTTTATGTCTATCAATGAAACATTAGCGTCCAGGAATCGTCGTCAAAAACAGTGATGCATATTTGTATTTACAACGGTCAACAAAGAAGCAGTGAATTAGCATATGTTACACGTCATTTTCTTAAAATAGTTTAAGATGGTAGTTTAGAATTAATATTTATGAGAAGTTATACCCAATTAATCGTATATAACTGCTTTTAGTTAAGCAAACAGTTTTTTCCTGATTGATGTTTTTTTTTATTCAGAACCGCGGAGTGCCTATGGTGTTAGGTATGTTGGGTTTGGGAACTGATTTGAATTTCGACGTCTCATGTGCATAGTCATAGGTGAATAACATAACAGGTTGATCAGTTTGAATACAACAATGACTCCTTCCGCTCCGTCGACTCTTACGATCTTTTATGTCAGATAACAATAGTTAGATATAAATAAATGTGTAAAGTTTTGTTGGAAGAATTTAACTTACGAAAAACATTACACTACATTTTAGGCAGTCCTGTAAAAAAGCCTGTTCAAAATAAATCTTTTTTTTTAAAGACTGCTTACCTGTTGGTATTTTGGGTTGTGTTTTTATTTTTATTTTAGGTTCTTATTGGGTAAGTACGTAAGATTGTTTCATAAAAACTGTTTGAGTAGGTACCAAAAATCTCTAATTGCTTACAAAATTATTTTCGCAGATGCAGACACTTCGAAGGAATTTTCTAATGTTACCTACCTCTATCTCGGAATGTACCATCGTGTTACTGGCAAATCCTAACAACGTGCCAACGACTGCTATTCTAGTAGTGCACGGTACTGTCTGGGCCGGAATGTTGATGAAAGCGATAAACCTAGAGGTCATTCACGTCCCGCCATGGTGAGAAGCAGGAACACAATATGACTGGAATGATCCATTATTTTTTGTTATAATATGCAAAAAAACTACTAACAGTGCCTCAGATAAGCTCCTTCAAAGGCGGCAAGTACGTTGATTAAATTTTAATAAGCTCGGGTGAATGACCATACCGATTAGGAATAGAACGCGGGGCAAGATCGTGACGTAATGCTCCTATACAGCCTACCTACCTAGCTATAGCTACAGTGCTAATAACTGGCTTTATAAGGACCCGATGCGATGCTACGTTGCACGGATCCACATGCTTTTTAATAATTTCAAGCTAATTGCATTCTTAGGATTTATGCTTACTAGCATGTAATACTTTACTTCTCTACGAAGGAAGGTATTCTTCCCAGGAAATACTATCAGTTTAATTAAGATCGAGCTATACCAACCATATGGAACATGATAATCACAATAAATTCCTATAATTAGGTATTACCTATGTGCACCAAAAAATTACACCCACGCGAGAAACCACCCAGCGAGTTGGCAGGTGGGTTATGATTTAAAAGAAAAAGCTAATTTATATCACGATAAATTTCGACCAAGACGGATTTCAGCTTTCAAAGCATTAGCATCATGTAAACATTACAAAACAAGTTTGAAGCTATTATTGCGCTTTATAAACATTTCATAAAATTTGCAAGCTAGCCAAATGCCATTTCCGTCTCAAAAATAAAATGACATTACATAAAGACGTCAAATTTTTTAGGGTTCCGTACCAGAAGGGTGATAAACGGAACCCTATTACTAAGCCTCCGCTGTCTGTCCGTCCGTCCGTCTATCTGTCAGCAGGCTGTATCTCATGAACCGTAATAGGTGGACAGTTAAAACTCTCACAGATTGTATATTATATTTCTATAGCCTCTACAACATTTTTTTTATTCAAAGCGAAACCTTTGATTTTAAAATATATTTTTCTTACCCTGGTATGTAGGGTGTCATTGTCTAGAGCTCATGGAGTAGAGTACAAATATATGTTTAAATTTTTTTTTTTCCATAAATTATGAAATTCGTGGCGTAAAAGTGGTCAGTTTAAGACCATTTTTGTACGAGCTCTATCGCACCAACTAAACAAGTTAGGAATTTGAAACTCCTGTAAATCATGTACTATATTATACTGTAGTTAATCAACAAATGTTAAAAACGTCGATTCATAAGGTATTTATTTATTTATTTAATAGTTCAAACACAGAAATGTACAGAGGCGGACTTAATGCCATAGGCATTTTCTACCAGTCAACCTTTGGGTGATGCAGAGACAAACAGTGGTAGGTGCAATTACGAAAAATAGAGGAATATTTTTTTTATTAAGTAATTATAAAGATACACTTATACCTATTACAAACTATAAATATAATATAAATACTTAATTAAATATAATTATAAGCACAAATAAATATACATAAATACACGAATATACTAAAACAAATAAGACAAACAATGGGAAAACATTAATGTTGTGGTGATACGGTACTTTATTATCTTTGAGATTTTAAATTTAAGATGTACTCACGGCTACACATCAAGCTATACATTTCTAATATAAGCTGACCTCGCATTGTACGGAAATCCTATATAATGCGAGATCAGCATAAACTGGAAATGTATAACTTGATGTGTAGCCGTGTGTACCTACTTACATTAACATAAATTCTTCGTTTAGTATTTTCATTTATTTGTAAAATATTGTACGGTGGACCGGAACCCTTCGTGTGCGAGGCTGACTCGCACTTGGCCGGTGTTATTTTAAACATTTCCATTAGTAAAGAATGATAAATTAACATAACATCACGCCTGATTTCTCCGAAGGGTTAGGCAGAAGTGTACCATAGTATCTAAACCTACATTTCGCCAGTTATGTTTAAGTACCACCATGTATTAGGGGGTGAGCCTATTGCCATCAACCGGGCACTAACCAAGACTGCTTTTGAGAATTCAAAAATTCAAAATTCAGAAGTCATTTATTCAAACTAGGTTGAGAATCAGCACTTTTCGAACGTCAAAATTACATAAGATAGTCCCCCAAAACCCTTCCACCACTTCCTAGTGCGTTAGCTGGGAACAAGAAGTGGCGCAACAGACTCCCCAGCAGCAATTCCTAACAGAAACACCAAATAACAATTTGGTCGACCCGGGAATCGAACCCAGGACCTCGCATGCTCAGCAGTAGAGCTTGCGACCACTAGACCAACGAGGCAATCCTATAATATGATATTTATTTTTGAAAACAAATCTTCTAAGCAGCATTCGAAAGAGCAAAAACATCAGCAGAGCCTATTCTCCCGTCAAGGTTGTTTCAGTATTGTATAACAAAGTGTGACGAACAGTCTAGGTAAGATCAAGGCTAGGTCCATTCAGTGACACTCACGCTCGCGGCGGGTGACAAGCAGAGCGGAAAGCGGAACCTCAGATCGCCGCCTTCCGCATTTTTCCTCACAAGCCTATAAAGTTTCGATGACACTCGATATTATGTTCATGTGATTTCACATTGACTGACATGGTAAACAGGTGAATAGGCAACAAATTCATCAACTCTTCATTGTTTATTTAGATGCTTTGATTCTAAGGCTTACAACTCATGGAGCGATTTTCACCGCGGTACATGGACATGTAGATAGTAAATTTCACGACGCGATTTAAGTAGCCCGCGGCTTGCGCGATTGTTGGCGTGTCCCACCGCGGCGGACGCGGCTGAAAACCGCTCCGTGAGTTCTAGCCTCATTTGCCACTTTATCACGAAGGTAGGGGCATTATTAGCTTCATAGCAGAATGAGAACAATTCAATTTATTTGCTGTTATTGGGAACGGCATTGGAAAAGGCTGAGTACCTAAAAAAAAGGCAGGCTCATTTTACAACAAGATAATTATCTCCTGTAGCTATATTTTTAAACCCATAGTGACGGTATGGTAAATATGACTGGAGAAAACCAAAAATAAGGAAGGATAATAAAAATTGAAACAACAGTCATAAGTAGGTACCTACTTTGGATATCCGAACCCACAAAGCCGATTGCCTCGGTGGATTTGTTTCATTTATTTGCTGCAGTGCAATAGTTCAATGATTCATAAAAACATACCCACACATAAGTATGACATTCACAAGACCAAAACAAAAAGTACCAGTCCTATATAAAATATATTAAAAACTGGTACTCTCGAAGTAACGAACTCGGTGTTGTTCGATAGGTAGGTAGGTACCTGCGTTTGAAAACTACAGAGCTATGACGTAAGCTACCCTGATGGCTTCAGGCAGTTTGAAAAGACGTGACGTCACCAGCTTCATAACTGAAGCCTGGCTTTGATTCCTCGTGACGTTCGTTTGTTTTGAAATGATTGAAACATCACACCTAGGGTTTATTTTACTGACTTACGTGCGTCGACTATGATGACGTTAACGTTTTGGGCTAAATTAAACAAAATGGGTGTTTAAATGATATATTTTTCTTTATCTATGGTGTGGGTCAGCGATCCCCGGATTAATTGAGCTTAATTACCACCTCGTTAAATTAATAGAACTATCGAACGATTGAATTGAACCATCTGAACTTGACAGAACTTGCTTTGACTACCTACTAGATAAATTATTCTAATATTTATTTCCATCTAATTTTCCTAGAGATTTAATAAGGAAAAGATTCATCACCTTAATCTGCCAAGTCTTTACCACCACGCCCAAGAAAATTGTTATTATACGGTACCAACCTAGACCACACAATGTTCGTGTTTTTGCTGTCCGTCAATTAATGCAATTAATTATAATTAAGTACGATGAAACATTGCAGTATAACCGGTATTAAATCCAACAAAATAGGTATAGTACTGCAGTTTTACACAATGAATGAATTATGTACCTTAAATACCAAAGGGTAAATACAAGATGTACTTATAGGCTTTTACAATACATACCGTACCCACCTACAATGTTGTCTTTTTTTTTTTTATATCTCTCATCTTGCCCTCAGCCCAATGTTTAGGGTTCCGTACGCACATTACGCACTTCAAAACTACGTGATACAAGCTTCAAGCTACGGTAACAGCTACGCACTACAAGCTACGGTCTACACGCTACACGCAACGGTCTACACGCCACGCGCTACGGTCTACACGCCACGTGCTACGAGCCCTACATGCTATATAGGTAGGTACTGCCCTTTACTTACGCTACTCAGAACTTGTTACATGCTATGTGCAATTTGTTACGCGCTACGTCATTTCCAAACTTAGGTCTGTGCTGCACTTGTGCTTCGGGCATTATGAATGAAGGTCATGCTTACATGATGTAGAAACCTCGGTGCGAAACTCCGACTCACACATTGCCGGCTTTTTTGGGATTAGTGCTGGTGCTGATAGAGATTATGGGTTTTATTGAACAAGACAATATGCTGTCTTGTTCCATAAGACCCATTCTCTATCAGCCGTCATTTCAATATTATAACTTAATGGTTTGAAGATGCTCTTGGCTTTCCTTTAGTTAGAATCAAAAGACATAACTTTTCTCAAAACATCACATACCTACATACCAACCTATCATGACAAAAAAAAACTTAGTTATTTCAAATAAGTACCTACCGACTGGATTCCTGAAAAATACTGTTGGTGTACTTACACTAGTATGTAAGTATAACACAGCTTCGTCTGTCTGTAATTGGGTGACATCATGGCTGGTTCATTGCTCACTTATGTGGGGCATCACCACATCACTTGTAAATGAAATTGTACCCCATGCTGTTACATTTTTCCTATGATGTAGGTATTTGCGTGTAGTCATTTTATGATATGTACCTAACTACATTTCAATAAAAACGCCATTTGTTGTATGTACCCAAATGGTTAAGTTAATAGTTATCAAATAATATTACCCTCTTAGCTTAGGTAAATGTAAGCCAATTTTCCGCTTAGGTAAAGGAACAGAAATTTAGTGTTTTCAGTCCGAGTCCGTAACTTCTTACTGAAACGTTTTGAGGGAAAGTCACTGCTTGGCCAAGAAGCCAGATGTGAGCTAATAATACCTGCCTAAGTTAAAAATTAGGTATCTATACCTAATATTTTGCTTTCAGTTTTCAATATTAATTAACACACTTTTAGTAAGCCAATAAACCTAATAGGTTTTAAATTATTAAGTATAGTCATCAGAGCAGTGACGACACTAAGGCAACAGAATAATAAGCATTCTAGGAAGTTGTTAGTTTATCCAACGGACTATCTACCTAACGACTGGTTAAGTCACCCAGGAAACTTAAACGAGCGTAATGTTTATAGTACAGCGTGAGAATGGAGACATTTCCCGTTTTGTACGATAATTTCAATAAAATATACGCCAACCTGAAAACGCCTCGTAAGTAGGTACCTCACCTACTCACAGGAAAATGTTCAGGCATTGTTGTACAAACTTAAGTACCTAACTATGTAATGCACTAAACCTTTGTCCGAAATTATACTAATACCCACGTTTCATTGGTCTATAGAAGTTCTTATTAGTACCAATTGTAAAAATAAGTTCATAAAATACCTTGCTTATGTGGACCCAAGCTATCTGAATACAAATAGGTAGGTACCTGCTTAAATATTATAATAAAACATAGTCATGTTGCGGTTGCGGGTTCCAATCCCGGGCAAGTACCTACCAATGTGACTTTTTCAATTCTTAATTAGGTACTTTCTAAGTTTATCTTCGTGGGGAAACCTAGACATACCTATAGTTAAAAATAAGTCCGAAATTGTCAACCCGTCTTGAGCAAGCGTGGTGACAATGCTCGTGCCTTCTCTGTATGAGAAGAGGCCTTTGCTCTGCAGTGGGACAATAATGCTGGTATTATATTATTACTAGTGGCCCCGCTCTTGTTTCGCACGGTTTTTACGACTTGAAAAAACATCGAGATTTCTTAGGTAAACGTAACTTTAATATTAACCTATTATACACATAAACCTTCCGGAATGAATTCTCTAAACGACGGTGAAACCTCATCAAAATCTGTTGCGTGGTTTAGAAGAACAACGTGGACATACTGACAAAAGCGAAAAGCGACTTTGTCTTTTAATATGTACTAGCTTTACCCGCCCCAACTTCGCACGGGTAGCACTAGGGTTACCTACCCTACATACACTAATTTTCTCACCGTTTAAACCTTCCCTGGACTATGACAAACATTTAAAAACCAAAATCAGCTAAATCGGCCCAGCCGTTCTCGAGTTTTAGCGAGACAAACGAACAGCAATTGATTTTTATATATATAGACTAGCTTTACCCGGCCCGACTTCGCACGGGTAGCACTAAACCCTACCTACTCTAATTTTCTCACCGTTTAAACCTTCCCTGGACTATGACAAACATTTCAATACCAAAATCAGCTAAATCGGCCCAGCCATTCTCGAGTTTTAGCGAGACAAACAAACAGCAATTGATTTTTATATATATACTTATATAGAATATATAGATAGATATACTTAGATAATCAATCTACCTAGCCTTTTTCCAACTATGTTGGGGTCGGCTTCCAGTCTAACCGGATGCAGCTAAATACCAGTATTTTACATGGAGCGACCACCTATCTGACCTCCACAACCCAGTAACTGGGTAATACGATACCCCTTGGTAAGACTGGTGTCAGACTTTCGGGCTTCTGACGACTCGTAACGACTGTCAAAGATCCACGAATAACAGCCGGGACCAACGGCTTAACGTGCTTTCCGAGGCACGGAGGATTTTCGGTATGTAAAGATGGTCACCCATCCACTGACCAACCCCGGCAAGCGTAGCTTAACCTGATGGAGCGACCAGTGCGGCTGTTGTTACTTAGCCACGAGCTAAGATATATATATATCTTCTATACAGATATATTACTACTATATAGATATACTTAGATGACTATCTAAGTATATCTATATAGTAAAATAATGAAATGTCCCCCTATGCTTAAAAAAACCGGCCAAGTGCGTGTCGGACTACGCACAATGAAGGGTTCCGTAGTTGGGATGAATGTATCCCAAGAACAAACTTAACATTGTAGTTGAAAAACATGTTTTTGAAACTGCAAATTTAAGTTGGTTGATTATTTCTCGTTAACCTGTACAGCCTACTTAGCTCTCATAGTTTTCCTTTTAATTTCGTTATATATACTACTGCTGTGAATTTTTTCACAAGTCCAAGTACAACCATTTAGGTAGAACGGGGGGGGGGACACTTGACTCTAACAATTTTTTTTAGTTAAAAGCTTAATATTTCGCAAACGGATCCCTGAATCCAAAAGTGGTTGTGATAAACTCGCAATATTTTTGAAAGACCTTTCTAATGAGACCCCACAACATGGGGTAGATGAGGAAAAAAAAAACATCCCCACTTTACGTGTAGCGGAGGTACCCTAAAAAAAAAAAACTTGATTTTATTTTACCACTTTGTCGGCATGATTAATTTGTATACAGTTACAGCTTTCTAGTACTAACCGTCTCTGAGCTAAGCCGCGGACAGACAGACAGACGGACATGGCAAAACTATAAGGGTTTTTGTTTACTACGGAACCCTAAAAATGCTGATGTTTAGGTAGGTATATGCAACAGACAGGTAGGTACTTAGGTAATTTTTCATTGTTGTCCTAGGTACATAAATGCACAATACTTGTATTAATCACGGCCCAGCTACTATGTACTTAGATGTGTGAGGATAAATTGATTGCGTACATATTTGCACGCTCGTATAAATCATTTGACTTGGGTGTTGCCTTGACGTGCTGGTTATTTTTAGAAATTAACATCACTGCACTCAGTGCTACGGAAAGTCAGACAGAAATGAGAAATAAGATTAAACATGATGCCACTGATCCGGACTCGGCGGAGTCAATAGATATCGAATGTTTATTGCACCTACAAATTAATCATGGATATTTTGAGGTGATCCACTTAGTTACTTCATTGACATTAAAAATCTTAATTATCTAGACTGTATTATCAGTACAAAATGTTATGCAGACACGTCACACATTCGTGTTCAGTTTTACTCACGTTAAGGCATTTATGGCTATCAAATCTGTTATCACAAAAAAATGGGTAAGTACCTACCGTAACCGTTTAAAAAAAGAGGATGCTCTTATTTCGCCTTCACTTGACTACCAAAAGGTATCGTAGTCTGCAAAAAAATAAAAATAAAATGTTTTGTTTCGAATAGGAAGTGTACTCGCGACGCGCATGGAACACGGCCAATCACTTTAGCCACTGCGCTTCTCGTGCTGTTTGAAGTGAAAATCAAAGGCACAATTTGTAGCCTAATTTCGAATGCGAGCTTATAGCTAGGCTAGGTCAATAAGAATGTAGTTACGAACGAAAAATCTACATACACGATACGATCACGTTTCCGACTAAAATTATTCACAATTTAATGCTGGTTTCACGTGTCAGATTATGGTAAAAAACTCGTTTTTGACGTGAATACGTCTTTAAATTTAGCTCCATAGTGGGAGGCAGTTAAAAAAACTGATGATAACAAAATCGGGGGATACAATTTAATACTGCAGCTACATACATACCTATCATCTACATCCAATATTACCTACTTGTAATGTACCTACACGTATTCACGGAAAACACACGACCGTGTCCACGACACAGCATATACCCCATTTTTCTGCCGGTTGTGGAGGCCTCAGCATACCGAAGGGGTAGGCAGAGCAGGGGTGATCCTGTAGCCATTAATGTAAACCATGCAGGGAGTACCTCATCAGACAAACGAAGCCAGGAGCGGAACATATTGTTTGATTACATGATATATACGTACATACCTGTTGATTACCTGATCGGCACCCTACATACCATACAAAAAAAATTGTCTCCGCATGCTCAGTCAATACCTTCCTTTTATGGTAAGAAGATATGTAGGTATGTTTATGCATAACTTAATATAAAATATATGAGTAAGTAATCCAATTTAAAAGCATGCTGTTCGCAGGACAGAATTCCATTTAAGGACAATGCGTTATCATAATGTAGGTGTCAAGCTTAGTTTAAAATACCGCCTACATTGACCCAACTGCTCTTTTATTCATTATCTTATCGTAGGCCAAAATTTGTTGGAATTATCTCAACTAAAATTAATTATGATATTCATGTTTTCAGGTCTTTTCAAGAACTCTAAACGCAAGGACTCAATGGCCTTAAAAAAAAGATAGCCGCCTAAGTAGGTACGCAACTACATACCCTATGGAAATAATATATTGCTTACATCACCTGTTTAATAATAAATGCTATGCTAGGTTTATGGAATACGGGGAGGTCGCACGAGGCGGCGGCGGCGGATGAACTAGCGACACGCGGGGTTGCGACAATCGTTGACAGGATCCGGCAATTGGGACTCGAGGTGGCCCTACACAAGTCCGAGGCCATGTGTTTTTATGGTCCTCAGAACGCGCCACCGTCGGGTTCCCAAATGATGGTAGGAAGGTTCACATCGGGGTCGAGTCGACGATGAAGTATCTGGGACTCGTGGTCAACAGCCGGTGGAACTTCGTGGAGCATTGCCGACGTTTGGTTCCCAGACTGGAGCGGGCCGGGGTTGCTTTGAAGCGGCTCCTGCCCCATCTAGGGGGTCCAAACTCCCACACGATTGTTTCGAGAGGTTCCTGTTCCGCATAAGGCGGGAGGAAACGCCCGGGTGTCACCACTGTGTGGAGCGCCCGGAGGACACGGTGGAGCATACGGTGGAAGTCTGCCCGGCTTGGCCGGAGCACCGCCGTGTCCTCACAGAGGCGATCGGCGGCGGTGATCTCTCGCGTCCACCCCTGGTTCAGGCCATGGTTCGGAGCGAGAGCGCATAGGAGGCCGTCACTTCCTTCTGCGAAGCAGTAATGCTCGCGAAGGAGGAGGCGGAGCGCGTGAGGGAGAGGCAAGATTCGCGCCTTCGCGCCCCTAGTCGCCACAGGAGACGCCCCGGGCGTCGGGAGTCACAAGCCGAATTCCGGCCACCGTAGGCGCGGGCTTGCGGACGGTGAGCGATGGGTAGCTCGCCGTCCGATAAGGAACAGGCCCGGGTCGACGGCGCGTTCTGTTCCACGCGCGCTTCAAAGAGAAGTCAGCACAACGGAAGGGATCTGCTAGGACCGATGCCTGCGGGGTCGCGGGAAAGTTCGAATGGGATACCGTGGCCCCTGGCAACGTACAGGCAACTGAAGGAACACGGGTGGGTTTTAGTCAGTAAGAGTCTGACACGCCCTCCCGCTCCGCCAGGTGTCCAGAGCGGGAGAAGTTATTTGATCATTTCCCGCCCTAAAAAAAAAAGGTTTATGGAATACCCAAGTCTGTCGATTATAGCCTAGGTAGCCGCCCTATGTATGTAGCTGTTGAATACCTCGCTGCTTACTTGCTTGGTCCTAACTCGCACTGGTGTTCACGTAGGAGTGACCATTGCGGCAACACATTACGAGCTGGTGGTTTGGTGTGCGTATCTACGGTGCCACTTGTGTAACCAATAGAATAACCGACAGACCACAGTTGGACGCAGTCCTTCAAACAGTCCTAGACTGGTGACAAATAGTAGTGGCTTGGCGGAAGTAACAAACAGGTAGGCAGAGGTGTAGGTACACATGATGTGTGTAAACATGCGTGCATTGCTCGGCCCATCTGGTTACTGGAAACATACATAAGACTGAAAATAATGTAATGTCATGTGCGTTAGAGGAAAGTACCTAATTTCAGTCAAGAGCCACATATTTTTAGGGTCAAAAGGAAAAAACCTGCCAAGTGCGTGTCGGACCACACACAATGAAGGGTTCCGTCTTCCGTAGTCAGGATTAATTTATCCCAAAAACAAATTAAGGTTTACTATTATTATTTTTATACAGTGTGTCCCTGGGTAAAGTGCACAAACGAAAATGGGTGAAACTAGACCATTATTCATCGACAAAAAAATTGGCAAAAAAATTAATTTCGTCAACATTTTCGTTTGTGCACTTCATCCAGGGACACACTGTATTTGAGTTGCTGGAATGAAAGGTAAATTGCGGTTTACGATTTATGACGTATTAAAAAAAACTATTTACTAGATCTCGTTCAAACCAATTTACGATGGAAGGTTACATGGTAATGTACATCATATTTTTTTTTTACTTTTATCATTCTCTTATTTTAGAAGTTACAGGGGGGGGGGGGGGGCACACACATTTTACCACTTTGGAAGTCTCTCGCGCAAACTACTCAGCTTAGAAAAAAAAAAAATTGAAACCTCAATATCATTTTTGAAGACCTATCCACAGATACCCCACACGTATGGGTTTGATGAAAAAAAGTATGGAATTTCAGTTTTAAGTATGGGGAACTCCCAAAATGTATTGTTTTTTTTTCTATTTTTGTGTGAAAATCTTAATGCGGTTCACAGAATACATTTACTTACCAAGTTTCAACAGTATAGTTCTTATAGTTTCGAAAAAAAAAACTGTGACATACGGACGGACAGACAGACAGACAGACATGACGAATCCATAAAGGCTCCGTTTTGTGCCATTTGGCTATGGAACCCTAAAAACGGAACTCATATAGGAGGACTTCGTTGTCCATCCATCTGTCTGTCAGTCTGTCAAGACCCTCTTTCTCAGGAACGCATGGAGGTATCAAGTTGAAATTAATATCAAATACGTAGGTCTATGAACCATTGGAGCTTTAAAAAAATCAAGCTTACAAGTTAACGCAATAAAAAAATACGGCCATTTATGCGTCATATTTTGATACTCGCAAATAAATCAAAACCTACAGGGTACTTACCGTTGACCTAGAATCATGAAATTTGGCAGGAAGTAAGGTCTCAGCAAATAATTATAAGGTTAGTTTTATCACAAAAAAAATACAAACTTAAATTTGCAGTTGGATTGACCTTGACGTGTATCGATATAAGGGAGAACATGTTTTTCATCTATAATTTTAGATAAAGATAAATATATTTTATTTTGCAAAAGTTTTGTTAAAGTTTATTTTTGGGATAAATTCATCTCAACTACGGAACCCTTCATTGTGCGTAGTCCAACATGCACTTGGTCGGTTTTTTTTACCTTATTCGGACTGTAGGTAATGGCACGAGTTGCCATTATGATTGTAGTGGAGGAAAAATCGTGAAAAATCATATATATATTAGTAGGTATAGGTTTGAACATATACGAATGACACCAATTCAATAGATACCACAATTTGTTCTTTGTTTTAAATTAACAACAAAACATTATACATTTCCATAAGCCTTTGCTACAATTTTTTACTGACTTCAAATAGAAAATTTCTCAATTCGCTTGTTTATATAATTTTAGATTACGATTCGTTTTTTTTTAAAGTTCCAATGACATGAAACAGCTGAAGTCAAATTATTGTGTGAATCACAGGCTCCTTATCTACATCTACAAAACTGATAAGTTTTAAGTAGGTGTACGCCTTTGATAAGACAACACAAAGCACTGTAACTATACTTGTCGAACAAGTGGCAAATCATACAATATTGAAGAAATACATATATTTATTATTTCTTACAGAATACAAAACAACTAAGATTACATACACTTTGCATACAACACCAAACTGGTTTACTGTCAAGACCCAATTAGTAACTTGACCTTGGATCCTGAGCAATACAAGCGCAAAGTTGGTCCCAACTGCCGTTAAAATTAGTTATCTTTGAAAATGCATTATAAACATATTGTTAAGACATAACTAAATAAAATAATATGATCAATACCAACCGACAGAATGTGCTAATAACATATTAAAATAAATTAAAAACTAAATGGTTTTGTGCGTTAGCACTTCTGTAACATTACGCATACTTCAAAATCTAATCCTGAACTTATGTTATTGATTAAACCAAAAAGAAGCAAAATGTGAAACAATTATTTGTAATAGTTTATACAAAGTGCGACAAAAATTGGCTTTGAATAACATATTTTATCTAACTTAATATATATTAATTTTGCAACAGGATTACATAGGGGATTCCCTTTAAGCAACAAGAACAATCACATTAAAGTTTAATTACACAGTTAATTTGTGCAGTTAAATATCAGTTCTTTGTGTCAACACCCAAATCAGCTGTTAAAGTAGGCTTGCAATATTATAATAATCTTTTATATTTAATACTACCTATCACAAAGTGATTCTGTACAAAAGTTGGCCACTTTATAAATTACATATTTAAAACTGATGTATAGTTAGTTTTCTATTTCTTTCCATTTTAGAAGTATAACAATTTGTAAACAAGTCTTTTATGTGTGAATTAAATTCACTTAAACAGTATATCAACAGTTAGGTACTATTTTAATACAATTTATAGAAAAATATCAAAACATTTATCAAGGTGTAAATCTTATAATAGGAATATGATGTGCGTTGGTTAATCGATACAAATACAAAATATAGATTTCTTACATACTGTTCAGTCGCATTTTACCACAAAACTCGCGGTTTTTAGTACAGAGCAGCATAAATAAGTATCCATATCAAAGGTTTACAAGTTTGCTTGATGACTATCGCCCTGCGGGTGCTTCGGTGACAGGGGCGGGGGCGGGCGCGGGTGTGCTCGATCCGGATGTTGCCCACACAATGATTATGATAAGTAGAACTGCCCCAATAGCACCGATAATTAACATCATCTTTAGATTCTGCCACCAATACTTTCGTTTCAGTTTGCCAGCCTGCTGTTCGAACTGCGCTGCTCCATGCTGTAAAGCATCTGCACGATTGTCTAGTTCGGACAACTTTTGGTCCCTCTCCAAAACTTTCTCGACATTAACGCGCATAATGCCAACCACTTCATCGACTTTGGCTTGAGTCTGAGCCAAACGCTTATCGCTTACTCTAGGGCCTGAGCTTCCTCCTTGGTCTTCCATTTTGTCAGATTGTTTTGAACTTTGTACAAATTACACTGAAGAGTTTCACACTTCAATCACTATATTATATTATATAAAAATTGAGTCTGTGATTCAGTTCAATAACGTAAATATGGCGAAGGCACGGAGAATTAAAATTTTCGACTCGAATGACAGACGAAAGAACAATCAGCGTGACACATTCATGACGTCATACTATGATTACGTTTACAAATCAGATTGAAAGACTGACCAATCAGCCAACATTCATGATTTTTGTTTCTCTTGTGATTGGTCTGTTTTGTGTTGTAATACAAGTTTTCTTCTTCTCTATGATTAATAAATATATTTTTTGTTCCTAGAGTTGCTTGCACTATGGTTTCAAAATGTGGCTGAAGTGCTGCCAACAAGAATAACTTACACAATAACTGGAATGTTTATTTAGTACGACAACATTAGTTGTCGTGACCAGTGGTGCCAGATTATGCGACTTGTCGCCATTTACGGCAAAAAAGACTTTGGAATAAATGAGGGCACCACTATCGTACTTAGGTCACATTGAATGGGAAATAAATTGTTAAAATCAATGTGCAACAAAAAACGCTGCTTGTAGGTGACTCAAATCAAAACCTTCTAGGACTAGTCGGCAAAGTAGTGCAATCATCTTTTAATTCCAAATGTCAGCACGTCAGACTCTTTTATGTCGACCTGTAGGCTACTGGGAAGGGTATCGGTCGATAAATTTTTACGAACGGTGACTGGTCGCCAATAAGGCTTTCTCAAAAAAAAAAATTGCCCACTTTAGGCTACTTGGGCCAAAAATTTTGGCGACTTGGAGCGCGCCACATCTGGCAACACTGGTCGTTAAATTTTTTCTTGTGCTGTCAGTTCGGATTTCTTGGTGTAGACTTTTTGTCGCCGGTATTTTATTTTAGTGTTTTATAGAAACAGCATAAAGAAAAGTCAAAATGGTAAGAAGTTATGTGTTATTTACGATAGTGCCAACAGTTTTTAGTATTTCAGTTACCGAAAACTCAAAAGAATAGTGAATAATCTAGAAATGTTCGAGCGGTTGTTCTTGTTGCACGTGTGTCTTGATCACATGAAATTATTGTGCAGGTGTCACTGAATCCCATCAGAATTTTGAAAAATGAAGCTGAAGAAGAAAAAGCCGAAGTGGCTCGCATGTCGAGCTTCATCGGTGCCATCGCCATTGGAGATTTGGTGAAAAGTACTTTAGGACCTAAGGGAATGGACAAAATTCTGGTTTCCTGTGGCAGAAATGCTGGCCAGGTAAATGTTTCTCATTCTTACATAATTATGAATTGTTCACTGAAATAAAAAAAAAAACTGGTAAAGTGAGAGTTTGAAGTTTTAATAAATTGGTTATATTTTGTAGGTTGAGGTTACAAATGACGGCGCTACTATTTTGAAATCCATCGGTGTTGATAACCCAGCTGCAAAGATTTTGGTAGATATGTCAAAAGTACAAGATGAGGAAGTTGGAGATGGAACCACATCTGTAACTGTATTGGGTAGGTAACAAATTTTTGTTTTAGTATCCCCATAGACAAAGGAAGTTATTCTCATACAGCGAATAATAGTTTTTACTACAAATACCTCTTACCGTTTTTATGATATAGCCATAGTTACCTAACTTTTTGTCAAATTTTCAGCATCAAATGAAGTGGGATACAGAACATAGTTTATCAGTTTTGTTAATTCTGGATATTTTATTGTTTCTATGATTATTTTATCATACATGGGATTCAGTACATAATTAAAAAACCGACTGCTTTTAAATTATTCATAGGTTTCTTTTTTATTGCTGTTCCATACATTTTGACCACATAGGTATTGCACTTTTGTAGGAAACAGCAGTAAAAAAAAAAAACAACCTTAAATTTCAATGCAGGGGGCCCATAATCATGTACTGAATTCAACAGGTAACAAACAGGTAGTGCGTTGTTGTCCCTGCCACCCTGTAGTTTGTGAGTTAATTTAGTAAAAGAAGTTTATCCATTGTATATATTTCTATCATATTAATGCAATGTTTAACCATGTAACATTTTATATGGTTGTTCTAATAAACCAATTTTTTATATCCTTTTTAGCGGCTGAACTGCTTCGTGAAGCTGAAAAACTAGTTGAACAGAAGCTGCACCCACAGACAATCATTGCTGGGTGGCGTATAGCTGTAGATGCTGCTAAAAAAGCTCTCTCAGATTCTAGCTTTGACCATGAGAAGAGTTTCAATGAGGCTGCCCTGCGTGAGGACCTTGAAAACATTGCGCGCACAACATTGAGCTCTAAAATTCTTTCTAACCACAAAGAGTGAGTAAATTATGAACCACAGTACAATTACTAATAAAGTGAATAAAAAAGTAAAAAAAAAAGCTGGCATTGCAGGTACCATATTTTTTTATAAAAAAAAATAAACATTTCAGACACTTCACAAAGTTGGCCGTGGATGCAGTGCTCCGTCTTAAGGGCTCCGGCAACTTGAAGGCTATCCAGATTATCAAAATCTCTGGTGGTCTGCTGGAGGAATCATTCCTGGATGAAGGTTTCCTCTTAAATAAGAAGGTAGATAATTACAATTAGTCCTTATAACTTATTTGATTATTCATTGTCTGTCTTTGTATAAACTTCATGAAATGTCATCATTCTGCCTGCAGTAGTCCATTATTGGACATAGGCCTCTCCAATTGGACGCCATTCAACTCGATTCTCGGCAACTCTCAACCAGGTGCTTCCAGCCACCCTGTGAATATTGTTGCTCCACCTAGCCCATTTGCAGTCTCCAATCAAGAACATGTCCACCCCAACAGCAATCGGTTCTGTGGCTAATATGGGGGGCCCAATGCCACTTTAGCTTGCTTATTCTGTGAGCTGAATACGTCAACAACTTTGGTTCTGCTGGATCACCTGGTTCCGGATTCTCGTCTCAACGTTTTCGGCTCTGTAACTTATGACTTACATACACCAGGCAGGATGCACTTATGCGACGAGAAGACTCTACGTACATTCCCAAATGCTGCTCAGCCCAGCTGAATTCTTTTGTTAGCCTCATGAAACAAGACTCCAAAAACAAAAAAAACAAATAAAATTGAAACCACCATCTATGTGCATTTAATTTAGTTGGATGATTTCCAAGTTTCTTTCATCTATTCTATAGCATAACATTTGATCCAGACACCTAAATACTTGTTAAATGTTTACTTATCAGGTGGGAGTGCACCAACCTAAGCGCATTGAGAATGCCAGCATCCTGATAGCCAACACACCCATGGACACAGACAAGATCAAAGTGTTCGGATCTACCATTAAAGTGGACTCTATGGCCAAGATTGCAGAACTGGAAGTTGCTGAGAAGGAAAAGATGAAGGACAAAGTCAACAAGATCTTGGCTCACAAATGCAATGTCTTTATCAACAGGTATTTGGTGATGCTTATAGTCTTTATACATAGTTACTTGAATACAAGCATTTAAGCCTATTTTTTTTTTTGCATAAAACAATGATAGTTTTTTCTTTTACAAATCTATAATGACCAGTGATCGGAGTAGGTAGATTGAACTGGGGTCATTGATCCGAAACGTATATATTACTATGGACATTCCTCCGGAATTGGTGGATTATTAAAAAAAAACCGGAACTTATGTAGGAATTGTATTCTGCCAGAGTGGAAGGAGTCATTTGATGATTTGCCATCCTCAAAAAAAAGGTAGGAATTGTAATAAAATGAGCAATTTTATTCTTTATTATTCTTCCTATTTTTTTTTTTGTCACGATTTGACATTTTATTAATTTAGTTTTGATACCTTCCTTTAAATTTTGAATTGAGTAGTAATAATATCACTACCAACATTAACAATATTTAATTGAATCCGGAAATACCGGAATTACTTTCCGGAAAAATGGCTTATCCATGTTATTCTTTCTGTGTGCATTTATGATACAAGTACTAAAAATCAATCTACCTACTCCGATCACTGATAATGACTCACACGAAGTTCACACACAACGCGTTTTAGAATGACGAAAAGTTATTATCAACTTGAGAGCGTTTACGCCATCCGTGCGCTGATGGCTCAAAATCAGTACTTTTCGACCCAGTTAATATCCATCAAACATTATTTTAAAACCAAATTAATTGCTATTAATTTTAGGAAATATTGTTGTCTAAATACTTAGTTAGGGTTTTTTTTAGATAAATAAAGTATTTGTGAATTCTATCAAGATAACTGAAGAGAGGTTTTGATAATTTCACTTCGAGCGTCAACTCTGAAGCTACAAATATCTTAAATCACTGATCAACCTAACTAACAATATTTTTTATCTAACTACAAATATCCTTCGGAAAAAAATTTGTTTAAAAAATAAACCATTTTAGGTTCCCCACATGAGAAATAAAAATCCAAACAAAACGAAATTATAAAGAAATTTTCGTCAATAAAACGTTTTTTTTTACCAATATATCTTCATTAATTTAATATAATAACACAGATTACTGTAATAGAAGAACATCTTCTTAAAAACTTGCAATTTAAAATTTTAACTAAATAAGTTCTATTATTTTACTAGTTTTTTTTTTAAAACAGCTCTAAAACAACTATAAAACTCCACGCGCAAACCATTTCAAATTACCCCATCAGTTTGCTCAAAGTCCTCGGCGAGGTCTACAAGAGGCTTATTTATAAGCGTCTCAGAGACTACGCTGATACCAAGGGCCTCATCCCCAACGAACAGTTTGGGTTCCGCACCCAGCACTCTAATCTGGATAATCGAACACATAAGCGCTGACTTCCAGCGCGGTTTGATTACGGGTGCAGTATTCTTCGATATAGCGAAAGCGTTTGACAAAGTCTGGCACAACAGCTTAATATATAAGCTGTACCAACTCGGTGTGCCAGATCGTCTCGTGCTCATCTTACGAGACTTTTTGTTGAACCGCACATTCCGCTATCGCATCGAAGGTGCAATATCCTCTCCTCGTCCAATCCGCGCAGGCGTCCCTCAGGGCTCTGTGCTTGCCCCTCTCATATTCACTCTATTCACCAGCGATATCCCAAAGAGTAAAAAGGCGCAGTCGGGTCTGTTCGCAGACGATACGACCATTTACTACAAGGCCGCTGGGCCCGATTCGATAGCCCGCATTCCCCAAACCGCAGTCGATAAACTCGGCGCCTGGTTTAGAAAATGGAGGATCGAAGTAAACCCCGACAAAAGTCAAGCGGTTTTATTTTCAAAAACGCACGTACGTTACAGACCCCCTTTGCCCCGACCCATCACCATGCTCGGCAAGCCGATCCCTTGGGAGAAGCGAGCAAACTACGAGGGGTGTTCAATAAATAGTGAGAATGAGTAAGACGCAATTATCTTTTATCATATGTAATTTTATTTTTCGACTTAGTCACCTTTCAGGTTTATACACTTTGTATATCTTTTCTCTAATCCTAAAATTCCCTTTCAAAAAAAATCTTCTTCCTGATCCCTTAAAAAATCATTTACGGTGGCGACTACTCCGTCATCATCTTCGAATTTCTGGCCCCTGAGATGTTCCTTTAAGCGCGGAAATAGGTAGAAATCACTAGGAGCAAGGTCCGGTGAATATGGAGGATGTTCCATCAATTCGAAGCCAGCTTCTTGAATGGCAGCCATCGCAACTCTGGACTTGTGCGCAGGGCCGTTATCTTGGTGAAACAAAACAACTTTAGCGAGTTTGCCACGCCGTTTCTTGCGTATTTCCTCACGCAAGTTTGTTACTTGTCCTGCGTACATAGTCCCCGTAATAGTGGCTCCATGATTAAGATATTCGATCATTACCACCCCTTGGCTGTCCCAGAAAAGAGAGCCCATGATCTTTCCGGCGAATGGAATCGCCTTAAATTTCTTTGGAGTTGGAGATGACGGTCGCTTCCAAGTCATGGATTGTTGTTTCGTTTCCGGGTCATAATGGTGAAGCCATGTTTCGTCCATAGTTATGAATCGAGCCAAAAATCGGTCAGGTTCTTGTTGTAACAAATCCAAACAGCTTTGTGAAATTTTCAGTCGAGTTTGTTTCTGCGCGTCAGAAAGCATTCTGGGCACCCAGCGCGCTGACACTTTTTTCATACCCAAATGGTCGTTTATAATATTATGGACACTTCCTATCAAAATCTTTACTTCTTCAGCTATAAAACGAACAGTAACACGACGATCCGCCAAGACAATATTTTCAACTTTTTTAATCATTTGTGCAGTCACTGCCGATATGGGGCGTACCGTTCGTCCGTCGTTAGTGGAAGTTCTTCCTCGCTTGAACTCAGCACACCAACGCGCAACCGTAGAATATGGAGGAGCATGAACGCCTAATGTTGCTCTCAAGTCTTGATTTACCTGCTCCGTAGTAGAGATTTTCAAGCAGAGATATTTTATTACCGCGCGAACTTCAATTTTATCCATTTTTAAGAACACGTTCCGAAACGACGCAAACAATAGACTTCTACTTTTAAAAAACAAAAGAGAATTAATTGCTTTTTTTATTATCATCTTAACTAGTGTCTGACAGATTCCTTCGTAAGGCCACGGGAGCCCCTTGGTTCTGTAGGAACGAGACCCTTCATCTCGACTTTAGACTCTCCACAATCCACCAGTTTCTCAAACGTTTCTTTGATTCCGCCGCCACCCATCGCAACCCTCTGGTTGTCGAAGCCGCCAGTTATGTCCCAAGTCAAATAGTAAGACCTGCCGCCCGAGGAGGAGGGAGGAGATCCTTTCCGACCCAGACGACCCCATTACCCTCCTCCAGGAGAGCAATAGGGAAACCAGTACAGTGAGAAAACACACACACCGACACACTTTCCGACCTCGCCGCAGAGGTCCGCGATCGCGACCCTCCCGAGTAAACGATACTCCCCCCGACCCTTGCTCGACGATGCGCCAGCCCGCGTCGATGCTGAGCCTGTAGCTTTAAATTCCCCGATTAATAATAATGAAATACTTTTGATCCAGCCTGTCCATCTTGCTGTCCTCCCCGCAGCGAACGCCCTAAGCCGAGGTTCGTACCCCACAGGGGGTGCCCTTAGCGAGCGTTCGCCTAGTTTAAATTAGCATAGTTTTGCCCCTGGCTGGTGGCTTTGAGTGTAGAAGCTAAAGGCAGCCACAGGATTGACCGGTTAAGTAGTCATGACCTCAGTGGTCAGCTACGAGATGCCCTACATAAAAAATAAAAAAAAACATTTCAAATTAGTCCGCTGTGAGGCCTTCCAGAGAGTGGAGGTATCGCTCGGCGCTCTGCCTGATCGCTGTTGACCTCTGTCGTGCGTACAACGATATTGCACGATTATAGTATGATCGCCAAATCTTAGTACTTCAGTAAGTAAAACATTTTATTGAAGTGAAAACTAATTTAGGGTGCTAAAGTCGATAATAGTGCCGATTCTCTTGTACACCGAACTAAACTATCACTAAAATTCCTTACTTTTGGCTATGAGAATCTTAGAGCTATTTTGCAAATAAAATTCTCTAAACTAAAAAAATATTTTGACGCAACTAAAATAGAATTCGACAATCGCGAATCCACGTGCTACCCGTGGTTTGCCCTAACCCGTAATTTTTTTTGAGCTGGAGGCGCGCAGAGTGTGCCGCCTCGACGTGTTTTATATGGAATTTTTCACTTTTTGTATGGAAAACGTGAAAAAAGGAAAAAAAAATCCATAGAAAAAGTGAAAAAATCCATATAAACACGTCGAGGCTGCCCCCGCTGTGCGAATTTAGTTGTTTAAATTATTTTTAAATTTAGAGATTTTTTTTGGAGAATAGTTTTATGATTCTCATCGCCAAAAGTATGGAATTTTTGTGATAGTTCGGTGTACAAGAGAATCGGTACCAGTGAGGTCATAATATAAATTCAAGATGGCGGCTGCGAAAATTTTCACATTTTTCGTTATGGGTGTCGTTTTCACCACGTTTACATTCAGCTCACTTCCACGACGTCTGGAAGAGAATTAGTGAAGCTTTAGAAGAAATTTATCTTTCGATCTGGAGCAGGTACAGACGATATATTTCATCCGATATGGTTTGCATTCGATGTTATGGAGAGGATCCACCGTCTTCTACGAAGACGAATTTTCTTTTTTGTAATTTGTAATCTTTCTAAATACTGAACATACTTTTGTATTGCAAAAAGATACAGCGCGGACGCTGTAATTATTTAGACGTCTGCCATTGCCGAAAGTCGAAAACGATGTGAGTGGTAGGGCAGTATGTGGACACACTTTCTCTCGATCCAGCTATAGCAGTATTTAGAGGCAATCGTTTTCGAGGGGTTTAAAGCCGATACTGAGGTCAAAATGTAAATCCAAGATGGCGGCTGCGAAAATTTTGTTTTTGTTTTAAATGATACGTGAGAACGAACTTTGTTCTTGACGAGTTGAGCGATTTTTGATAGAGGAAAATCTTATGGGCTCACGTCACCGACATGCTAATGTTAAAAGTACCCATAATGTAGCTATGAGTATGACGTGTTGAGCTTGTTGTTGCTAGGAGTAATAATAACATCAGTAGATGAAAATTAAGAAATAAATATGATTCATCAAATTGTTATGCCTAATGTTAAATTAACACGACAAGAATCGTAAGATAAATAAATTGTTTCAGTTTAATATTATAAAATTATTATTTATACGAAGTATAGGATTTAAATTCCAATAAATTATTTACTATAAATTATTGCTCTAAATTGAACAGATCAAAGTGGGTTAGTCTGACTATAAACAGAGCGAACGCGCCAACTCTACGACATTTACGCGTGCTTCTATGTGAGTGATTTTTGCAAAGAATTTACCTAGACGTAAACGCTCTTAATAAGGCAATAATAGCCTTTGGCTTGTTAGCCTTTGACTTGTTGTTGCTGACCACCAAACAGTATGAAATAGATAATGTCGAACAGTGGAACATTACAGTCCATCAATGACTTACTATCAGTATTTATAACATGACCTGCATATTTTCTTCACCAGGCAACTTATCTACAACTACCCTGAGCAGCTATTCGCTGATGCCGGCGTCATGGCGATCGAGCACGCTGATTTTGACGGTATTGAGCGGCTGGCCCTCGTGACCGGAGGCGAAATCGCATCCACATTCGACTCACCCGACAAAGTCAAACTGGGACACTGCAAAGTTATTGAACAGGTAACAGTTGTGTTCTTACTTGCAAAACAATCACTTCCCTGTTATTCTGTTGTAAATTAGGTATTTAGTACGTCGACCGTTTCTGTGGCATTAAGTTAAAAAATGTTCTGGTTTGCAGAGCGTCTATGTATGATGTGCCATATTAACATTCAGGTACTGTATGTTGGTTTTGAAATGCAGTTCATGAAAGTATTTTTTTGCAGTAGAACTGGCCAACTGTGCTGTGTGAGAAAGCAAGCTAACTGGTCTATTCCAATGGTTAATTGAGCTATCATTTGATTTTAAATTCAGCCTGTATTTACAACAAAGAGTAGTTTGAATACAGAAAAGTAATGTGTACCACCTTACAACCAACCACCAGGAGGAGTGTGTGTCCAGGAGGTGTACCAGGTTGTGGGTACAACCTTTTTTTTTTTTAGGGTGGGAAATTATCAAATAACTTCTCCCGCTCTGGCCGGAGCGGGAGGGTGTGTCAGACTTTCACTGAGTAAACCCCACCCGTGTTCCTTCCGTTGCCCGTGTGCCGGGGCCGCGATATCCCTTTCGGACAAACTCGCAACCCCAGCAGGCATTGGTTCTTACGGACCAATGTGTACACCTGAAAGATTCCCAAAACCTGCAGATCATGTTTTTAAGATGTAAACATAATAAGTAACTAGCTTTGGTCTGCCAATTCGCACGCGCGAATTATCCCATGGGAACGTACTACCGGGGTAAAATTATCCAAGTCCTAACCCAGGTCTACATGTGCCCCATTTTTCATCGAAATCTGTTCCACGAAGGCGTGACAAGGTAACGGCCAGACAGTTACTGTCGCATTTATAATATTAGTATAGATATAAATTATTGCCTTATTCCAGGTGTTGATTGGTGACGAGTGCCTCATTCGTTTTTCTGGCGTGGAACTCGGCTCAGCCTGCACGGTCGTCATCCGGGGCGCCACGCAGCAAGTCATCGACGAGGCGGAGCGCTCCCTACACGACGCGCTCTGTGTACTCGCCGCTACCGTCAAGGAACCTAAAATTATTTATGGTGGAGGTGAGCAATATTCTTGGTATAAGTTTTTACAGAGTTTAATTCGGGATTTGAATGTTGAGTTGTGTTGTTTCTATGGTTATTTTATTATGTATGTCAGCCAGCGTAAACATGCGATAGTTTCGTAATATTAAATAAGCCATTCAATATATTTTGCTCGTAAGAAGGGCTTTGCGAATAGTTCCTGGGGTCCTGGTTAACTTTTTACAAAATACACAAAACTGTACACCCATCTCATAGGTGCCAGTGAGATGCTGATGGCCGAGGCCGTGTCCCGGGTAGCCGCGCGCACGGCCGGCAAGGAGTCCGCGGCCACCGAAGCGTTCGCCATCGCCCTGCGCCGCCTGCCCTCCGCCGTGGCCGACAACGCGGGCTACGATTCGGCCGACCTCATCTCCCACCTGCGCGCGCATCACGCTCAGGGAGAGATCACTATGGGACTTGGTGAGTTGCTATGTTTATATTGTTACTGATGTATTTAGGTAATACAGGCTGGTTCGCGAGCAGATTCGGTCGACTTACCTTAGCTGTATGCGTGCTGATTACCATGTAGCGGTATGATTTTCAGAGCGCCGACCCTCAGCTCCCTATCACATAGCCTTTCCAGAGGGTTTAGGAGAGAGGCAAGGCTGATTGGTTGGTGGGATTTGATGTTTGTGTAGTCACCCTTACCTGGCTTGGTGATGAATATTACTTTCACTTCCCTCCATCCCTTAGGAACGTATCTAAAGGCAAGGCACGCTCTCACTAAAGGCACCAGTCTAATTGCGACAGAACCACCTCCACTGTAGTAAAGCGGGGAATACTCCATCAGGACCAGCTGCCTTAAACGGATGGAAGCTCCGGATCCTCGCTTCTTCCTCGCCACTCTGTCCCTCTTTTTTCCCTGTTCTGAGGCAGGAACTGCACGCGTAGCATAATAACCATAGAATCGGGTTTTCTAAAGGTTTAGTCGACGGGAGAATAGACAAAATGACAGATTGTGATTGTTTATCTGTTTGTCTATTCTTCCGTTGACAAAACCGGTTTCTATTGTGGTCGTGCTAAGCGTACTGAAGGGTCGGTGCAAGGGCAACGGGCTTGTTGAGTGCCTTTACCGTTGCCCTTGCGTTTCTGCACCACTTGCCAGGCGCGTAAGAACACGTTCATGGTTCAGCCGGCCGTCTCCGTATGATGGGTGACGACCGTCTGATGGGAGGAAGCTAGAGGAGCCACAGGAGTGGGAGGGTGTTTGGTAGAATCCCCGGTACCAGTATTACCCAGCGCCGGGATCTGTGTGGAGAGGGTCGGACCGGTAGTGGAATTAGTCTTCGCCTGACTATTAGAAGGGCCGGTACTGGTCCCAATCAGCGTGGACGTCCTTTGTATGTTAAGGGACTTTTTGGGTTTGGTCTTAGCTATGGTTCTCGCCACAGCCGGACCGGCGCCCGCGTCCGCACCCGCGGCGTTAGCCGCCAGGCCACCAGGGGCAAGAGAAGAGAAAGCACCTCCCTTCGGAGTCTCATTTGCTTTCGCCTCCACTACGGTGTTGTTTTTTTTTAAATGACCTTAGAGTAGGTAAGGTAGATTAAATTGTTGTAAAATTTCATCTCTCTGGCTCCCACCCGCCATAGAGCCCGCACCTTGGAAACCTCTCACTATAAAAAAGGTCGAACGTTAGGATTACCAGAGAGATATAGGGGAAAGGGAGTGTGTTGCCTTACGGGCACATTACAACCAGAGCCGCTCGGCTCAACCCCCCAGGACTCATTCATCGCTCACGGCGCTCAACTGCGCAGGTCCTAGCGCAGGTTACGGCTTACTCCTATTCGCCATCAGCAGATTTTAGTGATAGTCGAGCCCGCCACCAGCCAATCACAAAGGGGTTGCGGTTCGGAGTTGGAAGTTGGAAAGGTGGGGGAGGGAGGAGTAAGGATGCGGGTACGCTAGGGTGAGGAGGTATTGTGAGATTTGGAACAGGAGGGCAGAGAACGAGAGAGAATGGGGTTAAAAGAATTGGGGAGGGGATGTGATGACGCCTGGTGGTTTTTGTTTCGTGTAATTCTTATGGAATTAGACCAAGAACGGGGTGGCAACTTTGGGAAGGTGCATCTGCCAGATTTGCCTTGAGGATTTAGACGACTGTAGCGCTCTCCCTCAAGACCTCGCCACCCTACTACCTCTGAAGTAGGCGGCAGGGTAGGCCTGCATCTATACTACCAAGCAAAGCATGTCGTTGTGCAACCGCGAAAACATAAATCCAGACCCCGGGGCCCCAATAAAAATACAATGTAGTTAAGATTATTCAGTCACAAGCGTAAATACCTTACGCTTGCAACGTAACGATTGCAACTTTTTGAAAAGACCTATTTCATAATACAATTTCTTTCTCTACTTTAAAAGAAAATCGCATTTGAATCTTGCTAAGTAACAAGGCATATAATATTATGCTGTTACTGCTACTGTGTTTTAGCGTTGTGTATAATCCAAACATAGCTTATGACAATATTTCGGTCGCCTTCTATAAAGGGAGAGTACTAAACGATAAGTAAATAAGACTTGTTAACAATTCGGTTAAGAAAACATCTTAATTTCGCATGCACCAGAATTCCGTAATGGGCTGTGGACTATAAACGACAAGGATCGTGAAGTCCGAATCAATGAGTACAATTTGTAAAACACATTTCATTTTCATTCACAGACATGCAGAACGGCCGCGTAGGAGACATGAAGAAGATGGGCATCACAGAGTCTTACGTAGTGAAGCGTCAGGTCCTACTATCTGCCGCCGAAGCCGCTGAGATGATCCTCCGCGTTGACAACATTCTCAAGGCGGCGCCACGTCGTCGCGGACCCGACCGTCGTCCCTGCTAGAACATTCTAAATACTCAAGCACGAACATAAGTAGAAGTGGGTGACGTACCATCCAACACTGATTAGTTTCAAATGAAATGTGTCAGATTTTGCATTTATTTTGTACAAAACTATCAGATAGTTTACTGGAGCTTATATCAATCACTACGTAGTTGGACTCCCAGTGACTTAACCGGCTTGACCACTTCTGTTTATTTTTATTGTATTATTATTGCACTTTAGTGCAGTGTGAGAATGCTTTTATGTCTGTACCAACATCAAATAACTTTAAGTTTAGCTTTACCAGTTTAGCTCTATTATTAGTCACAGAAGAGTGCATTTTTATAACAAAATCTCTTCCTTTGTGACTATACAACGTTCTATTTAATAACTAAAAATGAAAACATACTGTACTTTCTATATTGTATGTTATAAATAAGTATTTTGAGTTACAAATGTGGAATTCTATGAATGACACGGTCACATTAGTTTGATTTTGAATTTATAATGCCTCCTTTCTAGTTATCCTAGAAAGATTGAGCTGCGCTAGTTTCACTTACTTATAGCTTTTAGTTAAAGTGGCCGTTAATGCCTTGGTATTAATGTATTAACTATTAAATTAATAAAATTTTAACAAACAGATTTTTGTTTTCCATTTTATAATGTACTAGCGACCCACCCCTGTTTCGCACGGTTTTAACGACTTGATAAAAAAAAACAAGATTTGTTTATTTTAATATGTCAGTGTAATATAAATGTATACACCTAAACCTTCCAGAATATATTTTCTAAACCCGTTGCGTAGTTTAAGAGTACAACGCGGTCACACAGACACTAAAAGCGACTGTTTTATACACAAATTAAATATTAAGCCCGTGCCCGGGAGTGGGAGACCCATATATTACAAACCAGTTCGTGCTCGGTGGTGATTGATTTATCCAAAAATATTTTGCGGTAACTTAACAACTAACCTTGCACCTAGGAGTCAAAAATTGCCTACAAAGCTAATAAATACATACAAACTTCTAACTCTTATATTTCATTTCGGACTGAGTTTAGAGATATGCATGTCACATAAGTTTCGTTTGTTACACTATTATATACTAGAAAAACAAGATTTGGTTGAACACTGCGAGAAAAAAAAGGTCTGGTTCGGGCACCGGCTTTTATTTTATAAAGTTTTTAAAGCATTACGCAAGAAACTAGTTAATAATATATATTATGCTAGATAGATATATTATTAAATAGTTTCTTGCGTCATCAAATGTGTTCGTATAAGTAATGTTTTTTGCAAAAAACCTTTATTTTATTTAGCGTTTTGTGTTGTGTGATAGTGATTGGTCTGATAGACGAGTGTAAATGAGTGTGTTTTAGATGATTGGCTAGGTTACGAAGATGCCGTTTCATCAGAAATCAGTGCGGGAATACTTAAACATGGTATCCATTGTGGTACCTACTGTTGCTGTATGGCCCATGGAAATGCCTCCGCGGCCCTTCGGATGTACGGGACTGAATACCCTACCGCGTTCAGCCCACGGATGCACGGGTTTTCAGACGACCGATGTAATGGTTGTTGCACATCAAGCCGATCGTGCCGGTTTCAGAGGGAGTCGGCTGACAAACATGACCAGCGGTCGAACAGGCCATCCTAAGTGTGGTGTCGGAAAACCCTTGTTTGGGCGTGCGTACAGCGTCTAAAGTGTTGCGGAGTCAGCATGGCTATCGCGCACGGCACGTGGGGTCGGCAGTTCGAACCGCAGCTCGTGAGTGTCGAGAGGCCACCGATGCTAGATGAAAGCGACAGCGATGGACAGTAGGTAGGTACAATATAGTAATTTCTCTTGCTGTTAGTTGAATCACGGAAAATTTTAATTCATAAGCAGGTATTTCATAGTACCCAGCGTACGGCGTTGAGCACTTGGCGCCGGTGGTGCGCCTATTCCTCACGCGCGCCCCCCCTAGCCGCTGCGCCGCCGCGCCGCCCACTGCCGTCCGTGCAACACGCTATAAAAAACAGGATATTTTTTATGCCTAAAAATACTTACCTAAATGTCTTTTGCCAGTAATTATTTTGCACAATTTTACTCTTCATTATGAACAGTATGCGTTTCGGCTTCGTGAAGGGAGCTTCATCGTCACCAGCGTATTCCACTGCTAGACAGGCCTCCGATCGCGTCATATAACTCCATCCTCGGCTACTCTCTTCCAGCACCTGCGAAGATCGTCGCTCCATCATTAGTCGACCGAAGAGCTGCTCTTACGGATCCTCTAAGTTAATGCACCGATCGACAAGTGGGTTCGGTAGGTAGGTAATATTAATCCAAGACATTCTTATTTCGAGTGACGTCTTTTTAGTTCCATGACCATGTCATCATCATCATCATCATCTTCCTGCTCTTGTCCCATGTTACTTGGGGTCGGCGCAACCATAGACAATAATCATAGAGGCGCAACATGTTTACTTTTTCGACTCCCCTGTCAACCGTCATGCTATCATTTACTCCCTTCTCTTTCATTCCTTCCATTCATCTTTTCTTTGGTGTTCCTCTCCCGTTCTATGTGTGGTATCAAAATAAAGGGCTTGAGGAGACGATTTAAAAAATATGAAAAAAAAAATTAAAGCAGCTGTTGGTGGGGGGCGGTCGTAGCCCAAGATTTCTGGTTGGGAGGAGGAGTCACCGTGGGCCCGGCAACGACATCAAAAAAATATCATATATTCATGACACCGTCCTATTCATCACCCCTCCCTCTGGGATCGCGCCTGATGGCATCACTTCTGGGACTGAACTGATTGCTTGAAATATTAAGTTAAATATAAATAGGATGTATTACGTATCTCATCTTTCGACTATGGTAATTTCAAAATAAAAATAGAAATTTCAAAACGAAAAAGGTTTCATGTGGGTTTCACAGAAGTTATGAACATCGAATGCATTATAGATCTGAATCCATTTAACTAATATTACGGCCTACTTAGCTGTGTGTTCAGCTGAAACCAATTTGTTACAAAGTTGACATGCGATGCTCGAACGGTAATATCCAAGCACCATACACAAGTAGCTTTGAATAACTTACCAGTAATTTTAAAGAAAATCAATGCAACTTCTGGGTACTGTTGGGTACCTAATTGTTTAAACAACACTGTGAACGAAGGTACCTAAGTTCGTTCAGCTTTCTTCCGCGTCTTTTAAAGGTAGTAGGTACCTACGCGGTGTGAAGGTGTGAACCGAAGTATGAAAAGACGCGGAAGATAGCTAAGCCCACGTTCGCACGTACGTAAAAATTATTACGCGCATTCGATTTTCAACTGTCGGTGTTAAGGCGCGGACTGACTACGATTTTAAACGCTACAGCTGCACTCACACAACCGCGACTGACGACTACAGCTACGTCATACTTCCAAGAAACCAGTTTTTTGTGAATGGTTTCTTGGATAGTCGAGTAGGTATGACGTAACGCAATGAAAAAATACGACACAAAAAATACAGTGGACAGAGGTCTTAAAGTATAATTTTTACCGAATAGAATAGTAGAATATAGTTTGATATTCCCAATAAAAAATACTTCACAAAAATAAACTTTGGCGTCGAACATCTCCGTATTTTCAGCGATAACATTTTTTTTAAGAGTTCAATAGAATAAACATTATTTTATAACTTTAACCAGACAATTATTTAATTTAATGTGTATATTCCGAATAATCTAAATAAAAAAATAAATAAATGCCCATTCGCAGCTTACTCACATCGTCAACCCAAATATTTATTCGATTTTCAACCTTATTTAATGCTCTGTAATTGTAAAAATAGGTATATAGGTATATGGTAGGCGACGACTAAAGTATGACCGCAGTCATACTTTAGTCGTCGAGCTACCATATAGCGCGCAGACGAAGTTGTGTGAGAGCAGCTGAAGCGTTTAAAATCGAAGTCAGTCCGCGCCTTAACCCGAGCGTTTAGAATTCGAATTTTTGGAAAAACTAAAAAAACACATTGTTGGGTTTTCAATTTTTAGCCCGGGGGAGTTACGCCGAATGTTAGCCTAACTTTGCATTCATTTAAAACAGCGACTTTATCATTTAACGAAAAAAAAAAAAAAAGTTTAATTGCTGAGTACCTATCTAATACAAACAATGTATACGTTTTTTTTATTACAGTGCTGTGGTAGTGAAACGTGCGTGCATGACAATGTTCTTTTTCTGAAATTTTATAAAGATACCACGAAATTCATAGAGATACTCAGTATCTAGTCAGAATGTGGCTGTTTTATGAGTTAGGAAGGGATCGAAAAACAAAGGAGTTTAATAAAATTTAGTACAATACTAAAACACTCGTTTGTGATATTAAGGTTAGGTACTATGACACAGATTTTTTTATGTTGGCAGTAAGCTAACTGTTTCAGAAACTTCTAAAGAGGATTTATACCATGGGTGTAGATAAACGAACTTTTAAGCTTCGTTTCGCTTCGTTCCCAGTGTAGCCTGCGCTTAATGCTCTTCTTTATTTCAAGCGGTTGCCACTTTTGTTGTCTCACAAAACATTTTGAGGGTAATTCTATTTTTTTTTGTAAAATCTGCCACTTGCTTACGTCAGTAATTATCGCTAATATCCAGCGTCTATGAATTTTTGTCAAGAAGCGACTTATTTTACGCATCAATATCCTTTCCAATGACAACTGCCTTAATACAGCAGGTGACAAGTCATAGTCAACTGACACTTGCTGTAGGTACTACAACAGGTAGATTATGGTCCAAGTATTAGTAATTATGCGCAACTATTGACTGTAAATATACGGGGACCCATTCACTTATTTGCTAAAGTTAAAAGACGAATTCTGGGGGAGAAAGCTCTCCAAAAAAACCGGCCTAGAGCGTGACGGACCACGCATAATGAAGATTTCCGTAGTTGGGATGAATTTATCCCCAGAACAAACTTGGCATTGCAGGTACTTGAAAAACATGTTCTCCCATACATTCCAACTGCAAATGTAAGTTTGTACGCACAATATTGAGAGATTTACCATGTTGTTTTAAGACCATAGACTTCCTTTAGGGTTTCCCGAACCTAATCGGTAAGTATAGAAAACTACGTACTGTATTTTTTTTCAAAATGTTTAGTTCAGTAGTTTCGGAGAAAAGGGATTAAAATTTACCATTAATGGTAAATTTTCATCTATTTCTAAATAACTATAAATCTGTTTATTTTAAATTTATAAACAAAAATATGTTTGAGATCCTCACAGTTCCCTTTCATTTGTTACATCTCACGGTAAGTACAGCTTGCAAAACTTTTTTTTTAATTTACGTTTTTGCTTCCCAAAAGTGAATACAGAAGTACCGTAGTACCGAATTTCAACTTAATCGGTCTATTAGATTCGGGGCAAATAGGCTGTGCCAGACGAACCGACAGACAGACACACGAGTGATCCTATAAGGGTTGCGATTTTTTCATTCGGCCGTACGGAACCCTAAAAATTGGAAACCCGATATTTCGTCGAGACTATGACTTGTCTGTTTTCATTACCTACAGGTACCTACGTGTGGTGTGATATTATATAAATTATAGTAAAGGTGACAGTGTGTTTATATTATCATTCTAGATCAATACACTCCCGAAGTTTTTCAGTCAGGAAGATCATCCTCGAGTTGGTTTTCAACTCCGATCAGGATATTCCTGTGGTAAACCTCCAGTCTTCTACAAAAAAAAAACATAAAGTCGTCAAACAAAATACCCTAAATTATTAAATGTTCATATTTTATTTACTTTTCCACTACTGCTGCTTTGTTACCCGTGTTAAACACTTCCTTTTTCCTTAGGTCACCTTTTAAAATTGCTACACTCCAAGTCGCATACATATTTCGACACAAAAGTAAACTTATAGAAAACAGTGGCGGCATGTAGACGGTGAACAGTGATGCCACCTATGACGAGCTTTCACTTTTAAACCCCATTTTACACTAGCAGCCCACAGTGGTATTGTAACTATAGGTCTATGGGCTAGTTCACTATACACAGAATAGGTTTTGTCTACGGAAGAATAGACAAAATGACGGATTGTGATTGTCATTTTGTCTATTCTTCCGTCGACAAAACTCGTTTCTACGGTGGTCATGCTACGCGTGCACCCGTAGCATGACGCTTTCTATTTCTACGAAGAATAGACACAGCTCTTTCTATACAAAGTGACATTTCGTTTCTCCACTTTTGACATCATACTGTAGAAATCTTTCTACAGTCTGTCATTTTGTCTTTCGTTTCTAACAATCTTTCTCTAGGTCCCTTTTTAAGTAGACTATTTCAGAAGAAAGTTTTTATCCCAAACTGTCAAAATCACACTGACAACTGATAGTCGTCTAAGGTAGTGAAGACAATTTGATTTTTTAGTCGCCATGATAAAGACAATACTTAGAAAACTTTCTACTCGACGGCCACAAAGTATATAGGTACGGTTATTTACAAATCATGATTTTACAGAAGAACGTTTTGAACGCAAAACTGTGATAATTAATAGAAGAACAAAGCTATCTTCTCCAATTTTATATCATTTAGTTACTAGGGCATTACCTAGGAAATGGTTAAGGCCAATATCGGGTTGGTATTACCTCAATGATACAATTGGAAAGAGCCCAATGATCAGTGCTAAAAGTTATGTATAGAAAACATTTTCGTTATCCTACATATCAACTGTATAAAGAAGCATCAGTGCTTAATGTCCGACAGTTATACATCCTTAAAATAGTACTAAAACAACACAAAATAACAATCCAATCCACAGAATACCACCATCTACTCAAACAACGAATCTTCAAATGTCCACTTACTGTAGTAAAAACCGCTTTTGCACAACGTATGCAAGAATTTATGCTCAGTTTCCTTTACAACAAAATTGCAAAAATCAGTGACATCAGAAGTTGTAGGACCAACCAAGTTAAAAAATTTATTAAACAATGGCTTTTAGCTCAATCCTACTCAGAATCAGAAGCCTTCGTTCGAGTATTGTCATAACATATTTACCACAAACACTCTCTCACTCTTACCCTCAATCACAATTTCACTCCCACACTACCACCTAAACCCCATATATATACCTACTCCTACATAATCATTCTCTCGCACGCACCCTTGCTAAACATCAAAGTATAAATACCTACATTTGCCTGTTATATACACTCACTAACTCACTATACTCGTAAAAACATAGAACAGTTGTTTACAATACGGCATCGACCCTGAAATTTTTAATTGGTAAATACTCTCAAGGACTCCATGAGACAGGCTCGACCTAGTCTGGAGTCCATAAGTTCAAATATTAAAATTATGTTTCCTTTAAGACAATAATATTAGGAATAGTTTATTTGTATTACTTTTAAGGAAATGTAAAGATTATTTATTTGGTCAATAAACGATTTTATTTATTATTTAATATTACTGTAATATCGTCGTACGCCGTCGTACTACACGGAACGTCATTTTTGTCTACTCTTCCGTCGACAAAACGGTGCTCATGCTACGCGTGCTGGTGTGATGATATGTCTTGGTTAATTAGGGTGTCTGATGAAGTCGTGCGCTTATTCTATTAGGTACCAAGCGACTTGTCGGATAAGTCGATGTAGGCCGTAGGTAGGTACTTACCTTTTTTTTGTTCCTGCGTGTTTGATGTTTCTATAAAATTGCTTCCTAGCAAATTGAACCCAGTTTTCGTTTAACATTACTTAGGTCGGTCGGTAGTAGGTAAGATTATTTACAGACGATTCTTCGCAAACGAAATCATGTTTCAATATTCCTATCGAATACCGTCTCTGATTGAATATCTACTTTCTATTTACTACTTTTAAACTTCCTTACAAACGAAATGAAATTCTTTTTCGCGAGAAATCTTCGGCTATCTGACCTGGGACAGTAATGGAATTTTCCTTTATTATTTGATTTACCTGCTCCTTCAATTTTATGTCGGTGCAATAGTGTTATCCTCTGTACTGAACCTACCTAACCTTTTTATATTACAGGCGTTCAAAAGAATTATGTATGTCCTATAATATATAAGGTACCTATATAAATGATATTCGGTCCGATTCCCAGGTCGGGCAGAGTTAATGGGTTTTTCTGTATGGAATTTCTCAGTAGCGGCCCGGAGTCTGGATTTGTGCCCGGTTGATGGCAATAGGCTCACCACCTATTTATTACTTGGTACTTAAAAGTAAGTGGCGAATTGAGGGTGTTCTAAGGCAAACCTCTGCCTAACCCTTCTGGGAATCACAGGCGTGATGTTATATGTGTGTATATACAATTTCGCCCATGGGCATGTGACCGCCCGTATTTTTCTGAATATTCATGACAAATTATCGAAAATAAACTTAAAAAGGGTCTATCTTAATTATTTTTAATTTTTTTCTTATTATTTTTTTATTATTTTTCAGTATCCCGCTATGATTTTATGGATTTTGTGTTTGATACTTGTGTTTTTTAAAATAAATACTGCTTTTTTTGGAAAAAAAATCTTCACCTCCGTTTATTTTTTCATAGTCATCAAATCTTACCAAATGTTAATCCGATAAAATAACTCATAAGCTATTAGAAATAATAAACAGAATCCAAATCGAGCCAATAACATAGAATATATGGCAAACGCTACTAAAAACATAAAAAATTGAATAACTTTTAAAGTTAATTTTCGATAATTTTTCATGAGTATTCAGAAAAATACGGGCGGTCACATGCCCATGGGCGACATTGTATACAGGATGGCATGGACATCGACGCGAAAACTGATACCATGTATTCAATTCAGTACAATGATTCTGAACCCCTATGCGTTAAATGATTTTACCTGTCATTAAAAAAAAAAAACTGTACCATACATTTTGACCACGTAGGTAGGTATTGCATTTTTCTATGAAACAGCAGATTTTCTTTTTTTAAACCGACGAAAACATCGCTGGCGGGTTCAGAATCATGCACTGAATACATGGTATCAGTTTTCGCGTCGATGTCCCTGTATAGAAAATATATTTTGGCTACATAGGTACTATCGCGGACACTGGCGCCTGACCACTTTTAGACTTTATTGCTTAGACAATAAGGTAACGCAGAGATAGTCCTATACCTATCTCATCCCACAGCAAACACATTGTATAGGTCTATAATGTAGTTATAACGAATTTTCAAAAGTTTTCAGTCTTGATTAAAAATAAATTACCTACCCACGTACCTACCTAATCTTGATTGCATCTCTTGAATAAAACTTGTTGCCATTTACGAGACTATTAAAGTTGTGACTTTACACCGTTCTATTTCAACTTGTGGAGAAATAGACACCGAAATAATATTTTTGCCGCATTCGAATAGTTTCTAAACATGCGATTGTAGTTTATGGAAAAGCCAATTCAAATATTGCTATAATTATGAGCCATTTCGTTTCCACAGAAACTAATAAAGCTCACGTATCCCTTCATTACAAGAAGGCTTTTAATTTTATATAGGTTTTCATAATTAATGAAGTTGAATTATTATTTACACTAAAGTAGTTCGTCGTGTAGGCTTAGCTTTATAGAAGATGAGTGAACTTTACACCCTTTTCCTCATACCTCTATACTGGTCAGAGTGGCAGTTCATTTCACTAGTAGTGATGAAGAGAAATTCTCCTAAAGTAAAGACTTCTGACAGAGATCTTATACGAGCACATAAACAGGATTGCTTACAAATTGACTCTGAAAACGGCAAACATAAATAGTACCCTTCTCTGCTGTTACAATTTTTTCTGGAGCAAATCGGTGTGAGCTCGACGCGAAACTGACAGCTCGTTCATTTTTAACTCTCGCCCCTGCTTCACGTCGGAGACGACAATTTGGATAAATGGTACATCCGCCGCCGACCGACTAAATTATTCAGGCTCCTCCTAGCTTCGCTTCTTCACGTGACAAGGAGAGGATTGCACAATAAAGTGGAATATTTACAGTAATCACGTACGCAACATAGGAACTTAGAGTGGCTCCGTCCCTATCTGACGCCTGTTCTACAATGGTATTATGGAATTTCTATTCGCCCCATAACGGCTCGACACCATGAATATGGCCGACACAAATATTTATAAGTGGCGAGGTCGCAAGAAAATAAGATGTGCCAATTTGACATGGTTTTTATGTAATGTTTGACAAACGTTTCGCTTCTAATTTTCTTGAAGAGACAATCAATTAAGACAACGTCCACTTTGCATTTGAATGGAGCAAGGTTCCTTCAAACAATAGTTGCTTAAATAAGTTCAATGGCATTTCATTAAAAGGCAGACGTTGAAAAACAAGGCTTCCGAATGAATAATGTTAACTAATGACGAATGTTTGCAGTTGTTGAAATGTTCGCGAATGCCACACAGGCCGCTCGGCAAAAAATAAACTGCAATGTAATTGCGGCCCGGAATGAAGTTATAAGCCTCTCCCCACTTCGGACAGAAAAATATATTTCATGAGAGCGATAATTAAATATTAAAAACTTCGGCCTCATATATCATTGTTGTTAATTGAATGGATGTGTATTCACGCACGTTGTCCCAGAAGGGTGAGTAATGTGAGTATAAACCATAGATGGTAGGTACTTTAACTTTTATAGATGTAGGTAAGTATATTTAAGTACCTAGATTTCGTTATGACGGTGGTCTGAATTTTTACTGACAGAAAATTCCTCAATGGTTAAATTATTATATTACCCTATAAACTGCCTACTGTGGACTAGGTCCACAATATTCTCCAACAAATAATATAACAACAACGAATGGTATAGGTAGGTACGAGTGTCGATTTATGAAATGTAATGGATGCAAAGATGATGATCGCTCAAAATTGGCTCATGATACCATTTTATTGGAAAAATAACTGCCAATGTCTGTCGAAGAAGACTCGACTGGTCAATCATTACTTTTCTTTGACTCATTGATGATTGACTTGCAGTTTACCTACTCGTATAATGGTTGTGAATTGAATCTTGTTTGCTATGTTTGTTAATATTTAAGTTGTAATCTGTGGAAAATGATAGTGGGTAGTATGTTTGTTAAGTTAAATGTTAAGATATATTCGTTTATTTTTAATATACTACTGTTTGTTTTCCCAAATGAAATAAAATAAAATAAGATCTCACTTTCTGTTTCATCATAAACATCTTACAAAAGAATTTATAACGGCACATTGTTCGTAAAGGTAAACAAAACCTCTAAGCTTTTTAATTACCCCAACATTCTAAAACACTGGGCTATAGTCGAAACTAAACGATTTCCGATCGCCTCTCGCACCGATGCCCAAAATGTAGATACCGCTTAATAATCAGCTTACGTCATAAGCCAAAACGAACGCAAAGATTAAGCCTTAATAGGATGATAACTATCTAAATTAAAGTTAAATCCAATAACCCCATTCATCAGGTAGCAGTAAAGTAATTCAGCCCCAGTTGGGGTGAGTTACATGTTTTGTTAGAACAGTTTCCTTTCCTTCTCGTTTATCTTTCTTAAACACTGGAATTGGCCCGGGATTCGGGAGATAATTACGTTGCCTATTTAGTTGGTAAATAACGTACTACCTTATTTTTCTTTTTGCTTTTTTCTGTTCATCTGTTTGTATGGCGGACTTGTGTTGTTTTGTGGAGATGAAAGCTTATTTGGCTTGTAAGTTAATGGAATACAACTACAATACGCAGGTTGATTGCTGAAGGAAGGCGTTGATTTTGATGTGCCATTATATTGTTTCCGTTTAGTTTCTATACAGACTAAATCTTGTTGCTTCTTGAAATTCTGGTCTTGTGACTGCTCAGCGAAGTTCTGTAAATTCGATAACGTTTCAGTTCGCTGTTACGGCTGTGTTCCGTAATTTTTCTAAGCCATTAATTTTATGACTTGGTTTTATTTTGGAGGCGTAAGTATTAGTGTCGAGGTGTTTACAGAACGCTGGTGAAAACGGGTATTAAATATTGACTTTCGAAAACATCTCCTTTACATCCTAAGCATCCATGGGCAGCATGGGCTCAACCATGACCCTACCACAAAATCCTATATGTAATGAGACGTAGCAGATGTGACCTATGTTTACGATAAGATAAGTCGGGAGAAAAAGATAAAACGAAGATAACGGAAAACAGAGATAATAATAATTCTTTATCAATCGGCTTTATAATATCATGAGAACTAAAATCCTCCATAAACCAACGTATTACGTACTCAACATTCACAGAACTATTACGAGCGACACGTGAATTATCCAAGCGCCATGTTTAACTGAGAAACACAACACAAGAGCCGAATACGCAACAACCAAGGAAATATAGCGCCATCGATATTCTGATTAGTGCGAGTAAGCTCTAATTGGCCGAGTTTGGGCGAGCACAGATCGCGCCACTAAAATAGAGATTTGGGTGGGATTAATCCCTGTTGATACCACGGAATCCCACCGAAATGTATACCTTTACATAAATGGGTCAATGGCGCTGGCTCCGCTGTTGTCTGCCTTAGGGACCGTGCACATGCCAACGTTTTAATGCAACAGCGAACGAACTGTTGCATGCAAACTGCTACTAAGTACATAATGAATTTTAGGTAAGGCTGGTTATTGCTTTGGGCAGAATAGAGTTCGTAAAACTGAAGTGTGATTTCATGGTATGGTACTATCTCTTTGCTGGCTCAAAGGTCTTCAGCAACTTCAATAGGTATTATATTGTAAAAGTGCTACAACGTTTACAGTGCTTTCATGTTTCATTCTTGATATAGCTTCATCGTTAATTTGGTATATTTTTACGTTCAAAGCGTAGCTTAGTGCCCAATTAGGTAAACAATTTCCTTTTCAGACCAAGGCTTATTGTGACATTCGTAACGATCGCCCCCTTTTCAGTATATCCTCGTAGAAAGCACCAACCTTATTCTTGCTTTACAGCAATCAGTACAATTAACTATTTCAATTTGAAGTTACAAAGGGTAGGTGGCGCACGTAGCAGGTCGCGGTCTTGTCGCACAGAAGTCAGCAGTTGGGACTTGGGTGCGGGAACTCTAGCGATGCGCCAGAATAACTCGGCTAAGTAATATTGTTTTAGTTAGTAAGTAGTGCGGAGCGAGACCTTTGGCAGACAGTTTTGGCAGCTGTTCTGCACATGATGTATGTTAATGTCACGTAAGAGATTATTTCTTGGCACTGAAACATGGTGCCTGCGCATACAATTGTTTGCTCTCCTATTTTGCATTCGACGAATTCTTGTATTATACTCGTACGTCGGCTAGTGCGGAATAAGTGACTATAACGGTTTTATTGTCCTTTTGTATGAGAATAGAATTGAAATAGAGGAGGAAATATACAGATGAAGCTTATTTTAAAAAGAGATTCAATTCAATTCAACTACAGATTTAAGTATCACCATCTAAAATCCATTTAGATTTGAAGAAATACTCGTAGGTTAACACTTTTTACCAAACCTAAATCTGCTGGTAAATTATAGATAACACAAATATCAATACTAGTTCAAAGATGAAACAGAAACTAAAAGGTAAACCATACTAGTAGCTAGTTGTTTATCATCCTCGCAACTTGTTCGACTAACGTGAACCGAGGGTACCTAATGGTTAACTTAAATGGTGCTTGTAAACGATAGACAGGCTTCAAACTAACTCGCAAGTGGAATAAGCGCGGGTAAATGGTGTTTATGTAACAGCATATCGTAAGTTATTAAGCACTTTCTAGGTAAAATTTTCAGGATTTTTAACTGAAGGAAGATAACGAATTTAAGTCGCAAGCTGACAATGGCTGTGAAACTGAATGCGTAGCTAGACTAACCTGAATTTCTACCTGTGTGTTATTCAGACTTGGATCTTAAACAATGTTATCTGAGTCATACAACTACAGAACCCAAACATTCCTAGATCTTCAGTCTCGAACTGTATTTTGTGTAATCCAAACTTGGCTTAAAGCAACAGAGCCAAGTATTGTTAGCAAACTATACTCGTAAACTAAACTCTAAGCTATCGAAGGTAGTATTTCGTACAAGAATTACTACAGCAATCCATTTGAGATAGTTTTTGCAACAGAGCGGCAGGAGCGAGTCGATACACGGTATCTCTACAAATTCGTCTAAGTGCAACACTTTGAGAAAGAAAACAATTGTACGAAGTTACCGTCTTCCAGCGATTGAATTCACTAACTTTAAAGTGTGTTATTTCTTTCAGGCGTAACTTTGTTGTTGAACGGAACTGACAGTTGCGTAGTATTGACTTCTCGATACTTGTTACTTGTTATAAACACTTACAACAAGACATAACTGAATAAAACAAAATGGGACAAATGTCACAAGGTGTTACCGTTTTTATTGCTGTTTTGTAGATACCAGGCACGTATTTCGGTTTTTTATGGTGATTTTATAAAGGTAACATGTTGAGTGCCGGCCGATTTTATTATTTCAGGCGAACGGAAAAGTACTAAACCGATTGTTACTATTCGGACACTATCAAACATTCTCAAAGATAATTCAGCCAGGGTTCAGGGTTCATTTGACCTACAAAGGTGCCAAAGAAAGGTCGTTGTTTTATTCAAGAAAGCATTTTGTTCAGTACACATCATACGTCCAGCCTTTCCTCAACTATGATGGGACACAATCCCTCCGAAAATACGATGAAAATAAATAAACGATTTTATGGTTATTGTTATAACAAAAGAGTTTCGCCACAAAGCTTTTCCTAACATTACCTATTAGACAAAAAGGTTATTTATTTTTGCCACAATGATTTGGTGCGGGGGAATCAAAAGTTTCCTTCATTTTCCCGAACTTTCTTCGGGTAGCGAACGAGCAGGTCGTCATAAACCAAATAACACAATGGTTTTATTGACCGCATTAAGTAAATGGATGAGAAGCTGACGTACGGAGCCATTTGACTAAGTTTCGACGAGACATGTCATGTAGTCTGGGAATGTAATTTGAAAGACGTATTTTTCGTGAACTCAGTTAAAAAGTTTTGAATTTTCTATTTGTTCTAAAGACTACTTTACCAACAAATTACTAAAGTCTCACCGTCTAAAAGCTTTAGGTAGTACGAATTTATTTCCAAAATGAAAATGATCAAAGTTCAAATAAAGGCAAGGTGAGGCTTATAATTCAGCCATATTTATTCAATAATATTAAAATTCGCCGCGATTATATTCGGCCACATTCAATTTCGAGTTTGCCACTGAGACCAGCGTAACGCCAAACTTTTGCGAGGCCCTTTTTACCATAAATTAAGCAGCACCAAAAATCAATCAAATCTCGTCTCGCGTTGTGTTCTGGGAAGTTGTCCGTGCCGCCCGCCCTAAAGCCGCCCGCCCATAGTGGTAGCAACTCGCCTGAAATAATACATGGTAGCTAGTGATGCTACCTCTCAAAAGCTTCCTTTGTTTTTTTATGTTTGTTAGACTAGAAAACATATTTTGAAAAAGAAAACATTGAGAATTAAAATCGATACCTAATCAGTCTAGACACGCATTTCTTGTTGAATATTGTTGATATTATATTAGTGGAAAGTCGTTGTAGAAAACCAAACTGGGCTACGAACAAATAAAGGAGTTCTCAAACATTTCTTATCAAACAAAACACTAGCACACAAAGGGCTGTACGACTTGTTAAAGCCAGCGGCGTGCGGCGGCCAAGCGGCTGAGCGGGACCCCAGCCGACGCGTCACAGGCCCTGCGTCCATGAAATTGAATTAGCAACTCATTAGTAACGCCAATAAAACCGGCCGACTGCTCGCCACCCCTGCCGGACTAACCCCTAGCCTTCCGATAAACGCATACACCGAACGTGTGAGCGTACACACACGCTTTGACAAGAGGTGAACGCATTTACGGTCACTGAAGGGTTTAAATGGAAGGCTGGTAGGTGAGTTGTTTATTGAGATTTTTAAAGGCAACATTAACCTTATGTAAATTTATTTTAGACCTGCCAAACTAACTAGTAAATTAATATTTATATAGCACAAACCTTCCAAAAAAGCGAACTAGTCCGTGACTTTGTCACTTGGTCGGAAAAATGCTCAACGAGGAATATTTTTATATGAATAATTGGCCTTTGATATTTTATAAGAAAGAAGAATGTGTAATGCCTTGCCATGTTAGGGCTCAACGAAACCAGGGGTAAGTTCGTAACAGTTTTAATAATGAAAGTTACTAAGATTCCTTTTCAGGCTTTACGATGTAATATAATGAAAGAGTATTTAATTATCAAATTATTAAACCAAACGGAAAAACATCTTTTATATACCTAGGTAGCATAGCATCCATGCTTTCGAGTCTCAGTAGGTACATTTCACAAATGTGTAACCAGGTGAAGTAAATTACCTATCTACAAACTTTCAATAAAAACTAGGCTTTGATGAGCACAGACATAGCATATAATCCCGGCTTATCACTTAAAGTTTTTCAGTATTTCTTATGCAGGCACACCCGCGGCAAAGCAGATGTTAGGAAAAATTTGAATAAGGTGAGGGATAACTAGTATGTACCTTTATGTGTAAGAAATAATTCAGAGCGCTGGAGCGCGATTCCCCACGGCCGGCGGCGGCACAGGGCAAACTCCTGCGAATTATAGCCACTTAGTTTAAACGATAGCCCGTCGGGACTCTAACTGTTTCGTTACACTCACTAATCTTAACGTATCGCCTATTTTAAAATTACCTTTAATACCTGTGAGCCTATCGAAATTAAATTCGGGCGCGATACACGTTATTGTAGCGATAGTATCGACTTGATAATTAAATTTTTATAGCAATGAAATATTAGACATTTTAATATCGTAAGCATTCACATTATCTATGCGTTTCGTTTTCAAATACTATTACATCTGTTTAAAGTTGAATTTTGCTGTTGTTGAAAAGTAGATCACACATCATTCAGTACATGCAGCATCTACCTAAAGAAAGTTACGTCAAGGATTTCCTCTCGTACCACTGAGGCGTTTTTTACTTACTGAGCATTTTCGAAACCACCCCAAAACATCTAACTCAACAAACATAGAATTAATTCCTTCTATTTTTATAGCACACACGATAATCAAATTTCTGTAACGTAAGCAGGCCAATCAAGGAATTCCGTGTCAAAAGAGAGAACTGAGTCAAACGTTAATTTTCTTAATGTATCTTGTTAGGGTCGGATCGTGTTCTGCCTGTGAATAAATTACGGCAACATTACCAGTAAAGACGATAGCTCCTGTACCTGTAACGAACTTAAACATGAATTATACGAGTTAATGTGTAAAATCGTATGTCTCAAATAATTTTCATAAGAAACTTTATGTTCCAAGTCTACGGAAATAGGTTTATAAAATGTTCGTCCTCACAATAATCCTTGTGTTACAAAAGTCTTGTCTTGTTCAATTGTATCAGGAATTCATATGTAGGTAGGTAATGACTATGTTCCCCACCGAGGTTATCTTCACGTTGTCGTCGTGGTGGGGCTTGCGTGTCTCAATGATCTTGGAGCTTTGCCGGTAGAGTCACTCATGCCGGAAGGTCCAAGTGAGAGACCAGACTAAGAGAGACATAGGGCAGGGACCATAACATCGGGCTTCTGCGAGGGGCGCACCGCTTGGGGATATGAACAGTGTTCGTGTTGCTGGACGATGCGCGATTCACTCTCCGAGTTTTTGGAGAGTGAATAGGGAGGTTTGCGTCGTACATCGTGCGATGATCCACGGAGCGGTTCTATCGGACGGTGTGTGATGTGCGACCCACTCGTCATTTTTTTCGCGGAGTGGGTCTGGGGTTGAGGTTTTTGTCGTGTGCCGTGCAATTACCGACGGAGCGGGTGATTGGACGATACGTGACTTGTGATTCGTTCCTCTAATTTTATTTAGAGGAGCGAATCCGGGATGGGGAATTTCGTCGTGTGCCGTGCGTTGGCTCACGGAGCGGGCTTATCGGACGGTACGTGACTTATGATTCGTTCCTCGAAATCTTCGTGGAGCGAATCTGGGGTGGGGTTATTGGTCAAGTGCTGAGGATCAGGGCCCAATCAGGCAGGCTGAAGAAGGCAGGTTCACTTCTAGTACGCGTTTGATCATCAAACGTAACTAAGAAGGTGTACCAGTGGCTTTGGGGACAGGACATTAGTTCTGGATGTTGAGTGGTCGCACGGGACGACAGTTAGGTGACGAGTTTGCTAGGCAGGCATGACTGGCAGACTATGGGGAGGTGTGAGGAGATAACCCCTTTAAAAAATCGACTACCCGGGGACCCCACTCCATAAAAAAGGCAAAGCTGAGTTCAGCAACAATTATAAAAGCGCATCTAACAAAACAACTACCCCAGGAGGGTACCTGCTGCTCCGCAGCTGGAGAATCCCTCACCGAGCAGAGTTCGGTCAGGCCCAATTAATATTCTGGGGGGGACACTGATCGCTTAAAATTCCCATCGAATTTTTATCCGTCCTTTAAGGGCGCATTGAGCCAAGGTGGCTCACTTACCGGTGATGAGGAGTCGCTGAGTTCTATTCCTAGCACATCCGTGGCATCGGTACCTAAAGAGCAGACTACCGCCGACCAGCCGTCTGGCAATCGGAGAGAGTATGGCTCACAAGATTTGTCCAGCACAGAGATATCAAAGAATGCTCTTGCGAAGAAGGCACAGAAAGTGACAAAGAGGGTACTAACACGGGCACAATTTGTGCGCCCGCCAACCCCGGTTGCCGAAGAGGTGGTGAGTGACTCCTATGAATCTTCTTGCTCGCAAATTGCATACGCCTCTGAAACGTCGACAAGATCGTCTCAGTCCCGCATGCGCAAGCGAACGCAGACGTCAGAGAGCTGCGAGCCGATAACGACGAGGGAGAAGTCTGCTAAGCCGTTAAGCCTTAACAAGCCACTGACTGGCAGAGGAGAGGATGGCGGGGACTCTGACCTTGCGAGTCCACCAACTAAGCAAGCGAAGACTTGGGCAACTGCAAAACAGAACCTGCCAAAACCAGAGATGTTGGCAAAGGCGATGCAGGCCCAACCAACGGCGGAACTGAATACCTGCATCAAAGACAGTATTAGAACAATAGAGGAGGTTGCAAACGGTTCACGCAACCTCAAAGGGAGCTTTGTTCACAGCCTCAAGTTGGCGGCGGTTACAGTGCAGGCTGCGGTGGCAGAGTTAGCCACGCGATCGGCCGTTGAGGGCAACGTTGAGAGGTTGGAGAACGAAAACGCTAACTTGAAGGCTCGGCTTATCGGTCTCTCAGCACAGGTCGAGAAACTGACAGCGCAGGTCACTCTGCTTAATCGCCAGGGCGAACTTATGGCAAGCCCCATTGTGGCAGCCTCTTCAGTCAGGTCGCTGCAGTGGCCAGACCTTTTCAAGTTGATGAGTCGGAGGCCCAGCTTCGGCGTTCTATAGCCTTAGAAATTGGAGGCATGGTAGACGCCAAACTAGCCGCTATAGAGAGGAGGTTGCCCCCAGAGAAGCCCTTGCGTCCGCCACTCGCCGCCGACGCAAGGACAGCTTCACCAACGGTTGCTCAGGCGCAGCCAATTGACTAGCCGCGCTTGGAGCCTAATCCAGCAAAGAAATCGGGGAAAGGAAAAGGTAAAGGAAAAGGCAAAGGCAAAGTTGTTGCTCCGGTGGTGGAGTTGGCCCCTGTGCCTGTGGCTTCCACACAAGTTTCGCAGGCTCTGCGGGATGCAACGATGACTGAGACGGAGGCCTGGGCTACTGTGGTGGGGAGGAAGGCTAAGAAAGCAAAGCCTACCACGTTGGTGACGCCAACTTCTGTAAAGATGAAAAAACAGCAAGTGAAATTGCCTAGGGTTCCCGCCACGGCGGCTATTGCAGTATCTGTAAGAGAGGGGTCATCTGCCAATATCGGTCAGGTTATGTCCGCTGTAAGGCAGTGAATTCGTTTAGTCGATATGGGTATTGACACTGTTGGCCAGAAAAGGGCTGTAGATGGTGGTATAGTGATTACTGTCGCTGGCGCCGACTCTTCTACCAAAGCGGACAGTCTCGCCAACCGAATGCGAGAGGTCCTCACCGAATTCGATGTGAAGATTTCACGCCCAACAAAAAGAGCTGAGGCGAGGATCATGGACCTCGATGATGCCGTCACACCTGAGGAAGTGGCAGCTGCTATTGCCGAAGTAGGTGGCTGTTCCCCCGATGATGTAAAAGTGGGCGAAATCCGTCGTCCGCCTACTTCCTTGGGACGCGTCTGGTTCCGTGGCCCCCTGGTGGCGATAAAGAAGTTGGCGTCCGACAAGCGCATGCGCTTAGGTTGGACGACAGTAGGGGTTCAGATTTTGGAAGCGCGTCGTATGATGTGCTTCCGTTGTCTCGAGCCCGGGCACGTCCGCCGTCATTGCACAGGTGCGGTTTACCGGAGCACCCAGTGCTATGCTTGTGGGGGAGATCACAAAGCAAGAAAGTGCAAGTTGCAAACCATGCGCTGTCCGTTGTGTGGAAATCATGGTTTTCCAGCGGATCATCGGCGGGGGGGTAAGAAATGCGCTCCGCGCAAGAAACAGGCCTCGCTTACCCCCGCCACATCGCAAGGGTCGGCGCAGGCACCAATGGGTCCAGACCTTGCGGAGGAAATGGACACCTCGGCTTCCCAGCCCTAAAAGTACTTCAGTGCAATCTGAACCACTGCCGCAACGCGCAGAACCTTTTTCTGCAGACAATTGCGGAGTGGTCGGTTGCCTTCGCGGTGGTAGCGGAGCCTTACGGCCTCCGTGATCATCCTCGCTGGTTCCAAGACAACGTGGACTTTGCCGCTGTTAACTGGGCTGGTGGAAGCGGTGGGCCTCACTGCTCCCTACTAGATAGGGGGCAAGGGTTTGTTGCAATAGAATGGGGACCTCTGGCGGTAGTGGGCTGCTGCGTGTCTCCCAACATTTTCCTCGTCGAATTCGAGGGATATCTCGACGGGGTTGCGAACTGCATTCGGTGCAAATGTTCACCCCGTCCGGTGCTCGTTTTGGGGAATTTCAATGCTCACTCCAGAGCCTGGGGGAGCACCCAGGACAGACCGAGAGGACACGCAGTACAAGACTGGGCGGCGTCACTTGACCTCCGTCTTCTGAATCAGGGATCCGTTTCCACATGCGTTCGGTGGCAGGGGGAGTCAATTGTGGATCTCTCATGGGCAACTCCTTCGGTTGCCCGCATGGTGTCGGAGTGGAAAGTGTCGGAAGAGATAGTAAAACTTTCTGACCATCGCCACATCGTTTTTAAAGTTACATTCCGCCCTTTGGACGGCCTGAGCCGTACAAATTCTAACCCACCGGCGCGGCGTAGGCCCTTAAGCGGCTCAATCGAGACATGTTCGTTGCAGCTGCTAACGTTGCGGCTGGCCGGAAGATAGTCATGGTTCCCAGCGGGCCCCGCCCGATCCGGAGGAAAAGGCGGTCTGGTTCCGGGATAGGATGGCGTTGATTTGCGACGCTTCCATACACCGGGTCAGGTGTTCCCAGCGTCCTGGAGCGGTTTACTGGTGGTCGGAAGATATCGCGCAGTTGCGTGTTTTCTGTCTTAGATCGCGACACCAGTATCAGCGCACCAGACGCAGACGACAGACGAGAGCTACGGAGGAGGAAATAGGCAGATCCTATAGAGTGTACCGGGAGGCGACAATGGATCTCCATTACGCCATCGCGGATGCCAGGTCAAGATCCTGGCGAGAGCTTCTCGACGGGCTGGACAGGGATCCATGGGGAAGACCTTATAAGTTGGTCATGGCCAAATTACGTCCATGGGTGCCCCCTATCACAAAAACCATGGACCCGGGTCTACTGGAGAGAGTTGTAAACACGCTCTTTCCAGTAGTTAGGGACAGTCCTTCGCTACTCTTGTCGTCTTCAGATTGGTCTGACGAGTTGGGGGTGACTGAAGGCGAGCTAGAACGAGCCGTGAGACGTTTGGGAGCTCGTAACACAGCACCAGGCCTGGACGGTATTCCTGGTCGGGCTTGGGTTTTGGCTTTGGCTGCCCTGAGGGATCACCTAAGACGGTTGTTTAACAGCTGCCTCCATGAAAGCGTGTTCCCCTCCAGCTGGAAGGAGGCCGGATTGGTTTTGTTAAGGAAGGAAGGCCGGGACTCAGAGTCTCCCTCTGCGTACCGTCCCATTTGCCTGTTCGACGAGGTTTCCAAACTATTCGAAAGAATAATTGCCGAAAGGCTCGTCGGACATGTATCACGTGTTGGTCCCGATCTCGCCGATTGCCAGTATGGCTTCCGGCAGCAGTTTTCTACTGCGGATGCGATCCTACGCGTCCGCTCGCTGTCGGAACAGGCGGTGTCCAGGAGTGGAGTGGTGCTGGTGGTAAGTTTGGATATCGTCAACGCCTTTAAGTCTCTGCCCTGGCATGCGATTAGGGCGGCACTTGTACATCACAGAGTGCCTCTTTATCTACAGTGGGTCGGGATGGAAGCGTTATTCGCAGGGAGATTACGTGTGGGGTTCCGCAGGGGTCAGTTTTAGGTCCTTTCTTGTGGAATCTCGCTTACGATGTGGTCCTGCGTCTCGACCTCCCCGTTGGCGTTAATGTCGTTTGTTACGCGGATGATACCCTAGTGTTGGCTGGCGGGGACACCTTCGAAGAGACTATCCACCTTGCCGAACTCGGAGTGGCAAAAGTCGTGACGACGATCCGCTGGCTGAGATAGCGCCTCATAAAACTGAGGCGCTTTGTTTCCACAAACTACCGAGGAGCAGAGAACCACCCAGCTCGTTGGTCAGAGTTGGAAATGCGCAAGTCCAGGTGGGTCAATACATTAAGTATCTTGGCCTGACCCTAGATGGTCGATGGGGCTTCGAAGAGCACTTCAAGCGCCTGGTTCCCCGCGTCGGGAAAGCAGTGGGTGCTTTGCACAGACTGTTACCCAATCTCGGTGGACCTCGAGAAGAAGTGCGTCGCCTCTATGCGGGTGTCGTGCGATCGATGGTCCTTTATGGGGCACCTGTTTGGTCAAATAGACTGCTAGGCGTCCGACGCTGCAGGACTAAAATCAACAGCCTGCAGCGAAAAATGGCTATTCTTATCGCGCGAAGATACCGAACTGTATCCTTTGAGGCGGCAACTCTCTTGGCACGCTTTCCGCCGCTGGACATCTTTGCGGATATGGACGCCGAATCCGTGTCATCCACCAAAGTGGGAATGGTGTGCCAGGAATCGCTGTTGCATGGCTGAGGCGGCAGGAACGGCGACATGTGCTCGAGCGGTGGCGTGAGCGGCTCGAACAGCCGCAATATTCGCGTAAGCGCGTTGTCGAAGCTATCCTACCGCACTTCGAAGCCTCGCTGAAAAGAGAGGAGCGCATCTCTTACAGGCTCACTCAGATGCTGACCGGCCACGGTTGCTTCGTTATGTACCTGAACAGGATTGGGCGAGAGGCCACGGCAAATTGCCATCATTGCGGCAGCGGCTTAGATTCTGCACAGCACACGATCGAGGAGTGCCCTGCGTGGGCTGCTGAAAGGCGAGTCCTGGTCGCCAGGATTGGACGAGATTTGTCTCTGCCAGCAGTAATTGGGTCTATGCTGGCGGTGTCGGAGAACTGGAGAGAAATGGTCTCCTTCTGTGAGACCGTGATGGTTCAGGAGCCGAGCGGGATCATGAGAGGGCTGTTCCCGCTCGTAGGAGAAGGCGTCGGGGAGGCAACTGCCTTGACGACTAACACGCCGAAACCCCGCCTGCAACTTTTAAGGCAGGCTGGAATTAGGAATCACGGGTGTTCAGAGTGGGGACTCTGTCCGCCCACTAAGTGACCTCAGGGAAGAGGGCGCACAGTGGTCACGTGCTGCCTTGCACATTTGCACAGTCTCCCCAGAGATGTGCCCTAACAGGCGCTGCACAGAGGGGGTTCCGGATTGGGCTTTTGAGAGGTGCCCCTTCCATGTGTAGATGGTGACCACCGGGGTGGTTTTAGTGAGGTAGGAATCCTCGGTCTTTTCCCTAGGCCCCGGGCGCCTTTTGAAGGTTTCCTCACCAAAACGAGAAAAAAAAAAGGTAATGACTATGTTAAACAATGTCGTCATAAATATAAAACCAGTTCTGCTTGCTTCATCGTAGCAAGCTTTGTGTCTTATTATTAGTAAATTAATCATTAGAGTAATTAAAGGAACTGATAATATTAGTTAAGAACCCACTGTGCTGAGATTGCTGGAGCTGAGCACACCAAAGTCAATTACAGGCATCTAGTTGTGAGGCCATGTTCTCACAAATTATATTATTTAGAACATGTCTGAACTCTGAACTAATCATGAAGATTAGAAACGTTAATGTAAAACCAAAGATCAATGCCTCTGCAAAACATTTTTCAAAGAGAATGGAACAAACATTCCATTTGAAAAAGGCATGTAGGTATGAACACAGACACAGATTAAAAAGAGCAGTCTTATCCAGTGGAACAATGCCTAGTTCCCATTAGAGCTCGTGTCGCGACTGTGTCCCAACTTAATGTTGCGTGTAAAGTTATGGCCCACTCCCACAACTGCATGCGCTAACTTCGCGGTCGCTCTATGACCTCCTACAGAAATTCATGACACGCAGCATTAATTCGGCTAGCGCTCACTACTGTTAAAAAACCCACAAGAAAAAATAACGGAAATATTTAGGTGAAAACAGAGCAAAAAGTTACGACCAAGAGTCGTAATGAGGTTACACATTTATTTTCATACCTTGAGCAAAAAAACATTTGGAAACAACAAAATAATGGCTAAGACCACATTACTGTTTTTCTTTGCTTCCTTTTGAGGTTCAAGAGCAACCCTTCAACTTGGACGTTAATTGCTTCGTGAGAATACTTACACCTGCACAGCCTTTATGGAGAGAGTGTAATAAACAAAATAAGTAAACAGGAATTAAAACATTAGATGTTTTACGACAGAACGTGCTCCCCTTTTATGTTTCTTGTAATAATAATAACTAGCAGCCGGCTATTATCTAGCGTTAATTACTGCCTGCTCTTATTAATATTACACCTACCCATTACAAGTTAATCAACTATAGGTTACAGCTTACAAACACAGTGTGATTATTCAATTATATTGCTGTCGGTACTATAAACAACACCTGTGAATAATAAATATGTAGATATCTCAACTCGCTGTATATTGCAGCATAAATATGATGTACGCGTTTAATTTGTCTAAGTAGTATCAGAAAAGAAACGCAGTTCGAAAGTAAATGAAAATTCGTATCTAATTTAAAAAGATTAGTAGCCCATGGGCGTTCGTTTTAGATTAAAAACTGAGGCCATGTTTACGAAGGTACTTATTTTTAATTGATCTTTGCGTTGCTGATAAATATTTTGTAAAGTGATGAACTGATCGACATTGTCATTGTTATCAGAAAATTTTATAATTCTATAGAATTACTGGAGTCTCAATAAAAAGGATAACGTTTTAATTAAAGGGTCAAAGCGTTTGGTTATAAAACAACAGTTCTGACTACCACGAAATGATGCTGACGAAATCCCTATTCTATTCTCAAAAACACAGGACCATGTAATAAAGGAATGCAAATTTGACAGCAATAAAATAAAATATGTATTTAAAGCATCGGGCCGAAGAATTCAGAAATGGAAGCGAAAATAAAATTAAAATCAAAAATTCACGCGTTCACTCATATTACCCGGTCGACATTTCGTAATGTGGCCTACGGGGCGTATAAAGTGAAAAATTTAAAGCAGATATGACAATATTTTAGAAGGAATAGCTTTATTTTTAAAATGAGCACCGTCATAAATCCCACCCCGCTGCAATAACGCACGCTCGTGTACATGTGCCCTGAATATAAAACGTACATCGTATTAAAATGTTCGGCTTACCTATTGACAAATATACTTACCACTTACAACGTTTCAGCTTGATGAAAAAAAGCGATTCACTCCACTTTCTCTCTGAAAATATAAATTCCATCGAAAACTTGTGTGTTATAGGGAAGTTATATAATAAAATCCCAATCTATACGAAGAATTTCAGTATTTTTTCTCACGTTTGCCTAACCTGTTTGCTTAACTTCGCAGATATATCAAGAAAATGAACGGGAGAACCTAAAAATAACTTCTGGCATGCAAGATATTACAGACGATCATTAGATATTTATTAACAAAATCATTTAAGAAAATAATTTCATAAACTTTTAGGTTCGTTAATTCTTTATTATTTTAATAATGTAATTTAATAACATTCGTGAAGAAATTGGTGAACATTGAAAAAATAAAACCTTGCATCATTTCTAAGCGCCATCCTCACGTGAAAACTAACAAACAAAATTAGCAGTTATTATTAACACAAAATAAGAAAATTATCGAGAAAATCTATTTTGAAATTATGTAGCTATCAATTCACTGTACTAACTGAAATACTCACAAGGTAAGTAACTGTTCACACTAAGCGACACTTTCGTTCCAGTAGCTGCACTAGTATTTAAATACTTTTGTAATTAGACCGAGTGCGTCGTACAATTTTGTTAAGTTCCGAATAAAAATGTGAGAGGTAGACGTGTGAAAACATTACCGGGAACGTACCACTAGAGTTTCATACGGACACGGAATTCCGCCGTAAAAAGTACGGATTTGTATTAAGACAGATTTATGTTCTAATTAGTCGCTCGGCGAACGTAGCAGAGCTGCGTAAAACAAATTTATGCGACCGCGTCTTTGTTTGTACAAATTGTTTCATATGATTTAAAAGCGACAGGTAACTGCGGCGTCTGTACGAGGATTGATGGCGCGGCTCGCGATACGATATTGGAACAGTTTATTACGCAAATATTGTATTGCAGCCAGTTTGCTTGATTACAGAACCACGGTTAGTCACAGGACTAGGTTAGTTGTTCTATTATTTTAAGAATTAATTGTAATAGGTACCTTTTTCTATACCAAGGTTTTTTTTATTAATAATAAAATAAACATCAAAATAATAACATTATTTTTAACTGAAAACACGCCATGTTTTTTCGGCAACGTAGCAAAATGTAATTGAATTAAGTAGGCACCCTATTTATCTACCTGTGTATCCCGCAACACAATGTGTGCACACACTGGGGTCAACAGCACAAAACACAACAAATACTATACAACCATTATCAATTCACAGTCTGTGGGTTATGACAAAAGGTTCGTCCATGTCGCCGCTTTTACTCTCTGCACCCGAAGCGTCACAACAAAAGCCCTTGTCGTACTAACTTGAAAAACTTTACCGAACTCACACGGCAACCAAACAAAAAAGCTCCAGCTAGGGTATATCTTGTTCAATAAACAATAGTTTATTTCAATGGAACGAATTATTAGCTTTTCCAGTCATTTGTAGGTAATGATTGCGTCTGAAACTATGAATTTACATTTAATCTAACTGAAAATGAATTTAATTCATGACTGTGTTTTTAATATTCTCCAGTTTCCTCTAATCTACAAAATAACACACTGAGTAAAACAAAAACTAAATCAATAAAACTATACGACGATTTGCGAGCGTGTTTTCAGCAAAATGATGGTATAACGCGTTCGTAGCAAGCTCGCAGCTTTTGCGTAGCAAACTCGCAGCGTACGCGTAGCAAGCTCGTAGCATACGCGTAGCAGGCTCACCGCATGAGCGTAGTTAAAACATAGCGTGTGTGTAGCAAACTCGTAACGTTTGCGTAGCAGGCTTGCCGCGCGTCTGTAGTAAGCTCACCGCGTGAGCGAAGCAGATTCGTAGCGTTTGCGTAGCAAACTCGTAACGTGTGCGTAGCAAGCTAGCCGCATGAGCGCAACGACACCAATTGACGCGAGTGCTCAAGAGAAAGTGGAACAAATGAGTGTACAATATTGTGCATCTTCCTCTTAACGATCTTACAGAGCCTTGTATTTTCGTGACGCTACCGCATATATCTTATTCATACGCATCCATCCATAAATCCTTTTTCCAGCTATGTTCGAGTCGGCTTCCAGACATTCTCATACGCATACCTAATATACTGAAATTGTTATAAGTTACTGTAGTACTGTGTATTTCTGTGCAGTCTACTCGGTATTACCGCTTTGTTGGTAACAAAGGGAAATTAAATTAGAACTTAGTGCTTCAGCATTTTTGTTTATTAAGTCTATTACAACTGTTGAATTTATTTTCTACTTTATCGTTACACGTATAAAATAAATCTTCTTTACATGACAGACAAATATAAATTACTTGGCTTTAAGAAGAAATTTTTCAAAAATAAAAGCTGCAAATTTTTCTACTAACTTGACCTATATGGAAAGGATGCGGATAAGTTTTGAAATAGATTCATAAAACCTGTAGGAGCAGTAAGGGTCAACCGCTGGATAAAGATTACTACAGCACTTATGAGAGATAAATCCACTAGACTTGTAGATACCGTCGGGACAAAGTTGAACAAGTACAGTTGAGTAGCTACTACATATATATTATGTTCAAACTCAACACATTATACGGTGCGTGGCTCCCAGAAACCAATGCGTGTTCGTTTAATTGTGTTTTTGTCCAGCTATGCGAGCTACGTCTATAAAAGAACGTAATGATACAAACTTTGCAGCTTCTTTTATAGTCATCAAGCGCTCCATTAAACTTACTTGAAACGAAAGCGCTCAAACTGTACTCAATATTTTCAATCGAAGTGTCTTTGATGTTATTGTCATAGACGAGGCTACATCCCAAACGCGGTGGAACAAATGTTCGGCCCTGGTACACCGACAGGAACCTGTTTTGAAGTTAAATTACCAAAGTTTGACAAGCGGTCCGACTCACTAAACTACGCTAGCAATAATTCTGCATAGCGTGGTTGGAAGACAATCACCCTCGAGGTACTTATCTGCCATTAGTGTAGCTATAAATGCATTTTGATATAAAAAAGATTTTTATTACTAATAATTTTTTACCGTTACTTCCAGACATGGAATTAAAAGTTTGGATAAATTTTATTTCAAAAGTTTAACGTGACCAGCGAGCAGGGAGTCGCCGGCTGCTGGAAGCACAGGTGCTCGCCGCGACCGGCCGCGACGTCTAATGAAATACGTCTCCCAAGACACCCTACCACGATTCCTCTCAAATTGATACCGCAGATTATCTCATTCCGGTGATTTCGTCGTGGCTTTATACTTTTCATTAAATTGAACAGACGTTCTCCACAAATCGCCTTAAGAGTTACGTTCGTCGTAGGTTTTCATGTTCGGATCGCGCACCTCGCGCTGTTAGAACGGTGTTACGAATGTGTTAGGAGCGGGGCACGTCAGCGGGCCGACCCACATGATATTAATTCCGAGCCGAGCTCTGGGCCACCGACAGGCTTATAAGATTAGAATAATTTTCTCATTCCGAGGACTCCCCGCGAGCGCAACCAGCAGTTTAATTAAAACTAACAGTTGTCTCACACAGTCTTATCCGGCAATTTGCGAGGTATTACAGGCCGAACTTCGTCCACAAATTATCTTGACTCCATTTAACAAAGCGGTTATGTTAATACAATCTCGCCGGATTCAGAAGAATGTTTTTGTTATAAGAGGCGTGCACCGAATTACGGCATTAAGGTAAAATATGATATTTAATTTGAGGTTCTTAATAATATAGCAGCAATAGCTCCGTGTCGCGGTACACAACGTGTCGGAGATGTGATCATTAAACCGGGGCCCAAATGAGCTTTTTATGGGCGCCATAACACTTACAGACGTTGGAACCAACTATTGAATTAGTAATATCGTTTAATACGTTCACTTTACTGTTGTACTGATGGCGTCTCTAAACTTGACGCTACTATCAAATATTAAATGTGTTCCAACACATAAAATTATAAAGTAAAACGTGACAGTCTCGCGAACTAGATGATAACTTATTAAGTTCTTTCCGTAGCGCTGGGAGCGTAATGTATGCGTGATAAAATGATATTGCTAAAACATTGGAATATTACAATAACATATTTATAGGCACGTAAGTGCATATGGCTTCGTTGGAATAAAATAAACTGCCTCCATATGTCCGAATAAAATCCGGTTGTCTTCATGCATATAAAATTTTGTCGCTCCCGCCGTGAAATATTATGTGACGCAAATGTTAGGGAATGAATCTGGAGGAGGCTGACGCGGAGTCAGTTAGCTCCCTCGTATCGGCTGCTACCCTTTATCTTCACTATGAAATAAAGGAAAAAGCACCACTCTTTCTCTCTGTAATATCTTATGCGTATGAGTGCTTATGAAATATGAATTCTATCTCGCAAAACATATTATTTCGTTATTACTGAATATATTGCTACACGTTTCAGAGTTATATGGGATAATACGCTTTTCTTTATAAGCAAAAATAAATATCGTTGAGCGCATCGCGTACGCCATTGTGACTGTGGGCCCGCGCGCTGTTAAAATGTAAATTTCTCTGATACCGATAGGAAGAGCTGACGGGGACTTATTTCATTTTATAATAAACTGACATACGAGGTAACATAAAACGATCTATTTATCACTGTGGCTGTTAAGGCAAAATAGAAAACTTTATTACGTTTAAAAAATATATGAACCAACTTAGTTCCACTTAAAATGAAAATATGATACTTTATACTATGATCATATTCTGTTTAAATAATAATGATTCATTTGTGATAATAACAGTGTAAGCAGCGGTAAGGTCATATTTAATGGCAGCTGGTGACCGCAGTTTTATGTTTCCCATTTCTGACATAATCCTGATTGTGTTTTCCCTCACTTAAATGAACTACTGAACAATGATAATGTTGAAAGTTCATTAATTAATTACGACGCTATAAACACGGGGCCAATAAAAGGGCAGCAGTATTGTAAAGTGTGTAAAGATTTAGCTTTGGGGTGCTCCGGGTCGGTTTGCCGTTAACCGGCCCGTGACGGCGACGGCGAGACGCCGGCGACCGCGTCGCACAGTGCGCCGAGTTCGGATACAGAAGAAAAAAATAGAGCGTATTATTTATTTATTTAGGCAAACCAACTAAATACACACAAGGACATTCAAAGTACATATCATTAACGAATACAATAGAATTGCATCTAAATTACAGGTAAGCACAGCATTTTCATTACATCTCACTATATAATAATAATTAATATAAAGATGGATAACAATGTAATTAGAACCAGAATACCATTAATCTTCTATAAGTGCTTAAAATTAACTTGAATTGAAATTTAATTGAATTAAAATGAATTGAATTAAATTGAATGAAATTTAATTGAATTAAACTAAATAAGATTGAATTAACTAATAAACTAAAAACATAACAAACTAAAATTATAATCAAAGCACACACACAAAATAAAATAAACAGACACAAAATAAAATAAAAAATAAAAAGATTATTATTCTGTGGTTTACAACCGTCTGAATTAAAGTCCATGCTAGTAGCTAGCGAAATTAATACCTACTTAGTGCTCGTAGCTGCTTTATTTAAATAGAGAATAACATTGAGTCATTGTGTTTATTAAATAATTACCTAAACTAGAGTCAAATTATATAAAACTTTTTCAAAAAAAAAAACAATTGACTTCCGAAAAAAATACTACAAAGTGAAAAATAACTTTAATTACGGAAGTCGGTGGCAAAAAACACCGGCTTCCGAAATTAAAGTTATTTTTATTTTTTTTATGTAAAAAGTATTTATTTTTCACTTTTTAGTTGTGGTACCTACCCCACACAAATTCGAATACCAGTACCTGCTAGGTAAACAACAGTCACAGGAAGTTATCATGCTCATATACTAAGTGGGCAAAATACGTATTATTGAAACTTACTCAAAAATAATCCAAGCAAAGTTAATAAAATTTATATGGGACCAATCCAGGAGCATACACTTTCAAACAAAAAAAGAATTTTCAAAATCGGTCCACAATTGACGGAGAAATCGACGGACATACATAAAAAAAAAAAAACATAGTCGCGTCGAACATATAACCTCCTCCTTTTTGGAATTCGGTTAAAAATTGAATATGTATTAGAAATAAATAACTTCATCGCATCAGTTATAATCGCAAACAGCTCTTCACCTTCAGATCTTAATTAGACCTCTAAAATTTTACTAAATGAAAACACAATCCCATAAAACGACAAAAAATAACCAAACAAAATATACAGTCAATGTTGTTACTACAAAAAAAACCGAATATGTCTCACTGTGCTGATCCCTAGCAATCTGTCCCGAACAATAAGTCTCTCTCGAACAAAAGCTGGCTATTTGAACAAGTCGGAAAGTTTTGTAAGTTTAGCTCTTTCTCCGCGGGGTCTTGGCAACGTCCTACCGCTCACAATGGGACGAATAATCGTTAGGGCCAGTTATAAGAAAAGGCATTACAAAAACAACGACGCACTTTAACCCGTATTACTCAACATTTTGTCAGTGCCAACTACTTAATTTCGTCACTTTTTTTTGCAGGCAGTTCTTAAAGAAAATTTTCTTTTGGAGCTGTTTTCTTAGACGATACACCTGCTAAATAAATAAATGAGCGCCTCTTTGTGAAAACTACACACTACAGAAATAAAATAATACCAGCCATTTTTTTCTAGCAAGTAAGTATCGCGCGTTATCTCAACGTACTGAACAATCATGTTTATGATAAAAACATTTAAGCTTGACACTGAAATATATTTTCTGTGAAAAATTGCATATTTTTGCAACACTGACAGTCACATATTTTATGAAATCCCTGATGTCTCTACATCTTAGTATAATTGAAACGGCTATCTAAGAAATTGCTTCAGCCACTAGATGAAAATGCGCATTCATTTAGAATAAGAAATTGGTTTTAATTATATTTCTTATCAACTGTTGTGTCAGACTAAGAGAAGACATAAACTTTGTCACCTCGTTATTTCTTCACCAGGTCCTTGCTTCGCAAAACACATAACATAATATCAACCTTGATTCCCCGAAGGGCTAGGTAGAGGTAGACTTAGAGTATACCCTCATTTCATTTATGTTTAAGTCCCATGTAATAGGGGGCAAGCCTATTGCTCAACCGGGTAAGAATCCAGACGCCGATACAGGCTGCTATTGAGAATTTATATATGAAAAACCCAATTCGTAATATTTTCTATACCTATAAAACACACCGTAATCTTCCCGATAGTAAGACACATCAAATACAAATGTAATACCTCAATTTACCTCTGTTTCCCAGACACAAGTATGGCATGTATTGAATACGGGCTCGGATAAAAGACTCTAGAGAGTGATGCTAAGGCGACATAACGAAGGAACGCGATCCGGCGCGCGCCGTCACTTCCGGCGTCCGTCACGTGGGAACGACTTCCGGCCAGGCGCCAGAACTCGCCTCCACTTACAATCACTTAGCTCTCCAACAACACCCGATCTTCTGCAAACATACTGAAACTTACTCGCACAAAATATTCATTTATTCCTCTCATGCATTTTATTATTAAAATTAATATAAAGTAGGTATAGATATTAAATTAATACTGCTGTCAGACACAGTCCTTTGATAAACATCTCACTAATGGCTTTCAGCAAATTAATATTGCTACGTTTTTCAGATAAACGGATCATTGAACGATTATCGTTCAATATTCATCGAATAACAATTCCAAAACTGATTAAATCCATACAAACTCAGAACCTAAAAACATAAATCTGCGTCCATTTGAAGATTTCAGTTATTTTCATACATCGGTTTAATTTCCGTTTCGGCATTGTTTTCAGAGGGAAATTCGATTGGAACAAGAGACGGCGTTGATATGAACCCGTGTAATTTCCTCTCATATTCAATTTAATTCTTTGAGGGATGCATGTCAGGCGACCCTTACTTTAGGAGAATGAACTCGTTATATCGGATCGTAAAAAGGAGAATTTATTTACGAAAATTGTTTTCCGAACTGAAACATGTATTAACTTCGCGAAAATACGAACATTTACGTGGCGTTTTACGGGATTTGTTTAGATACGCTCTTTATTCTATTTGCTTTTAAATAAGAACATGGGCTGGAGGTTCATGCTGATATTTGCGATGATACACACATGATTGAGTGTTTTATGAGCAATTCGGCAAATAGTATAGAAGAAGGTTTTCTGTTTTCAGTCAGGCTACTCGAGTCAACTTGCTTGTTTCAATGCAATCACACACTACCGACTTAACATTCCTGCAAGAAATAAACCTTCCTGAAGACACATACAAAACAAGCGGCTTATAACGAGCAATTAGGCTTACGCGTGCGTATTAATTGTATCAAATATTTATATAGAACAAGTGTAGGGCTTTGTAAATGATGTCTATATCGGTGCGTGCCGCCTCACGGGCCCGCGGCACGCCACATCGCCTGTCCCGCTATCGACTTACACCCTGTTAAATCTGGCCCAATATTAGTACAGCCTATTCATTACCATCGCGTTTTATTTTATTGTTTCTTCTTGTAACGATGCCTTTTCATTTTCATGTACCCCTTAAAATTTGTTCAATGAAAATTTATAGCCAATTATATACACGTATGAATTTAATTTTGTGCTAGTATTTTTGCTTGTTAGTCATGTTTCTCGCTTAATGTTTGAATTTATTATGTTAGGGACTTATTGTTTTAGTTAATTAATTGTAAATTTTATCTTATTAATTATGTAAGTGGATTCTCCTCTCGATAGTACTTAGACTGAAATATTGCAACGTAGCGTTAACAATGAAATACGTAGTTGGTTAAGGCGACGATAACCGACTTTTAATGATTTCATACTGAAGATCATGTCTAAACGAGTAGTGTTAATGATATTGAAAAAATATATGTTAAATTAGATCATTTTCACAATAACTTAATATATGAATATTTTAGATTATGTTTATATTACATTGTGAAAATAATTTTTGAAATTATGTCTAACGTGGATAAAAAACTGAGAATCACGCAAAATCTATCAAGCGTATTTTTCTGAAACCCTCACCATTTTAAAGATAATTTAATTATGGATCCCTGTCGGTTAAAGTACCGCTATTTGCGGTATAATAGTGGCGCTGCCTCGGCCCGGCTAAAGTGCTGTAAGCATTGCATTGTCACTGTCAGTGTCATTAGCACTTGTTGTTTTGTTTAATTGTTGAGGTTAGTTTGTATTCATTGATCATATTTGTTTTTGAAAATTATATGAAAAATGAGTTTATTTTTGAGGAGAGGCTAATGTTAATTTCTTGCATCTATAGCCGGCTAAAGTTAAGTGTAGCCATAACCTAGCAAATGAAAATGGCTGAAATGTAGGTGAGGTTAGGTTAGAATTGTGAGCACACAACGTCCGGGTCCGTTTTGGCACAAGAGAATGTAACGTTTTGGGAATGTGGTGTTTTACAGCGAACTAACCTCAACAATCAAACAAAACTTACAAGTGACTGTGACTTACTGACAGTGACAATGACAATGCAATGCTTACGGTACTTTAGCCGGGCCGAGGCAGCGCCAATATTATGCCGCTAGTGGCACTTTATCCGATAGGGATAGAATGCCGCTAGCGTCACTTTATACTCTGCCTTTAATTATTGATCTTTTAGTATACATGTTTTATTAAAATACCTTTTGTTTTATGTATAATAAATTAATAATGCGTCTAATTTGGGACAGCGCTCCTTGATGGGCGAGTCCTATTGGCTGCACTTATGACGCGTTGCGTGAGCTCAGTACAGACTACTCAAGCTAACCACTCAAGGTCACTGGCATATATCTGCAGCGAGGATCAGCATTTTTTATTAATTTTATTAAAATATAACACGATTAAAAGCATGCGTTGCATAATCGACCATCAATAATGGTTTCAAATGGCTCATACACACTATGCCTATGCCTACTATGGCTTTTGCCGCGCGGCACGTATCCCCGGCTTTTGCACCTTCATTTCCTTTGCGATACTTTGTGCGGTAGGGCCGGGCGCGCCGCGGCCATGCCGTCGGTATAGTGTGTAGCAGCTATAAGCCCCAATCAGTTTGAAAACAACGCCGACAATGCAGCCAATCCGACACTATCAACTTAATTTGTAGAATGTCGTCTACTTTTTCCAATTAGTCGCAAGTCGCAGTCTTACGGAGGTATGGTAAGGATAAAAGTTAAGCCCAGCGTCGAGACGCGGAGCACAAGGCCCGATGCCGGAAACCTGTCAATAGTGAGAGGCAGTGAAAGAAAATCTAATTTGGATTTGAGGGATTACACCCAGACTTGTTTCGGCCTAGTAGTTGCCCCCGAGCCTCGCCGTCTTCGCTTCAAATTGAATAAGAAACGCGAAGGCTTCGTCGACACGCCCATTTGATTTCAGAAAATCCCGCACTCCCATTCTCCGGTAAATTATTATGTTTCAAGTACGTTCCCCATTTAATGGATCCAAAGATTTAGTAGATGACAAAGTTGAGGTGGTTTTAAATAAAAGAGACAATAGTAAAATTTATTTTATGTTTAGGGGGACTTAGAGAATTTATTTGTGGCAGCAAAATGGTTGTTGGAGACATAAAGAATATTTTAGAACTTTATTTTGAAGTTTTTGTTCATGAATTTTATAAAAAAGCTTGCAGGTATTAAATTGATTGCGTCAACGCAATCACCGTTATGCTGGGGCTGCAACTGCGTCTATCGTGACGAAGCTTCGCACAGTGATACAATACACGTAGATGTGACTAACCACTATCGGTTATCGTCGCGATAGTTCGGGCTGCGTAGCTCTTATCGCCCAGGTGGCGGTACATAATAAACGTGGAGCGTGGTTGGTCATTTCGACTGTTGTTTCCGAACTGCGTGAACACTCTGTCGAAATAAAAGAGAGCCATCTTGGATTATTGCACGTTAATTCGTTAAAATTATGAAGCCGCTAATGTGACCACCGCATTAACGCGATAACTTTTTAGCGAGAAAACCATAGGAAGTTTCGGTACACATTGCTGTGTCACGATAGACGCAGATGCGGCCGGGGCATTAGCGATTACAGCGAAAATGTCATGAAAAAAAACTTTAATTTTTCTCTTCTTTTCTTTTCTCTTTTTTTTTTCATTTTTCTTTTTTTTAACTTTATTCATACGCCTACGTTCGTTCGATTAAATTGTCAGTTTCCATACACAAAAGCTCATTGAACGTTCTAACACATTGGTGCGCCACACGATCAGTAATTAACGAGATGACGAGCTGGAATCAAAATACACGAGTCACAGTTATTGTCCCGTGTGACCCTGGGCTGAACGATGACCACCAAAACACGACGTAACTGTCAGTAGAACAAAATTAAATTAAAAAAAAAAAACCTTGGCTTGTGACATGGGCCTCTATGCTTACAAAGTAGCTTTATGTAACAGGACTGATTAGCTTATAAATCCTTTTGCATTTTTTATAAACATGTTGTACTTGTATATGTATTACCCCATTAAAAGCATGTCTAATAAATTTCTAGGTTACCTAAATATAAGCAGAATTGTTATTAGCATTTAAAAGTTTTGCGGTTCAATGTAGCTCAAAGATGAGTAAGAGTCGCCTAGCGTCCAAGTCTGAACGCAGTTAGCTTCATATTTCATATTGGTAGTAGAACAAGCTCTTTTATTTCTGTCTGCTCGCTGACATGTGGCTTTTTCAATCGTTCAAAAGTTTTATTAAAATTTATTTTGTACATTTTAGTATGCATTTCACTGAAACCGTGACTAAGATCCGGTACACGTCTCTGGAATGTATTGTTCATCTGAAGTTTTAATTAAGCCCTTTTTAAGAGGCTCTTATGTTTTACAAGGGTTGTTGACTGAAGCAAGCTCGGTAATACAATATTTCTTTCTCTATACAAAACCTTTACACGACCTTTCGTCTAATACTCATAAAAATGCAAGTAAGCATGTAAACCCATTTAGAAAAACAATACAACAGAAAAATTACCAACGAAAAAACAGGAAAGGAAAATACGCGATATGAAAATATTCCAATGAAATAATTCATCGGCAGAATAGACATGTTTGTGTGTAGGTGGAAGGGAAAAGTCGCGTTTCATCACCTAACAATTCTTTGTGGAAGCATATTGTGAGCAAGATGACGAGGGGAGCCAAGATTGAATTAAGTTATCGACGAGAACCGTCCGACACACGTTATTTATTAGAGAAAGAAAACGTAACTAGCGCTGTTATCTGCTAACTATTAATTTCGGCAATAATTAAAGCTGACCACCTCATTTATATCTGCCTTGCTAGATCCGCAGTAGAATCCGATTTCTTTTGTTACATAGAATGAAAGTTTCGTAAAAAGAATTTTGAAGTTAACTTTTTGCTTAATTTTAGTCCATTGTCCGCTTCTTTTTAAATTAGTATCTACCCTTTACTGTATTTACCGTTTTACGTGACCTGAAAAGAAATGTTGTATGATTTTCTTAACAGATCACGCAAACCAAGAGAGATGATTGAGCAGTAAAACGTGACTTTTTGTCACAGGCAATAGGTGTATCCTTGCTTTGACTGACGTTCGTTGTAGAGCAACTAGGGTTCATTATGAAGTTACTCGGGTTAAGCGCCTGACTTGAAAATGAATTGGGGTTCTACATCCTAACTATTACTATAAATGTGAAAGTAAGTTTGTTTGTTACGCTTTCAAGCTAAAACTGGATTTGGATGAAATTTGACACAGGAGTAGACCTTAACCTGGAGAAGGACATAGGTCAGACGAAATCGCGTGCAACAGCTCGTACTATCATACAATATTATTAAAAGTCTATCCGTCTTAAGTTAGTAAACCTAACCAAGTCATTTGAAATTCTTAATTTGAAAAAAAAACATGGTATATAATAAATAAATACGTCTTCAAATCCAGCCCCAATTATCCCTAATGGAAAGTTAATGGGATCGGTAATTTGCAAAATGTCGTCCTGTGTAAATATCATGTACAAGACATTTTATATTATTTTTATCGCTCGGCACAATTTGCCACCCTAAGGACCAGGTAGGTAGGTAGACAATCGATCATATTCGAGCCTCATTAGCCCTACAGATAAAATATCCGAAGGCCTGTTACATAATCGAAACCTGAATCTAGATAAGGGTTTTCCGTTGAATCTTGGGATATTCAAACTTTGGTTTAATAAAATTTCTTTTCAACTTCGGCTGATATTGAATTTAGAAAGATTTCTCCTCATTATTCATTTATAGTTTTTTTTATCTCTTTTTTATCGTAGTTTTGATTGATACAAAGGCTGCATCAAGCTGAAGACATTGTTCTTTCTACCAACTATCTAGAAGAAGAAGAAGAGACAAGAAGTTTCATACATCGCACAGGCATTCTATCGAGTAGGCGAACGTGCAAATAAATCTATCTACATTAGTGACTCAAAGTACAAAAGCAGGAAACAAAATTAGGAACAGTAGCAGTCATTGACGCTGCACCATTTAACATCTTATCCCGTGTAATACATTCGGTGCACATGTTCGCTTTCCGGGCCCATCGACTACGGAGATAGATAACTTCCCGATGATTTAGTTTTATTGTTATCCGCCATCGGAATGTCTCTTCGAAGCAAGCCCCGCCATGCGTAGCTCCACAATTATTACCAACCAACTTCCAGCTTTATTTTATCCCGAGCTTCGTGGCTCAGCTCGAATCAAAGGTTTTCCTTAAAATACGATTGGAGAAATAAATTCGTTTCGTTTCTTTGTAATCGATCTTCATGGATGTCGATAGATTGTGTATGATAACACCAAAAGATTCGCTATCTTGTTTTCTTTATTTCATTTATTTTAGTTTACCTAGGCCGTCCACACAAAGCTCATTCGCAGCGAAAGAAAATAAAGAAAAACACGGAAACTCGTTTCCGTATCAGCATTTCAGTTTGCGGCGACGGGGCAGGTCGGCGGAGGATCAACGGTTCGTCTTTGTCACGTCCGACAATTTTTACAACATAGGACCAGCTAGCGTTTCGGAAAGATTTTATTGGCCCGTTCGGTCACGTCTCGCCGAAAGATCGTCCCCGGATGGAGTGGTGGCCGTTTCGCGCGATATGGGTTAACAGCCTCGATTCATCGACGGAGAAGATCGTTTTATGATTTCGGCGGAACAATTTTTATGACGGTCCCGATACATCTACCCGTTTTCGTATAAAATGTTTTAAACGGTGTCATTGTGAAACGCTCACTTTTGAATAGAGCTCAAACTCTATGTAGCAGCTAGCTCAAATATTATTAACACAGATATAGCAGCGGAGATAAAAAGGATCGTTGACAAAATAGCACAGTCGCTCACGAAACGACTGCAATGCACAAAGCATCTAATTTAAAGGTTCTCTTCGTCTGTTTAACCCGCTGAGACGGCGACTAGCAGTCGGGTTTATACTACCCTTAATAACAGGGGTGGCGTCTATGAAATTACTATTCAAAGGAGTTGGCCAGCGCGGAGGGCACATTACAATGCGAGGTAAACCGCTTGTACTCACGTGAAGGTTGTGCCATGACCCTTTTATCATCCCTCGTCACGGATGAGTGCCAGGGACATCGTTACAAGTTTATCAAACGTCACCTTTACGACTAAATAGATTTCATACAGCAATGACCCCAATTTGGGACGCTTTGCATATTATGTAGATATTCTAAGTTGACTTAGGGTTCAGAAGACTGATATTAAAACAACAATATCACCTTCTCGTGAATAATCTGGATACATATCGCAGCGAATGGAGGGTGCATGACAATAAAACTAAATCACTGAAGGCTCTGTGTATTGTGCCCGTGTGGCGCCGGCGGAAAGCGAGCGTATGTGGGGGACAACTTGTTCCTCTCCGGATATAAAATAAACTATATTAAGGTACCTATAGCCAGGTCATTGATAAACAGAACTCGCATTGAACAATTCAATCAAAACTTTTCGCATTTATTGTAATTCCCGAGGGATGACAAATAACGCTAGGTTACCTAGAAAAGCGTGTTTTCCGGACAAAGCTGTAAAAAGGGCAAAGTTTAAAATAAATAAAATGTTAGTACTCTAATTAAATAGTTTTGTTCTATATCGCTTATTTGACGAATACCTATCTCTCTATTTATCCTCTTTAATTTACCTGTTTTGAAAATGGAGTCGTTGAATTTTGCGTGCCACCTTAGCTCTTTTTCCTTCCTCTTTTTTCATAATTCATTGTTTCATGGCAAAAGAATATACATAAAGAAATTTAGAATATTATATACGAGTAGATGTAGAATTTTTTATTATGCTTAAGATGTAGATTAGTTATATATGTACGATTGTACATAAACTTATGTTAACTCGATATTTCCTTTCTTGTACACATTATCCTGTGTAAAAGAAAACAATATGATTTTTCTGCGAGCATGATTGAGTTTACCTATTGCCTATACTGAATAGGCACACGTAAGAAGCTTAGAACATGGCCACGCGTGTAACAACTAAACATAATAAAAATCTGTCCTTACAGAACTAGAAAAATTGTTAGAGTTTCCGCCGTTTGTGACCGGAATATCGAAACAATCAATGGAGTTTGTCGCGGGCCGGACTAAATTGAATCGTCGGAGGGACGGCGCCGGAAACCGGACGCGCTCCTCGAAGCCTCTCTATCTTAAACATTAACCAACTGCCGACCATTTCGAAACGCGTTGTTTTTGCCAAATATAGTTTTTGGTTATGTTATAGTACTTTATTCCGGAAATTAAAAATTTAATGGATTGTAAAATATCTTTGAATGGGCCTGAAATGTTAGAAAACGTTTTAATTTTAATTTATGTTCATTCGTTCTTTTTTAAGCACAGTTTTATTATGTTAGCACAGATTAGGACCCTAAACTATCGTTTACAATCCCCGGGGGTGTCAATATGAACATATAATTCCATCCCCCGAGATTCATGAGCGGCCAATCGACACAAAGGAAGTTACGTGCCATAAATCATGCAAGTAATTCTGTTACAGAAAGTGGCAGAAAAATAGCAACAACTATAATGATATTACTTAATGTTATCTCGCTTGAGTCAGAATAGTTGGTAACTTTGGCAACAGGTGAAGTTTGCAAGTTAGGACAGTTGACTTCGCACTGACTTCTCTTTATCCGACACGTTAAGACTTAAGATACTCTCTGTTCAACCGTTTATGGATTCAGGTAGAAATCTTAAGGATTATAATGTGAAATACTCTAGGGCTGGTATTTCTTAGAAATAGGAAAGGTATCTGAAGCAAACCTAAATGTATTTTCCTCGTCGTTCGACTGAATTTTGAATATTCTATAACATGTGCATATAAATCAATGTAATTTTTTTTTTTATTCCTAATATGTTTATTTACTTATTAAGCTTGTATCACCGACAGTCAACGATATGATCAGTCTACTTGCCAACAAAGGAAAAATATAATACATTAACAGGAAAATATGCTGTGAACGAGTATGTCATATTAATAGCAGAATTATTATACTATCTGTAATATTAATTTAAGAGCCTAAATAAGGTCTCAGGTAATACACAAGCAGAAACATTGAATGAAAAATGCCAGCTTTGTGCTTGTTGAACACCGAAGAATAAAAGCAGCCGGTGCGAATGTTAAAGCTCTTATTAAGCTTGCCAGATCCTAATCCAATAATGCAGACCTGCTCACAACGCCTACCTGCGTCGTATATGTGAGGAGAACGAAACTCATGCAGGTAGATATGAATCCTAAGACCTGCATCACAAAATTCAGCTTATTACCAATTTGCTGCCGTCCAAAACCTGGGCCATTGAAGACGGTAATAGTCAAGTGTCAGAAGCTTGGAGAGAACTCGGCATCAAACAGCTTCTATCATTACTTGTACAGTCTCGAATACTGGAGTTCTTTGGTCATATCTTGAGGCGGAATTATGACTCCATAGGACGTCTAGTGGTGCAGAGCAGAGTAGAAGGTAATAGGCCACGCGGAAGGTCACCGATAAACTGGACTGTCATAGAGAGATTGTGAGGCGAGTAACGACTGGACACACCTGTGATTGGATACAATTCATCGTGACCACAACCGCTCTGTCCAGAGCGAAGCGGAGTAGAAGAAATAAATAATATCAAACGATATCCTACTTGAAGACCTCTGTGTATTATCTAACAGCACGCGCATTGTATCGCTGTTTACACGACAGTTCACATTAATATAACCGCATTACATTCACAACGATATCTAAATGCGAATAGAAATGGTCGGTAAGGTTCCCCTGGGTGTAGTTTCCTGTGTCCTCCGTGAACCAGGTAAGGCGGCCCATTAAATTTGGTTGAGCGTGTAAATGTCGTTATGATAACACCACTGTGTAATTAGGTTTTCATAAAGTGGTGCTTAATTAGATACATATTTTTGAATATGGGAGTGTGGATTGGTGATATGCTATTTATTATATTATCCGGGATGCAGGCCTAAAATAACATTGCCTATTTTGCAGGATACAGCAGTGGTAGCTCAGAGGTATCTGCCCCGACTTACGAATTTGTAGGTCGTGAGTTCGAAATCAGGCAGGCACTTTAATTTGAGTAGTTAATTTCATCATCACTGCTCTTAAAACGGTGAAAGGTAACGTCGTGAGGAAACGCCGATGTCCTAGAAGCAAATATTTGACGACATGTGACATCCACAAACCCAATCTGGGACCGCGTGGTGGATTATGGCCCACTCCCTCTCTGGGAACATTATAGAGGCTGATTATTATGACTTACGAGCTGATTTGGGGAAATTAAGATGATAATGCTTTTGCCTATTGCTTTTTGTTCAAGTGTTAAGTCGTGTTGTTCATCGGGTGAACTTCATCCCTTCTAGCAAATTAAAGCCATGTTTCTCCATTTAGGTCACCCGACGTGAAGAAAAAGCAATAACATAAATTACGCCTAATGTATTATCAAATAAACATTAATGTTAAATAGTTAAACAACTGGTCACCTACGTGATTCGAACAAAATCAGTATTATTATAATTAACAAACTCCGAGCGATACAAAATACCAATTAGTATAAACGATAATACAATTAAGTCATTGAAATAAAGCATTTAATGAGCTCACAGGTACATTAATTACTATTGTCCCATAATTTGTTGTCCAAAATCTGCATCACACAGTAAATTGGACAATTTACATATTTAAGTTCTTAAGTTAATTACTTATTGGTGTTAAGATAAACTTAGCATCATTAATTGACAGTGACGAAGGTGTACCAAAAAGAGCCAATAAACCTTTGTTCTTTCGTGTCGAAAAAGATTCAGAAGCCAAAAGCTCAAAGGTCTAAGGATTTCCTATAAGGGGAAACCGGTTTTTCCTCAACCTTCGACGGTACATAGGTACCTGTAACACGTTATTAAAAGCTTCAGGCTTTATTGCCAGTTCACAGATAAGATACAGAAGCAATTACAATTTAATCTTGACTGGTATTCCGAAGCTTTCTTTTGTGGGTTTGTAATATATGCCTAGGTACCTACCACTTTCTAATTTAAGGCGTTACTATAAACAGTTACGAGCGACATCCAGGGTTACGACGCGGCGAACCCTTAATGACGCAGCACCCGAAAATAAAGTTATTTTATTGCACACGCATGACATTACGTCGGGTACCATAATTTATTTGACAATTTAATATTCATTGCATTTTTCTCGCGTATTGCGAGAAATGGGTTTTCGAGTGTGTATATGGCGGTCGAATGTATCCCGAATTTATTTTCTTGCTGATTGCTTTGAACACTTTTTAGAAACATTGATATGATTTACGGCAGTAATAAATAAATATTCCATGAAAAATATCAACAATTTCCACAACCATTAAATTGACTCTCAAAAGACTCATAAATATTCATCTTAAACCATCACACCTTGCAATTCTTTATAATTAATTAACGAAAATATATTTGTCCACTATGGCCTAATAAAATGCCAAGTAATTAGTGGTGCTCCATGATTTAATTGTCGCGTCTCGGCGCGGCCGGCTACATAAGTCGCCCTGCACGGATTTATGGGCTCAATTATATGCGGTCTGCCCGGCGCACACCTGGAAGCATTCGCGTCTTTTGCACTTAACCGGATTATGCTCGACTGGCATACATTATATCTTCGAGCTATCTTTTTCATGGAACACGAAATGGAACTGTGTTTTGAGATAAGGTTTTGGAACTATTTTCTTTGGTTTAACTAGGTTTTTGTGTAGAATTTTCAGTGGGTTGGCGGTGCCTGAATATTCTGGATGCCTGTTTACCTACCCTATTGTTTTGTTCTAGTAATTGGTCTACACTAAAGTCCACTGCTCAAAAAAGGCGGTCTCAAAATATAGTGTTAACACCTGTTTTTTTAAAGCAACAAAATACCTTAAAGGCATTAGTGCCACAAAGCGCTCTATCCCTTTTACTACAAATATTCTTTGTAAACTGTGCACACGGCTACATTTTCTGTGATTTTTTTGGTACCGTAAATTGAACATTTTCCCAGGCAATTTTTCCCGAATATCGCCGTACCAAACATTCTTTACGAGTATATTATCTAGCGAATCTAGACTATTCCGGACAGTGGTCAGGTGTGACCTACTTAGAATAGCGTTAGATCAATTTGACGTGCCTTTACAGCTTGATTTAATTGTCGTCTCCGCGGGAAGTGGAGGCAATAAGTCGTGATTTGCTCACTCCCCCGGGATTTATTACTTCAATTACCTATAGCTGGTATTCGCAGGTGTAGCCATAACTATTTGGAATGTCCTATGTATGTAATAGTGCGGCATCTGTAGCACATTAGTAGGTAGATGGTTGCTAGGTGTGCGGATAACGATGTTTAACTAGATGGAATGCATAATTTTAGTTGATTGTATCGTGATATCTACATGTTCTTGTTTACTAGCTGTGTGACGTCAGGGAAACGGTTGCTTTGGCTTTAGTGATCTTGTGAAATGTTTCCGTAGAAAAGAAATGTTTATTGTTGTGGCTACAGTTTGTGATCTAGGATACAATTAAACCCCGATTATGCTCTAAATAAAAGAGAATAGCTTCATACTCAAAATAAGACTACGTTTCCGCTGTGATTCATCACAACTTTATGGGGAAAATAGCCGAATTATTTCAATGTAGGGAGAAAGCAAACTATACACACATATAACCTCTTTGTAATGTCTTGAACGTTCATAGTGGTTGTTCGGTGCCAAGACATAATCTGTTATGGTGACATTATCTGGATCCCCTGCCAACAGCGGATCCGGCCAAAAAGTTAAAACATTCTGCTTTCAAGAGTGCCTACATCTCCGCTACATCACGCTCTCAACGTGCGGCCATTTTACACAGATTTTTTAAAGGAAGTGTTACGGTTTTAGTATTCCGAGAATGTTGGGTTTGTTGTTCTATTATTATCTCAAACCTGCAAATCCTGTTTGAATAAATGGAGAAAGATATATCTATGAATTTATGTAAATCGTCTAAAAGACTACGTTTCCAAAAATTATCATCTTATTAAACATTTCAGGTGTACAATGATTTTCCCAGTAATCGGTCGCTGTATATAAGTTACATAGATGTTTATGAAAGCATATTATTTCGCGAAGGCGGTTTATAACGTAATATTATTTCCCCAGAGTGACATTACGGGCTGGCTAATGAAGATGTGTCGGTGAGGTGGCCCGGGTCGCAGTGTCGATGCCGGCTAACTTTGTCCTAATAGAAAATTAACATTTTACAACATTAGTAAGCTCATTTGCCAGAGGTTTTGTCTGCTCCGCTGTATAATGAAATGGAATTGTTTCTGAATATTTAATAGTACCTAATCTTACAAAAAGGAAAATGGTATACGGACAAAGGAAAAGCATATTTTATTCATAATTTCTTTCTTAACGCTACAAAGACTCATATTTTTTCTGTATGTAAAATGTACGCTCAAAATCTCCTGTACCGATTTAGCTAAAAATTTACACTGTGAGAAAACTAAACTAATGCAGTTTCATATCTAGGACAGGCAATTTGAAAATATCTCGGCGAGCTTTTAGGAATATAAAATGTTAATCTTGTATTTTTCTGGACTGTGAGTATGCTTTTTAGAACAAAATTGAAACTTAAACTGCATATTTTGGTCAAAATATGTTCACGACAAAAGTTTTAACTTTATCTAAACCTAATAAAAATTCGTCACGGATTTATTTGTTTGTTTTATCTGTAACCCAATTTTATCATCTCTTCACGTAACCTAAAGGCTGGCCTAAAAAGGGGGGGGGGGGGGGGGGCTTTTTATATACTTTTACTTATTATTATTATTTTAAGCTATAGATTATGTTTTCGTTTTAAATGTTATTCTTTTACATATCTATAAGAATAATAAATGAGCTCGGTTAAAAGTTAGTAAAGTTGATAAGGTACAGTCACAACCAAAATATGTTCGTCACCTTACTATTTTTGTATGCTCAGTGCACAAAATGATCTGCTTTACCGACTCAGAATTTCATTTTTCGTCGTAATATCAATCCCGCAGAATGACATTTAGCCATCTTCTTTACATTAGCGAATTAAAAATGTGACTCAGACAAAATTTTTTTTTTTTTTTATAAAATGTCCGCGCATTTAAAAAGGTTTTAAGTCGATGTCAACTCGACATTGGTAAAAAATGTATGCTATTTTAATTTTTTGTTATCAAGTAATTAAATACAGTTTTTCTATGCAATAGTCTGCTCAACACCGTAGCTGCAAAAGGTATTATGTGTCCTGGTGTTATAAAAGAAATTATTTCAAAACTGATGAAGATTTAAAAGACTCGACTGTACTTCGGTTGTTGTGAAATACGGTGGTGGGCGGGCCGGTCCGCCCAGCCGAGCCGGCGCGCGTGATCCTGACAGTTTTGACTTACTGAACAAGTCCCGGACTCTGCCGGACGAGTACATCGACACGCTGTTGACCTCAACTGATCCGGTATTTAGAATTTAATGAAAAATAAAAGTTGTTTTTCGCTCTGCCTTATAAGAGTCTAAAAAAGATGTACCCACATTTTTATTTTGTTTTGAGTGGAAAATATACTCGGAAGTGCTTCTTCTGGTAAATTCAAGTTATTCTTTAACGCAAACATAAAAATTACTGTCCTCCACAAATATCAAGATTGGACAGCAAATACCTACCCAACCGTAGTAACTTCGTTTTCTGCTGACTTTATTTTTAAGACCCAAGATTACTGCAACTTTATCGCCATTTAATTAAGCCCCTTAAAATATTAAAAACTCCTGAAGCGAAACTTTAAACATATGACAATATAAATCATAGCGCTAACTTGGCGTACTAGACTAAAAATTGTTCCCATTTATTCATAAGAGAATATGAGAACCATATATATTTCTAGCTCTGTAATAACTTGTCGTGCGAATTACCTTTGTGTTTTTTTTTATTAAAGCACGCACTCGACTGGCGCCCTATAAATCTGTTGTTGGCTCTCCCACTTTACTGCTGTATGTACCTATCAATTGGCGGGAAATATTTAGGGGTTTCTCTTTTTATGTTGTCTTTTATTGGGAGCTACGATTCCTGGAAAATCGTTTCGGGAAAATCACGCGGCGAGATTTTTGGTGCTCCGACTTAGTGGGGATTAGGGCGTTTATGTTTTCATGGAATCAGAAATTGCTTGTTGCTAATAGTATTGTGGCCTTGTGATTGTGAGCAATGGTTTTGGAATTGACGGCTTTGATTTAGGTAGTTAAGAATGAGTGAGTGAGTGTTTAAATAGAGCTACATTATTTTATAGTACATTTGATCAGTACTAGAACCAATGTTTAGCAAGAACTTCAGGGACGGTTAAAAATGTTTGAAATTTAAAAAAAAAACGTCATATTACTTAATCCACAAAGTTTTTATTAATCTGTGTGCCCAATCTAAAATAAAGACACATAGGTGGCATTTTATTTTCTCCCCTTCACTGCTCTATTCAGCCGAGCGAGTGAAAAGGTTAATTTAAAAAGTTAATTTCTTCGTCTGGGTGCCTTCTTCAATTCGCGTGATGTCCCATAAAGTTAAAGCAGCTCCACCACCGGTCGGTGTAGAATATTAATGTCGTTTTTGTAAGAAGTAGTGGCTTGCCCTTGGGGGGCATTGTTGTCATCTTTCTGCTGTCTCGTCTTGGACAGGCTCCATTAGTTACAAATTCTCAGGATATAAATATTCGCACCCGGCAAGACACCGGCTAGACACAAACATCCATTTGTTTAATGGAATTAGAAAAATTGCACGTACTCTGATGCTAGCTCTGATGAGAGTGCAGATTACATCGGGATCCGTTGTAAGGACTCCGCCGGTTACTAATGTACAGTTGTGCTATAATCGGCTTTTAGGATTTTTAACGCGATCTAACGACATCGGTGCAGTCTTATCTGTGCAAGCGTCACTCGTCACTCGCACTATATTTTTGATTTTCTTATGATTTGATAGACAGACAACAGTAGGAAAATAGCAACTGTAGCATCTACTTAATTGCTAGCAAAATTAATTTATGTAAATCGTAAACAGGGCGATGAAATTGGAGAAGAGCGTTCAGGAATAAATTGGTTTCTTTTCTGAGTTTGGAAATCTAATTGTAGAATTTTTACATAAGGATCGGTACATAAAAATGAAAGCGACCGGATTTCAGATCTGTGACGTAACAAGTAGCATTCCATACTAATCGATTATTGAATCATACAGTTATTTTCCAACTACAGAAAATAGCTTTTTTAAATAAAGCAAAGCCTTCACACTTTCAACCCTTTTTTTTTTTTGAGGATGGGAAATCATCTAATGTCTTCTCCCGCTCTGGGCAGAGCGAGAGGGTGTGTCAGACTTTTACTAACTAAAACCCACCCGTGTTCCTTCCGTTGCCTGTGTGCCGGGGCCGCGATATCCCTGTCGGACAAACCCGCAACCCCAGCAAAACTTTCAACCATGTCATTTGCGTTTCTCAAACTGCATTTCTGTTCTAATTTCGGAGCCCAGTCTAACACATCCGCTGGCAAAAAGCAATCCATTAGCTATTACTAGATTTTCATTAGACCAGATTATCCGACTCAGCCGTTGCAGACTACTTTTCACGCTAACAAACCCTTTCTTTGTATACGACATCACAATTCAATTAAACATTTCCTAGCCAGCTTGATTGTGGGATCCATTTTATTTGTTCCTCCCATGAATTATTCAACCAACCCATTTCTTTTGCCATCCTGTTTTGCCAACTATTCGTATTTCTATAACAGTAACCGTTAACGGTTCGTTCTTAATAAGGGTTATAATTATCTTTGCGGTGTAATTACTTTTGATAGAATTATGTGTGTTATCATTAATCCTGTGTTTTACATTAGAGGTAGCAGGTATACAGTAAAGGTAAGTAGTGGTTTTAATGATTAACTTTGCAAATTCATGGAAGTTGTAAAACAGTTCCGTGGTTGTGTTGTTTGCCAGTGCTTCAGCATTTAAGCCACTGTCTTAATGACCGCTTTCAAACTCGGGATTCGTCGTATTTGTTCACGTCAATGCGGCGGATATGACTGGTTTAACCTTCAAAGAGTAATATCTGAGAGCTTACTCGGTAATGGATAACTGGCGTTATTTAACGTCGAAGCACCTAGTTAGAGGTACACGTAGTTTTGCTGTATTAAATCGAGAAACGACTAAAATCTACATCTCTATGGCGCTTACATTTTGTTTGCACATCACCTACGGATATCGACTCATGGTTTATTTTGCGAAGCCGTGTAGAATACATGAGTTTTCAAACGATTGTTGATTTATTATTCACGAAACAACAGAAACATCGTTTTTTAGATCCGTTTCTATCTCCGCAAACACCCGTTCACATTCAATTAACACTTTTTCGTAGCGGATGCTTCCAGGCCACCGGAAATTAAAAAACTGTCTAGTATTATGTAGCTATATAGAAAGTCTGTGCCTACTTCATATTCAATGGGAACCATATATCATACGATAAATGGATTCGAAATTGAACGTTGTTACTCGGCCAGAGTTCACTCTGATTGGAGAGTAACGCGGATGCTCAGTCAACAATGAACGACTTAAATATCTTTTTAGTCGCAGTTAAAGCCAGCTTATATCGTGACTATTATATAACAGTGAACAGGTGCTCCTGAAGAGCAAACAACTACAACAACAGAACCCCTAGAGATCACCAGTTGAATATAGAATTAATTTTACCTTTCACAAAGTCGTGGAGGGTCGCAGTAACAAACAGAATGTTCATACAATAATTACGTGGCCGCAATAAAAGGCTCGCAAACTAGGGTCTGTCGTGTTAGGCTTGTTATCATTACATATAAATAAGGAGGTAGTTAATGTGGTCCACTGAGTATCCAATCCTGGTTACATTGTTACCCTGGAGATTAGATAGGCGCGATGATTGCCAAAGTTTGATTGAGCCCCGTCCGAACCCTTTCGCGAATCTCCTTGATTATGGGATAGGTAATTGGCGTCTACGGATTGGGTACACAGTTCACGGATCGGGTATAATGGGAGATAACGGTCGCTTTGTTGCTATTTCTATGTTGTGATGTGAGTAGAACTTTAATGCTTTAAGGTGTGGTACCAATTTAAGGTTTTCAGTTTACGACTGTCCCTTAACCAGTGGAGATTGTATTTGAAATTCTCGGTAGCGAGTTCGAGACACTGGGATGAGAATTAATTCATTTGTATTGTATGATTACTTCTAATTTTAAAACAGACCGAAGGACAGAAGTAAAAAATTGCTACATTGAATCATCTATACCTAACTTACACTGTGTAGAGAAATCTCACAACACAAAGAGAAAAATCCAGCATACTTGAATAAAGAAACCACCGTGTTCGAGTATTTATGGTGCAAATCAATATTATTTGCATTTCCCACATGCAGATCGGGGTGGTCTACACGCACCATTAAGCCCAAGTGCGGGACGGCGACATCCACGCTGTGAGACTAAGGTGCAGTGAGTACCGGCCTTATTTGCTCCACTAGAGATGCTGTGGCCGCGTCCCGCCGATGTTTATTGGTTATTGCTTTACTTATTCAAGTATTACTGTTCACTTTATTTTTCTATTGAGATTCAAATTCTACATTTTTATTCGACATTGTTTTTCCGTCGTTTCTCAGTAGCGGCCCGGAGTCTGGATTTGTGCCCGGTTGATGGCAATAGGCTCGTCCCCTATTAAATGGGGGTACTATAGGTGCACCTCTGTCTACCTTTTCCGGGAATACAGGCGTGATGCTATGTTTTCCAACATTATCTTCCTTCAAAACTGGCCATTCTTCATTATTAATGTGGCAAAACTGTAACATAATGTAACTAGTTACTAAGCTGCCTTTCGGATTGACCTTCGCAGCCCTAAGGGTATCGGTCATCTGCCTATGCGACCAACCTTTAGTTGCCTTTTATGACACCCAAGGGCTATAGAGACAGGATAGTCAGTCTTCCGCTTAGACTATATGTACGTTGTCTTTCTTTAATATTTAAAGACTCCAACAAATTTTCCTGAAACATTAGACGGATTTATTTCATTACTTTTTATAATATATTTCCATTACTAGACAAATCTTATTATATTAGATGGTGTTTGTGAACAAAACAAATAGAAAAGAATCGGATATAAGCATGGTATAATAGCCATGTTTTCTTACACGTCATAATCTTGTGTTTACCAGCATCGAGTTCCGGCGGTGAGAGATCGAAATTGCTTTGTTTTGCTCCTTTTTGCATATGTATTTGTGTTTACACAGCACTGTTTACACTTATGAAAGGTTTGCCTTTTAGTTAATTAGTTTAGTTGTTGGTATACATAATCATAGTTTGCAAAGGAGGTCTTGTTTCGTAAATTAAAAGTAAAGAAGATAAGAAATTAAGTAAATATTGGCATCAAATAGATAACTTTTCCAAACTGTGTTTGAAACAAGAACAAGGAAACAAAAGAAAACTTTTCTTCACCTAATCTTTTGCAAATTGATTTGGGAGTTAGAGATAACCGTTGTATTTTACGGTCAAATTATTACAGTTTAACAAAGTAGCAAGAGTGCTTATTGGCTCTTGGCTTTATTGGGTTACTTTAGCGTATTCAACAGTTCCATTATTACTTATTCGGGGCGACTTCGGATGTTCAGTTTATTTTGTAAAGAGTTATAACAATAATGTGCGAACACTGCATAAAACTATTAAATTAATGTCATGATGTGTCTTTCTTGTCATTTTTCCGCAGGAGAACCAAGGTAACTGACATAGCCCGAAGAATTGCCAAACTTAAGTGGCAATGGGCAGGGCAAATTGCTCGCAAAACAGATGGCCGATGGGGCCGAAAAGTTCTGGAGTGGCGACCGCGTACCGGAAGACCTTCTGTGGTAGGCCTTCCAACGCTACGTTGGAAGGCCTACCACATGATGGACCGATGGATCCGCTGCATGCGGGATGCACAGAAATGGTCGAAGTGGCGGTACTTGGGGGAAGCCTATATCCAGCAGTGGACGTCTTTCGGCTGAAATGATGATGTGTTATTTTCTTGTATATTTTCTTTTGGTTCATACTTGGTGGAAAGGATAAAAGAGCATGCCTTTTAAATTGAATTTTATACTTATCGTTTCATTCCAGCGCATAAATACTCCCAGAAAACTGGTTTCCATTGACTGGCCCATGCTATAACAACTATTCACGTTTGGCAGAGAGAATGGCAATCACAATTTGCTTTTATTAGCAGACGTCATCCTGTGTCGTCCTGGCTGCTGCCCTCTTCTTGACTTTATTCCTTACTCTCTCTTTCACGATTGAAAAAGTGATGGTCTTGCCTTCGCAAGTGTTGTACTTGTTTCACGATTCTTTCAATGTTTTAAAGGACAAATTAAATTATCTCACCTCATGTAATGAAGTTCCTCTTTTTTTAAATTGATTATGTTTATATACCTATCGAAACGAATATCGTCTGTCAAGTTTTCGTTAGCTTCTTTAATTTGAGCCTGTATTTTCCTGTTGATAAGTATACAGTCCATATTTCTAATCAAGTTATTAACCACATAGTTCCCTACATCGGGCTCCCCATTTGATTTCGATCACTTGTTTATCGAAAACAGATATAGCGGCATTGCAGAGTCCGTTGTGGTCTTGCCAATTGCAAGTAAGTGCAACTGATAGCCAAATATTAGCTCAGTTGTTAGACATTAAGTGATATGATGCATATCTACATGGGCTTTAACTGTAGTTGTAGTCGTTCTATTGATATAGTGTGCCTATAAGTATTATTAGACTCACCTGATAATTGCATAGACTCTGGGTTGGAACGAAGATTCTGCTTATTATTAACAAACATTGTGTGTTGGTAAAACTTATAATGATCTTGTCCGGCATGGTTTTCGGATAAAAGAGTAGTTGTTCTTGTTTTTTCTAAATATTTCTTTCTTTACAAAAGTGAGGATGACCATTTATAAAATTGGCCATCACGAGAATTATGCATTTGTAGAATTAGCCATTTAAAGAATTTCCCGTTTATAGAATATCTGTGTATATTTCGTGCCAAATCGATATGTTGCTATTTTGTCCTTAAACCATATCGTGATGCATTACCTTCGAAACCGGTACATAATCATTGTCATCATTGGAAAATAAAGGTGGTATTTGACTACTAAACTGAATCGACCGACGTTGCTATAGAGTAGCGACATAGGGCGTAGTAGTCGCAGTCCGGCTGAAGTGTGAAAGACTCCTGAAAGGTAAGGGTGGCGCGGGTGAAATTTGTTTTTTTACTTGTTTTATACGCCCGTATGCAACTATAATGTGCGCTTGGAAGTGACTATTAGAGATAAAGCTTAACCAAGGACTAGCACACAGTATTGGTTTAATTCAATTAATTCAATGGAATATTGGTGTGTGCCCCACTCTGATGTTAGACTCGTCCAATTAGCCACACAACTAGTATTCATTCATTATGCCTACTAAAATCCACTAGCATCTAACGTGATACACAAAAGCCACGACATGTAGCCCGTAGCGGGGGCTAATCCGCCGAAATTCGCTCTAATATGCCAGGAAAGCATAGTGAGTCAATTTCTGGTATGAATTTGCATTCGTGACTGGACTCAGTCCAAGCTGCCTGCGGCGATGACAGCTACATCACTCATCCTATCTCCGTACTTAGTCTAGTCATGCACATATACGCACCTACTTCACAAACATAGACCAGTACGGCACCTGAGGTCACAGAATATAGTTATCTGTGCAGCCGTGCCCATGTAATCAGTTACTTACGTATACCTGCCATATTATTGCGGTCTGATTACATAGCAAACATGAATTGATAGTGCTGAATTATTGTCATTGTTATAGATGATGTCATGAATAACACGGTCCCCATTAATTTTCGAAGAAATTATTAGCAAGGAATAAAGGGCTTTTTTTCTTGGCTCCGAGATGCAGCCAAATCGAATGACTTCAAATTCTTCTGGGTGAAACATGGCAAAATCTTCATGCGCGTGAGTGAAGGAACTTTCTACGATTTAAAAATCTGCATGACTAGACCCTAATCTGTTTTATATTACCAAATTACCCGATTCGCCGACTATTGTTTATTTCTGGTTTCTGTTCCACTTGCTTTTTTATCTTTGTTTGTATTGCTTTATGTTAGTTTTCCTTATATTTCCACATTTGTAACTATACCCATTCAACTAATATTAGCACAATTTCATTATTCAACACACAAAATTACTACTGCACTCAACAACTTACTCTACATTACAATTACATTATACATACGAGTGTTGTCTATTTTATTAGACTACTAGCTTTTGCCCGCGGCTTTGCTCGCGCTATGTTTGATTTTGATTGATAAGTTTGAGTTTTAACCTTTTAGTTTTAGCGTTTTAATTTTAGGTTCAACGAATAAAGTCATACTAATAGAAGAAAATATTATCTATAAAATTTCTTTCTTTACAGACAATATTCTTCACTAATCTATTAGTTGGTGCCAAAACCACCAAACTACTGGGCGAGCTTACGCGTAAGCACGCTACGTAGAATTGCCCGTATGAGAACCAGTTTTCTGTCAATTGACATAGGTAACCGTTTTCGCACATCATTAGCGGCTATTCACACAGCGCTGTCATTTATGTCATTATAATAATTTGCGGTAAAAAGTTAGGATCACACGTCAACATCCCAATGCCCATACGGTTAAAAACAAATGCAGTATGAAACTGGCTAGAAACTGCCGGGGATCCCAAATTATACAGTAACAAAATATCGCACTGATCAACGCCGTGTGAACGGGCCTTACAATAAAAAAATAATATTGGTCGATTGTCTATAGTCCCACTACTTCTTTGTTGAACTGGATAAATGAATAAACTGGTGAGCCCCATTCGTGGAGTTTGGACGTTGAAATACTTATTATTAATGTTTTTCAGCCTCAACCACCAACAAGCTATCATCAAACGACAATAATCGCAGTTCTCTAATAGCCGAGGAAAGGTCATTGACCCCTGTCAGTCGTTGTGCCGTGCCACCAACCATAATTATTTTGTTGCGCGTATATTTAAAAGCTGTGATCTTTTTAAGTTTAAATTTAAATTATATGATGCCAAGATTGTCAAGGCATATTTTAATAGGATATGTTATCGGATAAGGATTAATAATATACCGGTCAAAATAGCTTCAGAAATAACAATAATGTTTTTATGAAATTCTGAAAGATGAAAAAAACCGGCCAAGTTCGTGTCGGACCACGCACAATGAAGAGTTCTGTAGTTGAGATGAATTTATCCCAAAAACAAACTTAACATTGTAGTTGAAAAACATGTATCTTTAACATTCCAACTGCAAATGTAAGTTTGTACGCACAATATTGAGATATTTACCATGTTATTTTAATACCATAGACTTCTTATAGGTTTTCAGGTAATCTATAAGTATAGAACTAATTTCTGTTTTTTTTTTTAAATTGACGTTCATTAGTTTCGGAGATAAGGGTAATGAGAATGATAAATTTTCATCTATTTTCTTAATTTATTTTAAGATTATAAAAAAAAAATGTTAGATCAAATAGTAAAATATAAAACATAGTACACATAGTAAAATTACCCTCATAGTTTCATTTGATATGTACGTACAGTACGCACGGTACAGTATGCAAAACTTTTTTTTTGTAATTTTTTAATTTGATCCCCAAAAGTGACCCCGTATTAAAAATTCATATAATTCCGTTACACGTCCGTGATTGAGTCACAGAAATTCATATTTGTTGATTTTAATAAGGTTCAGTTTATTTTGTATGGAATTTTAATAAGAACAGACGTGAGTCTGACTATAAGTGTATTGAGCTACTAGTTTATACCTATTAAATATATCTATATGACATATACATAGCTATTACTGCTACTGCTACATATGAGCGTTGAACGCAATACGTCACAATATACCGCCCACCAAAAGGCCTGAAGGTCTTTTAAAAAACAATGATTTAAAAATGTTGCATAATTATGAGGTTACCACTAAACAATTATATAAATCTGAAGGTGGTCTGTGATCCTGCTGGGGTTGCGGGTTTGTCCGAAAGGGATATCGCGGCCCCGGCACACAGGCAACGGAAGTAACATGGGTGGGTTTTAGTAGCAAAAGTCTGACACACCCTCTCGCTCTGCCCAGAGCGGGAGAAGTCATATGATGATTTCGCACCCTCAAAAAAAAAAAAGGTGGTCTGTGATATTAATATTTAGCATGCATTAAACAATTCCCAACAAAATGAATGCTGCATTTCTAAAGAGCACATTTTAAACAGTGTAAATCAGCAAACAATAATTTTAATTAATTTTCTAAAACATTAAATACACATTAGGTTCCATTGAGAGGCAATGGACATAATTTTGTTACAGTTGTTTTGTTACAGAACTACCACTTTTGACGCTATACACTTACACCCTCGTTAGACCGTCCGGACTAGGTTGCATATCGACGATCCGTCCCAAGCACCATTTTCCAGGTGGCAGGTTATCAGTTTTTATCAAGACGATATCTCCGATCTTAAATTCTTCTTCCTTTTTATGCCACTTAGGACGCTGTTGCAATCTGGATTAAATACTCTTCTTGCTATCGCCACCAGAAGTCGTGAACTTGTTTCTGGGTGTGTTGCCAGCGAGACAAGCTGGACAGCCTTATGTCTTTCATATCGGGTGATGGGACAACAATAGGTACCTTTCCAATTGAGAAATTTCCTAGCGTGAGTGGCTACGTGTTGTCTGAATCAGTGTCGTTCATTGGACATAATTGACGGGAATTCACGGGAGTCACGAGCGTAGCGAGGTTTCGCAGCGATTCTAGGTTAGAATCGTGAGGACCATCAGGAACGAAGTTCCTTCTCACGTATGATTTAAAACAGGAACAAAATTTTCGCAGCTGCCATCTTGGATTTACATTTTGACCCCACTATCGGCTTTAGCAGCCTCGAAAAGTATGAAAACGACACCCATGACGGAAAATTTGAAAATGTTCTTTATAGAACTTTGTTCCAAAAAATATAATAAAACAGCATTTAAATAAATCCTTAACAAATGATTTGTCATTTTACGGTTATATGTGTATCCGAACGTTTTATTGTTTGTTTCTATTTTGGGGCCTACTAGGTATGAAATTTTAAAATCGAACTTCGACTCGACATGTTTCTATCTCTCGCTTTTTTCGTATCGAAGTGAAAGTGACAGAACAAAGAGAAGTTCGAATCTTTCATATTTTGTGAGTAGACCCTGCACAGTTCTCGGAATTAAAAAAAAAAAGTAATAAGATACTTTGTCTCACGTTCGCAGCAAAATCGAATTTTGCTCAATGTATTTAAACAGCAAATCCTGCTTGTTTGAGGTGCTGAGGTGAAGTAACTTTTTTTGTTGTAATTTCCATGTCTTTTGTCATAACTTCCTGTTTACTAATCTTTATTTCTTTTTCAGATAACCAACCTGAGCCTCTCCACCACAAGTCACATTTTTTCAGCAACATTCCTCGAGAGGCTAAGTCTGTTCGCATCGATGTCCCTGCCAGTCTGTATCAAAGCGTCACTGAATCCATGTACTTGTATATTTGTTTTATATGTTTCCGCTGTACCAAACCATCTGTTCACTTGTACATCGTTCACGCTAGCAAAATCTGATCTTATCTGATTCCATTCTTCACGTAACGTTACACTTACGTTCTGATTCCAATTCACCTTTTCGAGCCATAGTTTCTGTTTGCCAGTACTGTAGTCGGTGCAATCCAACCAAGTGGATCGAAAAGCCTTTGTATGCCAGATAAAATAAATAGTTTTATTACATCAGTACATTAGATGTTGTAAAGTTAGGTTGTATTGAAATGTGTCTGTTTTCAGCTACCACACAATGCCCAATGCCTTTATTGTTCCATCAAGATTCTATAATTTTTTATAATAATATGTCTGCGTTGTTATATATATTTATCTGTATCTATAGATTTCATAAAATTAATATCGTCTGTTGACCATTTCGTGAGTTGAAAACCGCCCTTTTGTAGAATGTTAGTGACAGAAAAATAGCTCCATCAAGCCAGTCATCCATGTAAAAATTACCCATGATGCATTGCACAGCGAGTGGTTGATCTCTTCCGTCATCATCAGCTGTTTGGTGGAGTGTTCTAACACCTATGTAAATACGGTGCAGATGCTGTACGGAATGTGACCCTCGGCAAACGGTATTCGTGTAAATCATCATGCTCATCGAGCCTCCAGATAACTCGCTGGAAGTCTGCGTCTTCACGAGTCACCAATATTTGGCGATACATTTGTTTGATATCGGCCATGATACACACACGCTTCATTCTCCATTTCATAAGAAGGTTTCTTAAAATCGTCTTGCACCTACCAATAATTCTTAATTTAGTGAAATGTTATTTGTGCTTTTACAAGAAGCATCGAAGACAACGCGCGTTCGAAAGGTCTCCTTGTCGAACTACGTTTTTTTTTAATAAGACTACCTTAGAGTCTGGAATAAAATTGTCTTCCATGTATTTGGTGTTGGGCGTTGATAGCTGCGCCACGGTATTTTACTTTTGCAGCTATCTTCGTGTCTTTTGTTTAAGTTATACCAAAATTGATCCTAAGAAATGTTTTTTATTTTTTTATTGCAGTTCAGTTGTGGTGATTTTAATGAGTAAGATCGTAAGGTCATTATTTCTACAGTATACCAAGAAACGTTAAAAGTGGGACCAAATCAAATCGGTATCGGCATTTGAAATAGAAAACCGAAAGAACGGCGGAATTTATTAAAATGGATATAAACTTACCTACAGAAGATCCGTTGCTGGAGCAAGTTCTAATCTAGTCGAGACAAAGCAAGCGTAGCGGGGGGTTACGATACACGAGCCAAATGCAAAGCTTTATTTAGTTTAAGGCGCCATTACACGGCTCATATAAACTGTCAAAGTTCGAGGACGCCGAGGGTCGTCGGAGCCACCGCTTTCCTATCCTCCTTTCAACTTTACGCAACCGATCGAGATTTTTACCCGTTTTATTTTACTACTCGTTCTTACGCGCGATCAATTTAATGGTAGCTTCTTCAGATGCTTCCATTTTAAAATTGTTATTGTTTATGAACGTAATCTCTACGCTTAAACGATTTGTATACTGCGATGTTTGTTGATTTTAAAATATAGGCCGGCGGCCCATCAACTTCTTCTCTAGAAACTCTGTTATGGTATTTTCGCTACGGGTTATAAGTACAACATGTACATACTTATTTCTTCTAAATATGTGGTCACCTCACCGATGAAATACGTAAATAAATAAATGACATTTCTTTAGTTTATATAAGTAATAAAAATCTTCGTTACGCGCAATCAACTTAATAGAACATGTACAGAGAGATCTCTAACAATACAATACAGGAAGACTATCCCTGCGTTCGTGATGTAATATTTCGAGCCGCAAATAAAATGTCACCCGCAAAAAAATGGCGCTGGAGAAAAGAAAGATTAGTTATTGCGGGCACATAAACCGGTGTGGTGCAATTACTACGTCTGTCGTACAGACGTCGCGCCGCCGCCGTGCCGACTGCCTCCGACTACCCTTATGTTTGTCCCACCTCACGACACCTGACACACAATTTAAGTAATTTGTTTTACTTATACGCTCCCTTATTGTAAAATATACCCCTATCCGGATGACACTCTCGTTCTATTTATCAAAATAAGTCGTATCGTATTCGTATCCCCTTTCAACAAAGAATTTATTCGCTGTATTTGAGTAAGTACCAGTGCAAACGGCTTCTTCTCCCTTGATTTTTCTTTCGTTGTTTGTTGTTTCTTTCAATCCCCTAATCAAGTTTACAGCTTGTCTATGTTGCTAGGCTGCCTCCAGCTCCGGCGATCTGAAACAACAAATCTAAAGGAGGTGAAATATAACAGAAATTCGATACACAACGCGACCTTTTCGAGTTACACAGGTACAATATATACGTGAATAGATTATAGAGGGATTTTGACGAGCGATACGAGAAATTTAATATATAAAAAATTACCGTCAAGAATGGGTAAAAAGTAAAGGTAGAAACGATTTCTTGGTAACAAAAATAAATTTGGCAAACGTTTACTATATAAGTAAAATAAATATTTGGTTTTCTCATTGATTTTCCGGGTCTATTCGAAGACAAATGTATTTTATAACTAAACTCTTGGTTCAAATGTTTGACGTATTATTTCACAAGAAATAAGGCAAAAACCTACGCACCTACCAACAGATAGTTTTGTACTCCTTTTCTGTCTTTGCTCAGCTCAGATAAAATGAGCTAAGATAAATAAGTACCAGTATTTACAAACGAGCGTAGGCTCTACATTATTACATGTCTGGGACTTAATTACTCAATATTTCTGTTGGGTTATTAAAATAGGTAGATACACTAGAACTTCTTCATTAAATCCACGAAATATGAACATAGAATGCCTATAGTAGGTAGGTTAGGTATGTATACATATATGAATCGTCAGAATAATTTTCGAGATATTCATATAATAAATTCAATCTTAATCTCATTTTTTCAGAGCAATCGGCTAGCAACACGCGATAAGACGTAAGTTCGAATCTGGCATACTTTACTATACAACAATATTTTCTTTGTTTGTGACCAAACTCAAACTCAAAGCATTTATATCAATTAAATCATTTACAAGCACTTTTGAATTGTCAAGGAGTCGGTCAGTCAGAAACATGAAGCTACATATTTGCTCATTCCAAAGCGTAGTTAACCGGTGGAGAAGAACGGGGAAACCATGCAGGAAAAATCCTAGTGTAACGGATATATTAATAATCTTACTACAATGAACATCTTATAAATTTGTAGAATTTTAAAAACAACGAGGCACCCATGCCGCGAGCAGGTGCCCTGAAAGTTCTGTTGTAATAAAGTATTATGTTTGAAGATTGGATAGCGCACTGAAATATGGTGCGGACTGCCGGACGTCGCCTATAACTTCATTGTGATAGAACAATTGCTCATTTTACAATAGAGACGAAATAATTATGCGTTTGGTAACTAAAATGATGTAACTAGTAGCATCTTATAATAAGCTTTTTTTCCTCCATATACCCTGTTATTATGTTGCTCAAGTAGGTATCTACTCTTATGCTTGGTTATGGAAGACTTTTTTTTAATAAATGACGTAGGTACGTAACTTGGGGAAATGTTTTACAACACTATCATTGTGTACACCTAAATGATTGGGCACAGAAACAGCATTCGGATATGGTATAAAATCAAAATGAAAACATCGATTAATTGAATGGCTCAATTCCTAACACTTCCTAAAGTCGAACATCAAAGATATCACAAACGAGCTCGTTGCCAAACTACCAACAATGAATACTGCCTGGAGCATCTTCTCTGTGTAGAGCAATAGATTGTGACTAACACCTCCTCCAGCTTTACACAGGTAGTTAACCTTTGGCTGAAAACAATCAACTGTGCCGTTTAAGGGCTACGAGACGTCGCCCAAATAGTTTGTCACTGCTACACTACAGGGGTGAATAACAATAAGATCCCTTTGTTCCGGCATTCAACCTGGTCGCGACATAATCAAGACGTTGCGGGGGACTCCTTGACTCCTTGTAGTACATATAACTTTAACTCAGTATCGCAACTCCTTAACTTTTCTATTTACTGTCTTATTTAATACTAGAAGCAGGTAAATTCTGAGCAGAGCTGTTAAACAAGTTTTATGAAAGTCGTGCTGAAGATTATGAAGTCGCAATGTGAAGTTAGCATTTTATTTTCTGGTTCCGCATTCTTCGCTACAGCAATTACGAGCATTTAAAAAGGCAGGTCTTGTTTTTTAAATAGCTTTAAATTATTCGTCGATTAACAAAGAATAAAGAGTAGAATACTCATCCTAAGTACCTACGCCAACAATATAAAAAGCTATAAAAAAATTCTCGATGTCGAAACTGCAAGTCAGTATAAAAAATCAATTACGTATTATCCAGATTACCTTACGGATTTATTGTGTTCCCACACAACCGCCTCTCAGGCTACAGACGTATAACAAATCGCTACATATTTATTAAAAACGATAACATCAGTATAAAGAGCATAAAATATGAGGAGCAGGTAATAAACCACAGCTGGAATAATAGCACTAGCAATAATTAACAGTCGTCGAGTGAAAGCCGCAAGCATCAATTTTGAAATGATTGGCATCGGCCGAGAGTGATCCAAATGGGTGGCTTGAACACTCATTTGATATTCACATTTGGTCCGAAACGGGAACGTTGTGACTCAAATTGCTACTAATTTGCCCACATTCAACCTGTCGCGTCCTAGAGACGCGCTCTGTATAATTTACCTTCACTTTTATACTGTATACTTCCCTTGTTTATTTAGTTTTCCGTAACTCATTAGGGAAATCAAAACAAATTGATTGATTACGCAATTTTCCCGATTCGCTTGTAATTAGGCTAATCAAGTAGACGTTTATTGTATGATACATCACACAATCAGCACAAGTATTCAATTACTAAAATCAATTCATATGTATTCGTTTATTGGAATTATACATTGAGTAAATTAATCCATACATGATGCCAACGGCGTGCGGAACGTAGTTATTTAATCAAAAACTTTTAATTGGAAGAAAACTGAAATGCGAAAATCCATGTTGTAGCTTTGTGTTTCTCTTAATGCGGGAAACGGTATGAAAAAAGAGCATGAAGTACTACTACTTCAGTAGTTCATTATTTCGCGTCAGAAGAAAAATGTCAGAAAAAACTGGGGGCTATACAATGGGCAAATAATCAGTCTTGGTATATTTAAGAAGAGTCTATTTCAACGGCTCTTGTGGATTTCGCAGTAATTAATAACCCTAGATTGATGCAAAAGTACTTTTTTATAAGATTATCGCAGTATATTGCTTTGCCATAGACATTCCATGGACGCTACCTTATGAGCAATAGCTTCAAATTTAATAATACAGGCAAAAAAACCGATCCTTTAAAAAATTTGTAAAACTTAAGCCGGGCTAAATCTTGACGACACGGTTGGCGCAGTGGCTGAGCGATCGACTGCTGCGTAACGTGTCGCGGGTTCGATCCCCGCACGGAACAAATATTTGTATGATCTGCAAGTAGTTGTTCCGGGTCTGGGTGTTAGTGTATGTGATTTTCTATGTTTGTAAACGCACCCACGATACAAGAAGAAATTCTTAGTGTGGGGCAACGTTTTTAAAAAAAAAAAAAAAAAAAAACAGGCCTTTCTAGATCACACCTGCAGCAACTTGAGGCAGGTTGGCAGCCAACTCCTGAGTGTGACCTACTTGCACCCTGGGCCAGGACAGTTGGCTCCGTCTCCGCATAAATTGTGTATATCTCTGCCCTGGTGTCATCGAGATGTTTAACATTGTGTGTTATTGTCAATAGAGCTATTGAATTTACTGCTGTGGCGTTATGTTATGTATTTTCCTTTGCCAAAAGATGGAGTATACAGAAATTAAATAAGGCAAAGTATGGATCATTCGACTACTAATAAAATTGAAGAGATCAGGCTACAGAAACGGACGATAGCAAAATATTATTCAAGCTTCCATTCCCTTTTATTTTGTAATTGTTATTTCGTTAGTCGTTTACCGTTAGATATTGTCTAAATTATCTCGCGGCAATCGTTAAGTATTTTCACGCAACCTCCCTAAACTTGTTAATTAAAACTCATTAAAAGCTTAATTTCAACATTGTTGGTAATTAAGAAGATTCACGATCTGCGAACCCTATTATCTTAACGGAGCACTTTTACGAATTATTAAGATAGAAAGCAACAATATTAAAATTCGCTTTTTCGTAGTACTTTCTTCCTATACCTATTCTTTAATTAGTCGGAGTCTAGACATTCGTAAAATTGCGATTTTCTTTCTCTCTTTAAGACCCCAGAGATCATTTAGATAGCTGTAAAGGTCGAAGAACTTTTAAATATTTTGTGGTTTTTACTAAACTTATTCAGACAATAGAAATTGTATTCAATTTTCGCAGAACGCCACTATCCCTAAAACTCTAAGGTTGCGGGCACGAAACCAGCAGCGAGGAGCGGTGGCCGAGCGGGGCGGTGGCGATGGAACAATTTGTACCGCCGACCCCGCTCCGCTCGACCATCGTTTAAAAACCGAGTACTTGTAACGGCACTATTCTGTAAAGAAAGAAAGAAAGAAAGAAAATACATTTATTTAGCACAGACTAAAACACACACAATATAATTAATTACACAGGAGTAAAAAAAATGATATCAAATAAAAAGTGTAAAGTGCGATGTAAGCAGAAATTTGATGGGGAGTGTGCCTCAGGGCTGCGCCAAAAAGGCCCAGTTCAGCAAAAGTGCCAGACAATTATAAGTGCCTCACGCTGGTTTTCAACTGGACCTTTTTTTTTTTTTTTTGAGGGTTGGAAATCATCAAATGACTTCTCCCGCTCTGGGCAGAGCGAGAGGGTGTGTCAGACTTTTACTGACTAAAACCCACCCGTGTTCCTTCCGTTGCCTGTGTGCCGGGGCCGCGTTATCCCTTTCGGACAAACCCGCAACCCCAGCAGGCATTGGTCTTTCGACCCCGTCGGTTGGTGCTGACATCTCTTTGAGGCGCGCGTGGAACACAACGCGCCGTCGACACGGGCCTGGTCCTTATCGGACGGCGAGCTGCCCATTGCTCACCGTCCGCAAGCCAGCGCCTACGGTGGCCGGAAATCGGCTCTCGACTCCCGACGCCCGGGGCGTCTCCTGCGGCGACTAAGGCCGCGAGGGCGTGCAGCTTGCATCTCCCTCGCGCGCTCTGCCTCCTCCTTCGCGAGCATAACTGCTTCGCAGAAGGAGGTGACGGCCTCCCATGCACTCTCGCTCCGAACCATGGCCTGAACCAGGGCCGGACGCGAGAGATCGCCGCCGCCGATCGCCTCCGTGAGGACACGGCGGTGCTCCGCCCAAGCTGGGCAGACCTCCACCGTATGCTCCACCGTGTCCTCCGGGCGATCCACACAGTGGTGACACCCGGGCGTTTCCTCCCGCCTCACGCGGAACAGGAACCTCCCGAAACAACCGTGTCCGGTGAGGACCTGCGTCAGGCGGAAGGTGAGGACGCCATGGCGCCTCTCAAGCCACTCCTCAAAGAGGGGACTTATCGCCGCAATTGTGGCGTGCCCTTTCAACTGGACCTGAGAGTGTGATTTGACGGATGTGAATACTTGGGTATAACGCTCTAACGTTTAATATCTACAGGAAATTAAAGTTTGTATTAGTCTGAAAAGCAAGGATTTAGCGACACAAAATCTTTAAAATGAATAGGAAATAAAATAGTTTGATTTGGAACAAAGGAAATTATGAAATAATTTATTCTTCTACTTATATCTTTATCAAATATCGCTTTCATAAATATATCTTGTTAAAAAAGTTGGGTTTAAGATGTGTCTGACAAGTGAGAAGCCACGAAATTATTAATTGGCTTCCAAAAGTTAATTTCTGAAGACTCAAAGAACTTAAAGCTGTGAGTTTATTGAGTTTTTGCCATTAATAAGAGCCATTTTCCTTAAAACAAAGGGTGGTAGTGCATATGTTTATTGCCAGTCTGTGCCGCACAAGCTCAGTAACATAAAATTGTCTGGTTAATTTAAATTTTGGCTTGAGCAGGGCAAAATAAAGGCAACAATTAATTGAAAACCGGGTTCATTTTATTATTCCCAAAAACAGCTTACGAACCACGAATATTTCGCGAAAAAGAAATCCTATTCCAGTCTCAGATTCTTGTATCTTGGACTATCGTCTGTTAAGAAAGGGATTTTACCTATACTTCAAACCGCAGTAGCTCCGTTACATATTATCTCTTTAGAAAAATAAAGTTTTGGATGTGTCTGAAATGCGGGAAGCCACTAGTGTTTAATTAAACGTCGCGACGTCGACGTCTGAACGTCTAAGGTTCCGCGGAGGGCGGCGTGCGTCGGCGTCGCCGTCGACTCGACGAAACACTGCGACCCTCGTAACGTCGCAACATCCGCTGCCACGACAACTGACGTCGACTTATTCGGTGTCTTAACGTTATTGTATCGTATCTATATCGTGAATCAAGGTAAGTAACACATGTATCTCTACTTAATACAAATCTTAAATTCGTTCATTAACTGATGACATACAACGTGTCTAGAAGCATAAAATTTTGCACACCAAAAGTTCCTTATATAGCGAAAGTGAGCACTAAGGAAGGAGTTTGAAAATTCACCTCCCATGAATGTTCGTAATTTTTGTCGATGGGACCTCCCATCGGGCACATGGCTTCTGTTAATTATAAAACGTGCTTGAAAAAAATGCTTGCCTGTTTAAATAAGTGACATCTGGCTTTATTTTCATCAGTCAGGGCACAGGCTGATCTTAATCTTAAATCAAGTAATTTAGCGACATGAAGTTAATTACAGGATACAGTTTTAAGATTATCTTCCATGTTTCTGAGAACAAGCATAAGTATATGAGATTCAATGTGACAATATTCAGCATTTTTAAGAAATTTGAAGCTCGCTATCCTATTTTTGAAAACAGACTTGCCACATTTGTCTCAACACTGAATAGCTTCTATACTATGGACGTGACGATACAATAAACAATCTCGCATCGACATGAAAGCTGCGACAAAGTTCTCTATTGGAATAGTCGCATGCCTCCCCCGTAGGTTCGCTCCTAATTACGTACATGTCACGGACACACCCGTGATTGATTGTAACTCTAATATCTTAGACAATGGATGACATGTGTGACATTGTGCTAGCGATATTTTGCCTCTTGTCTCCCGTTATTAGGGACCTCAGCAACAATACACCAATTCTAGTCAGAATCCCTTTGTTCTCCGAAACAGCTTTTGTACGTACAAAGATACCAACTTGTGCGTAATCTTTTTTTTAATTCTATTTTCTTTACTATCTGCGGAGAAGTTCTAATCTTAGATGGAGTTGAAGTAAATGGAGTTATATTTTTGTACCATAAATACAACGTACTTAACTGATATAAGCTTAACTCCAGTTAGTCGGGGAGTTTTCAGAAACCATGTAAGTACATATATTAACAGTGACCTTTTAGTGTTCATTTTCTGAGACTGAAAGGTCAGTGTTAATATACATGGCCTGACAAAAATATAGTGTATGTATTTCAGTACCCCGGGGTTTGATGAGTGGGTTGTTCGTGGTTGTTCCAATCACGTTATTGTGAAAAAACAAAATAGTAATTATATTATTTTCTGAAGCACCTCGACACGCTAAATACTGATTGACTAAGGTTACCATAAGCCCGTCACTAAGCAAATTAGAGCAGGACAAATGTGACCAAAAATTAACAGTTTTTTGCCCTGCGTAATATAGGTACTTATTACTTTCCTAAGTTGCGCTGGCAGGTGCAACAATCTTATATCTTCTGTCTAAATAGAAATAACCTTCTACTTTTTTTAAGTCGGAAGTCAGCGCATCACTTCAGAACGTCTGGACCGATTTGGCAAATGTTTGTTTTAACATGTTCGTAATAGTCCGAATCAGGTTTTCACAGAAGGATTTTTTTTTAAAGTGGCCTAGAAAATGGGAAAATCCGAGAAAACTGAAACTGCATTTTCTATGAATATTGAAAGTTGATCAGGAAAACGTCTGTTGGGTCAGCTAGTTAAGTAAAAATATCTTTAGTTATCCAACCATGAACCTGACGAGATCTAAATCAACGATCACTGCTGATCATGGACTGAGTAACTAAGCATCAAGGCAACGACACAGATCCAAATAAGGCGTGAACATAGATATTGTGTAGCAGGACCGCAGTCACTACCAAGCGAAATAGAAAGATATTGTCACTTCAAATTATTACGTTCCATTTTCTGTGTTGCCAACTTTAATGTGTTACAGAACTAAAATAATGTGACATCTATTTCAGGACAAATTGTGTTCCTAATATCACTGACTAGAACTACTCATGTGTTTATATTGTTCCGGCTTATATGGGTAGGTAGGTATTCGTTACAAACTTAGATTAATTAGCTAAATTAAGTTCAGAACAAAACTTGATTTGCTTGACCTTTACTTGATTGCTATGTTTGTCGTTTCACGAACTCTAAAAATAGGAGGTAGATACTATTGAGGTCTTTCATTGCCATTCTCAAAATCTTGGCTATAGGTATTTGCGGCAGTTTGAAAATAATCTTACGTAAAATTCCTTAGCAATTTTAAAGATTTATTTTTATATTTTACCATGATCCGAATAGTGAGTCTGGGGGCACCAAACCAGCGGCGAGAAGCCATAGCCGAGCGGGGCGGTGGCGACGGTACAAAATTGTTCCACGCTCGGCCATCGGTCCTCGCCGCTGGTTTTGTGCCCGCAACCTAACAATTGAGGTATTTGTTTTAAATTTTATTTTAAGGTAATTTTTGCATGCAAGCGAAAAAAAGCAAAATAAGCAAGCAAAATATATGAAACTATTTATATTTAAGAACTTTTATGTACCATATATTATGCAAAATAAAGATACTATCGGAACATCCCAGCGTTCTCCAAATCCTAATTTTTTAATCTATCGTTCACATTTTGTTAAATTAAGAAACGTTGATCTTGTAAAATAAACTCCGAATAGTAAATAGTTTAACAGATCAGAAACTTATTGCAAACGAACAACTTAGCGGCCTATTACTTTAATTAGAGTTTTACAACTTGAGAGAGAAAGCAATCAGTAGACGTTACTGTTAGGTAAAGTTTTAACTTGAACTTCTGCTCGGACTTGCACTAAAACTTTCATAGTTGTACATACACAATCTACGTTTTTGATTGTTGCAATAGGTACGTAATGTTTAAACGTTAACATAAACGAAACTGTTAATTGCATAAATGAAAGTTGCACTGAACACTTTCAGTTACTGTCTGAATCAAAAATTGTTTTGTGCTTTTTACAAAACACGATGCTTTTTGACCTGGTAACATTTTTAGTATTTCGCATGACCCAGAAGCTCACCTGAATTTATTTACGATTGACTCGGTTTTCAAATCACTTTATAGGCAAGTTGGTTTCTCGGGGCTTAAATTGAATTCTTCGTATTTGTACTAAAATGGAAAAATTACTAGTTTTTAATTAGGCGTAAATTGGTTACTCTAAAGCAATTTAGCAATTACTTTTTACTTGGAATTGGTTAACTTTAAATCTTTTGTCGTCAGCAATCAACGCTGAAGCGCGGGGAATGATTATCACCTTGACCCTTGGCATGAAGAAATAGAAGAATTCTAATTTGCCAGTTCTATCCTAAGCACCACCAAAAACGTGCACCATAATATTTTTCTTTCTTTCGTTCTTTTCACTACAAATATTAAAGAAACAAACAAAGACATATTGAGGTTTTAATATTTATTTAAGATTTGCTAAATCTGCTGTGTCTTTTCTCCCATCGTCCATAACACTCAATCATAGTAAACACACGCACGGATCAAATCACTCATTACACGAAATTCAATATATCCCCGGAATGCAATCTTCACAATATAATTCATCTTGTTAAGGGCAAGCCACAACTGAGAACAGATTAATTACGGCGAACGGCGTTCATTAATCGTTCGCTAAAGGGTTCCAACTCAAAGGTTAATCATTACAGCTTTTCAGCACGAGTTGATCCACTCAGGTTTGCGGATCCCGATGGAAGACATATATCCTACATCTGTACGGGTGATGGGTGTTCATATAGTGGTGAAGATTTCCGTGTAGTTAGCGTCTGTTATAATATGATGGAAATCTAAATTACCTAACAAAAGAAATTTTAAAACTCTATTCATCACAATCCCTACCCAAGCCCCAAGTCGGTTGAAGTATTTATGTGAATACATTGAGTAGGTAATCGCTTCAGCTGCATACTACGATCTGTCACGTGCCATACGAATGACCTGCAATCTGCTCTCCCGACAAATAGAGCTGTCGGTCAAATTGCGTCGGTAAACCTTTCAACCAACATATCGGACTAAACGCGTTTGCTGTTAAAATTTATCTGAGTGCCGGATTTGAAAGGTAGATTAAATTTTTGGCCGTCGAAGCCAGCCGGGTTACAGCTGGGGATTGTAACCCATAGTCACATAAATACGGCATACGTGCGTAAAGTTTTAAGTGCGTAATAGAATAAAAGTAAAAACGCCACTCAATTCAATAGCGTATTGTGTGCAATGCGCTATTGAATTGAGTGGCACGTTGCGGATGAAAATAATTTATGAACACTACAGTAGACTTTTCATTTTCATGTTGTTGACAAAAATAAGATTTCGGAATAAGCTTCTGCTTTCTTTAAACTAATGATGAAATTGATGTGAGCATATGCTCAAGGAAAGAGAAGTGACCGACTATAATTACTACAGATCGTCCGAACAGCCAAGAGTAGTTTCACACTTCCGTTAGACATCGTCGCGACAACTTGACACAGCGCCCTGTAGAGATAACAGCGTAGCCTCGTAGGCTAGGTGCAGTGGAGTACTATTAAATTTTAGCCGGACGGGGTGGGTGAACCGCAGTCGGCGGTTTGACGTATTATCGTCGCGCCACACCACTTAGTGCCTTCGCCCGGCGCCCGGCCCCGGCACGCGAGCTCCAGCCGCGCCCGCGCCGCCCCGCGCTCGCACTGCACACCCAAACTGAATAATATATCTAACTCATCATGTACTCAACTCTAACCTTTCAACTTTAACTTTTACTACGTATTTGTATCGCCATTCCCGAAAGGGTCGTGCACTATTACATAGTCAGCCAAAATATCTAAACCGCAAAAAGTTCTCGCCGCAATATATTACCATTCCTGAACGAAAAAGATAAACTAAGTCCTTACTATCCCGAAACGACGTCGAAAATATTCATAGATGTAACTTTTTGTGCGTAAACAAAAAGCGGTGAAGTACAGAGGTCCGTGCGGTCCGTACTTATATTTAGGGATTGCATGGGAAACAATGTAAAGGTGTAGGTATATAAAGCTCCTGATACAGGCTCGGAATCTGGAGGATCCAGCGGACGCGCGTGCTGCTACAATATTCATGAGCGCGGCGGCTATCGGGCGGCACAGCCCGCGAACACTATCTCACATTCGGACCCGTTCCATCAATATAACGAGTCGCTGACCTGAATTGTTTAGTGACCACCTTTATACATATTTTGTCCGCTAAAGTAGAAAATACGATTATTGCTGGCAAAACCTATTTCTACTTACGTATGAGCAAATAATTCACACTCTATATTTCACAGCTTCAATAAATTCTAGGCTCTCCGTTACTTAATCCGGTGATGCAACTCCTCTCGAGTTTTATTAAGTAATCAATACAGACATTAAAGCATATTTTCCTGATGTAGCTGTACCTAGTCGATTCCGATGTGCACGTCATATAAGTACTTACCAAAGTTTATTTTAAAGCTGGAAACAAATTGAATTCTCACGCCCAGCAAGAGATACGAGAATAAGATATATTTCGAAACGAGTAAACTTGTAAGTTTATTGGTATTTCGTTACGTTCTTCATGGTAAGTGCCACTAAACTGAGTTGGATTATGTTTTTAGCGAACAGTTTCAGTCTCACGTAATATTGCTATTTTAATTGCAGATGCGAAGTTGGCTGTAAAACTTTGTCGACGAACACTGACAACAATGACAGTGGTATAGGATAGCTCTATTAACTTTGCTCGAAGCTATTTGCTTTGCTGCATATACCTACGTGGTTTCTAATCCGCGACCAACTTGTTAGGTGTTTCGTTATTAGGTGAGGAGTAGAACTGAAATTAGATTTAGATTTACCTAAGCTTTTTAAAGGTCCTACTTGATCGGCTAATTGCAGAGTACAAGCAGTTCTATCTTTTTCATAGTTTCATATTTTAGCCAGGTCTTGGACGATGTAACCTACAGTCCCCTCAGAAGAACCTGCCAGATTAATTTTCTCTCATAATAAAACAGTGTGAACCAGCCTTTGAATTATTAAAGTTTTCATTAAAGTTTTTTTCGAAGAAAATTACTGCAGGCAACTATTAAAGCGGGAAAAATTCAAGTTGAAACGAAGTTGATTGTTCTTGAAATCTTTTTCTCTTGCAACGAAATATTATGTAAAACGATTTTACTTTACTTTTACTTTAAGTTTTGCAGGAATACTGACCTAAGTAATGACAATACAACGTCATTAAAAAACGAGTATTTACTGTTTAATTACTATAATGGTCAAAGCAGCATTATGTGACTCTAAATAGGCTAAAGAAAACCGTAGGCATGTCAGAAAATTAATAGAACAATGTAATCGTTTTATATTCACTTTTAACACGCGATCATAGTCGTGTATACTAGTTATAAATAAAATAATACTTAATTGCCGTCAACAATTGAATTAATCGCCTTTCGGGAATGTTAGAAATGTATAATTTATCTGCGTAATTACGAATACACAATGGGTCATGGTCACCATACTGTACAAACAAAAAATCAATTTGCCTAGCCTTTTAATAATAATACCATTTATTTCAGCGACACAGGCCCATAGAATCACATTACCTAAACATACATTATTTTAATATAAAAAATACTTGAAAAACTTGTGTTAATAAATAGCTTAAAACTATGTTATCATGTCGTTTCAATAGCTTGTCCATTTGCTGTCCTGTGGTACTTGTCCGCGGAAGCGACGAAACACCAAGTCCTGCGGTCAAAAGTCTTCTTGCATGACGACGGACAGAGAACAAATCGGTACTCGCATCAAAAACGTCTTGAAGTTGACGACCAACTACCAACTATTACTGTTTTACCAACTATGTTGGGGTCGACTTCCAGTTTAACCGGATGCAGCTGAATATCAGTATTTTACATGGAGCTGCTGCCTATCTACCAGCGCTGCGACATTTATTTTTTAAATGTCGCAGTTTTATGCTGAGGTAGGGGCCTTTTGGCTTCGTACAGGACTGCATTAATTTTTAAGTATATATATATATATTTTTTTTAATTGTTTTTATTATTTATGTTAAGTGTGTTTTTAGTTTAATTTGTGATTTCCTGTACGAGTCTCAATAAATACTTTTTCTTTCTTTCTATCTGATCTCCACAAATCAGTTACTGGTTAACACGATTACATTACTTTTGGTCTTCTGACTACGTAAAGACTGTCAATGATCTACGAATGCCAGCTGGAACCAACGGCTTAACGTACTTTCCGAGGCACGACGGGGTCTCGATATTTAATGGATGGTTACCCATCCATAAACCGTAGCTTAACCTTTGATCGACCCGTGCGTATAGTAGTGCTATAGATATCATATCTTGCACCTGCTGATTCATGTCTAATTAGTTACTTAACACTTTCGACTCCACTCATTTTCATAGAACTCATAAGCCAAGCCGCCATAAATATTGAAAGTGAAACCTCTGGGAGGGTTGCCGGCATTACGTTTGCGCTACCGTTAACCATCGCGGACGGCCAACGGCATTAGGTTTAAAACCGTGTTATAAAACACTTTAATACGAAGTAAAATTGTGTTTTCAGGGGCTCTTGTCGCTATACATAGTTTCCGACCTTTTTAATTTTTAGTTAATATTTGTAACCGTGAACAAAAAGTAAAAAAAAAATGCTTGATTTTAAAACGCATATAATTATGTACTAATAAATCTTGTTAAAATATACGTCAGATTATATTTTCACGGTTTATAATACTGTATTCGCTAAGAAAAACCTATATTAAAATGTACCTTCCAAGAGGGCTCCCAGCACTGAACGTGCTAAACATCCTTCACAATCCATTGTTGTTAAAACGGAACAATTTTCTGGACATATCCGGACTTCAGCAATCTCTTAACTAATTCGCATGTAAAGCTAAGTGCATATAAGCGAGCTCTGAAAGCGCCAACCCACAAATTTGAAAGTTGGCCAAGTTGTATCGACAGTGTGGTCGCGACCCGCTCCGCTCGTCGCTCCGCCGGTCTACACCAGCTTTACAACATTGTACGTTAATTAATACTAACAATAAAAAGCAAATCACGTAACGAAAGAGCTCATATAGCTGCAAGATTTTATACTTCACTATTAACGCTGAGCGTTGCATAATTAATTTTCTGTAATATCGTATTTGTTTTCATGTTTGTTCTACTTAGGCATTAATAAGTGATAATTAAAAAAACTGAAGTTTTTGCCACATAGTGGGATACTTTCTTTTTCTGTAGGGGTCGTAAAAGGTGGCAGAGGGTCGAAGGGAATTATATCATAAGACTAGCTGGCAGTATCCTGTAGGCTAATAACACGTATGTAAGCTTGGATCTTTGAATGCAGAGTCGAAATCATTATTTGCATTGTTTTCTGGCTGCGTGCGTGGTGGCTCATCACATCTTTTCAAAAAGAGCTATAGTTTATTCTTCGTAAACAGGGACTAAAATAGCTTTTTAATCCCTAAGGGACTAAAAGTGATTTGAATTTTAAATGTGAATATTGTTAGTAAAAGTTCCAAACACCAAAAATATCTATCACAAACATGGTATGAGCAAGTAACAGGCTGTATGAAGTAAACCGCGCGAGAGCCAAATAAAAAAATGTGAAAAATTAAAAACACGCGAAATGCATTCCGCCTTCGTTCGTAATTGTTGACTAAAATTCCGATCTTGCATAGTTTTATAAAAAAATTGTGTGTCTTCCTCTAGTAGTGAGAATTAATTATATTAACTCCAGAGAACATTAGTTATTTTCTTATATAATAGGATGATAAAAACTAGAGGGTCCACCTCGGTACCAACACTATTTTAAGCTCGAGTGACGTACTTTGAATCCCAAGCTGTGCTCAGGATTCAAAGAAACACTCTCGCCTTTAAAATAGTTTTTTGATCCCTAAGCAAACAATCTACTATATTTTCTCTTCAAACTATATATGCACCTATGTTTAAACAATATTACAAACATCCGCATCTAAGGTGGTGCTATCAAAACATTGACAATCTCCAAAAACATTGGAACAATGCCTTAATTCTTGCAAAAAAGCCAAGTTAATTCTGCAAAAACAAAGCGTTCCTAATTTAGGTTTGTACATTAACATCGTTGCAAAGAGGAAAAAAGGTGAACATAGAATGTGTTGCAACCTGAGCAAAATTTTGTTGTTGGCGTCTGCGCTCAAGCAAGCGAAGCGGCTCCGAACAGGGCCTGGGTAATTGAACTAATAAATCTAGCTGTGTAACTGCGCGCTCCCGACTCGCACAGGATCAAGGCGAAACCATTAAACCTACGCTCAGATTTAGCCTTGAGTCGACTTGCATTTTGTCACACGATACATACGTGTCGGTGCACTCCGGCATCGGCAGTACGTTTTTTAATAGAATTTAATTTTTGTAAAAAAAATGTATATCTGCATTATCGAGAAGCCTTCTCGATAATACAAATTTCAACACCCACAATAAATTTTTGCAACAAAAATTGAAAATAAAAGATTGTAAAAAGAAAGATTAGCACCGCTCGTAAATTCGCAGCAGGAAATAACAACTTTACAATTGAAAACGATTTTAGTGTAAGGTTGTACTAGTTTCGATGCTACATGTTGTTCAGTTCAATTGTTTTCATGAGCAGAACATTCCGTGGACAGTGGATAAGTTTTGTTCTCGTTTTCGTATTAAAGTTGGGTGTTGCTTCAAATTCACAGGTACCTGTACTGTTCTATTTTGTTTATTATTTGTAAGTGTTTGCTCAACCTTAACATTAACACAATTATTTAATGCAGATCCCAAACGATAATGTGCCGAATTTCGATAGTAATTTCGGCAACTTCCTAAGAGACTTGGGATCAATGGTATACAAATTTAAGAAAACAGATGTAAGTCAAAATGATGTACGTTCCAGCCATAGTACGTCAACGCCGTCGATTAAGAATTATCGGAGAAATCAGGTTAGTATTACTTAGTTTAAATAGGTATACCTATTCTTTCAATAAACGATTGATAATTATTAATGACTAATAATGAATATGTTGTAGACGGATTCGAATCCCGCTATTACATAACCGCTAGCTGTTTTACAAATGTAAAACAGCTGAACGACGTTTAGCTATTTTCCATAATTAATTAACTTTAACGCAGTCAATCAATGATTAGAGGTTATGTAAAACAGCGTGAAATTAAACGTCAGATTGTAGATTTTAGTTCTAAATTTTGTCGCTCGGGGCTCTGTGTGTCATAACAAGAATAATAGCGTCCGAGACAGAAATAAATAAAACGAGCAATATGAATGAAAATGACCCACCCTTACTCAAGTGAAAACAGTGATTTTAAGGACAATTGTAACATAAAGTTATCAGATTTTTATGAAAATTAGTCCTAAAAATACTAAATAGCCATGTAACTGCAACCAACTAGGAAGTAGCGAACGCCGCTGCTACCGCGGTACCGCTCGCTCAGCTTACGCGCGGTTGGTCACAGTTATAACCTAACCTACATCAATTGGTCAGGATGACCTTGCTTAATTACTACGACCGATACGGCATTAAAAGCCACACCAAACGCTCACTGTAACTGAAGATAAGCCATTCTGCGTTACGTCTAATCGTGGGTAGCAGTTTTGTTAAACGTAACGAATCCAGCTGAACATTGTTCAGCTGGATTATAGATTAAGTTCAGCCGGACAAAACAGCTAGTGGTTATGTAAAACAGTGGATTTGACAATCAATCTGCCACAAATTCTAATTTAAATTTTCATTGTTTTGATCAGAAATAGGTTAAGTTCCTATTGATTGTTTGTGTCTACGTAGTATTAATTGCATTATTGCTAATTCATTGACGTTGGTTGTCTTCAGTTAAAAGCATTTTGGGCACTGTCCTTTTACCTTTTTTTTTTCTACTTAGCTTTTTAACTGCTAGTGTCATTTTGTGTTTTTGAAATTTTAGATTACTCTCAATACGCAAAAGGGTATTCTTGAAGACGTCCTCATGATGAAGCTGGTATCATATTATGAAGACAAATATAAATTATCGCATCTGGAGCCAACTACAACGGAGAGCATTACAATTGCGAATGTATATACAAAAACTCGTTTAAATAATTCATATAAAAGTAATGTTATCAACAAGGCCGAAGTACTAAATACTGATCCAAAACCAACAAAGCAAGTGCACTCTGACTTGAATAGAAGAATGCAGAGAGAAATGAGAAAGGTATGATAATACATGTAATAATTATTTCTGTAACTATATTCTAGCTGGTTTTTTGATTAAAATTTATAAACTGACGATATTATCGTGGACGGTATTAATCACGTCCACAAAATGTGTGGAAATACTTGATATACGAAATCGTTATAGCGAAATTTAAAAGCGTCTTCATAATTACATTTCCATGCATTTTACTTCCCTGTGTTATCGTGATGCCGTGACGTGGACGAGGACGTCAGTGCTAATATTGCCTCGTTAGAAATTATAACAGTAGGTATAATTATATATTTATAGCGTACGTAAATCTATAACGATGATTGACACATGATTATCAGTAATCTTCTTTTAGTCATAAATGAGATACCAAATTAGATCATAAAAACTAAAAAATATTTTTTCTTTACAGATGGATGAATACCAAGTACCTGAAGTAGTTATTTTTTAATGATTTAATATAAACCATTCTACAAACAACTACATATTAAACTTAAATTAAAAATTGTGGCCTCGGTGGCGTAACTTTTCCAAAAAATATAAATAAAATTCAAGAAAATACACGTTTATTTAGATCGGCTTGACGCATAAAAATAAAATAAGAAACGAGCTGAAATGTTTAATGTGCGCTGAATTATTTATTTAAATTATTATAGCATAAAAAAGGAAAACTTTTTAATTGGAGTCATGAGTGTTCCTCTAGATAGGTATCCGGGTATCCGGAGCACGAACTCATTTCTAGTCGAATTCAGCTTATTTTTGCAAATTTTCCCGGAGATTGGTCCTCATTGGCACTTGTTCAACGGCGTGGAGCGAAAGGTACTCCGGGGAACAACTCTGTCTGCACTAAATGTCATCTATCAGCGGCGTATGCCGGATTTTAGCAAAGACACCGTGTCCAACGCAACTCCCGGGACTGAACGTTACGGATGATAACTATTAAAATTGAACAGAGCTTCAATTTGAACGTAAGACAGTTTAGGGAGTAGGGCTCAATGTGTTTGTGCTGAATTAATCTTCAACAGATTGTATAATTTGATGTTCAAAAACTGGTAGGTACGAGCGTAAGCGTTCATAATATTTATTAACCATTTTCATTTCTTGAAAAGCTTCAAGTTCCTAAAGAAGACTTCATTTACATATATTTAGATTTACCACACGAAGAAAGATACCTTTATTATAATGACTAGACATACAGTCTCATGTATACTTAACTTAAAATCACTTCTAAAATCTCGTAATCATATAATGTACGCAGAATCCTATTTACGTTATAACACGTACCAAATGCTTGTTTCAAACTTTTAATCGTAATGGCGACAAAGGGTAATTTTCTGAATCCTTACAAAAATTAACAACATGTGACAGTTTTAATTAAATCCGGTCGCTTGTGTTGGCAACATCGTCACGCAAAACATTACATCTACAACTTTGTCCACAAATTATGTTTACACCATTCAAATAGACGTTCCTTGCGTAAATACTTTTGTAACTTGGTCCATTAAAGAAACTCTACACAAGTAATTACCATAACACAAAGTGGTTTGTTTAATGTTCCCCTTGATGACGAACTGGATGAAAATAATATATGTATCAGAACATGGCGTGAGAATAAAACACAAACTTAATTGTGCATCCTGCTCATCATTATGTCGGTTTATGTTGAGTTTTTGTCAGTAATAACCTTTATTTAAGCCATGTTATAAACTCTGCGTGAGTACCATAAACCCTAGCAGTCGCGTGTTTGACCGAGAGGCCATCGTAAAATGCATCATAAACTTGCGCACATAAATTTATAAAATCGAAGTGACTCGGAAAATGAATAGAAATTGTGTGCCGGATACAAGGCATGCATAAAATAGGAATGCGAAATAATCTAAATAGAATATACAAGAACAAAATTTACCAAGTTCATAAAATAATAATTGGAAAAATAAACATGTCTTTCCTTCCTCGAAGAATAAGAAAAGTCTCATAATAATCATCCAGTACAGCTTTGGCAGTGTGCCGGCATTGCAATAAAGTTAAATCTCGGTGGGCAACAGGCCCGACGCGGAAAATAAGGCGAAGAACTTGTTATGACGCTGCTCCCCAGAACAATACCCGAAACATGCCGATCATATGGGGAAAAAATAAGACCCACCAATAACATCTCGTCCATTGAAACAAAATATTATAGACACAGAGGTTGCCTTATTTTTATAAATTACGAATTATAATGTTTTTTGGTGCTATGTAAACGCCCACAGATTTAACCCTTTCTAAAGAAAAATGGACATAAACACACCAAACCAAAGGACATATCGGCACCCCCTGTACCAGTCGCGTACACTTTGTTCCAATCGCATTTCCCTTCGGAACGATCTCACGGCGGAAATTAATCCATCCGGCAAATGAATAGACTGCACTTGTGCGTGAGGGTGCGACCTTCGTATGACTGATGTTTTTTAACTTTAAACTGCAAATAACTTGTGAATGGACCATCACCTGTTTATAACAGGACTTCTCGATTCCAACAACGCCTTTCATACCGCAGATTTTTTTTTCATAGTTTCAGGAACGTGTTCTGTTCAAAAGTTTGTCTTTTATTACGGGCAATAATCATATGTTTTATTCCCATTATTACATCATAATCAAATTTTGACTGTTTGAATGCGACACGCAAGTTCGCATGATGCGTATTATACTGTACAGTAACAATACCTCTACCTGCCCAATTTTATGTCCCTCTTTAGTTAGTATATGAAAACTGGAAGTATACAAAATTCTTATGCGTACCAAAAAACAGTATTCCATGCCTGTTACGTGGAAGTTTTTAAATTAAATTCCTTGCTTACCAGGTTCATATGATACGCAATGTGCCTACTGTGTGTTGTTGTCATAACTTTATCGATTATAGCCATTGTCAGCCGACTCGATTCTTCCAATGATCACTTTATGAAATCAGTCAATTCAAATATAATAAACGAATTGCTTTTTAGAATTTTCGGATTTGTCTGGCTTCCTCTGACTACTTGGTAAAATAGATTTGGCAAAATGGTTGAAATGTAAGTGTGGGAGTAAGGGGAACTTGCGATATTTGTCCGCTGCATTAGTGGAATTAGCAATCTCATATTCGTGGAGCTAATATTTCTGGAGTTCGCACAGCGGCCGAGAATTAATCAGTTTGCGCTGGCCACTAGCCGCACGTACAATTTCCAATTTCTCTTTGCTAATACACTTTTTTATATTACCATTAAGTTTATAAGCAATATTTTTTATAACTAGAGTACTCAGTCGTATAATAATATTTTAACGTTTGGAATAATTTTCATATCGTATATTTCTATTGCTTTCATTAAAGTCTATGACCTTCGAGATCAAGTGATACATAAGTTAAATGTTAATTATTTGGAGTTACATATGAAAGCTTTCTACCTATAATGTATATAGGCCACGGGTAACGATGGCCCATTGGATTACAGGGGTGTCAGTTGATTCGAGACGCGTAATTAGGTCACCTTGAAACGTGGACTTGCTTCCATATTTTATATTTACTGCGAGAAAATTTTACTGTCCCCAACTTTTGCGCAGAATGAGATTAAAAATCGTATTATATTTACATCTCCCATCTGCCGTCCCAGGAAATAACTTATTTTTTAAGTAGACTCCGAAAAAATGTCTTGATAAGTGTTAATAGAAAACAGGCAAAAAAACTATAAATTACCTGTGAACGAGCCGACCTAATAAAATCCATAAAAATGATCAACACTGAAATGAATATTAGCAGCCAATGCAGCTACGTTAAGTGCATGCACATAATAATCCTTAGCTCATGCAAAATTGGCATTTATATCCGGTTGACTAAGGACTACATAAGCATAACAGATTTATAGAGCATAAAACTCATTTCCTACACGCAAAGTTTATAAAACAAAAGGTGGTAACAGCAAGAAAAGACGTGAAAACTTCGTAACTGTTTTATGTCGTTCATATCAATTATTGACGTGTAGCAGGAAACATGTGTGCCGCTGCGTCTAGTGGAAACGTTGACTAGGCAGGCATTAAGTACCTAACCACAAGCTCACAGCGTAACATCGTCTTTCAATATATTTTTCCGTAAACTTTCGCTGTAGATGTTGTAACGATGCAACTAGAGGTGCCAACAACAGTGCAACGGGTAATAGCTTAAGTTTTTTTTTTAATAACTATGGACGTGTGTTCCGTTTTTAAAACATTATAGAATCCCATTTCCATTTGAATATTGTTCTTGTTTTGAAACGCAGCCAATCAGAATCATTGCTATATTTTCAGCGCATAGGTACAAGATGTAAAGAGAACAGAAAGGAACGCGTTATTGAAATTAGGTATGTTATTGCGTCCTAGTTTTATCTTTAACGACGCAATTAGAACCGAACGTGCTGAAACGCAATACGGGGTGATACGCAATAATATACGCAATTAAATATCACTGAGAAGGCTTGTTCGCGCCTGATCAAAATGAAAATAGGAAAGACGAGCAAGGAATGCTGGAGATACTTATGAAAAACTACTTGAACGTTAACGTTGGCGTTTGTGTATCTACGTCTCTGCCTTGCATTGATAAGATATTTTTGTATAAAAATGGACTAGACATGTGAACTGGATGAAATCAATGAAATTTTAAAATAGGCAAAACTCGCGGTCTTTGGGGATTGTTACGTTAAAACACTGTAATAATTGATAATGGAATATGTTGACAAAACAGGATTTTGCTTTCTAGGGTTCCGTGCCTCAAAAGGAAAAAACTAAACTTTTATAAGATCACTTTGTTGTCCGTCCATCCATCCGTCTGACAGTCAAAACCCTTTCTCAGGAACGCGTGGAGGTCAAGTTGGTTGTTGCTTGTCGGAGATACCGTGTATATTCCTATACTTTTTCCCATTAGGTTTAAGACTATCGAAATGTTGATATGCCATCCTATGTAATCATGAGCAAGCAAATAATAACAGCACCTCCGGTCGATCAAAGAATAAGCTACGTTTGCTGCGGTCAGTATGTAGATGGGAGACCGAGACCATCCATTATATATCCCTCCGTGACTGGGATTACGGATAGTCAGATACCCAAAAGTCTGACAATCAGTCCAAGACTGGCTGTCCAAGGGGTATCGTGTTACCCAGTAACTGGGTTGTGGAGGTCAGATAGGCAGTCAATCCATGTAAAATACTGGTATTCAGCTGCATCCAATTAGACTGGTTCCCTTTTACTGAAAACATTGTAATACCTACTACTACCTGCTATAATATAATATACTAGCTGCCCGTCCCGGCTTCGCACGGGTAGCACTAAGTACTTATCTACGTACCCTACCTACCTACCCTACCAACCCTACCTACCCTACCTACCCTACCCTACCTATCTACATACCTAGCTACTTACATACCTACCCACCTACCCTACCATAGAGATTTTTTTATATTAGAAGATAATAAAACATAATAATAATACAATAATCCTACTAATCCTAGGTAGGGTAGGTAGGGTTGGTAGGGCCAACCCTACCTACCCTACCTACCCTACCCTACCTATCTACATACCTACCTACTTACATACCTACCCACCTACCCTACCATATAGATTTTTTTATATTAGAAGATAATAAAACATAATAATAATACAATAATCCTACTAATCCTACTATAATAAAAATAATTTTATTAAATGTGAAAGTTTGTATGTTTGCATGTTTGTTACTCAATCACGCAGAAACAGAAATTTTGCACACAGATAGTTTATAACCTGGATTTACACATAGGATAATTTTTATCCCGTTAGGTAGTACGTACCCGTGGGATAACTTCTGACCACCACGCGGGCGAAGCCGCGGGCGAAAGCTGGTAATTATATAAAACCACAAACTTCTTGAAATAACTCCTGTGGCAGCTCAAAACTCATAATATTATTATAACAGAAGGGGATTAGATGAAGATTATCTCAATATAAGCACACTAATGATCCGCTATAAAACAGCTAAGTACTGATTTCGCACCGTCGACGTTGGTAATGCTGAATAATCCCTAATGAAAACACAGCTTAACAGAGTTATTGATTCATGGCGCAAACGAAGCTCGGCGCGATCCGATATTCAGATGTGATACACATCGCATGCTAAATCATGAACTCATTTGTTCCCATTCAGTTAACGAACAATACAAAATGATGTTCTGTCGTGTCGTTCGTCCGGTGGATTCAGCCAGCTTACTGGGATTTCACTCAATCTATTGTTCCAGCTCGCGATCCAACTAAATCTAGCTAAACTCAAGCTATTTTGGCAACGCGATCGATTGATATTTTAGAATTTTGTTATATTTCCCGATTGTAGAGTGGATTCCGACGACTGTATGTATAAGGAAACCTGCTTAGTATAAAGAAGTTTAATTTTATTTTCATTTATTATTGACATAACCTACTCATTAAAATGTTTTTATTTTATGAGTTGTAGTGCAATTCACGGTAATGTAAATTATTTTTGCATAGTACTATTGTATAAAATCACGTTTTTTCAACTGAACAGACAGCTGTGCTGCTGGGGAGTTTGTTGCGCCACTTCTTCTTCCCAGCTTAAGCACTAGGAAGTGGTGAAGGGTGGGCGTTTTTATGGGACTGTCTTATGTAATTTTGACGTTCGAAAAGTGCTGATTCTCAGCCTAGTTTGAATAATAGACTTTTGAATTTTGAATAAACTTGAGAGTTGGTTAAATATTTTTGAGAAACCAAAACTTATTTATTAGTATAATCATGTGCCATCAAATCACGAATAAAACCATATGTTCAGTTCGGAAGCATCACTTCCGAAACAAACATAGTTTTAAATTACTACTTTGAATTTTTTACTTTCCTCAAAAAGTGAACAGGTCCTTAAATCCACATAAACATAAAGGAAGTCACAAAACTATCTACTAAGTTTGAGTTTGAGAGATAAAATAATTAATTGAAAGAGTTCAAATAGTTCCCAATAAATAAGGGCTTTCGGGAGAAGTTTTTCAGAAAATACAGGACCATGCTTATCTCCTATTTATTGTGTATCTTCCAAATTCATTTACGATCGTAGTCACGATAAGTACAAGCCATGCATAGAACCACCCTATCATTTTCTATGAACGCCGTAAGAGGCCATTAAGGGATTCATTTAAGGGAATTAATGATCCACTCTATACTAACGGCACATGGTATGGCTACATCGTACAATCACGATTTTTTGCCAAATAATCAGATTTTCTTTAATAAAAAGGAAGCAATTCATTAATTACTTCGAAAAAATTCGCCAATCACTTGACAAACGGCAATTCTAATCGGTTACTGGAGCCAGCCAATCGGATTCAATTCGTCATTCTCACAAAATCTTTAATTCCTGTAAAGTCCGGCTATAATCCCCCAAGTTCCCAATTATTTCTGTTGAGGGCTGTAATTAAGCAGTATAAAGTGCTTGGCTGCCGTAATCCCACCACTTTTGTGATATTTAAACGAGTTTCATTACGGTTCGGTTATAAAAGCGTGCTATTACGAGAAGTGTAGTGGAAACATCACGTTCAAATTTCAATGACCGTAATTGTCGAGTCCGGAAATAAATATGACCTGTGCAACGTTGGTTCGATTTTAAAGACTTATGGTCATTGCGGCTTGTTGTGTGTGTTTTGTTTCATGTATTTTCTCTATTGAAAATGTGAACAAATGTACAATAAAACTATGTGACTCAAATTGAAAATCGTTTAACTGCTAGTTGTTAAACCCCTGCGTTTCAAACGTATATTTTATTAACAAACGGTGGAACAGCCAGTGGTTAATTATTTTGAAAGTGAATTGGATGATCATGTCTGGTATGTATGAGGCTAAAATCAAGGAATATGCAATCAAATACAGTCACCAAGGTCATGTTATCGAGGCGATGCGTGGTCAATATTGTGATCGTAAAAGAAAATGGCATCAATCTATTCAATATATTGTCAAATTAGCTTACCGCACAACTCTCGCTTTTATATTTAACTGTGTGTTCCCACGTCTATTATTATTTTATTTTGATGAGCTGTCATCGTGACAGTGCGCACATTAATTAAAGGTACATTAAGTGCATCTCGTGGTGCGGTCCGTGTGCGGTCTCATTCCGGCATTAGCCCCGACAATAAACATAAATATTTTTGCGTCGTTATGGCTGAGCCGCTAGCGAGTAATTAAATTCCATTGAATCGCACAAATCTTCGCCCTACGTCCGCGCCCAACTTGCCTGCTCAACAAAAATACATACGCAGCCAAGCTAAAAAGTTATTTGTTTTCCTGTATACCCGTGGTCTACCAACAAAAAGCTTTAACTGATAGTAGAATTCCAACTAGAACCATGGTAAAATAAACCAGAAAAATGTCACAAAATGAAAACAAAAAAGATCCGCATTAATCTAGCTGCAAACATAAAAAATGCGAAGTTATTTTTACCTTTTTCAGACACTCACAAGGAGTACCTGAAAATAATAATACTTATAAAATTTAATCACTCTCAACAAGCATCTTGCCTCCCCACACGTTTTCTTTTTAAAAGTTGCCGTCCCCGGCTCGTTAGCGGGGTCTTCCTTATTATTTCCTCCACGACTGTAATCTGGCCTTTCAGCTACTTCAAACGACTTGTTCTTTTTCTTATGTGTAATTGAAATATATTGCCGTAATATCCGCCGGACTGGAGTACCAGCACTCGAGCGCATCAGCTCGAGTTTTCATTACTTGGGGAAGTGATTTTTTTTCCTGAGACAGTATAATAATTCATTTTGAACCCTTAGCCACGAGACGACACTCAGAAAGTTCGTGCCTACGAAAACTTGGGCTCTCATTTCGATTACCTGCAACGTGGACACTTGAAAAATAGATCCTATTTATTTTATATGGGGATATAAGTGCCTCAAAATGTGCTAATATTTTAGGAAGATATAGTGTAAATATAGCATTTTTGTGCGCAAGTATGTAAATGCGCGCGCTGTGGGCACGGAGCGTATCGCCGATGCCCACTTGCAGACCGCATCTTCCGCTTTAGCTATTTTCCCACACTCATGAGGTGATTTATAGCGGGAAACGCTCCCAGATACACACAAACATTCGCCTCGCAGCCTCTGCTAGTCAAAGTATTGGCTTCTTTACGACCAACCCTATATTTTATTGCCGGTCGATACGTTAAGTTTTCAGCTCTATTACAAATAAGAGTATAAAAGTAATGGAGCGGTATATTCGTACATTTGCGAGGAGAAATAGCATTAGCGTGTTAAATTGGTTCCAACGAACGATATCACAAATGTCGTGTGTTCGTGAGTCAAAGTTGGTCGGTATCTAGTAATTACAGTAAAAGGGGTTGTTTTAAATGCGGTTGCAGGTTTGACGCAGACTCGGAGCCCCGTAGTCATATAACATAGCGTAACATAATGGCAGGGTAAAACATACTGTTATTGGCAGTTGTCCACGGACGAGTGCACGGCAAGTCACGTGACCTACACCCCTACCCGGCTCGCATAAGCGTATTCATTACCATATAAAAGTTGCCTAACTGCTGAAGTATGCTTAAAACAATAATGTTATGAGGTAAACGGGGACTTTTGTTGCCCGTACTTACTTGTTTTTTTCCACTAAATGCTGTATATCTACTTGGATAGGTAATAATGCGAGATTACTCATTATATCTACAAATAGTATCCGTAATTGGCTTACGACATTGCTGAATCTAGTAGGTCATGTAAAGGTATACAGCTGCTTAGTAGGTCATGCCTTAAGTGACAATTAACGGCCGCCACCGGCGTCTTTAGGGACGACGTAGATGTACATATCTAAATACATATACATAGATACAAACAGTTATTCAGGCGCCTAATAAGCAATGCTCTGTGATTTGGGTTCTACGTAGGTATTTTCTTAAATTATAATCTCAACTCTATGAAGTAGTAAAACCCTTGTGAATATGAAAAAAACTGACTTATTTACAAACTTATACGATGACTCACGATTTCCTCGACTCAATTGTATTGTTGACGTATCCTAGCTAATCTTGGTGAAGTCGAATATCACCCAATATCACCAATATGCAATATACATGGTCCGAATGAGATGTGACAAGTCAGCAGTGGACCGCCCGCCGTCCCGCCCTCGACATTGTACAGTCACGAGCATCAATACCTTACAGTTACGCAAAATTCAAAAGAAAATTTCAAAAAAATAAAAGAAAAATTGCAATTTTCTGAAAAGTCCTATTTCACAACATTATGGTTTCTTTAATACTATGTTCGTAACACCATCAAATATCTATCAATACTTTATTTAGTAGGAGAAAATCACTTTTGTATCTTGCGTAAGGTATACATATGCTCGTGACTGTACCTCTGAGTTAGTTTTGACCTTTCTTCTCAGAGTAGTCAGATATGACTTTTAATATGACGTGTAAAAGTGATTCCAATACCCTATTTACAGAATAAACAATTTCATTTCATTTCATTTCACTGAAGGTCCACTGAAATTAAGTGTGGTGATATAATACATCAACTTTAAGTACGGGTTACCATTACATTTCCCTTATTAAAGTTAAACAGCGGCTAATTAGGGTAACTACATGGAGATTTTTGGGGCACGGCGAAGTTAAAAATGTAACAAACTCTTTTTGTTTAAAGAACAAAGTAAAAGTTGATAATTTAGCTTTGTAGCTGTTGGTGTGTTCTTATAAAACAAATTTATTTGACATTTGGTATTGTAAATATGAACATAAGGTTCTATTATACCTAAGGTAAGGGAAAGTCTTGCCTTGGAGCGTTATCACACTGACGATTTGCCAGCGTGTTTCCAGCAATACGATTTGTGAACGTGCTCTCAGCGGGTGCTAAGCGAGCCAACTGCGACTACGCAACGTGTACGCCGCGTTTTCACAATATTTTACACTCGCTTGTCTGGCTCTCTCTTGTATACTCACGCTAATCGCTGTCGTTATGCGAACGCGACGAACACGCTGCGCACACGTGGCGTGCTCGCTATGCTTGATCAATCGCCTCACTGATAACTCGCTTGCAAACCGCCAGTGTGATAGCCCCTTATTTGGAAGTTCGAAACCTTGAAAGTCTAGTTTCAATATTCGATGTCGACACTTGAGCATTTTCCAACACTTGAGCATTTTTCAAAAACATAAAACGCTTTCTTTTTGTTGTAAAATATAAATACCCATTTTACACACGACAAGATAAAGTTGACCGGGCACTACTTTGACATAAGTTGTGCTCCCAGAAGTTAGGTATAGTAAACATAGATCAAGCCGCTGAAATCAGCTGTTTAGGTGACTGTATATAAACGAAGTTTTTACTACTTTTTACCCGTAGTGAGAAAGGGTTGATGGATGGGGTCGTCGTTGACAGGTCCAGCCGGCCAGGCCCCGTGACACGCATCCTTAATCTTACTATCCGAAGATGCTGCGATACCCGACAATCTGTCGGTTGATGTTTGAGACGAAACACGAAAACATCTCTCGGTCAGCTCCCCATTTCAGTCCGGTCCAATTTTATAAATCTTATTTTGTTCAAAATTCTTATTATCTAATCACATTTTATTCTATTGTTCGTTTTATTAACATGAAAGCAAAGTAAATAATGAGCAGTTCCGTTTATTTTCCTAGGAAAAAGGGAAATAGAGTTGCTCACGTCACTTAAAAAATACATTATGATCTTTAGGTACTTTTAATTTAATATAGGTAAGTTAGGTAGGTTTAGCTATAATAGGCATTCTTACTTTCTATTCTAGGTATTACAGCAGAACTAAGACCGAGAATGATAACCATATCTGAATTAATGTCTTCTCTACACACGTAGACGTTTATTACATTGGTAAACGGAAACGAAATACCGGGGATTCTGAGACAATTCATGGTCTGCGTAAAGGTATTTAATTAGATCTATAAATCAAGGTAACACAAACGGAGATTGCCCACTTACCTGCAGTCTACGAATACATATCTACAGAGCGAGACGGTAACGTATAGGCTCTGCTAAATCTCATTATTGTTCCCCAACTATCTAAACACAGACTAAACTAAACTAAGAAAGAGAGTCTTTTAACAAAAAAAGAAACTTATCGCTTGTAAAATAAGTCTTCATTACACGAAACAAAATAAAGCTACTCAAAAGTAAAGCCAACGCCAACTTTTATTGTCTTCGCAACTTGGAAAGTAAATTACCCGAACAAATTCGCTCAGCGCTAAATCTGGGGCTTATCAGAGGGCTTGGCAGAGATCCTTAAATTGAGAAAGAGCTATCTCGATGAGGCCGAGTGGCCTCGAGGCGTCGACACCTTGCTGCCGCTGCTCAGATTAAAAAAGTTTAATTAGTAGGCCTTACATATCCATTAGGAATGAAAGCGCTCAACTTCGTAGCGAAATACATATCTGTTTGTACATTTTAACATCTTGCTTTCAAACATCTGTTCGATTATTCGGTTTGACTCGATCCTTTTTCACTTTATCAAGGGTGACCCAATTAAAAATCGTAGTGATTTGAATAATTGTCGGCATATTGTAATAGAGGCCTATCGTTAACGACAAGTCGGGCTAATAGGATTAAAGAACTCGATCCTCTGCTAATCCAAGATGACGTATTAATTTACATTTCATTATTTTAGCCCTTGCTAACGATCGGGCCTACCCGGGACGGTTACCAGCTTGTAGACCCAATGTTTCCTTGTTTAGTAGACCTTGCTGGAAGTTATCCGATTATTCTAGCTAAACTAACTGTAACGGGCACGTTAGCTGGAATATTATTAATACCAAGTATGTGCCTTCTAAGTATAATTAACTTACATCATCAAAGCAAGCATATATCTTATTCGTGGAAGAACATTAAGTTACAACTATTTAGTAAGTAGTTACGCCTATTGATGGCGTCAGTTCAAAGTACCTTATCGAACATTAAGCGCAGTTTGTAACATTAGCTTTGCAAGCTGGCTTTGATCTCATAGCAACAATATTTTACCGAAGCATGTAATAATGTCGAGTTTTCAGAAAGCCAACATTTTCGTGTCTCGGCTTTTAACTTAGTTTGAGAGAAAACAATTTCACAAACTGTCTATGTTTGGCAGACTAGGGTAGGCACTTGTTTTGTCATAAAGTTTCTTATAAAAACTTTTTTTCGGGGTTCTGATAAACGCCTGGGTGATAGAAAATTGAAATAGTGTTAAGGAAATAGGTAAAATATAATTATGAGAGATTATCCACAATCGTAGGTATGTAGTCAATGTAAGCCCTATTACCATTTGGAATACAATCGAGTAAACAGGGCAGTATGTATTAGTATGTAATATCGTGACATGGCCGAGGCTGCGCGTCGCACGGTGGATCGAAAATCGGCTGTAGAAGACATAGGATCTCGATGTCTTAAATGTTATTTTTTTTGCTGGAAATGACTTCTGCCGCTCATTACTGTTCTATAAAATGTCATATGAAGTAACTGTGTGCACAAATGGAAGAGTTATAATTTTTATAAGAAAAAAATGTATGGAGCTGACATGAAAAATGAGGATATCTCTGGAATGGCTAGGATAACCATTATATCCTTGCACACTGTTATAGTACTATTTATTTGTGAATTTTTGACATACTTAATGTTGCGTCATCTCTTGTGCTTTTTTTTTAAAAATCGTCAAAATTAAATAATAAAAAATGTTTATGATATGTACATTTTAATGCTTAAATATGGCTATACCAAGTGTAATTTACAATATTTTTTATGCTTAGACCAAAACATTCTAAGAAATCACAAAGTCGTATTACCTACTTATTTGAAATGACATGGTAATTATGAATTACATAATATGTAATCTTGTCTAACGCCTCAAGTCCACATTAGCTAATGATTAATAAAACTTAATACCTATATACCTGTTAAAAGGATATGTACCATAATGAGGGTAATTAGATAAACGGTGATCATTAGTCAATAACAATAAATGGTAAACTATTGTATGATTAAAAATAAAAGCAAATTATTAAAAAAAAAATTATAACTTAACCTAACCTAACATAAACAATAAAAGTTAACTTATTTTATACTTCGTCACCATCAGAATCCACTTTAGAATCAGGCTCTACAATAGATATAACTTCTAAGAACTCTGTCGGAGCTTCCTGATCCTGAAGTTTCAGTAGTTCTACTGTTTCCTTAAAGTATGTCTGCCTCTTGTGGGCATTTAATTTTGGTCTTGTGGAAGAAATTAGAGGATCAGAAGAGACGATAAGCATATTGAGGATATCCTCGTTTGATGCTTGTCTACTCTTTTTCCTAGAATGGGGTTCTCTGAACCTCCTAAAGTCTTTGTTTCGGGCCTCTGAAGCTTCTTCCGAAAGACTTCCAATTGGTACAATAGCATTTTCTGCAATTATGTCCCCTCCGTGAATCAACAGTCTTAGCAGATGATTCCGTTACAGTCACAAATGTCTTCGGAGGGTAGCACTGTAGCTTAGCTTTTTGCACTTTATAGTAAGACGGATATATCTCCTTTGAACCTTCTCGAATAGTCGTTTCCCTTAATGTGATATATTGCCATTTCGATAGTTTTAATGAAAGTAGCAAACCCAGTGCTTTTTCTTGTGAAAATATTGTTGAAGGAGCTGGTTTGTTCAACATTTCCTTGATTTTTTCTGCTGCTTCTGGATTTTGGAGCATATGTTCAATAACAGATGCAATATCCTCACGACCATCTCCTTTCAAAAGTGCTGCAGCTGAATAAGCTACTTCATTAGGGTCATCGCCTATATGTTCATCAGATCGTCTCTTCTTCTGCTTGTTACTTAGATCTTCAAACGGCTTTCGAGATCTTTTTGTCATCGTTGAAGTTGATTTCATTGTTGAAGTTGATGGTACAGGTTCAGGTACAGGTTCAGTAGAAATATTTTCACTTGTTGATTCTTGAATGAGCAAATTGGTTTGCACGCAGTTTGGCCAGTCAATATTTGCCTCAAGCCAATTACTGTAATCACGTCTAAAAACTTCACTTTTCCTGTGGGATCGTAACCATCTCTTTTGAACTGCCCGTGTAAATCTTCGACAAAATTCTTTCACGGTAACACTGTGTTCATCTGAAAGGCTAGAGCCCAGTCGAATAACAAGTGTGTTGAACAATAGTTCATGATCGAAAGACGAAGCATCCTGATTGCTCAGAATAACAAACAAATCCAAATTTGTAATAATGCTTTCCATTATTCACGATCACTGAGTAAAAAGACACGGTAGGATAGATGTTAGTATTAGAAATGCTCTAAATGAACTGAAGTTGTGAATCCAATGTTTGACTATTTATTGTTATTGATGATGGTATCACATTTATCTAATTACTTTCATTAAGTTAATCCTGCACTAATTGCTAAATTAGCGAGTACCCCAAATTATTTTGGTACGTATCCTTTTAACAGGTATATAGGTATTAAGTTTTATTAATCATTAGCTAATGTGGACTTGAGGCATTAGACAAGATTACATATTATGTAATTCATAATTACCATGTCATTTCAAATAAGTAGGTAATACGACTTTGTGATTTCTTAGAATGTTTTGGTCTAAGCATAAAAAATATTGTAAATTACACTTGGTATAGCCATATTTAAGCATTAAAATGTACATATCATAAACATTTTTTATTATTTAATTTTGACGATTTTTAAAAAAAAAAGCACAAGAGATGACGCAACATTAAGTATGTCAAAAATTTACAAATAAATAGTACTATAACAGTGTGCAAGGATATAATGGTTATCCTAGCCATTCCAGAGATATCCTCATTTTTCATGTCAGCTCCATACATTTTTTTCTTATAAAAATTATAACTCTTCCATTTGTGCACACAGTTACTTCATATGACATTTTATAGAACAGTAATGAGCGGCAGAAGTCATTTCCAGCAAAAAAAATAACATTTAAGACATCGAGATCCTATGTCTTCTACAGCCGATTTTCGATCCACCGTGCGTCGCCGCTCCCGGATTATTAACAGTTATTAGGCTCCGCGGTATAAGTCCGGATTAAATCTGTGTCAATTTGCATTTTATTATGACCTTGACACAGGCTTCGAGTCGTAACTCCTAAGACGGCTTTGTAAAGGTTTATTTTGATATTGTAACGATACTTTCAAACAGAAATTTTTCTCAGTACATTCTATACGTACGTTGCTATAAAGTTGGCGGTCTTAACACAAAAATAAATCAACATTCAACGAGTCGCAGGAAAGCGGTAATTTATGCGGATCGTTGGGCACTGAGAGAAATAAGAAAGCAATGTGTTTGTAGTACACATGTTGTTGATATCGAAAACGTTTTGAACAACCCACTTAAGCTTAATGTGAGAGACCTTTTTAAGTTTATAGTATTAGATATAAGATTAGAAGTAAGTTTGGTTAACTATTGTGTTTTGTACATCCATCTAGATTTTTTTACAAAAACATTACCTACCCAGGCGTTTGGGCCCTGCCGCAGTCTGGTATAACAAAATGGCTTTTTCAGTTTAAATAATACCTCAGACCAAATAAAAAACCAAGACAGAGCGCTGCGAACAATATAGTGAAGCATGCCAAAACTACACCGCCGCTCTGTGCTCACACGCTCGCACGCACACATTTACAACCTTTTACAATGACACTACTATCAAACTACACCACACAAAGTTCACAAATGTTTACGAAACCGGCTTCATTTCACTGTTGACAGCGCTCTGTCTTGGTTTTTTATTTGGTCTGAGGGTACTACATGAAACATGTACAAAAAACTATAACTAAAGCACTCAAAGACATCGTTCAAAAAGAGTCACTACTGCTGTCGGCGGAACTGGTTCAAGCAAGACAGAGAAACTTCGAGTAAAGCAAAGGAAATCTTTACGTCAGTTCGAAACCCAGTCAGTAGAAGTAAATGTGGCTTCTGGTAGGTAAATAGACAGATTACCGATATCTATAAGAAATACCCTACAGTTAGTCGAAGCTTATGATACGGATTATAGCGGAATGATTGATATTATTATCGGATTAAGAGCACAAGAGCAAGTTGTGGGAAACTACTCGAATGTCGATTACCGAGAACCAGTAGTTTCGAGTTCTGTTCAGCGATATTATGAATATATTATTGTTTATTTATGAATCAACGTTTACAAATGTAATATCAGTAATGTAATAACCGTCTGCTTGTTTGCACACTAGCTTCTGCCAGCGGGTTCGCCCGTGTGATATCTTTATAAATTATAGCCTATGGTCATCATCATCAAAATCAGCCCATCATATTCCCACTGTTGGGACACAGTCCTCCTCTCTTCGAGAGGGAGTGGGCTGTAATCTACCACGCGAGCCCAGTGCGCGTTGGTAGATGTCGCATATCTTCGAATTTTTGGTTCTAGGACATTCCGGTTTCCTCACGATGTTTTCCTTCACCGTGTTGGGAGCAGTGGTGATGAAATTATTTACATAAAGTAAAGCGCCTGCCTGGGTTCGAACCCACGACCTACAACGGCGCAACCACTGCTCTCTCCTGTGCTCTAGCCTTTTTTTTTGGGTGTAAAATTATCAAATAACTTGTCCCGCTCTGGCCGGAACGGGAGGGTGTGTCAGATTTTTACTGACTAAAGCCCACCCGTGTTCCTTCCGTAGCCTGTGTGCCGGCGCCGCGATATCCCTGTCAGACAAACTCGCAACCCTGACAGGCTATGCTCTAGCCTATGTTACTCAGTGATAATATAGCATTCTACTGGTGAAATAATTTTTTAAACGGTCGAAGTAGTTTTGAGTTTATTCATTACAAACAAAAATGTAAATCTTTTTCTCTTTATAATAGTACTGTATACGTAAATATGTAACTAATATCATTTTCCATATACATAAAAAATAGGAATGTATAGATATGTACATGTCAGCAGTTTCAGCGAAGTTAATAAAATAACTAACCAAACTTAACCAGTTAGTAGATAATAGCAACCGTATCATGTCGGCTAAATATAAAGGTAGTAAATAAGGAAAGTTCCTGATTACTACAGTGGTACAAATTAACTATAAACACTGGTTTCCTCGTAAAGCTAGTTACAACTTTTACACGCTGCCGATGCTTGAAACTTGTGGAAATGGTCTGTTTTTGTCTCATGATTAATAAATTGTCCTATAGCTTGACTTTAGTTCATGTTGCATAAACTTAGCGTAGGTAGTCTTATAAGCTCACTTCGATTCCTACGAGCGCCTATGTCCTGTTCGGTCATATTAAGACTAATTTAAAAAGGTTAAATTGATTTTACCTACCTACTATGACTGAATAGGAACCCCTTAGCATGATGAAGTACCTATTAAACGTAGCTATATTTTCTAGACTTTTAAGTTAAGTGAAACTATAGACACTATGTAACTCTTAGTTCTTGGAAAATGTCCACGCGGTATACGTCTGAGGATACAGCTCGATGAGCTAATCCAAAGGGCCCTTTTCAGAGAAAACAGTGATAGGGAAGGAAGTCTTTTCACCTGCAGTGGAGCATTCAAGAGAAGCAATAAATAATGTCAATAAATTAGAAAATCTTATAAGAAAAAGTGGAGAAGTGTTGTAATTCACAGGTAACAAAATCACAAAATGTTATGCTGAACAAGGGGAAAACGGGAAGAATGGTAAAGCAGCACTCCTTTCTCTTCTTATATCTTTCTTTTTGCTCTCTTCTCAAAGTTCGTTAAAACAATTAAATATTAAATTAAAACTCAAACGATAAATCAAAAAGAGAACTTCCTTCAACTTTTTTTTAAACTCGCTACACAGCTTAAGCAGTAGGCGTTGCGTTTAGTTTGCATACTGCATCAAACCAGGACATACTGAAAGGGAATTAATTATACTACATTAAAATGAAAACTTTGAAATGAGTTCGACATGCCTTGCCTTGTTTTAATTTAATAGTTCAAGCTGTTGTTAGACGGGGTTATTTAAATAGTTTTTACACGTATTGCAGATTTTAAATTGCTCTTCGGGACTTACCTACAATTTATTTCTTCCATTCCTGTATTTTTTGCCATAACACCACAACTGTAATAGACTTTGACTTTTTACTGATTGCTAAGCCACCTTATATGGTCATGAATCAAATAAGCTGGCCATGGAATTGTAACTTACAAACTCTAAAATACTGTTGTTACCTGAGACCTACTACCAAAAGCACGGTCTAGGTACGTTGATTAACGATATAAATGAATTAATCACTGATACAAAGTTATTAATTCTAGCCTTGTTTTATTCAATCTGTCAATATTGACATTAGACGAAAAGGTACACACGTTCCCTTTGATAAATTCAAGTCGGTTGTCATAATAGTTCTGTTTACCCAAGCGTATCTCGTGTAATTAATTAACTTTCCGATATCCACAGATTTGTACATACACCTACATATGTTCGACAAAGTCGCGGCATTCTGGCGCCAATTGTCCCATCAATACAATTATTTATAGGCCGTGGCTGCTATGTGAGAATCCGACCTAGATTTGTTCTATGCCCAGTAAAATATATCGAGAGCAATAATAATTAATCTTATCAACGGTTGGACATCGCTATCCTTCGATTCAATATCCACCGAACATCAGTATCAGCGCGACAATTTATAATTAATTGACCATTTCAATTATTAAAGTATATTAGTTGGCTGATTTTAGGTCAGCAATTAATATCAAAATGAGTTCAGTGGAGGTTCAGCGGGTCCCGCTGCGGAAATCTATTAATTTGGCCGTAAAGTGCGGCCATTACAGGCGAGTCGCCAATTATTCCAGTCTCCCTCAGTAATTAAATTCTATGATGTTCGCCAATCTAAGACAGGCGCCGTTTACGATACCCAAATTACGGTTTCATTGCCCGTAAAAAGATATAAGAATGGCTTATTATTGAGAATTCCAGTTATAATCGCGCAGAATTTTTTCGGAGAGCCTTAATTAGGAAAGTACATTTAAGTTTTGACATTATACAGATTAATTAAAATTAATTTTATCTTTTAAGTTGTCTCGTTTGTAATTTAAATGGTATTATGAAGTATTGAACACACTTGGTGCCGCCGCTGTAAGCCTGTCTGTCACCACTGTCCCGGCTGTTGACACGCATTAAAAGGGGCTCAGACGCGCCGAAACTGATTTATTAAATTGAATGGAGAATGTTCAACGTATTTTTGTTCTTGTTCGTAGAATTATTACAGTTTATTGGCAGTGTCCGCTTTTCGAACAAGTCTCTACCACTTTACTCAATCTTACGCATTGTCAGCGGTTTGATTGTTGACTCTTTGATCGAGTTCTTTTAATATCGAGATTTTTGAGGGTCCCGCAAAATTCTAGGCTGCTTATTTAAGGAATTAGTATGAGCTCCATGGGTAGACAGAAATAAAAGACTCAAGAAATAGAACAAGTCGAACGTTTTTCTCTCTTTAACGTACCAAATGGTGCACTTCTAAAGTAAGCGTTAATTAAGTTAATTTGCAATACGATCTTTCTACTAACGTTAGTTTGGTTAATCTATTTAACCTGATTTAAGAGCATTGAACCAGATACTTGTTGCAGAGGTAATTAATGCAGTTACAGTATCCGAAGGAGTTTGGTTTAGAAACCACTTTTGCATTCCCTATTCATATTTTTCTGTATTTCATAGTTGGTTGGTTTATTCAGTTTACGTGTATTTTCCCAACGACTGAAGGACTTCTAAGAAAACCACGGGATGATACCTACTATTGTGGTACTGTATCATTGTATGGAGATTATAGGAGGTGCTGCCAAGTTGCCAACACCTTTCATTGTACATTGACTGAATCTGTGGCTTTTGAAAAATAAAGGTAAGGTATTGAAGGCTTTCGGCGGCGACGATCTCTCGCGTCGGTTCGGAGCGAGAGTGCATGGGAGGCCGTCACCTCCTTCTGCGAAGCAGTTATGCTCGCGAAGGAGGAGGCGGAGCGCGCGAGGGAGATGCAAGATGCGCGTCCTCGCGCCCCTATTCGCCGCAGGAGCCGCCCCGGGCGTCGGGAGTCGCGAGCCGACTTCCGGCCACCGTAGGCACGGGCTTGCGGACGGTGAGCAATGGGTAGCTCGCCGTCCGATAAGGACCAGGCCCGGGTCGACGGCGCGTTGTGTTCCACGCGCGCCTCAAAGAGATGTCAGCACCAACTGGCGGGGTCCGTAAGGACCAATGCCTGCTGGGGTTGCGGGTTTGTCCGAAAGGGATATCGTGGCCCCGGCACACGGGCAACGGAAGGAACACGGGTGGGTTTTAGTCAGTAAAAGTCTGACACGCACTCTCGCTCCGCCCAGAGCGGGAGAAGACATTTGATGAATTCCCATTCTCAAAAAAAAAAAAAAAGGTATTGAAGGCTTTTCTAAGGCTTCCAAAAAAAAAAAAAAAAATTCAAAAGTCATTTTTCAAACTAGGCTGAGAATCAGCACTTTTCGAACGTCAAAATTACATAAGACAGTCCCCCAAAACGCCCACCCTTCACCACTTCCTAGTGCATTAGCTGGGAAGAAGAAGTGGCGCAACAAACTCCCCAGCAGCACAGCTGTCTGTTCAGTTAGAAGAACCAATTCCGAAAGGCCTAAAAAGTAAAACAGTTGGAACTCTATTATTGAAAAAACATTTTACTAAATGTGAACTTTAAAAGGATGTGTACCTCAGCTTTTAGCTACAGTATGTATTAATACAATAATAAAGTAGAAAATCAAAAACACTTGTTTAGATCTAAAATAATTTATTTTCTTGTTTCTTTTATAAAACAATTACTTACAATCTAACTTAATTAAATATTTTACAATAAACATATTTCATAGCGTTTCTTCTACATTTGTAATTATTTACAATATTTTTTATACATTAACATTTGAGTAATGGGAAAAACTGTTAATTTTTAACTAAAATGTAATGAATAAATAAAAATGCAAAGATGTCTGATGCCACATTGTATAATTTGAACTGCAGAAACAACATCCAACACGTATGAGAGATATTTTATACAAGGCAGCATTAGAATACGAGAATATAATTATTATATTAGGTATGTATTATCTGGCTAACTAATCGACATACTTTTTTTCACTTCTCAAACAAAACCTAATCCTCATTGGCTAGCACAACAATAAATAACAAGTGAGAGGACAAACTAAGCGAGGCTCAGTACAGCCGTAACATCGACATAAATCGTACGTCTTCATTATCTTAAACACTAGTTTTTTCTCGAATACAATCACTATCTACTCACTGCAGATCATTTTAATATTATACTAATACTGGTGACTATTAATTCAGTGGAAAGTTATTGCTTTAATATACGAATGAATCACTTAACAACTATCTTCATTAATTTCTCTTTACACAGTACACAAAAATATTATCTACTCAATAAATTTTAATAAGTTTTTTCATATAATGTAAGCATGCTTCACAAGGCACTATTCTAGCGAGATTATTATAAACTCAACCAAAAACACGACCAACTATTAAATTCGGTTTCAAAGTCCGAAGTCGGGCCTAAAATTACATTTTATGGCAACAAATCAATAACAACTTTTGAAACATAAACCGCATAACTACAATGTGGAACAGTTCTTCAACACGCAACAGTCAGCCGCTACTTCAACACAACTCGTACAAACAAATGATAAAACTACAAATCTACGCATGACGCTTGATACGGTACAAATAAGCATGTCATCATTATAATATATAATATCTTACATCTAAGTTGGCGATTGTATTGCTCTTTATTTTAAACACTCCCAAAGTTAGGGAACACGACCTCCTATAAATAAGTTTAGGTACTTCACTTGTCAAGTACGGGCTTTCGCATCGACTGCACCAAACTTAAACGTTATTTATGAACTTAGTTAACACGAGGAACTGTCACATTTTTCATTGCTGTTAAATAAACTGGCGTGTAAAGTTTGTAAATATCTTTGTTGAATATTGGTGCAATGTAATTTTGTGCTTATGGTATTAAACTAAGGCTTTACACCGTCTAATACTTTTCTTTGCAAATAATTTTATCACAACGTACAATTTTATGCGGCAGCACAATGATCCAATGAGAACTGATATCACAGCATTTTATATAGGTGGCATCGCACCCTTATAATCTGACATTTTCGATATATTTACAGTAGATTTTCGTAGCGAAGGCGAACGGTACAACTACTCGTTCATTGAAGCGCTAAACATTTTCGACGAGACCATTGTCCTCACTATATTATACTCAGTCGCTTTCGTTTATATTTTATTTTATTCTCGATTACTTATAACTAATATAAACTATACGATACTTTATTTGATAACAAAGAAAAAGTTGTGAGCGAAAGTTGAACAGAAGTCAGTCATCCATCAGTACGCAGTCTTCGGAACGGACAACAAATCTATTTTAACAGATCATCCCCTCACTACATTACCGTTCCCCTTTTAGTTCGGCTCCCTCACTACGGAATCTCGTCTGTCATCTCATGCCGAATGAATGTTACTTACTTTACTGACAGTTCTAATTTATGTGAAATATTTTATAAACTTTAAACCTTACACTATGTGCATGCTTAGAGGAAAATTCTGAAAATCTTTTCACAATATTGGTTATTAGGTAACTTTCGCTAATAAATGGAATTTACGGACGAGGTACAATAAAATATAAAACTATAAACCGTATCTTTTACATTCAGATAGATTCACAATTAATGCTATTGCGAGAACGGTACCGTAGTAAGGGCATGAGGGTTGCGTCTGCAAAATATCGGCTAGTTTACGTTAGCGTGGCTCGGTGTGTGTAATCGTTCATTAATCACTAGCGAGCTGTGCCCTATCACCGCAGCGAAGCCACGATCTCGTTGGACATACTGTTTTGCTGGCTCGATGCATTCAGGCTTTTGGAGCACTGCTGAAATACACAATATCTATCAATAAATTTTCCGGAAAGGGAACGTCTTGAGTGAGAGATTGGATACAAATCGTTGCCAATAAGGAAATTGTAGATGCTGAACTGCGAAGAAACTTGAAATTGGAATATTGCAATCTGTTACTGAGTTCTTTACTGTTGTAAAGACAGATTTTATCATTTACTTAGTTTTAAGAAGACACTTGGAAAGACAGGAAGATTTAGACACCACGATCAAGCCTCTATTTTAAACACAGATATTTTACAAACAAAAACTGCCTACTGAAACTCTTGCGAAAGCTAAGCTACTTTTTATGATTACATCACCCTCAAAACCATAAGCAGAGACGCAGTTCGTCTTCCATACGCGATAACAAACTTTTCCGCGCTATAGATACAGATCTAGACCATTTTCCTTATAAGTTTAACGCTTACTTTGCAGTACAGGATCGAGGTCAAGTTAGGAATTAAAATATCTACATAGGTACCCTTAAAGTCATGTTAAGCCTATTACATGTTTCGTATAGAGCCGACACGAATGTAAGTAATTACGCACCATAAAGTTATTAACTATTCATTCCAAGAGTTGTTAAGTTAAAACTAGTAAATTGGACGTAATAAAGTAGTAGAGTTTTGGAAATAAAACACGTGCTATTTGATTGGTGATTTGATAACAGTTGTTAGCAACAACTGGATTCTAAACTGGTTAAATATTTTCAACACACAAAAGAATGACGAAGAAGCTTCAAGCGTCTTTTGTAGGTGAACTATATTGAATCGAAAACAAACGTTCACCATTTCAAGTTAATTTTTGAAGTGAAGTAGTTCTGAGTTGGGTATACCTACTTATCGAGTTACTAAACGTTCATTGACTGAATTGTCTAGCTGTGCGTACGTGGATTCAAGTTTTACTGTTCTTTCAAAAGTTGTTTTTTGACGGACATACAAGAGTCTGTTAGTTTAAGTTAGCAAGATTCGATTAATGAACGTTTCGTTATTATCAACTATACTATATTCGATGAACGACACAACTAAGATGTAGCATCGGCAAAATTCGTAAAACCGATCACCATCTGAACTGAGTGCGCCTTCAAAATCACCAATATTTATTACTGCTTCAGATGAAAATGATCTTTACGCAAACGCAATAACTTTTTAAGTCATATAACCAAATACATTCGAAAAATTGAAATGAATATATGCAAATTTTCAAATTTACGCTACATCTTAGTTGCGTCGTACTGTACCTACTACTATTCAAAGCCCTTGAAATGAATAACCAAACACCAATTTTGATTGATTTTTGAGGAGCAATTACAAGTCGTCGCGCCACATCGATTCCAATTGTTTGTGCAATATATTCGAGTGAATGATAGGATGTGAATGAGTTAAATGCAGAGTTTATAGTCAGTCACGTAAGGTTGAAGTGCAACTAGCCATACAAAGCTGTGTGCTGAACCCTGTAAGAGCCTGAAAACAAGATTAACGAGGTCGGATGCGAGCGTTCGATATAACATGGACATGTTCCATTAGTCTGGATATGTTAAAAATGGCAGGAGGAACGTTTGGTGTACGAGCACCCTTATAGAATGACCAATGATCCGTTTAGAAATACCGACTAGATTTTGCGGAGCGATTTTTTTGGATGGATATTTTACTAATTTTACGTTTTTACGTTGGATTTCAAAACTTCAGGGCCATGAAGTTGTAAATCTATTATACAAACTAATGCATTAATTTGTTTCCACCTTCATGTTCAGTCTCGAGCATAAAAACACATACTTAGGCAAGATTCTAAAGCATGTTTCTCCTAAAGCATTAGAATATAAATATTATGGTGTTACGAACATTGTATTTTCATAACCATACTATTATGAAATAGGTCTTTTAAAAGTTGCAATCGTTATTTCACAAGGAATCGGTTTTTTTCGCGTATGTGTAAGGTATTTATGCTCGTGACAGTACTAGTAAAGGTGAACAGCTGTTGAGGGTCTTACCATTTGCCGCGACTCCCAAGCCTTCATGGCGCTCTTGTACTTCTCGAACTCGTGGCACCAGTCTGAATACACTTGCTTGTATTCTTGTGACTTACTTGGTTGCGTACATCTGTAAAGACATCCATAATATACAAGGTTACCTCGATACTTACGACCTTCAACTACTTACGACTTACGTGTTATTTTACACCTGTAACTTTCATAAATAGTTTCTACACTCTACACTTAGTGATTCAGATTAATTCATTTCAGGAAAAATTGTCGGAAGAATAATTGAGGCAGTCAGTTCATTTTGATCATTTGGTAAAAGCAAATCAATAATTTCACACGAGGACTATTTTATTAACCAAGATCCGAAATAAAAATATAAACACAATTTTGGAAGAGCTTTGTTTACCTATGAATATCGATGTCCAAATTATAAGACGCGATCAATGTGGGTCCGAAATAACATTCGTACCGCCCTCGATCTGATTCTGTCACTGACAGTAACACCAGACCACGCTCTGACGTCTGCAGAACTCGCTCCCAGCTAAAGAAACATGAGAACATTGTGTAAATAAATAAAAATAACAACCCAACACTGTTAGATTAATTTAATGAGGAGGTCAAGTCCACTTACTTATAACTAATTTTGTACCGTCCCTTCTCTCTTGAATGATGATACCAGATGACGTTCTGATCTTTTAACGCTTCTGGTGTCTTCCCATACGCAGCCAAATGGACACTTTGTCCATATCCTGCTCTGACGGTCTTCAGAGGCGCACTGGCCTCGCATATTGAAGGCGTGGAGTTGGTTGCGTCGTGGAGTAAACCTGGGCTGTATGGACGGCAGGCCCCCACTTCTTTGTCCCAACCGCAGTAGGGATCCAGGACACAGCGGACACAACTGTCGTAGCTGTTAAAAAAACACTAATTTAATATTTCAAAATATTTCCTTGAATTTTTCTGGGATCGTTTTGAGTTGTGGTGGAAACATAAAACATTCGGCACTTTACGTGAAAAATTGGATCGATCACAGACCAGTGAAAAGAGTTTATAATTTTAAATTACCTCACTCGACATAGCAGAAATGTCTTATTATTTCGAATCGTTACAAAAACGTAGCCTTTGAGCCAACAATGATCCACAAAGACCAACTATAAGTGATGTTCTTAAATTTTTGGAGTATGTAACTGTCACGTTAAGCGGGGCTCTTTAAATAGCACCAATAAAACGTACATATGAACACTGTGCGGTAGGTATATATCGTATCGTATGCACGCCTACATTAAGATTTCCGTAATTATTTTATCGTCGCGCGTATGTGCACACGCAGCAGCAGATATCGCATGCGATTACAAGAAGGCGAACTAGAATGCAACCGTTGCAAAAGTAGCCCCCCGCCCACCACATGTTCCCTGACGACCCCGAACAAACTTCTGATAAGATTTGTGTAATTACCGATACCCATTACCTTGTACGCAGCTGTCCGGGGCGGTTATCTGTGGGAAGCAACAGCATGTAAAGTGTATACGTCATGTCCCCCGCCCACAAAACATTTCTTTTTGCCACTAAGGACTAATAATATAATTAAAATGATCACGGACAAAATTATGCAAGTGGCCCGTATACAGCTGTTGAAAACGGTTATCAAAACGTGGCTACAACGCGACCAAACAACGAGCCCGCACACGCAGGGGCATTCATTGCCCGCAGAACTCGCTATAATCTAGTACGAAGCCTGCTTATCCTTTATGATAAGAAGATCGATAACTCACCGGTGTGCACAAGCTCTTAATGGCAGCTGTCGAATGCGATTATCAGTGGCCAGGTACAACGCATGTAACCGGCGCGAAATCGCAAGTGCTCGCACGGGTTCGTCTCCGGCCGCGCGCCACACGTCCGCCACGCGTGATCCACCACCCCCACCCCCCGCCCACTGCACTATCTTGTACACCTCGCCTGCGCCTGCATCACAAATCAGTTTTATTTAAGCACATGCGACTAGTGCATTCCGTTAGAACGAAAATAGCGTTATAATGTCAGCCGAGAGACACCTGTCTTAGATTTCAGAGACTCGTTTTTTATTGTCACAATGAGCTTGCATAATAAAGATTGAAGTATCCCACTGACTTTAAAATCTAGTTTTACTACCGAATCAAGCTTTGAGTTGTAATTTGCATGAGCGTAGAAAGCTCTTAATAAATCAAGCCGATAGGTAAAAGAAGTGATTGAGTTAAGCTCTCAAAAATGATAGCGTCTCCCATCTTCATTACATTTTTTAGAATTCTAGTTACATTTCAAGATTTGTTTGAAGACTTACTGGTACCAGCGTAGAAGACGGTGTAAGTGATGTCGTCCCCAAGCATGTCGACGAACTGTCTGTCGACCACGATGGTAGTTAGGACCAGGTCCCTTTTATAAAAGGCAGGAGCATCGCCCTCATGACGAACAGCTGAGTCCATCAATGGGTGAGACCTATGAATGTACAACATAAATCTTCAAGCCTGTATTCCTGTTAAACATTGACAGATGCAGGTAGTATATCGCTAGCTAATGGTGACAAATGTTAAGCTTAGAAAGTTGTTAAGCTTCTGATTGAGAACGAGTTCGCGTCTATTTTAATGGGCGTAATGCAAAACCTTGTAACGGAGTTACGGTTGCGAACACTAGACAGATGGGAAGACCGACAAAATACATAAATAACTTTACTCATATCAACACTAGGATTTCCTGTCCATTAGCGCACGACCTAGGCAATTAATACTGACACTTCGGTCATAGCCCCATCCTAGAATAGGCGCAGACGCAATAATTACCACGTCTGAAATGTTATGTATTTTTCTCTCACTTATTCAGTGAAACTGCAAAACACTGTGCAATTTGCGGGTGTGATCAACTTTTATGTAACAGCCCTTCTTCTCTGGTGTATCGGCAGGAATCACCTCATCAGAGACAAAAATATATGCTAGTCAGCAAGTTGACAGCGGACTGCCAGACGTGCCTTTACTAATTAAACTATCACCACTCGTGGAGGATATAATGCACCCACCCCAATGCACAGTCCCTGAGGTCCGCATTCAGTAGTTTTGTCAAATACCAAATATCCGAAAGCTATTTAAGTTCCCCAAATTAGAATAGAGTAGGAATCTCGTAGCGTGCCATCAATTAGTGTGTGACCCAATTAAAGGATACGCGTCGAACTACGCCCTCTAACCTTGCTCAGATTAGTCTCCTGAGAGCAAGATTAAACTCCAACATTGCCAATATCTTGAAAGTGTGCACAAGGCTTAAATACATCTAGTTACTCGTGCAGACTTGTAAATTACTGCTATTTCTTTTTAGTAAAGATAAAAAGAAAGAAAATACATTTATTTAGTAAATATACATATATAGTCGTTTGCGAAGATATTATGAGTCTGAACGCACAGGTAGATTAAGGACACCATTAAATCTTTATAACAGAAATAAATGACGTAATCGTATAGGTTAATTTATACCCTTCATTTTACCAATAAACTAGGAACTCTCGAATTAAAATAACATACCTGATGAAGTTGAGGACATTGTCGGGAAGTGCCTCGGTGTTGTTGACGCATGTGCCTGGCCTGGGGACGGGCACACGTGCCCTGAGCACCGGCAACCATGCTGAACTTGATGACGCCTGTGTAAGACACGTGCCCATTAAAGTCTATTCCCGTAATCATGAACGTCTTGCCACTGCCACACAATTTTTTTTTTACAAATGGTTTTTGTATCATCTGAGAAATATATTACTTCAATTTACAAAATGGTGCCTTTTATGGGTTTCGTAAGTCCAAATGAAAAAACGTAGCCCTTACACTTGTGTGTCTGGCTGGCTGGCCGTCTGTCTGTCCGTTTGTCACAGCCAATTTGCTCCGAATCTACTCGACTAATTTAGTTGAAATTTGGTACACATATGAATTTCTGTGACCCAAACACGGACGTGTAATGTAAATAAATGAATTTTAATATGGGGGTCACTTTGCATAGACAAATAAGAAAATTTAAAAAAAGGTTTTGCAAACCGAACCGTGTGAAATATCAAATAAAGAGTCTTGTTGTGAAACTTTTAAAGATTTTAAGAAATTATAGATGAAAATTTACCATTGCCCCATTACTCCGAAACTACTAAACCTAAAATTAAAAAAAAAATTGGGAATGGTTCTTTACTCGTAGATTACGGGAAAACCTATAAGAAGTCTATGGTCTTAAAATAACATGGTAAATCACTCAATATTGTGCGTACAAACTTACATTTGCAGTTGAAATGTATGGGAGAACAAATTTTTGAACTACAATATTAAGTTTGTTCTTGGGATAAAAAACTTGGTAGATACCATATTTTTCAACATGCTTGTAAAGTGGCTCTTATTGAACCGCTTTTAGGTTCATAATGCTATGTATTAAACACGTGTGTTATATTACTGCACTAGTGCGATAATGTGCACCACAGATAACTATTTTGTAGTCGGAGATGTGCACTTTTTTATCTCATCAAAGAGGTTTCATACCTTTTTATGCCTACTGTATAAATAAATAAAATATAGAGTAAATATGTTATCAAATTATATATTTTTCACTACATATTAACTTTATGTTGCGTATTCCAAATATTATTTTGTGTTTTTGTATTTTTATATAGAAAACTAAACCAGCGCGTAATTTTTCATTAATATTTGTTAACGTTTTCGTTGTATGGTTCAATATTATCGAAAATACGAAATTTATAGTATTGTCACCAACCGACGTTGAAAAGTTTTTAATAGAATCTCCGGATAGGCAGTACCTGGCAACAAAAGTCAGTTGAACTTCATAAATCAAAATGTATCATGTCTATAATTATTATAGCATAAGTTCTTACAACAAGTCTGTTTTTTTCCTCGACACACTCGGCGCCCTTATCGCGCTCGTAGGCGAGCGCGATAAGGGCGGGTGTGTCGAGGGTTCGCGCAATTAATACCGCCTTGAGTGTAATGACCAACATAGCACACTTGTATCATTCAAACTCAAAACTCAAACTCAAAGCATTTATTTCAAATAAACCAATTACAGGTACTTTTGAATTACCAAGGGGTCGGTCAGTCAGAAATATGAAGCTAGTTGCCCATTCTAACGCGTAGTAGGTTCCTATAGAGAAGAACCAAGAAACTCCACGGATACTCTTTTAAATCAGAATATTTTTTCAAAATATTGGTTACATCATCCATGTTGTAATTATACATGTGAGAACAATGTAGAAAGACGTGCACATTAAAAGCGTCCGTAATAAAAAATAAAAACAATAACAATTCAAAAATTTAAATACATTCAAATAAACCGTGGCAGCTAAGAGATGACCAGTCCCCACTGACGACGCCCGTTCACGACCATGACGCATGGATCAGCACCATTTAGCTCAACCATTTTGAAGGGAACTTAATGATCCAACACACACGCCACTACCAGCGAGACATTTGAGTGAGCATGACATACTCTCAGCCGCCAGGGCACATTCAAGTCAATGAAACACGTACCCAGTAAATGGTAGCTATAAAGTAGGTACATAGTGCTCACGCATGTGCTATGCAATTATATAATACTAAAAGATTGAATTTAAAGATAGTTTTACAATCTTCAGCAGCTCCAACAAAACTTTTGAATGCTAATTAATTAGTTTATGCGCCCTTGTGGAGCTGGACCAGCGTTGAGCCAAGCATTTTGTCATCGATGTAATCCCCAAACTTATAATATGCTTGGCAGCATAGTGTGCGTTTTATACAAGATTTACATTTCGTTTCATTCAGTTGGATTATGTGGGGAGGTATTTTATTGTAACATTTCAAACAGGGCCCCATGAAGGATGAATCTACTTTAGCCAGTCTGAAACCCGGTTGAATCAATTGGTCCCTATTTCTAGTCCTATAATTGTCTATCACCTCTTTTACTGAAAAGACTTAGATTTTTCCTAACGTATATGATGTTTTCATAGATATATTGACAAGGTAACGTCATGATGTTAATATCATTATGTACTGTATCGTACGGAACCCTCACCACGCGAGTTCAAGTCGCACTTGTCTGGTTTTTTAAGTAAAACGAGACAGCAATATCTTAAATAAAAAAGTCTTTGAAATTAATGCATAGGAAAAGGCTAAAGTTAAGAGAAAAATATAGTATAATAATTCATAACTAGCGCACTCATAAGCTTAATTCCAGTGCGCAGAGCTAGCAAGAAATTACAGCTGTTACTCATTTTAATCACCTATATTATTATACAACGTTAAATTGCAGGTTTCTACGAAACATCCTATTTATATCTTCGCAGATCATTCAATTAAACGCGAAAGAGATATGGCCATCATTTTATGACACTTGATATGTGGTACATGGCAAGCCCATAGGACATGGGATAGTCCCACGAGCTTGCCATGGGACAATGCTACTTGTCCCCTGGGTTTTCCAATGATGTTTTAAGATATGTATTTCAAACATCAGTCAAAAATTAAATCAGAAAGTCTACTAATTAATGATTTCTACGTATATCAAAATTAATTAATTCAGATGGTCTGGTAATTATATCTAAACCTAATTACTTACTAAATGAGCATTAAATTGTTTTCCTAGAAAACACGGCGCTCTGAATTTAACAGAACAATAAGACAGTTTAGATAGCATACCTGTTCCTTGAATCTCCCAGCGAATGCCTCCTGTATGTCGTCCATGGAGTAAGTGCAAATAGCAGAGCCGACCAGTCCATCGCTGGCCCCCGTCGTGAATGCCGCGTAGAACCTCGTCGTGTCTCCCGGCATTTGATACACGCTCTCTGGATCACCCATTTTAGTATAAGTTTAAAAATAAAAGTCACCATTACTCCAGTATACATACCACATGCATTCAATCTTTATAAATACGAGTAGTGTTTAACTTGCAGTGAAACTAAAGAACCATAAAGGTGTAGCTAAATAGGTATTCGCCAGTCTTTCAGAGAATTTAATGTTGGTACTTAAATGTGACTACAAACTTGCGTCCTAAATAAAATCCGACTTTACAACGTTGCAATGAAATGAAAGCCTGGAATGTTGAATTCTATAAAGGCTGAATCACAAAACGACTATTAAAAAGCGTACAATTAAAAGATTCATAAAGTTACATAATATGAGGTCATACTTACGAATTTCATCAAAATAGAAGGGGAATTCGCCAGGTATACTACAATTGAGCCTCGCTTTCAAATATGTGGCCCAGTTTTGGCTTAATATATGTTTTCCACCGGTATCCTGTTTACAGACTCTCGCCACTCTCGAGTAGACCGCTTTCCCGCAGTTCATAAACTCCACAGCCGTTTCTCGAAAGAAGAATAGCACGTACTCGCCAACGTCGAAAGAGCCCACGAAATTAGTTTCTGCGACAAAATAAAAACATTATAGACTTTCGAAATATATTATTTTATTTAAACTTAAAAAAAACGACACAATTTTATCGTTTTGTGACGTCGATTTCATTAGCATACGTGTGTTTTGTGAAAATCCTGAAAACGCTCTCGAATAAAATTCCTTTCTTTAACATTTCCAATAACTAATAAAAATGTAGGCTTTTATTTCGGGTCGTTTAGCTGACAGGTCAGACATTGTACAAGGTTCTTCTTTATTTCCTTTTATGTTCCTACGATAAAGAGTAAGCACCTATAGGTTTTAGTAGTCTCGTAAAAGAAAGTACGGAATAAGGGACAAAGGCCCAATATCCCGATTAATATAATGAACGTCCCTAGGTTGACTTATTCAATAAAGCTGAAGTTTTGCATAGGTTTTGTAAACTTCGTTGGCAGGCTGAAAACCTGGAACTTTATTTAGCCATTTTATTGATATAGTTTATCTCATGTTTTGAATTAAATTATAATTTATTATATGCAGTTTTACTTCAGGATGACAAGAGATAAAAGTGTCATATTTTGGATGCATAGCTGGCTCATCTACGAGTACATAGAGCTCACGATCATGTACTGCAAAATTATGACGTAACTGTAAATGAGAAAACGTAGGATTGCAAACAATTACATTCAGTTGAACATAATTGGTCTTATTTATGGCGTATTTATCATTGTTAATGGCTGGAAAAGTGAGAAGGGAATTTAGATTTGCTGGTTGTGGTCATCATTAATTCGCTAAATAGCTCCAGCAGACAATGGACAACTATTTTGAATATTTGATTTACATTGACCGTTTAATAATAACCCGGACAGCATTGGACATTGAATTCTAGAATTGACAACTATACCCGTTCAGTGCCGGGAGCCCTCCTGGAGGGTTCACCTAGTCGCATATGTGATGCCGGGAGCCCTCGCGGAGGGCTCATTTTCAATGTAGGTTGCTTACCGAATACAGCATTATAAACCGTGGAAATAAAATCTGATGTATATTTTCAAGATTTATTAGTTTAAGCGTTGGTTTTAAATCCAAGCATTTTTATTTATTTTTAAGTATTTGTTCATGGTTATAAATATTCACAAAAAAAATCAAAGGTTGGAAACTACGTATAGCGACAAGACCCCGTGAAAACACTATTTTACTTCGTTTAACAGTGTTTTATACGGTTGTTGTTTAACACGGTTTTAAACCTAAATCCGTTGACCGTCCGCGATGTTTAACTTTAGCGCAAACTTAATGCCGGTAACCCTCCCGGAGGGTTCACTTCCAATATGAATGGCGGCATGGCGTATAAGTTCTATGAAAAGTGGGTGGAGTCGAAAGTGTTAAAATAAGGTTTGTATCTGCTTTGAAGCTACAAAAACAAAAGACACTTACTGTCAAGCCACTTCGAATCGTACTTCAACGTCCTTTTGAAGTTATACTTCTTCTGTCCCGTCCGGAAATCATACAAATCGTTGCGGAATATGACAGGATCTGCTTTCGTGAACTCAGCGTTGGTTCCCGCGTAAAGTGTGGGAAGGCTGCCAGGGTTGCCATCTGTCACCCAGACGGCTGTGCTGTTGTCTGCCGGGTCGTATGGACACTTCGCCACCCCTAGCCCTACGCCCGGCACGTACTCATGTCGGGGCAAATGTGTGAGGTTCAGCTAAATGATAATAAATAAGGATTTAGTTGTAAATTGAGGAAGTAGTCAGTTTTATTCATATTCATACCTTTATTATAAAAAGATCTTGCAATGGCTTAAAGCTAAGGTAGATGCAATTACGAACCCTGCAGGCACCATTTTTTTTTTAATTATTTAATAAAATTAAATTAGGAAACAACAATTTTTTTTAGAATGTGCTAGTTACTAACATTATTAAGTAAGCTATAACATTTTTCTTTGTTGTTTTCAAAATAGACACAGTGGCTCTTAAAAATAAAACGAGGGAATCTTTTATGTTTCCATACATTAAATATTCGGTTCTTAGACACCCCAATAGCGTGATCTTGGTAAACTGAGCCTTTTACGTAACATGGATCAAGCCTTAATGACGGATTAAATGCGGTAACTTAGACTTCTCCCTAACAGTAAAGATAAATGAGCATGAGAATAGATACATAGATCAATCTTACATTTCGGAGCAACTAGTTGGGCTAGTAACTACTAACTACCCGACTGATCGAACTACTTAATGATGATCGAAGCTATTAACCGTTTACGGGTTATCGTTAAGAGAATGTTACTGATGGACTTTAGATTTAAAGACTAAATTACTGACGGATTCTTTGTTAATCACGGCTCGAGCCTTTAATTACTAAAGTAATTAGGATTATCTCATCAACACTTTATAAATTAGGGATGAGAATCTGGACCCTTTGAACCTGAAAAAGGTAAAAACGAAGTCCTAATTTGTTTAACAGCATAAAAATACAGCAACCCTTTTAAAATTCAGGCATATTTTCCTAAAATTATTTAATATTTTATATTGTGAAACTATCTTGTTATTAAAGCCCTGTTTGAATTTTCCAAAAAAAGTAAACAGAAAATTTTATTAAAAATATAATTTTTTACTTACATAGACAACCCAATCCTTCGGACTGTGCGCATTAGTACCGCACACATATAGCCTCTCTCCGTCTCCTAAAGGCTGCAGCACACGGATGTGGTTCCTACACTCGAAGGGCTCGGACTTGCCCTTGCTCACACACCTGGCCACGTTGCTCGCCTCCAACAGCAACGCGTCCCTCTGCAAAACATGCACGTGTCTAAGATAAATTGTGGCAAACACATGCTTCACATAATTGGTGTGATGGTGGGAACATGTGTCTGCTAATTCAGTAATCGTGTTCAGTTAGCACATGTTGTGGTGTGTGTCTAAGATATTATTGTGGATTTTAAAATGATGTTTGGTGAGAATTTAGTTGGGATTAAACGTGTTAATTTCAATATTAAACTCGGTACTTTAGCAACACAAATACATTTTAACGCTATAATAAAATTAAAGCGTAATATAAATGTCTCGACAGAAACGAAAACAATGTAAACTAGCTTTCCCCCGCCCCGTCGAGCAACGATTCAGTAGTTGACGTGGAATACAGAAATAATCCAGTTCCACATATTAAGCACATTGGAATACCCGCCTGCTCTGATTCGCGCTCGGATACGCCCAGAAAATGTCTAGAATTTCGTCTTTTTATAGACAAAGAATAAGGCTTTATTTTTATTTAGACGTAGATAGCTTATACTCAATCGCGTACTTAAGTAGCGAATAAAACGCACACGTCCTCTTTTACAACAGAATACAAGGGTTTTAGCATCAAATGAGTATGACACTTACGTGTGAAAATGTAGAAAAAGCTTATAATATGAAAGCAAGATGCATTAAAAATCCAGTCTAGTGCCGTAAAAGTGTTCTTTAGTATGCAGCAACCGTAAGCAAGTGGTTCATTTTACTTTATAAAAACACATTAGAACTTAATTTTAGGGTGATATTTGAGTGTTACTGTGAAAGTCTGAATTGCAGTCAAATTAAGACTTAACGAAGCAAACCCGAATCTTGATTTGCCAAAAACTGGTATGTTTTTGTTTTGGCGGTTGAGTGTTTTCAGTAGTAAAATCTTGAGAATTATTTACCAGTTAAAGCAACGTTAAGGTAGAAAATGTATCTACAAATAATAAAAGGTTAAATTACACTTACCTCGCAATGTGATTGACTAATATCAGTCATATTTAATCTGAATACACGATCCCTGCAACAAAGATGGCCACTTAAATGAAATTGTTTATGGTAATAACCGTAATGCAGTAGTAGAAGCACAAGATAATAATAGTTTCTTAGCTGCATTACGTATTCAAATAACAAAAGTAAGACAATCCACGTTGGAATTGAATGAGCTCGGTCCTAGTGGGCGGGTAGCATATGCACAGACAACCTCTTTTTCTCTTTTTTTTGCGTCCACTATCTGCTCAACGAATCGTATAAATTATGCAGAATTGTTAGCCGTTTAACATTAAAGCTTTGTTAGTAAAATGGACGACTAGTATTAGTGCCATTTTAATAATTCCAGTCTTCCTGTACAAAGCAATTAATTTATTAACCCTTTGATTAAAGTTTATTACAAATGTAAGTTGTAACTTGTGGTGTTTCTTACATTCGTCTTAATTTATAGCAACTAGTATTTGTGGCTTGTTAACAAAATAAATGGAACTTCACATCGTATTTTGTTAAAGTTAGTGTGAGAATTTGAGAATGTATCGTTGAGAGTTCAGAGTCAAGATTTATAGATGTTCTTGTATTAGTACTTACGCGAAGCGGTTACGAGTTGCGTAACATCCAAAATTATGTGTTAACGTTGGACGTAAAATAATGTTATTACATTTTCTCAATGAAATCAATATAAAAGTATCAATGAAAATGAAAGATTGGCCAATAAAATATAGCCCTGGTCAAATAGCTCAGTAGAATTAAAATTACTTATTTACTTAATTCATTATTAAATTACGCTTTTCAAGTCACACATACGCTTTTGCATTATTCAAGTTGTTGAAGAAATTAGAACATATTTCTTCATGAATATTTTAAGGTGGCCATTAGGCTATTAAATTAATCATTAAAGTTCATTGTTTGCTGTAAATTGCACTTTATATAAAACTTAACTACCTACACGGAGTATAAAGTTGGCTAAAATTCCGTAAAGTTAGCATTCAGATATTTTAAATACCATAATGTTAAAAACTACACTCTATTTGATGAGGTAGGCAAAAAGTTCACGCATACATACGGCAAGTAAATATGCATTGGATGGGGGAATTACATAAAACAATATCATAAATGTGCATTACTTTACTCGCGGCCACATTTGAATGAAGTAAAAAGCATTCCCGCGGGGGGGCAAATGAGAAAGAATTGCGAATTAGGACACGTGAAGGATAGCTGCTCTGTCAAAACAGAAGTAAACAGACAGACAGACAAACAAACAGACATAAACGAGAAGAGTATCTACAGAGCATTTCTGGCGGTGAATTAGTAAACGGTTGAAACTCGTTTATTGATGCAGCGCATCCAGACCAACTTAAGCTACTAAATTAAACATTCAAAGGTTCAGAAACAAGACACGTCTATAAAAGAAGATTTCATAAGAGCGTGCATTCTGAAAGTCGGCAACTTCGCAAAGAGCTGTCAAATATTTCGCTGTTTTTTTTTAATTTGGCAGTATTACTGTAGAGAAATATAAAATATCGCTAACTAGTGAACTAAAATATTGATTATGAAATGCAATAATTAATATCGTAACACCGAATATATAGTTTTAGATGTAAAAAAAGTATTTGGAAACTTACCAAATGTCCTTTTTACACCTAAAACGGTTACAAAATCAAATTCAGAGTTATAATTGCGATTCATTATTAATATTTTAGGTCACTAAACGTGCGACAATCTAAGAAGCCCGATTTGACTCCTATCAAAATACATTGTGTAATGATGAGAAAAAACAAATCGGTTGCTTTAAAAACCGATTCTCGAGACATCGATTTATCATCCTTAAGAGTTTGTAATCGACTTTTTATCTACTTTGCTTGAAACTGATTCTTGTGGCATATCGTTTAATTACACTTCATCATCATCATCATCATCAGCATATAGCAGTCCACTGCTGGAGATAGGCCTCTCCAATTGCACGCCATTCAGTTCGATTCTCGGCAACTCATATCCAGCTGCTACCAGACACCCTGCGAAGATCGTCGACGCCAATCCACCGATTCCGACATTTATTTCCTTTCCTTATTAGGTCGATGTATGACCGATGGTCGATGTATGAAAAATCAAAATGAAGCTAAAACTATATGTGATCAGATTTTGTTTTTATATGTTTTAACATTTAATAATACAGGAATTATACCTTTTTCTCTTTTCTAAATGTAATATGTTTGCATAAGTATCGATTTTTCAGAACATCGATTTTATTCGGTCAAAAATGGATTAAAACGATCGAAACACTACGGCAATGCACCCAAAGATATGACATTGCAATAACGAACGTCCTTTCAGAATAATCATCAACGAATAATTCGTGTTTTTGAGTGCATTTTTTCCAATATAAAGTAAAAGTTGGTGCTTACGAATGATACTCATTGTTATAGTGTATGTATAACATCGTAATTAATTAGGAGTATCGATATGATTTTTCGGTTTCTTACGTAAACGTTCATACAAAGTTACCGCGACATGTTTATTGAGAAACGTCAAATCAGGCTTCTTAGGTTGTCGCGAGATTAGTTAGCGATATTTCATATTTCCTTATCCTAGTAAAATTGCCAAATTAATCAAAACAGGTAGGTAAATATTTGACTGCTATTTGCGATGTTGCCAACTTTTAAAAAGAACGCTCTTTTATCACAACCCATAGCATTAATTTCAAAGCCCGCTTGCAGCACTTTTTTTTTTCTTTTTTTGTTTTAACCCTTGCCCCACACTAAGAATTTCTTCCTGTATCGTGGGTATCGTTTACAAACATAGAAACTCACATACACTAACACCCAGACCCGGAACAACTACTTGCAGATCATACAAATATTTGTCGAACCCGCGACACGTTGCGCAGTAGTCGATCGGTCAGCCACTGCGCCAACCATGTCCTCAAAACTCACTAAATACGTTTAGCGCTTAACGTATTTAGTTATATGTAGTGCAAGCGGTCCTAAATATCTTATAGGTAGATAAATCATTAACAAAATGAGTGCCACAACTTTAATGTAAAGCACACACAAACGTCACGTCACGTAGATGGACGTAGTGACAAGAAAAATGACCCAGCAAGAACAAATAAAAGTTGACAGAAATTGGTGGATAATATGGTTTCATGCCTCAAGCCCATTTCCCTTGCCATCATTATAGTGACGGCGAGTGGTTGTGGCAACACACTAATCAGGTACAATTGTAACCTCGTATTTATACTACGCTTTCTGATAATATTTTCAGTGTATTTTTAGGAATAATTAGTAGTGAAACAACATAATATGCAAGGTATTTTTGGTAATTGCGAGTAATTATATACAGGGATTTTTGGTTTCGAATTAATTGGTCTAAAAGTAGCATGATTTCAGATTGAAATCTTTTAATTCTCGTTCATAAGATTTCTATTTGATTCTAGCATCTGTGAGGTATATAATATTGGCTTTCTTGATTCTCCAGAGTTGGTATGATTGGATTAACAAGGTCACATTAACTGTCACTACTTTTTAGGGTTCCGTACGACCGAATGAATAAACGGAATCCTTATAATCCTATAGGTATCTACTCGTGTATCTGTCTGTCCATCTGTCACAGCCGAGTTGCTCCGAATATACTGGACGGATTAAGTTGAAATTTGGTGCACGTACGAATTTTTGTAACCCAAACACAAACGTGTAACGTAAATAAAAGAATTTTGAATATGGGGTTCACTTTTAGGGGAAAATTATTACATTCAAAAATAAGTTTTGCTAACTGTACCGTGTGACATATCTAATGAAAGAGCTTGTATTTTTTATAATTTCAACATAAATAGTTTTAAAGTTATAAAAAAATGGATGACATCCCCCCCCCCCCCCCCCCCGAAACTGCTGAGCCAATTTTTTTTAAATAATACAAATAATGGTTACTCATAGATTACAGGAAAACCTATAAGAAGTCTATGGTCTCAAAATAAGATGATAAATCTCTCAATATTGTGCGAACAAACTTACATTTGCAGCTGGAATGTATGGAAGAACATGTTTTTCAACTACAATGTGCAGTTTGTTCTTGGGATAAATTCATCCCAACTACGGAACCCTTCATTGTGCGTGGTCCGACACGCACGTGGTCGGTTTTTTTTTTGGGGTCCCTTCTCGGAGGGTACCAAACGAAATACTATCCTACAAAGCCTCCGCTGTCCGTTTGTCTGTTAGCGGGCTGTATCTCATGAACTATAATTGGTAGACAGTTGAAATTTTCTGTTGATTGTGTATTTCTAAATAAAGTAAAAAATTAAAGGGTGTCCCTTTTTCGGCCTTTTTTGCTAAGTATAGTACACTGGTACGGAACCCTTCGTAAGCGAGTCCGACTCGCACTTGGCCGGTTTTTCTTCATACATTGTTAATATTTATTATATTTTGTAAAAATAAAGCAAATGTTCACACCCAGAGCTCGCAGCTTACATTTCTCATTTATGTATATTACATCCACGTTCAGAAGTTATGTTATAAAATTGCATTGTAGTGTAGCATAGTACTTACATAGCACCAACGTAAAGTGTATTTCTCTCCTCATTCAAATACAAAGTGCGGTAGAAGAGACTGCCGCATGAGAATTCTCTTATATGATCTGAAACAAAGAAAAGTATATTTAGTACACTGCGGCATTTCTCTTGATAAGGTACTTATGTAACAGTTTGTCCCTAATACTTTATTCGCGTTAAACGTTGATTATTCTGTTTTTTTCATACTGTATCTTTAGCTATACCTAAGAACTCAGAATTTCGTAGCTTCATAAGTCCACCTATTCAGTCCTGTTCAATACAAAATTTTATTCAATCAAATTATCAAAAAGAGTTTATAAGGTTCCTCAAAACGAGAACTTCATGTAAAAATTACAGTAGTAGTAAGTAAAACTTATTTTTTTCCAGAAATAGTAATTTACGAAGAAAAGAAATCCAACCACCACAACCATTTTAAAGTTGATTCATGGCTGGTTTATGCAATGGATTTGTAAGTATTCTACCATTTGCATAAGAATTGGCTATCGAAATATAATAACAGTATTTTATACAGACAAACTGTTCAGTACAATTTAAATCAATAATAGTATGATAATATAAAATATATGTTTTATCGAGAGATAAAATTGTGTTTGTTCACCATTTACTTTGAAACAATTATAAACACACAAAATCTAAAGTGGTACTCATAAAAATATAAAAGTAACCCTAGTGTGTCACGATATTATTATGTAGTAATAAAATCGGAACCATTGGTGTCTGTTTACGTATCATAAATTCTAAATGACAGGAAGCTATGCGTCGAAATAAACGATTATTTTTATTTCGACAATTAAACAAGTAAGGTAATCTGATATTTTACAACAAGTCTAGCTAGAACAACCTACAATCATTGATCTCAATCCAAAACTGACAGATAAGACTTTATCTGTTCTGTGGATAAGACATAGAGAAGAGACATACTTTCTGTATTCAAATCTACGAGTATTTGGTCAACTGGATCCACTGAAAATGGACCCGCGGGATCACTCCCAGTTAATTTACTTCTGATTTTGCAACACTGTCGAAATCTGTGCTATTTATTGTCGTAATAATAGGTTGCTATTGGGTTGCTGCTATCAGAGTCCAATAAATCTTCGAAAAAACTGTAGTTTCAAATCTAGATTCAAGCTGAAAACGTTTTGAAACACATTTAAATAAAATCCCTAACAACAAAACAATGTATTCCGTATGCAATTTCAGAAGGTAAGTAATTATAAGTGAGGGTAAGAAGGCCGTGATTATTGGCAGGTGGTCGTACCGGCGCGCACGCAAGCTCACGTGACAGCGCGCCCGCTCCATCGCACGTTCACAACGACCTCTACTTAACTATAATTAAACTTTAAGGTACATAGGTGTATACAGAATATTGTCTGTAATAATTATGTAAGTGAACGTAACCTATGTTTTATTAGAGCAATTTAATATAATAACAAGTAGTGGTGGCCTAGTGGTTATGGCCCCGCCTTCCAAGTTGTAGGTCGTGCGTTCGAACCCAAGCGGGCGCTTTACTTTGTGTAAATCATTTCATCACCACTGCTCTCAAAACGGTGCAGGAAAACATCGTGAGGATGCACGTCCTCGTGCATCGTGGCATGTCCTAGAACCAAAAATTCGAAGACATGTGACATCTACCAATGCGCACTGGGCCCACGTGGTAGATTACAGCCCACTCCCTCTCGAAGAGAGGAGGCCTGTGTGCCAGCAGTGTGAATATTATTGTCTGATTACACAATATACGGTTTAAGACATTTATTTATTTCTCAAAAAGAATACAATTCACTTATCATGAGAAATACAAGTTAATGTTATTACTAAATACATGAACTTATGAAGAACGGTAGGTACTCGTCAATAATCTATTAAATAGTAGATGTACAAAAAGCATTTTTAGTGGGTAACAAGAAAAAGTAAGTGTACTATTACATACAATAACGTAGACCGTTGCCCACTCATTATTTTGCCGGTTGTGCCTCGCCAGATTTACTTGGAAGAACTTGATGGAAGCTACAAACCAAAGCATCAAACTAGGCACTAGTCAAAAATTATGGAAAGCTAAACCAAAGGCTCACCAAGACCTTTTTCAGCAGTGGTTTTGTTTTTAGACAAGAATTAGCAAACCTGTATATCTGTCACGTTGTATTTAGATATCGTAGAAGGCAAGAAAAACATGTATTGAGACTGACAGAATGGACAGCTGCTCCTCCTGTTTGCTAACAAATGATTCGATTACCCATCATTATATTCAGTACCTATCATTATACCAAGATACCATCCCGCACTGCGCCAGCGTGGTGCATTACAGACTATTCCCTCTCAAAGAGAGGAGGCCTCTGTCACAGAATTGGGAATTATTGGCTGATTACGCTTGTATCAAACAAAATTCTTATCAGTCGTTCATAAGTAGTGCTCATTGATATTACCATGTTCAGTAATGGAAGTTTATCAACTGATAAAACTCGTTATCAGGTATCGAACCGCTCAGTGCGAAGAACTCGATGGTTCTTCAATCCAATTCGGTTTTGGCGGATGTGATGCCCAGAACAAATATTAAGCAAGATAATTGATTACTTTTTATAAAGTTCTGCACGCAATCGATAAATAAATATGAATGTACCTATACTATTCTATTGAATGTATCACAAGCAAGAAGGAATAAATACTCGTAGAATACAAGAATCACATATACGAATCCTAATTTCACACTCAATTTGCAGGGTCGATGTTCGTCGAATCAAAGTTAAGTAAGTGAGGGCGGCTATTTCCTCCATCAAAAGGCTTAGTTTGATCCTCCCTCAATTACTTATTCATCCTGCTAGTTGATTATAAAGGAGGCGTATGCCGCCTGCCTAAAGAATCGGTGAAACCGGTACGGACGAATTGCGGACACGGCTCCGGACACGGACACCTTGCGGACAAAAAACGCTCAAACCAAAGCGGATAGCGTACGGAAGAGTGTCTACTACGCGCTGAGCGAGGCGTTGACGTAGCGTAGAAGCTACGTCGCTACGTCGCTTATGCGTGATTGTACCGAAACCACGGTGCGTGGATGCGACAATTGGGCAGCGTCTTCATTGCGTATACGTTCGACAAACGCCGATATTGGATTTATGCAAAATTTCAATAGTCTAAAGTCGAGTGGTCGGTTATAAATTCCAGCGTGAACAAATGAAGGCTAATTACCACATTGTGATGATTTGCTCAGTGAATCACGTGATAAGCATGGATATGTTGACACTACCGGACACCGCGCCAATTACAGCACTAATGAACTCATTGTTTGCTCGTCTAATGAACCGTATGCTCCGCCATTGCAGTATGAACACATGATCTTCTTATAATTAAGTTTTATCGGGAACAGTGTGTGCCGAGCTTAAGTCCCTTAACCTTCAAAGTGTTTCCTTACACAGTATCGGGGGTACAACGGATTTATTTTGTAAACGTATTTTTCCTGGAAGAAAAAGCAATTTCCTTAGGTATTATAATAGCGACTTAAACCTTAAATAAATTTTATCAAAACATTATTATTTTTTCTAATAGTAGCTCAGTAATTGTAAATATTTTGAGAGCTGCCAATGTTAACAATATTTTTATATTAAACTTTAGTCTAGGTACATACTTATATAATATTTGACAATTTCTGAACACTTGATCCCAACCTAAAATATCCATAACAAGTGACGTAATAATGTTAATAAATTAATTTACAGCAAATAGGCAATACGGGTAAGTGCGGTTAAAATGTAAATCCATAATAACGAGGTGAGGTATCGCGCGACGGCAGCAATGACGACCGCATTATGCTGATACCATCGCATCGGAGGGTTAAAATACCGCAACAAGTAAACGGGCGGACGACTGTTTGCTGAAACGTGCCGGCAATGGTTAACTCGTGTTCCTACTGAAATTCGTGCTGATGTTTTTACGTTGAATTGTTGTTTCAATAATTGACGGTGTTGTTGGAGTTGAATGTAACTTGTCGACTTAGGTTAATACGTCAACGGTCGTCATGACTTTTCGCTATCCTCTACATATAATGGGATATTCCTCGAACAGTAGAATTGGACTTAATCACCACGGTTGGTTGACGCTAAACTGGTGATTGTTGTACTGACAACTTACCTTGTATAGCGAATAGCGAATACTTAGTCGGAATACACACAAATTCCCAAGATATGGATCAAGTTAGTCTCCAAAACTAGACACTGAAAAACATCAAAAACACTTATTACCTAGGTGTCTAAAAAGTGTCGATTGACATTAATTTGAGTACCAGTATCAATATATCCAAATGAATACAGCTACCATATGACTGATATCCTCTAGTCTACCTTACTCAACTCCCACGCAGAAAAGTATAGACTGTTCTATTTTCAGCCAAGTCCTCAGGGGAAACGTAATAATAAAATAAATATGCTCTCGTAAGCCTAACCTTCGTATAGTTGATGCAGTGTTTCTATTTACTTAGGTAGTGATTATAGTGGGTGTAAGATAAAAACTTAGAAAGTGAAACGTGGGCAGTCAAAGAGCGGTAACTGTGCGAAATTATAATAATATTCCCTTTTAATTTCACTAGGTACTCTATTCAAAGCTTTATCCACCACCATTCTTAAAGCGTTGGCTGATATGTGGGTCTCTCCGATCTTGGGGCGGTGTATACGCAGTCAATCGCAGCAATACGCAGGGATCGGCGTGCCTCACGCAGCTTAGAATAAATGATACCTACTAACACTAGTTTATATGTTTACATTGTTTCTAACAAATATAGAAGTCATTCTGAAATAACGTTTTTATTTATTTAATGAAAACGAAAACATTACCATAAAGTTCGTAAGCATATCCTCCAAATTGCCTACTAGATAAAATAATACATCTCACTATCAATATCTATACATTATACAAATAATAGCAATTAAATACTGTATACATTGAATATTTTGTGGCCAAGAAATAACAGCCGCACGGGTCGATCGATCAGGTTAAGCTACGCATGCCGCGGTTTGTTCGTGGATGGATAACCATCATTACATAGCAAAACCCCTTCGAGCCGATGCACGGGGGGGGGGAGGCGCTTAAGCTATTGGTCCGGCTGTCATTCGCACATCTTTGACAGTCGTTACGGGTCCGAAGCCCAAAATTTTGACAACCAGTCTTACCAAGGGGTATCGTATTACCCAGTAACTGGGTTTTGGAGCTCAAATAGGCAGTTGCTTCATGTAAAATACTAGTATTCAGCTGCATTCGGTTAGACTGGAAGCCGACCCCAACATAGTTGGAAAAAGCTAGGCAGATGATGAAAAAAAGTAAGTCTGATGCCGAAAATATCGTTTGTTTAGAACTTTTATCCGTTTGTCTGTTTTTTTATGTTCTGGATTGGAGCAAAAACGGCTGAATGGATTTGAATGAAATTTGCCACACAGATCGTTTATAACCTGGATTAACTGATAGGGGACTTTTAATCCCGTAGTACGTTTCCATGGGATATTTTCCGACATCCACGAGAGCGAAACCGCTCGGGCTTTTCTAGCTATTAATAATTGTGTTCGTCTACTTTCAACGATTAATTTTAGAGACTGAATTGACCACGAAATAATTAATGTCTTCACGGATAATATTCTTATTAAGTTGTTGACAACTTGACATAACTACTTAAATTAGCATAAACAACCAAAACGTTTTAAAATAAGAAAAGGAATTCTTTGCGAACTAAATATGTCGTTGCCGACCGCAGCAGCTGTGTACAGAATGTGTTTCCTTTTTTATTCCGACGCAATTGTAACTGGTGTGCTCCGGCCCTACATGCACGTCGGTGTATTAATATCCTTGCATGTATTCGAAAATGAGAGAATTAGCGCTTTAAGCGCATTATGCATGCGTGCTGGCATTAAACTAAATAGCTTTTGCCCGCAGCTTCACTACCCGTTATTTGGCTATATTTTAAGTGCCAGTAATGCTCTTTTATTTTCATTTGTTGCCGAATATTTAAAATAAAAACATTGGAACGTTAAGTTTTAAAATAATATTCTATAAAGTTTCAGTGTATAAAAATACTCTTTTTGAGAAAACGGTTCCTTGTAAACACGTTCGATATAATTTACGATACTAGATAACGGAGCTTCAAAATAACTAACTAAGAAAAATGCCGAGCAAATATCAGAAAATCTAGTTGGAAGGTTGGAAGAGTCATGGTGCTACCTCTCCCCACAAACTTCGTAAAGGAGTGTGTCATTAAGAATTTAAAAAACATTTTGCTCTTAAAAAAGCAATGATGTGTATACATACGTACGCAGCAGAAATGTACATAGGTAATAAAACAGTCCCATTACTCCCGGTTACCGTCCCAGTACACGAAACCCGAAAGTAAATCAGACACCAGCAGTTCAAATAAAGTCTACGTATTTACAAAGAGCTCACACGATTGTCGGCGACTTGCAGAGAGAGTTGTCTGTTTACTTAAAAAGAACAATTCTCTAGTAAACGTTTTACTAAGCGTCTGGCATAGTATCCCCTACCAATGTTCAACGTTTTAAACTCGAAGCTAATGCGCGTCGGGCGCAGAGCGCGGGTAGGTTATGTTTGCGGTGGGAGCCAGTGCGGTTCTCACTTCTCTACTTATTCCGCTGCACGTGATTTCCATGGTTAGGGATTTGTTGCATTCTTTTTGCGTGTTTCAGTTGCGCGTTCGTCCGGTCGGAGATGCGGTTCGAGATAACGACAGTCTTCGTAAATCTGCACTGTCCGAGTCGCCGCTGTGTAGCCGTGTTTGGCTCTCTACTCCACATTGATATCTAAAAGAAAATACTCTAGAGAAACCGCACTGACGTGTTTTGCTAAAATACTGTGATTTATTTTCGTTTTACAATTTTAAGTTAGATTTTCAGAATAGTATCAAGCTTAAAGTGCCTTTAAACCTTACCTCATTTACGACTTCTGGGAAATAATATTTTATCTCAAACAGCCATGCTAATAATCTGTATGTAAGTACAAAACTTTGTATGTGTATCTCCGAAACTGGAAGCCGCAATCCTCAAAGGATTGGTATGAAAATTGGCACGTTTATAGCTACGGTCTAAATCTCAGTTATATTTGGAGACGGGTAAAATCCTAAGGGTATGTTGATGGGACTTATGGTTTTAAAGTAGCTCCGGCTAAAAATAAATTATACGTAATATGTAGAACTGTACTACGTTAAAAGAACTTTGGAAAATATTTTACAAATGATTACAGTTATAAATTAAATTTTACAAACTTAAACAAAGTCAAAAATTCTGGACCAAAGTAATCAGCATTCAAATTAATTTCAACAAAAAACAATGTAATGAAAAAACATTACTGCGCATTCGTTTCAATTGAGTATTTTACATAAAGGGGAGAGGCAAAAAATACAGATATATGGCGCCAGAAGTGTCGAGCGGACGCCCGGGGCGCTCATTAAGGCCGGGACAGGCGCCCGCGCCCAAACCGTGTTGTTTTTACACGGATTTCGCTGTTACAATTACCACGGTAAGGTGACGATGCTTCACTTAATTCAGTTACAAATGTTTATGTCTCAGATACATTATGCTGCACAACAAAGACTTGTTGTTTTAGGCGTACTAAGAAAGCAGTAACTCATGCTACGGGTTTAGTTCTGCCATCACATTACGACTTGGCCTCTTATGTTACAGGTGAGAGGCAGTAACCATATTAACTAGCAGATGCACCGTTGGATTATTTGGGAACTTGTCATATAAAAGGTTTCAGTCTGTTTTTTAGTGCCAGAAATGATACATATGAAACTTATGCAATATCTTATTTTATCTCTTACGTCTCAGCAGGGTTGAGTAATAATAAGTGTATCTTTAAGCTAAAAAAGTTTAGTCAAATAAACCTGAATGTGTAAGCTTTCCTTTAAGTCCCGAAAGGAATAATTGGGTCTGAAATGGAATTTACACCCAAACGAAATCGGGATACCACACACGACCAGTTTCTTTACCTAGAGAGGAGCTTACAATAGGCATGGAAAGTTTAGGAACATCAAAAAGTTGGAATACAACGAGTATTCATTTAAGTCATTCCACATTACAAACATTCCACGTTATCTTGCTATTCCCACTACATAGGTAGAAGAAGTAGGTACGTTCACTACTAACTAGCTAGCTAGATAATAACATAGAAAAATCTAATTAAGGTTAGCACAAGTATGGCGGGTGCCCCATAACAAGGATCGTAACCGCAAGTCACCACAACTAGCGACGTGCACTTTATCTATTAAGAAGATGTCTGTGCCTTTCAACTAACAGAATTTTTAATCAAGTTGGTTGCGGCGCCGCCTCGGCACAAGTACGCCAGATTAATGTAATTCGACGACGCCATCACAAAGGCAAATTGTAATCCTCCCTCTTTTCATTTTATATTCCCATAACGTGGCTCTCACACAATGTGTCGTATTTTTACTTTATTCGACAGGACCATGCATTATGTAGATACACATGCCACTGTAGTGTTATTTTACTATCGTGAAAGGAACAAGTGTTTTGCTAACAAACGTTGAATTGCAACAAAGGTATGATTTGCATAACGTCATCTCCAATGCAGCCTTTGACTCGGGTGTCGGATGGATGTCAGCGGCCCGAGCGGCCCGAGCGGGTTGCAGGCGCAGTGTTCAGAACGCCCCTTAAATCGGCCGATTGCGGCACAGTCGTTAGGAAGGCCAAAGTGTCGGGACAATTAAGTTGAAGCGGCGATTGTGAACGGTGCCAAAGCGGATGTAGGTCAGTGAGTGCGGAGTGGACCCGCACCACTAAGGTGACAGCGGATTCAACTACGCCGTGTCATGACCTCGACAATCCTGCCCGCTTTGGCAACGCACCTCGCGTCCCAAATACTAAACTTTTGTTATTGTTACATTATCATCCCTATTTCTACATATGCAATGAAACGACCCTTGAACTTGCAGTTAATAGTCTTTGCAATATAATACGATACAACGCCCTCCCCATTTGAGCTGATCTACATTATTTTCGACATAAAATCTTATCTATGAACTCCTTAAAGATGCATTCTACGGAAGGAGCCGGCGTCTATCTAAACAAGAAGGGGAGATAAGGCGGTTTAGTGCACTCATATATACAGCTGATGCAAGATATTCAAGACTTTAAGTCTGTCGTTATGTCGAAGCCCTCCATCCGACCTCTTTGACGGGATGACTTTATGTGCAACATATTGTATACCTGACTCTAATCCGATTAGAAAGATACATAGTAGATATAAGCTACCCGGCACAATACTTGAAGAAAATATTTTCACGATGATTTTATCTTTAGAACTATAATGTTTTTTTGGCCTAATAATCGTTACAGTCTTGAATTAGATTGACAGATCGGATTGATAGGTTGAAAATAATAATCCAGTCGTCTTTTGGAATGAAAAAGTTATCAGGATTAAGACAAGCCCCATGAATAGAAAATTAGCAATTGAGATTAAATATCGTAACCGACGATATGTGAGACAGAACACCTGCCTAATCCCTCGGGATCAGAAGCGATTACGTTGTGTAACTAAATAAATTACTTAATTAATTCAATCTCGTTTAACACTTACGCCCTGTGGTCTCTATTAATTCAAACACAGCATTATCTATGTAACACCCAGTTTATGCCTCCAAGCTCGTGTAGCAGCCCAACCAAGTAATTCTTTGCAGAGCCATACATTATAACTGAACTAGTTCGCCGTGTGATACCACTAAAAGCTTCGTATATTCACCTATATGACCCTTTTTGAGCAAAATTGTACTTCAGAACGGAGCTACAAAGAATATTTATACATGAAAGCAAACAAGATTTTTCTCGCTATTTAGAATGCCTCTTTTGGATAGTGTAAAATATGAGTGCGGCCGCCGTGAAATGAGCTGTGGGTCTGTCAGCGCGCGTCGCCGGCTGCCGTCTGAATTTTGTACATAGCAATTTTCGTCAACTCGGGAAAACATCGAATTAATCCGCTAAAGATAATGAGGATGGAGGTGAGTGTTATTGCCTCATTAATGGCGTTGATTGGCATAATATATAACATACACATTCATATTACTGTCAGTTTATTTAATTTATCAATAACTGATTTGCTTATTCGTTATTTCAACGCTGTTTTCCCCGGAAAAGTCAGTTAAATTTACAGCGTGACAGACGTGGGATATTTTGGTATTATCCACAATCATATCATTTCAAGCACGTGAAAAAATAACACTGAAAATATCGTAAAATTCATTCATCATTTTATTTCGCGAGTCTCGTGTCAACACTTTTATTCCCATCAAAATGCAATTTAAAACAAAGACTTTTTTTAACTGTTGTAAGGTTTAAAAGTTTTTGACTATGGCGAAAGCTTGAACACAAAACTGAAAATGAAAAATATCAAAATAAAAGGCTATAAATTTACCTTGCATAGATTTTTAACTGTATTTTGTTTGAAACATTTTTAACGCGACAAACGAGATATTTTTCTAGTTTTAACTAGTTTTTCCAATTTTCCACGAGAAAGTTAACTGTTCGGAACAACAGCTCGACAGTGACATGACACAACAAGAGGTTCCGTGAAAACTGTCTGTCTACGTATCTCGTTGAATGATGGATTGATTTACACTAGCCTATAAGCGGGAATAGTAACTTGAAAAATTTAAAACTATAGATATACTTTTCTTTCGGAATTTACTTGACACGACGATTCCGAAAACTAAGTAAACGTATGTCCGCGCAGTTTGAATGCGCGTGCGAATGTTGTATTCGCACGCGCATTCATAACTGGGCTTTAACGTGGTTGATACAATTCAAATGCGAGCCAGTCATTCGCTTGCAAACTTATTTCGGTGCACCTTGGAGCATAAGATGTAGACGCATCTTTACTGTTTATTTTTCTTTTTTTAGACGTAATGAAAAAACTTAACCTTAACTCAAGATGTGTGTGAATTTTTCCCTATACCAGAGATTGATTAACTACGACTCTATACCTACACCTAAATAAATACCAAAATGATCAAAATGTCCAAGTGTAGTTTGGAGGGGAATTAAATATGGCATGTGCGGATGCGGGCGACGACACGTGGTTAGCGAAGCGTGTCACTGATAGCTCCAGTCCCTCGTGCCCGCGGCCGCGTCACGCTTGCGATGCTTACGTGCAAACAAATACTGAGGACCGCATGGAGAGAGCTAAATAAGGCAGAATTGTGTAGATGTGTAGATGTATAGATCTTGGTGTTGTATAGGCACCATTATTTATAGAATTGTCATAATTAGAAAATTTCTTTTTTAACCGATTTCCAAAAAATAGTTTTTTTTTTTTTTTTCTATCAGTGTCCATCGATATTTTCGTCAGTTGTGGACCGATATTGAAAATTCTAAAAATACTTTGAAATAAAGTGTATGAACTTTGCTTGGGTTGTTTTTGAGTTAGCTTCAATAATACGTATTTTTCCACTTAGTTCATGTGAATGATGTTATAATAACTTCCTGTCACTTTTATTTGATTCTGAATTTGTGTGGGGTAGGTACACACATCTAAAAGTTCAAAAGGGTGGGCGAAGCAAGGATTCCGCAAATGTGAAATATTAACTAAAAACTTTTTACAAAAAAAAAACAACCGACTTCCAAAAACACAACGTGAAACATAACTAATTTCGGAAGTCAGTGTCTTTGGTGTTGAATTTTCGTTTTCAACCACCGACTTCCAAAATTTAAGTTATTTTTTGTCCACCGACTCTATCTATTGTTCCGACTTTATCATCAGCATAAAACTGTTGTGCAATATTTGAACTCGATTCTCGAAGTAGGTGAAAAATCAAACCGAAAATTCGACTGTTAGAGAGATGGTTGTACAGTGTATGCCATACAATTCCTATAAAAGACCTCCTCCTCGTGGCAATAGTGATTTAAGAAATAACATCTTCTATACATAGTATAAAACAAAGTCACTTCGCGCTGTCTGTCTCTATGTATGCTTAGATCTTTAAATAGTTTTAAATATCAAAAAAGAAGAAGAAAGGAGAAGATCAAAATCCGTTTCTTTTTTAAATAGATAGAGTGATTCAGGCGGAAGGTTTTTGTGTATAATACATTAAGGTTTTGTGTAAATTGGCCGTAATCTCTTACGGCTTACGCGGCGCACGCCAGTACAACTCCCAGATGGCATGATTTTTTTAACTTTTTAAGATATACAATTCTGTAAAACATAAATTTGATGTATATAAAGTCCGCGATAGCATATGTCTATCTTCTAAGGATGATGATGATGTAACCATTTTTATCTTTCAGAATTTGATAAAAATTTCATTGTTATTTCCGAAGCTATTTTGACCGGTATTTTATTTATCCTTATCCAATAAAATATGTTATTTAAATTGGGCATATAATTTAGATTTAAATATGCCTTAACATCATATCATTAAAATAAATACTTTAAAAGATATCACAGATTCAAAATTACGCGTGACAAAATAATTATGGTTGCCGACAACGCGGGCGCAGCGGTAGGAATCAATGACTTTTCCTTGGATATTAGATATCTAACTAATCCCAGTAGTACGTACCCGTGGGATATTTTCCGACATCCACGCGGGCGAAGCCGCGGGCAAAAGCTAGTTAAAAAATAAAAGGGACATCAAAAATCACGCTGACTCATAACTATACCATTCGTTAATGATCATTACTAAGTCCCCCGTCTAGTTGTGTTCCCCTGGGGGAAGGTTGATGGCACTGGGATTAAAGGTCGATAAGAATTCATTATGTGGTGGGCAGACAACTTCTTTTAAATTAGTTATTAACATCTTTTTTTTTGTCGCCTCTCAGGAGTGCCTCATTGGTGGTGGACTCCAGTGGTCGCTGCTGAGGGCGAAGTCTTGGATTCGAGCCTCGGGTCATGCCAAGTGTTTTGGGTTCTTCCAGTAGTAAATTTTATTAGCAGCCCGGACTTTGAATGTGTGCCAGATTTCTAGATATATATATGCCTATCGCGAAATAGGAATGTACAACTCACCTCTGTCTGCCTTTACAGGAAACATTGCCGTGATATTATGTGTATTTTCTTTTTTATCCATTTAGAATAAACATGTAACACGATACGCAAAATAAATACGTTTAGTACATTTCACTTGTCTACAATATCTTTTTCATTTCCGTCGTATGTCTAAATAACAGAAGTGTTGAGGCAAAGCGGGAACAATGAGCCGCCAAGCGGATGCGTAGCACGCGTCCCACACATACCTATGTACGTACACATGTCTGTATGTAATTTAATTCAGCTCATTCAAAAGCGCACACGTACTTTATGCAGCCTACAATCAGTGACTGCTACGTGCGTAGCAGAGGGTCTACGCTTTTCGTAGCGATGGTTAACTTTAGTTAGACGTCCACTGTCTAGGGAGATTATAAAAATATAATTACTTTTACTACGTTAAAAAAAAACTATGATTAAAACGGACTGCTACGTGCGTCTATGCTTTTCGTAGCGATTGTTGACTTCAGTTGGTGTAATTTCAACTGTGTTGGAGTTAATAAAAAATGTGTGTCCACTATTAGGTAATGGTATCTTCTCTTTTTGGTTACTCTTCCTACCCCAATATAAGTTTCTCGTAGGAAATACGTCTTCCGTTATATGGATTGATAATAACCTCACAGAGTGTGTTCGTGATTTTTTTAGGCTATTTATCCAACACGTCAAGTCCAGAATACCGAAGTCATGATGCAGTTTCTTGTTAGAAAGAGCGAATCGTACTGTGCATTTCTACTTCATTAAATTCAGCACATTACATCTTTAACCCAGCACATTAAGCATAACATTTTTGTCACGATTTGCCACTAATTGCAACTCTAGTTAACGCGTTAAAGATCATAACTACGATCATTAAAACTTTGACCTAGCATTCTGGGAACCTAATCTCAAAGTTGCTATTAACAGAATCTTTTCCACTTTGCTCGTTCTTCTGCAAACTACGCATCATCTTATCAATATTTTTTTACAGGCGCTGATCATTTAGGAGAATGGTTGGCCAATTTCATATCTCAGTACATACCGCAAATATACGTATACCCTCAATAAAATTCAAGTAACACAGTCTGATACACGCAGGGCTACACAAATTACTTCAATAAGCACGCATGATGGAGGACGAGGTTCCCACGAAATGGCGAAATTCCATCCGCCGTGGATGCGCCACTGAATACAAATTCACATGTACTCCAATTATAGGAAAACGATTTGGTACGAATATTCTTGGCAGACTTGCAAATTTCGTCTCGAATCAGCAAAATATACTTATTTTGTTGGGAGTTAGAATGGTCCCGTCATGAATTCGTGACTTTCCTTTTCTGGATGAGCCAAACTGGCCTCCCGAGGGACCGAGATGGTAGATCTGTTACGTCGCCACTGACGAAAATTGATTGATATTACAGACCACTTTTGAGGTGACTTTAGTGAACTGTCAACTATTATTATCCTCTATGGACAAAACACTAAGGTATTTAATAACTACGTGTTTATATGCTTTACTAAGTTTCTACCTCTCTAACGTCACGGTTTTCAATATTTTTAAAATAGGTACCTACCTGTTTTAAATTACAATAGGTAAAATAACGTGTGTTAATTAGCTACGTCCACTACGATTCACCAAGCAAGCTTTAGTTTTAATTAAATAAATGCCCCCTTTAAAACCATTCTTAATTAAAATTAAATCATAGTTCTCTAAGTAATTCGTGATATTAACAAATTATATTATTTCCTTGCAGTAGGTCACACAAGTTAGTTACAATGGATGTCACGTCCACAGGACACGTACGATGGACGGACGTAAAACGAGTTGTAATTTTAATTAAAATGTCACAACTTTTGAACCCATAATACAATTAGATACTTTAGCATAAAGTTAACATAATACGTTCTAATTCAAAACGCGGCGGATTTCAAATTTCCACCTTTATGTAAGAAATGAATTTAATATTTCATTTACATGAGCACTTTGTTGAATAATTTCGAGTTTAACTTGAAAGTTCGTACCTGTATTTCAGTTTTATCCATAAAGAACAAGGTTTTGGTAAGTGAAACATTAAGGTCAGGATTTCAGACACCCACGCCTGTCTACGAGCATATTGTTAATCTTAGAATAAGTTGTCTGTACACTGCGCGGAGTTTGAACAAGTTTAGTCACGGAAATTAATTTTAAGTAGAATAACTTCGACGATCGTATTGTATAGCTATATTTTGGGACTGAAGTTAATGTTTGTGATATTGTATTTCATTTTCTAAAGGAGCTTTGATTGGTTAAGGAACAATCATTATTATAATTACCAAGGCCATAACGAAAAGTACAGTATCTATATTTTTTTTTTAAATTAAACAATTATATATTAGATAGGTACATAATAACCTCAAAGTTTATGAACCGACTTTAATATACTAGCAGCATTCTACACATTTATGTAACTAAACCTATACCTATTTGCAAGTTTCAGTAACTACATATATAAAAGAGCAAAGCATGCCATTCCGATACTTTTGAATAAAATTTTACATCACAACTGAATTTTGCCTATATCCTGTCCAAAGAACGAACTTGTCAAATCCCAAATAAATATTTTTCCCGAACACATATTTGACTAAACAACAAAGCAAACTAGCACTCACTACCTACATACCGTAAACTGTTTGTGCGTCCTATTACTAGCTGCACAAAAGGCGAGCCGGTTCAAAGTTCAAAACGGAGTACTAGAACATTGTAGGTGCCGACTATGGGCTGAAAAGGGCAATAAGAGAGGGCGAAGAGCTCTCGGAGGCGTCCCGCGTCGTCGTGGGCTCGCCGGCGCGGCGGCGTCCCGGCTAAGCCACGTGCGCCTTTCTAATTAGCCCAGCAGTCAGCTTGCCGCAAATGAACACCAACATTCAATGTGATTTTTTAAGAAAGAAATAGTAAATGATTAGGCTGAAATTTCTTTTGAAAATTAATAGTTAGGGTACTTATTAGAAACTCTTGATAATGTTGATACCACAGATAAAATTTTGAACTTCGTTTAAGTGAATTTCCATTTAAATTCTAAGGGACGTTTCAAAGTGACTAGAAAAGCAGTTCAACCTTTTAACACTTTGGAACTTAATACCAGAGTTACTAACCTATAGTGCAAAATACTGTTAAGTTGACACAACAGAAAAAGGAATACCTACTTAGGTTATTTAAATGAAATTACAAGCTCTCTACTCTATGTAGAAAATATCAAAGCGATTTAACAATACCTACATTACTTTTTATTCAATTTTCTTCAGATTTCTGGGAAATTAAATAGGTTTCTTTAAAAGATTTCCATTTTATTTGTCCTTGTTGAAATAAGGTTGTCTATGAAAGATAAAACTAGAAATTGTGCCTACCAAATTAAAAAATAAAGAATACTTATACAATTACACTCAAGGCCGAATCTCGCTTTTAAGTTTAGTTATCTTAGTATTTTACTTAAATATGAACTGAATTAAAATAAGGAAAAGAAAGAAGATTTTAAAGGCGACTATCAAAAGGTTTACAAAGCTGATGTGAGCTGATCGCAAGGAGGAGGACGCGCTTGGAGGACATTACTGATCTTAGTGGTGAAGTTCTTCAGAAAGGTCAGATGCGTAGAACTCGGCGTGCGTGTATGACCAGATAGATGTATGAACAGAAAAGAAGCATAAACTAAATCTGTGTTTGCCTCTTGGTGATGTAGGTTACAACCCGATATATCGTGTCTAACAAGGTTCCTATAACATGACTTTCACCACGGCGAGATGTAATCCACCGATACAGCGCAAGGAAAATATTAATTAAATCTGTTGTGTTAAATAGGATAGAAAAAGCGTTCACTTGATACTTTTAAAATTGCTTACAAATTGTTCATTCGGTCTACTAAACTAAATAGATTTAGTTATATCTTTTATTTAAAAGCTGATACAAAAATCAGAGGAATGGGTCAAATATTCACGAGTGAAAATATAATGCATCAAGAAATATTGGAAAAGATCCTTTGCATACTTTAAAATATTTTGTGAAAAATCAAATGTTGCAATGAAGGATATGTACCCGTTATACCTTCACCCACATTTCGGAAAATTCTTCACTTTAAGATGAACGGGAAACCGGGAAAGTGAGTAAAGCGAGGCTTGCGGAGGAAGCCGCGAGGCGGGACTCGCCTCGTACTCGCTTGCATTGCGGATTCGCGGCACGTACCAAATCCGACACTTGGCACAGTTCACATTCCCGCCGCGCTTTCCCCATAATACAAGTTTTAAGTTTTAATTACGCCTCTGCAAACTTACGCCTCGACATAACGCTGTATTTATAAAAACCGTAATGATCGACCGCTCTCAAAGAAATCTCGACGACATTAAATGTAAATTAGTGCTGATTTTCCTCACTCTCCATCTTGTAATATTCTTTATTATTAGTGTCCATCTCAGCAACGCTTTTTTACTTTCGGCAGATTTTATTTTCAATTTCTCTCGATCGGAACACTTACAATAGCTACAATGTTAATAATTTCGATCGACATTGTGTTGTCAAATGAATTATGGATCAGGAGATTTAAATAAGATTTAGTATTACTTACAATAATAAATAATGTAGATAATGTAAAGACAACGTTCGAAGTGAAACAGAATCGAGGCCTACCAACAACAAGAACAAAACTGACAAATAAATAAAACAGCGAGGTCCAACTCAGGCAATTTCTACAGCGATAAAACGCGAAAGGAGCGGTATTTAAATTGAATACGCCGTAAATAAATGCTAAATGAGACAAAGGACTGGGAGAGAATTTGCAATCTAAACAAGAATAAAAGGAGTAATGTATCTTTAATGAAAGTAAGGAAGGGCCGTCAACGGTACGCGGTGATTACGACCGCGGACAATGTCCCACACCTCGGGCGTTTGCTTAAGCTGTTGGCACAATTAGCTTTATGTGCTTTTCGCATTGACGAACACACAGCAGAATGAATTCTTGAAACTTGTATGATGACTGTTGCTTAATCGAGGCCAGTTAGCAAGCACGAACAATATTGCTGCTTGCATGGTTTAATTTAAAAGTATGTTAAAATAACTTGCGCATCTCGTATTTCAACCAAAAAACAAGATATACGCTTACAGATACATCAAACAAATTATATTAATGTTGTAAATGAGGTAACATGAATAGCATTCAAACATTAACGTAATAAACTTGATTTGGTAGTTATTATGTAAACGAGGTGGCCACGGTATGTTGTGTAGATATTCTCGTAAATTCTCGTTTATTAATCGTGGTAATCCTATACGTGACCTAGTCAGATGACCAGTTGATAGTGTTTCGGGAAAAGTCAGGGAGCTTTGAGAAAATAAACCTGCACTTTTTATAATAGTCACCTCTACGCCAGGGGACAGCTGGACAGAGAAAAAGATGTATGGGTTTATGACAGGTAGTAAGGATTAGTGTAGGATTAACGAATGAGGTGATATGTTAGGTAACCCATCCATTCATCAATAGGTATATTTGTCATCACGTAAATCCGAATGTTATTTCAAATAATATTACTAAGGATCTTCTTAATAATATTATTATATATTATCTATGCACCTTCACCAATGTTAATAGATTTCATATCAAATAAGTTAGTGCTACAAACTTATAAATGTAAATATCTCAAGAATGCTCTCTGTATATATTTTTTGTGAAATTAAATATTTATGCGACACTAACGCTTCGAACGCCGAAAAGGAATTTGAAAATGGATATGATTATATGTGTCTTAGGTGCATAAGGACTTTAAGAAAATAGGTTTCGGTTATTCGTCCTTCTTGTTTATACCTCTGAAGCCTAATTAACTAGATTTTTCAACAGCGTGAAAATTATTTTATAACTGATATCTACACCATATTTCTATAACCTTTCCATAAAATTTTCGTCGTTGACAACTTTATAAAAATGCACTAAGAAAATCTTTTTCATAATGCCGTAAAACACAAGTTGTACCCAGTGTGTTCATGTCTTAAAGTTTTTGTAGGTGCTGTAAACTTGCTAAAACTTTCCACAATAAACAAATTACTCAATTCTGTAAGACATATGAAAACCCGTTAGGTTGAAGTGAAGTTATAAGCAAATAAACGGACAGACCACAATGATTTATTATACACGTACTTGGGTAAAGAAGAAAATATTTCTTGAAAGCAACCAACAACGACCTGCTTAACAAACGTGGGCTTTGTTTCTAAACCAGTTGGCTAATTAACATTACAATTGAACACAATAATGTAACCCACAGGTGCTTTTACTATTCACTTTTAAATACAGCACATAAATCCATCTGGAACTTTTATTTAAAGTCCTTTTACTAACGCAGCTTGAATAAAGGCTTGTGCAGACCAGCGCGACTTGTCGCGCGACGCGACGCCGGTTATTGTTATACCGTACAGTTTTCTTAGAAATTGCATTGTTTGAGTCGCGTCGCGCAACAAGTCGCGCTGGTCTGCGCAAGCCTTTAATGTGGCGGAGGCCGAGGCCTGTATTGAATAGTTACAGATATAGTATGCCTAGTTGGAGTTAACTGGTCTCATTCAGAAAGAGCATATGATTCTTATTTTTCAAATGAAAAATTAAATGAATGATTCAAGGACGAAGTTTCCTTACTGTAAATCTTATTAAACAACACCCTAATTGCGTAACACACGATCAATCACAATTTGTTTCATTTTGACAGTTCAACAATATTCATTGCGTTATTTCCGTTGTTGAGCAGACACATTTTACAAACATAAGAATCAATGGATTAGCAATATCCTTTAAAATGATCCAGGTTGTGATTGATCGTGTGTTACGCAATTAGGGTGCTGGAGTACTTAGCACGTTCAGTGCCGGCAGCCCTCCTAGAGGGTTCACCTAGTCGCATATGGGATGCCGGGAGCCCTCGCGGTGGGCTCATTTTAGATGTAGGTTTCTCTTAGCGAATACAGCATTGTAAACCGTTTTTTTTTTGTTTTTTTTTTCTAATATTAACGAAAAATTTTAAAAAATGGAATCTACGTATAGCAACAAGACCCCTTGAAAACACTATTTTACTTCGTTTTACAGTGTTTTATATAACACGGTTTTAAACCTAATGCCGTTGACCGTCCGCGATGGTTAACTTTAGCGCAAACGTAATGGGAACCCTCCGGAGAGTTCACTTTCAATATATATGACGGAATGGCGTATGATGAAAAGTGGGTGGAGTCGAAAGTGTTAATAGAGTACCTACACAAAGTTACGAAAACAATTACTTCGTAGATACAGAGGATGCTTATCATTACCGAAATTCCGATACACATATAATATACAAACACAAAATTATCTATAAATTAACTGCTCACTAGTTTTGTCAACATTCTGACTGCAATCAAGTAAACAAAATATCGGCAGCGACAAAGCCACATGTGGACGCACTGTCATTAAAATTCATGCTACAGTATTACTATTTCATACACCACGGTATGAAGTCATTCCAATGATTTATTACAGCCACTAGATATGCAGACCTGTCCTGATTACCTACAGGATCATTTTCACCTTTTAAATAAATCACCTGACATTTATCACGAACTGACATTTTGATCGACATTAAATTAAATTTTATTGATGTCCGTATCTATTTCTATAAATGAATTTCTTTCCCATGTTATCTCACTCATGTCTGGAGTTATAAAAATAAATAATCAATCAAGTAGACGGAGCTATAACGAGGCTCGAATTATTTTGGTTGTAGGAATATTTGTTATGGTCACCGGTTAGGCCGGAATAATAAAAAAGAAAAGTTAAGACAAGAACTAAACACAAAGGGTAACTTAAAAAAGTAAAAAAACTTGAAGGAATTTTGCAAGAACATGCATCAATTATAACTTTAGAATTGTAAAAAAAACTGGATTCTTCTACATCTATAATTGTAATGGTGTACATAATAGTGTTCTATTCTATTCTAATTTCCAAAGTATCGATAAATAAATGTTTCTCACAATTTTAGAGTAGCCTCTCTAATCGGGACGGTGGGCAGTCAGATGCGCATCGAGCGCAGTCCCGCAGTCCCGCAGTCCCGCTTGTCCGAATGGCGCAACTTGTCTAGAATCATTCGGGAAACTTTTGACAAGTTCCCAAACAACAGTCACTGTTAATGCCAGTTATGATTTTAGTGAATGTTTGGTACGGAAATCGAATCAATATCTAATGTAGGTATTCATAAATAGATATGTTTTTGAGTATAGATTATTTAAACAAAACAAAATTAGAACTTTTCGTACTTCAGTCACGTTTTTCGGACGTAATTTATATGTTGTCTGCATCATAATTACTCTACTTTCCGAACTGTCACATCTGTGCCGCCTGTGCCCGAACAAGCAAACAGTAGTCATGAGTGGTGTAGTAATCCTTGCCAATATTATTTCAACACACAGAATGGGAAGCGTAAAACGCAGTGGGAGTTTAGAAGGCTTTCAGCGGAGCTGGCCGTTTAGCAAACTTTAAGTAGGAACCAGTACCGCCGCGCTCACACTCGGGCTCGGTTCACGTTTAATCCTTGCAAATAAATAAACAACACTCGTATCACTGCAAATACCAAAAGCGAAATGTTAAATACGTTTTGCTGTATGTTGCCACGCATACTGTTACTAGTTCAACGGCAAACAAGGCTTTATTAAAAAGTTACGTACCCTAACTACTTTGCGCTTGGCAACGAATAAAATAGATGGATCTATTTCATCATAAATATTTAAGTTAACTCTCACTCTTCCTAAGAAAATATTTGCAAATTGAATGCGAAGTAATAAATGGATCCCTTGCATATCAATGAGCGTTCAAGGCACACCTAGCTCTGATTGATTCCGTCGCATTGGAATTATTTCGAGCCTGTTTCCGATTCACCAAAGGATCACTCTGCCTGTTAGTGTTTACTGTTTCTGTGTGAGCATTTGCTCTTATTGTTTTGTTAATGAAATCCATTGCTATCAGATTTACAAAGGTTCTAATCGTAAGGGCTTTTAGCACTAAACACAAGAGCGTATTTTGGGTACAGAAAGTATTTTTCTATTGCGAGGATTCCAAAATTTATTGAAAGCTTTAAAAGGATTTCGAAGGTTAATACCGTGTAAAATAAATTGCCTCCATATAAGACGAAACTCAGTTCAGGTGGTTCAAGAGAGCAGCATAGTGGTAGTATTTTGATTCGAAAGTTTGCGGTCGAGAAGCGAAACGGTCCGGAAAGAAATTTTGTGTAAAACCTTTAATGAACTAATGTATTCTTAATGAAGAGGTGGCTTCGCGTCGGAATAATGGGCCCACGAGCCCGTTTAATGCCATGAAATATACATAACTCTCGGGTACATTTCAATTAGCACTTGAAGTGAGCACAGGCGCCACCCGCCATCATGCCGTCAGTGCCGTCCACAACGACTTCAACGATCACAATATCGTCGTCATCTAAATTTAGAAGAACTGTCACTCTTCTAAAATTGGCGCCGACGTGACCTGGATGAAAAGTTTAACGTCAGTTTATATTGATGAAGCTTAAGTTCAGATTAGAAGTTCGCGGACGAGAATTGTGCCATCTTATAACATTAAAATTCCAAGGTAAGATGAGCAATTTTCTTCTTGATGTTACCTTTTAGGCTGTATAAAAATTGCAAATACTTTAGTAACCAAGTTTAAGTGTATGTCCCATCTGTATGGAGGGCGAGACCCGTCGGGTTCCTTTCACACCGAATCGTAAACTATGGATGGCCAATTTATGGTTTCGATGCTGTAACCCATTCCGGTCCAGGCAGATTTACGATAGCAGTTCCTCACGAATACGAGCATCTACGCGGTCACATCTAATAAACAAGTCACGAGTTTTACTTGCTTGTACAAAGTATGTACAGGTAAATCTCATAATTTATAGCTGCGATACGATTTGAGACACCGGTTATTTATCAAATATGTCTGCTGAATGTTAGAATATCAATATAATGTCGCAGGTCCCTTTATAATAAAATATGGATTAAAACTAGCCCTTATAAAATACAGATGTTTGTCTCTGGTTGTGCCCTGACCCGAGGCGCATAGGTAACTTCCAAATGATGGTGATGGGTTGGTGATCGCTGTATGGTAGGTACTTACCTAGTATTATTACGTTGAGAGTAGGCAATTTTATCTTTAGTCTGCTGATAACAATTAATAAGAAACTATGTGTCAAAAATGTATATGTATAACCTAACCGTTAATGAAGATTGAAGCATCATAGCGAGGGTCCTTAGTCAGCGGTAGACTTTTACGGGTAATAATAATATTGTTTCCGTTGAGAGTAATCTCTCTAAGAACACCGCAGCTGTCGTAAAATGTGACTACGGGACAAATGCGGCTTATGTAACCGAAACCCTACGATTAACCACAAGCTTGGTTTACTTACCTACCTACGAAATTTTGCACCTTCATAGGGTGTACCATTTCTACTAAATACACAAAATAACATATTATTCAACTCGCTACGGTAATAAATAAAAAATATAGCGACACCTTTGCTTAAATATTACCTACATCATGCTTTAACCATTTACTTATTGAAATACCTCAAAATGTACTTCCCACCCGGCCGTATATTAATGTTAGAATTATACGTTACACATATATTCATAACACAATCAAAGCGAAACACATTATGGTAATTCTTAAATAAGTCATTATCCCGTTGAGTATTGCAATTAGAAAACATAATGATAGCTATAAGCGATCATGGGGTATAACAATATATCACGCCTACGCCATCAAACTAATTGCTCTGTAATGTTATTTCATTGGGTACAAACAAAATTCAATCGTAGGCACGTACTCGTGTAGGCAGTGCATCTTACAGACTCAATAACCGTTATAATATCGTACCGACATCTAATATTAGTGGCATAAAAAATAAATAGTTTATTTGCAGCTTCAAGTTATAAAACACATTGAAAATAGGCCTTAAGGTAAGTAAGGTTGTATGTTAGAGTTGCAGCCATTACCTAAGCTAAGATAACTTAATACCTTGTAATTATAGGTATCAGCTCCCACCCTCGTCATCATGATAGGTATATTATACATAGTTAGCCTTGAAACGGCGAAATAATGCTTCAATTATAGGTACCTAGTTAAACGGTGTCTGTCGCCTAAATGAGGCTATAATATTGATACTTAAATGATTTAATTGATGTGGCCGTATGTGGACTATTTTATTTATTTTGAAAGGCTTGATTTTTTATTGTTATTAAATCTATCACCAATCACAGCAACGTGTATAAATATAGGGGACCTAGGATTTAATGTTAATTTGAAGATTGCCTAGAGAGAGTCCAGCAACTCTACCACTATAATGATATACGACCCGTGCAGAAAGTATGATACCCTGATCAAATTATAGTCACCTGGACGTGTGTGGACGACAGCAAATATATCTGTAATATATGGGAAAAACAGGGTTGACGTGGAAATCGTAATTTTTCCACATTTCCATAATCCAGACGACTTGGTGGACTGTGCTGCCAAAACTGTTTACCACTGACGGATAGCTAATCTTAACTAGGAGTTAAATTCTTATCAGAAGTTTAATGAAAAACATTGAACAGATCCAGCTACTTGTTTATCGCTCAATTTATAAAAACCAATTGAGGAAAATGGGATATTGTGGTTTTCGCCGGCGATTGGCGAGCTAGCGAATGGGTTTATGTTTTATAAAACACTTTGAAGTTATATCCTTCTCACCTTATAAAAAAACTGAAACCACATCATATTGGATGAAACTTGTTATTTTTAAATAAAGAAATAAAATAAAAATGTGTACGAATAACTTTCAAATATTTTCAGAACTTCAATAAGAATGTTGGTTGTTATCTTACAAGCATTCAGATTTTGGTAGTTATAACAATGTTGTCAATTCTCTCGCTAGTTTATAACTTGTTCAAATATAGGAAATATAAGTATTCAAGACTGATGTACAATGGCCGAAGAACTGAGAAGAAGTCGATTGCAATAAATCGTGAGCTTGTGTTATGTAATGGTATGTTATCTAATGTTCCGATGATGTAAATAGACTAGTACTTATCTAGCAATATAAATATTCAAACTCTAGTCGAAAACCAAGTCTCCACAGAATAACGTAATCATACATCTTGATTTCCGAACTATTCGGCGCTGACAAATATTCACAGAGCCACAGTGGATAGATTAGGTTTTGTTGTACGACCGCCATCAGAAACTCTGAGGACACCGCCAGTTTGCCCGCCACACCACCCACTACCTACTCATGCTGGAAACCAATTTCCCACCTCATTGTTCTAAAATTGCGTCCTGCTCTATTCTACGTTCCGATGGCCAATCGATTCGCACATTGACAAACATCGAAAAATAAAATTGATATTGGAAAGGAATTGTTATCTAAAATAAGTATTGGAAAGTCGACCAATTTCTTTTATACTTATAACTTATTCTAAACTATCGATATATTTGTCCATAAGTACATTTTTTCCAGCATTTTACGATTTCTCATTCATAAACGATTTAGCTTGAATAACAGGTTGACAGAAATTTTAAGAATGTTTAATGTCACCTCACTGTTTTGAAAGAGATAAAACTGAATATGAACGATCAACAGAAATGTTAACTGCATTCTAAATATAAATGACATACATTTTTCTTATTCTAGAACGGACGTCCCAAAATAATCATAACATATCAAAGTTTATGTGAGAACTTAAAACCCTTGGAGTTATTTCAGTCGGTTTACTTTTCTGACATTATTAACACAGTTCTAAAAACATTAAAACACACCGTGACCTTTGTTAATTTGCACGTCTCTTTTAGGGAGTATTTCTTTGTGGTTAGTTATGTAGTTATGTGATTCAATCAAGTTAGTTCAGTTTCACACCTGTCTACAAAAAGTCAAATCTTGTAATCGATTTTTCTGTCACTTCCTGTAATCCGATTATGCCAATTTTTTTTTGCATCCGTGTAGTTTTGATGACAATGGAATATTGTGGTACGAGTATCATATAGTCTAAACATAACAGCTGATCATAAAATGAGCATGTCGTAAGTCATTGATACGGTAGGTATCATAATTATGAAAATATTCATGAGTTAATTGTTAAGGCGTACTAACCTTATCGGAACCAACGTTATCCAAATACGTTTACAGTTGTAGGTGGTTGAACAGTATTTGTGCGACAGTGCAGCGAGGCACTGCGGGCCCGAAGCAGTTGCGATGCCTTTGTTCGTCAGCACGAATGGAAATCAATTTTACAGATCAACTACACTGGAGCCGAGTTCGACAGGCTGACAGCCACTAGTCCGGCCTATGAATACAATTTACCGGATCACTATCTGACGGCCGGACTCAAAATATAACTCTGTGTATATTTCTTCTGGCATATTTAGAAATAACTCAAACATGTATGACATTTTGAATTTGAACATGAATTCACGATGCCTACTTAATTATTGTTCTGGAATTGTGGATTCGTGTATTACTGTTTTTAGGGTTCCGTAGTAAACAAGGAACCCTTATAGTTTCGCCATGTCCGTCTGTATGTCTGTCCGTCTGTATGTCTGTCCGTCTGTACGTCTGTCCGTCTGTCTGTCTGTCTGTCCGCGGCTTAGCTCAGAGACCGTTAGTACTAGAAAGCTGTAATTTGGGATATGTATACATATTAATCATGCCGACAAAGTGGCAAAATAAAATCAAGGAAATTTTTCTACCTCCCCTACACGTAAAGTGGGGATGTTTTTTTTTTCCTCATCTACCCCATGTTGTGGGGTATCGTTAGAAAGGTCTTTCAAAAATATTGGGAGTTTGTCGCAACCATTTTTGGATTCAGGGATCCGTTTACGAAATATTAATCTTTTAACAGATTTTTTTTGTTTGAGTCAGGTGTCCCCCCCCCCCCCCCCTCTTCTAGCTAAATGGTTGTACTTGGAATTGTGAAAAAATTCGCAGCAGTAGTATATACAACGAAATTAAAAGGAAAACTATCAGATCTAAGTAGGCTGTACAGGTTAACGAATAATAATCGACCAACTTAAATTTGCGGTTTAAAAAACATGATCTCCCATACATTCCGTATGGGTGAACATGTTTTTCAACTACAATGTTATGTTTGTTCTTGGGATAAATTCATCCTAACTACGGAACCCTTCATTGTGCGTGGTTCGACACGCACTTGGCCGGTTTTTTTTCATTTTTTTATTTAGAGTCGTGGTTTTGACTGCTAGTTATTAAATCATATCGTGTACAAAAATTGGATACGGAGCCAGCAACAATTAAAGCTGGTACCCCTCACAGATCTGCTCACCCCGCATGTGAAAACGAGCATAAAGATACAAATATACTGTTGATATAACACAGCAAGGCGTAGCCACCGCCTTATACGTAAATTAATTTTGTGCTGTGATCAGCGGAGCGTGAGCCTCACGATAATCATTCCGATCTCGGCCTCAGCTCCACACATTCGCCGAATAATGCCACTATTAATCATTCGCCACGTTATGGCTTATACAAATAATAACCGAATTAGTATCCATATGAACTGATTCAGCGCTACCCAAGTATATTTTATCTACATCGTTATAACGCAACTTTTATCCTCCCCATTTATCTTAGCGAAGCGTAATAGACCTTGAAAGTTACATATCTACTTTTTGATAGTACATTAACATCTCCCTTACGTAGTTTCACGAAGGGAAAAGGCCAGTAGGCAGTTTGAAAGTGGCCTTCGCGGAAAATTTACTAAACCGTCAATTACGAATAGAGCGGCACAATACTCGAACAGCTCGCTAGAGATTTACGATTGCAATCAAACGTCAAATGGCATCATTTTTCAACATCAATATCATAGGGCGATACAGTTCGTGACACATTAATTTGGCAACGGGTGCGGAGCGAGCAAAGCTCCCGCCGCTGGTGATCGCTTTTTCATAACACGCTCACACGAGTCATTCTCGCAAGCTCACTCGCGATATGCACTTAATAAATTACAAATGGTTTCATTCAGTTTTCATTTCATACGCCTGCGTTAAAGCTATTAGGACATCTGAGTGTCAAACGTGCGAATTGTATAATAAAAATACGAGTAGTACTGATTTATGACCGTACGTTTTGATCGGTTTTTGTGATAAAACAAATGTGTCTTCATAAATTAACTGTGACTAGAGAAACAGCCACATATTCCCAAAGAAAAATGTAAGTAAGTACTGTGAAAGGAAGTTCAGTTTAAACCGGTTATGATTAACGATTTGGCTTATTCATTTGTCTTTGTTTGTTTTATCAAAAACAATCAGAAATAAGCTTGTGTTCCGGCGTCGGTCGGCGACGGAAGCACGGCCAACGCGCAACTCAGTGATTAACGAGCGAACCTCGCCGACTTGAAAATGAACCCTATTACTTAACTAACTTATCGTCCATCCAAGAAAAGTAAGCTCTCTAATTGCTGACCTTTACCCGGCCAGAGAGAATTTAGCGCCTAATTATGAACAACAGTTATATCGCTAGGGAGATGGATGCGGTACGTCAAACATTTTGTCTGCGCGCTCATTTGGGCAGGTAGTCGACCTTGGATGCTTTCTATTTAATTTTCGGGTAAAGAGCTATAAACCAGGTTCAAAGAGCAGTGTAGAAAGTTCATAATTAGAGCTCATTAGGTACCGTACGCTCTTGTGGTTATGACGTTAGCACCTTACGGCAGGAATCAACCTATACAACAAGGAATTCGACTACTTATATTATTCGACTAGTTAGCAAAATACGACGCTAATTTCATAACAGACATGATAATAAATACAGATATTCGTGTATGAATGACCCAGTTTGTATAATAATTAAGTTCGCAGATATTCGCGTAGAAACATGGGCGGCCCAGCAGGGGCCGACACAGATAATATCAGTCAATGCTTGCACGTGATTCATTACACCTGCATGACCATAGCCACTTCATAAAATAACTTTCAATGTATTTATTTGAGTATGAAAGCGCCGAGCTTCGGAAACACAATACCTTTATTGCGCAAGATAAATCTTTGTTACAATCGGATTTGTTTAATATGAATATCGAATGAATAGCGCGGGTGAGTCAGCGCCCAGTGAAACAGCAGTATTACTGCACTCAGCAGACTGGAGTTCCAACAAGCGATTACACACCACAATTTTGTTGTCAGCCACAATACAAAAGTTTCATTGTGAAACTTAATTGAGTGGGTCAAAGCAAAAATAAATACGTAAGTGTACGTGTGTCAAGAAGACAAAAGCAGTTACCTTGTTTGGAACTGAACAATGAAGCGAAGATCCTTGCTAAACATATATTATCAGATATAGGTACACTTTCTTCTATTTTCATTCAACTGTGCGAACCTACTTGACTGTTTTTATGTACCTACCAAATTTATTTTAACAGAAGAGCTTTAATAAAAGTCTTTCGTAAAATATGGAACATTTAGGTGAATGCCGCCTTATTGTTAAGTAGGCTTTTAAATTCCAGACCAGTTTAGGTCATTCCAGATGAATACACAATTCACTATACAGTTTCTGTTTCTTTTATGTGGAGAAAAAAGGCAAAAATATTGTTCCTGGTTCGGACAATGTAATAAAAAGTGAGGTGCGGTTCAAAAAAAGGAAATGTTATTTCGCGATGCACAGGTCGAGTGGATCGCGGGCCGGACGATGCACCGCTCTTGGCTCCTTACCAAAATGTATCAAAGCTAGATTTATGTGGGGCTGCGACGAAGGCTGCGATGGTATCGGCGGGCCGCTGCGGCCACGCTGCGCTCCCGCGGCGTGCCCGCTATACCTACGTGCCACGCCACTACCTCGCTGCGCGGCAAACGGCTCTTACACAATACTCACTGAATATTCCTGAAGCCTGATGGTTCGGGAATATTTTGCGCAAGTTTTTGTGGAGTTATATTTGATATCATGCTTTATTGTTTCAACAGCTTCGCTGTTTTACTTTTAAAAGCTAACTGTTCATCGAGGAATGATGCAGTACGTTTTCGGGCTCAGTTTTAACTTAAGTACCTACATCGTTCTCCATTATATTGCTTTACCGGTTTTAAGGGCAACCGCCTCTCATTAAACCAACCTTCAATTATCCGGTACACTGTGAGTAATAAAATATTCTTTACTGTATTCAACTCCCTTTAATAATCTTAAAAATCTTTACATCTCTCTTTGGATTAATAAACTTCTTAACTGCTTATAAAAAACTTCATAAAGGCGGGTAATATAACTGCTGCTATCTGGTTTTATTGGCTCAGTAATCAAGGGTTCACGTTCCAAACAGCGTTAATAATCCATTTCTAACAACATAAAACATGAACTGTAGTAAGGGGCAAGTTAAAAATATATCAAAGTATAATATTAATACAGAATAACGTATTGTTACTATTATGTCGGAGCGAGGAATCATAAATTTCAAATATGAACGTCTTCACGCTCCTATGATCGAGAAAATAAATGGATGCACAATTTTTCGTGTTTCGTTGGGGCGTTAAATTATGCGTTTATCATTTAGGGATGTTTACAGTGCGGGGTGGCCGCGGGATCAAATTGAAACGACTGGAGCCGTGCCAGCCCGCCAGCCCGACACTACACGCGCGCCTTCAGTTCTAGCGTAGCTACGTAGGAATCTAGTATAGGCTAAATGTGACGCATGTTTTTCAGCTTAATTGTTTTATTTGTCGCTATCAAATAGTTTTGTATAATATTTGGCATTAAACAATGCATTTAATTGTGAGAAATAATTGTTCTGTTGCTTTAAAGAAGATGTGTAAATATTAACGTCATGAGTATAAAAACTTGTTGGTCGTTCGTCAAGGCGTGAGAACAAGTTAACAAACGAATAAGATAACTAGCGATTGCAGACACGTGATAAAGCTATTAATAACCATAAAACGAGCCAGACAATTGATGCTAATTATATAACTATTCAGTTCGGAATTCCAGACAATTCATCCTCAATAGACATGTGACAGAAACACAATATTACACTTAATGGCACCGCTAAGTACTTTCATTTGAACAGCATATCACTCTTCATTGGTTAGTGTCCGGCATTTTTATTCGTCCCTTTTGAGATATGAAATGGGAACCAAACTCCGCTTTAATTGGCAAAAGTAGAATTACTGAAATCTCAGTAACTTTAGTTCCTAATTGGAGTTCTTGAACAAAATCCCTAGTATGAACTATAGCAGATATTTCTCAGGTAACAAGATATTGTCAAGCCGCAGCCGTCTTTATCATTTCCGTCAGATAGCCCCTATCGCACCGCGAACAAGCAACGAGACCCGATGTGCAATGGCACATTGATACATACTCACATACACAAACCAGTTCTCAGAATAAAGGATGGCGCAACAGAAATAACTTGGTGACCGTTACTCGAACTTGTGTTGTCACATCTACTTACAGAGAAAAAAACGCAGTGAATTACCATCCTTTACAATATTTTAGCTTACATCGAAACTCAAGTACAGTGGCTATTAGAGCTGTTCCTGTTGTGTTCAGAGGAATTTATCGGGCACGCGTCTATGATTCATATCGATATTTCATCACGGTCCAATAAAACACTCGATACTGCAATTGCAGCGGGCGCGGGGCACCCGTTCTGCCTGGCTCACTTATTTGACTTTATTTGTGGCGTTTGTTTCTCGCGGCGCACCCGCGTGCCCGCTCTGTGCCCGCTCGTTGGAGCCCGTCCAACAGTTTTACACAATCATTCCACTCAACTAAGCGTTCCCATAAACACAACCCAGCGGGTATGAATTGCACAAAAAATTGGAAATAATTGCCAATTTATTGTTCGTGTTGCTTTTACGCATATCGAAATTTAATTCGTTTGCCTGAAATGTTAAATATATGCGCGTAGTGCGTAGTGCACGTACACGCAGCGCGAATACAGAATGCGTGCGTGGTGCGGCGGAACAGATGTCTATATTTGTGGCGCGGAAACTCAACCATTTCATTTTCATCCGGCGCCGACGCTCCGGGAATTTGTAACATCACTTACTTAATTGAACTATAAATAAGTTGAATGCCTATCCATTTGTTTTATTCATTGCAATCATGTATTATCTAGATCTTTCGAATGATGTCTGTACGTTTCTCATATAGAAAAATTATCGTTAGGATCAAATCCAAATATTCCTGTTTTATCGAAGTCACCTAAGCTGTTAAACTATAATGATTGTAATGAGTAAACCATTGACCAGCCAAAGCCACAGTTTAACAGCAATTTTAGTAACCTACAACAAACTATCGTAGATGAATAAGAGTTCAACGACTTTCAATTATTATTCAAAAAGAATGACGAGACTTTGCGTACACAATATTTATTGGCGTTAGGCAGTAAATAATGAGGTGTAAAGTATCAGATAAAAAAAACAAATTGGTAAAAAATAGACAGAGATACCGCGTTTATGTTTGTAGGCAAATGTCAATTTATCACTAGTTCCAAAAGGTAAAGAAAGATGGGACGACCCTGCTAAGAAATATGTTTAAACAAATGGTCCCGTCATCGCCTATCTTCTTTTACTGACTACGTAAGCCTCGTCTTAATAGCTTCGTAACCCTCAGTTGTTCATCTATTTAGTCTCGCTTTATCAAGCGTCGGAACATACAAGCTCATACTTAAGTTGAACGAGTACCTACAAGTATAATACCTCGGGAATGCGCGATAAGTATCGCTACCTGACATGAGGTACAGGCGCGAAGGCGACGTGAACATATCCAGAGCGCCAAGAGAATAAGAACAAAATATAATATCGCGCTTTTTTACTATCACAAATATACACACAATGAAAGCATAAAAGACATTTACTTTTATTTTGTTTCTCTTGTATACAGACTTCTACATTCTACGCCCATATTTTTTCCAAATCCGGTTCCGAAATATGTTGATACCAAGTAGTAAAAGATCCTACATTTCACCACTAACAAGCCCATCAACCATCGAACAACCGAAGTGTAGCAACCAAACCATAACGCGAAGATAAGCAACCTCAACTTACCACAAAACACGAACACTACTTACATGTAAACCGATTTAGATAAGTCCCGACTCAACCATTGAGAATGTTAGTATTGACAGAAATAGATAGTGTCTATTGAATATCTTAGTAATAAAAGCGTTCCTGTTGGTGCGGTGTCAGATCCGGATTGTGTGGAGGTCTCGACGTCGACCGACGCTCTCGGAGTCGGTACTGTCTCTCGAATACCGGTAAAGTGTCATGTTACCAGCCTTATCGCTTAGACAGCGGACCAATATTTGAATACCACACTCAATACTCACCCGTCCTTGTAAATAAATGCTATCGCTTCCATTAAGGTCAATAATAAAGTGAAAGTAAATACATTTGGATTGTAATTTGTAACGTTGATAAACATATTTGTGACAATGTAAGAGAATCGATAAGGTTTTTATTTCGGTATATTGATATCCAATTACGAGCGGTTTTATAGCACGTAGGCGTTTTAGATTAACTCGATTTGGATTCAGTATCAAAATCGATAGATCTATTATTGTGACATCACATTTTTTTTATAGATATAATTAAAAGTTACGATATAAGAGATTAAGTGTTTAAAGTTACACCGATATAGATCGTGGGTAGTTGTTACCTGTGGAACTAGGGCTGTGGTCATTAGGTTATCACCGCTTAATCACGTCCCTCACCGTCATGACCCTATAATCGCGGTGGGAATATGATACATAATAGCACAAAATGTTCAATTCAGTCAGTTAACGGGAAGCTCCACAGTTAATCGTCCCTTACATTTTATTTTTCTTTTTATAATTGTCTTTATAGCAACCGAATCAACAGTACCTAGTGTTTTGAAATTATTAACGTTTACAAGGCGTCTACGATACGTCGGTCGGACGGTGCGCTACGCTGCGGCTACGAAGCGCTACGCCGCGCCTACGACGCGACTTACATGCGTAAGCGCCGCGTCTACGCAGCGCTGATGCTGCGTCTACGTACCGCCCAGTGCGACGAAAATCTTATGAATCAACAATCTTGTGAGAATTCATTACATAAGCAGGTGGATTATAGAAAGCAATGTTATATTAGTAGTCAGCGTTCAAGTGGGCACTGCTATATCCCTAAGCCGGGTATCACATAGCGGTAAAAGCTTATTCATAATTCCATTAGATATGATACTAAAACCGGCTTTAATGTCTAAATAAAGCATAAAATTGATATTGTCACTCTATCGGCCCCAAGATAGCAATCTGTCCGTCCGTCAAGTTTTACGCCTCGCGCGGGAAACGCCACCTGCCCACCGCCTCCATACAATTTAGATGAGTTCTAAAACTTTAAATACAACGTATAATCGCATAACTCCGATGTGATGGCATTGGCACTATATTTAAACAACCATTATAGAAGAGTTGAGTGCTTTTTAGTATCCATTAAATATTAGATGTCCACGTTTCGTGTCTAGTGTAGTGTCATTGGATAACAGGTATTGTTTGTTAAGGTACACTTACTTTACTTTATAAATAAATATAAACTCAATAGGGATAGGTAGGTTACGCTCGGATTCATTCCAGTCGATCCGGTTTTTATGACAGATTGTCAATTCTGTCATATATTGCTTCCGGGATCGGCAGTTGGCAAAAACGCGCGAAGGCGACGAACTTTTTTCGCTCGACTCAAAAAAAATCTCAGCCACATCACATGACAGTAAGTATTTAACACTACACTCCATTCAGCAAAAAGTGATGAATGTGTAACTTGGCATTAAATATAACATCAAAATACAATCAGTAGTCCTTGAGATCACCTTTTGGGAAAGCTACTTGACCTAGTGACGACCTAAATCACTAAATCTAAAGCTCAAAAATTCAAAATTCAATTCAAAATTCAATTCAACATTTTATTCAAAATTCAATTCAAAATTCAATTCAAAATTCAATTCAAAATTCAATTCAAAATTCAATTCAAAATTCAATTCAAAATTCAATTCAAAATTCAATTCAAAATTCAATTCAAAATTCAATTCAAAAGTCATTTATTCAAAATAGGCTGAGAATCAGCACTTTTCAAACGTCAAAATTACATAAGACAGTCCCCCAAAAACGCCCACCCTTCACCACTTCCTAGTGCTTAGCTGGGAAGAAGAAGTGGCGCAACAAACTCCCCAGCAGCACAGCTGTCTGTTCAGTTAGAAAACTTGATTCTATACAATAGCAGTTACGCAAAACAATTTACATTATGCAACGTAAAACATTACAACTCATTAAAAAAAAAAACTGTAATGAGTAGATTATGTAATAATAAGTTGTCAATAATAAGTTTAAAAAAATTAATTGACTTATACAGTCAAATAAACTGAACTAACCAATTATATGAACTCTCGCTCGTTTCTGTCTGAGGCTATTCATACACGTGACGTAATATGAAAAGGATTTGATAAATAAGTTTTCATATTCAAAGCCATTTCTACTCGTTTTCTACTAAATGCTACTTCTACCGCAATTTACACGGACATAGTAATCTTCCCTTTTAAATGCACAAAAGCGAACGGGACCAGAATGTACTCTTATTTTATACGGGCAGCCATAAATCCTAAAAAGCTATAGATTATCCATACAGGCAGAGTGCACCTGTTCTCAGTGCACTTTATATACGAAGCTATGTGGCAGATTAGGAAAAATACTATTAAAGGAATGTGATAAAGTGTCCTTTGTATTCTGATTTGGAAAATAAAAACAAATATTTATAACGAGACATATACCCGAGGCAGTTCAAGCAAATAAGGAAATGTTTATCCTGAACTTTAAGCTTAAGAAATTGATTGCCTACTAGTAGACATCCATCGTTTCAAACACAGCTTCAATAAAGCTTATCAAAAAAATTAAAAAGCCGACATCTAACTCAGAAATAAAAAGAAAACCACAAAAAAAACATTAAATGAATAGCAATTTCAAATTAGACTGGTATATATCTACGATAACATACCTGGAACAGCGCAGTTAAAACAACGTCAGTCAATCTGAGACAGGTCTGTCAGTTCGATTTACACAAGCCCGGCTTGCTAGCGACGCTACACGCCCAATAAACCTCGCTTAACACTGCAAGGAAATCCCTACACGACTCCGTGCGATATTGGCAAGACTTTACTTGGATCATTACAGATATACGATAGTATAAAGATAACAAAGCTATAACGTACACTACTATACGACTTTCACGAACAGTTTTAAAGTATCCTGTATACTCTAACGTATGTCTAACTTAAAAGCTGAAGTATTTCTAGAAGCTGTGATGTATTTTCGGAAAATTGTTTTACAAATATCGTACATGCTAATCAAATATGCCACCGATAGTGTCGTAAAAAACATCTGAGAAGATAAACTCGAAAAGCTTTCATTATTATCATGCTTAGAAAATATAAGCTCCTTCGGGAACTATGTAGTTAACAACTCAGCGTAACAAACAAAAAATATGCCAAAAAAAATATAAAGGCGCTGCGTAAGCATCAATAGAAAATCGGAAAAGTAATGAATCCCGAAAGGAAAATGTTACAGAAAACATCATGGAGAGTAGAATTAATTCCAAACTAATTCTATGTGCAGATCTTGAAAGGTAAATAGATGTTCGCATAGAGTCGCATAGAAAAGAAGTCTTTAAAAAAAATCATAAACCTTTCTTTTAAAATAGCACAAGTTTTAAAGTGAACAGCGATTAATATCGCCTTTTCGTAGAACTCGTTAAATCCGAGGTAAAACCGTGTTGTCTAGATAACTTAATTAGAGTAATTATAACGCCCGGCTCCGACGTGATCATTACAGGTTTGCTGGAAAGAGGCAGGTTTTCAATTCAACGCAATTGTCGGCGTTTTTAAGAGGAAATGGTGGAACTGGGTTAGTAGCCTAGATTCTGGTACTTATTACTTACTTAAAGTCATCGGCGTAGATTTAACTAAACGTAAGTGTCACTTGTGTAATGTGGTTATTAGGTAGGTATCATCGCACTTTTTCGGAAAATGTCTTAAATGGAAAATGAAAAACTCTATTTTCAGACGACGTGTTTGTTTTGCTATACTTTAATAGTTATTTAAGCAACTGTTGTATAATAAGGGGTTTTAAAACACGAACGTGGATTAATATAATAGTATCACATGAGTGTTTTAATACCTAATTATGTATAGTTGCATACAAGACTTTATCTACACCCATGATCTGTATAAAAGGTTAAAATTAAAGTATTTTAACCTAAAATGTTTAATTTAAATTGAAACCGCTTAAAGGCTTGTGCAGACCAGCGCGACTTGTCGCGCGTCGCGACACCGGTTATTGTTATACTGTGAAGTTTTCTTAGAAATTGTATTGTTCGTGTCGCGCTGGTCTGCACAAGCCTTTATAAAGTACGCAAGATAAAAAAGAATTACGCCATCCTTCGGACTCAAACAAATAATGGATTAACTATATAAAAAATAATAAGCAGTGTTTATAAAAATAAACTCAAACAATAATCCTGCTATTGACAGATTTCTGGGTACCGCAAACACTTTACGAGTTCAAAGCTAAACCTTCACACTTCCGGAATACATTAATCCCTATTTTTAGTTGAAGTACTTTTCGTCCGTTTTACGATAATAAAACCAGCAACTTCTGTTTATGACACAAAACAATCTCAAATATTTTGTTTTACAGTTTTGTTGGAAAGTGTAAAGGGATTTATGTACGTAAGGTACTGTAAAGTAAACGATGAAAAGTAAAATATCTGCAGTGTCCTGTTAGGTGATGTTAAGTATTTTAGGGTTCCGTAGTAAACAAGGAACCCTTATAGTTTCGCCATGTCCGTCTGTCTGTTTGTCTGTCCGTCTGTCTGTCCGCGGCTTAGCTCAGAGAAGGTTAGTACTAGAAAGCTGTAATTTGGCATATGTATACATATTAATCATGTCGACAAAGTGGTAAAATAAAATCAAGAAAAATAATTTTTTTTGGGGTACCTCCCCTACACGTAAAGTGGGGATGTTTTTTTTTTTTCTCGTCCACCCCATGTTGTGGGGTATCGTTAGAAAGGTCGTTCATATTGTGAGTTTGTGCAAACCATTTTTGGATTCAGGGATCCGTTTGCGAAATATTAAGCTTTTAACAGATTTTTTTTTTTTTGTTAGAGTCTATTCATGTTGAGTTTATTTCATGTTTTATGATCTCACAGCAGGTTACCAGAGTAACATAGCTGCGGTAGTATAACCTACACCGGTATTGGCACACTGAAGCTGAAAAAGCTTTTAGGTATCTAGGCAGAAGCGATCGAGTTATTCAGAAAACAGCATTATTAGAGAAGCAATTTCCTCCAACACTACAAACGCTTTTAAGGAGGTTAGGTACCCTCTACATTAAACTAACGTCTGTTACAACACAAACTGTCTGTCAGCAAGAAAACCGTGAGAACAAAACACCCAGACTCGCTCCAAGCAGCGAGCATGATCCGCTATCCAAAGATAATTCGGTAAGCGATACCTGTGGGTGTTTCCAAGTGGTATAGCGGTACAGCGGTACGGTCGAATGCGGGCTAGTAAATAGGTTTATATTAAATAGCGATAACATCGCTCGCTGTCAGAACGATTGCTGGGCTCTCGGCGATGAGACCACACGCCAGGCGAGGGCGCGCGACTAACGCGAACATTTATTGTTGTTGCCGCGCTCTGTTTAGCTAAAATCGCCCTTTGAACGACGTGAAATGCTGCGTAAAGTAATTGTGGGGTACAAGTACCTGTTTATGCTTCTAAATAAAAGTAAAGGGGCGAAAGTTTGGTGTAGGGAAAACAACAAAAATGCTAACCAGCTTTCAGTTTTCACAGTCATAACACGAAATACGGAAATAAAAGTAATTTGAGGGTTGCAGTTTCACTTGAAGATAGACGATTATCAAGGTACCGGATTTTATATCGATCCTACCCTACATAGAGTATTATAATATCAACATCATGTTAGCCCATCGAACAAACTTTCAAACCACTTAGTTTTTCCAAACATCACTACAAGTAGTTAGAGCACACATTATTACACAGCTTAGCTCTCTAACCAGGAACAAGGGAAAATTGTTCCACAAAATTGTCTAACATTACTTTGCCGTTAAAATTCTAGCACCAGGTACTCTAAGCATGCGCTCCACGCTTAACTTTCCCGATAAACGATAAATTAAGTTAGGTGTCAGTGCGCACTACGTTTTACTTCTAACAAATTTCGCTACACTATCTTCATCGCTAACCACTACATAATAATCTTCGTAACATGTAAATTAAGCCATAAATAAAAGAAAAAAAAGGCGAGCTCAGACATGCGTGCCTAGCCTAATAGTTACGACCATTAAGATACATTCTATTGGAATGATGTAGCACGTTATGATAAAAACTGTTGGGCATAGCTTATACTTCGATTATGTTGGCTCGTTTATTACTTAATTTAGCCAAGAGTAGGGCTGCCAACTGTTAAGTGGTGAGCCAAATTAAAAAGGTCACGATGCCGCGTTTTTCATGTTTCGACTACGGTATTTTCCAGCTTTTCAGGACTCTTTACAATTTTTTTATGATAAACTTGCACGCTTTTACGTGGCATCAACCCTTTCTTTTGAAAATAACATTTTTATTTAATGT